>CM057225.1:106360412-107560412 GCA_029891385.1 Erythroxylum novogranatense | reverse complement strand
TCAATATATATATAGAGAGGTTAAAATGCATGTGAAATTTGAAATATGCATGCACACAATCCTAACCCATTCCAAGATACCAATATGCCCATCCCATCGGTGACGGGATGTTACATTAACCATCTTTATGATAATGGTAGAAAAAAGGAGAAAGAATAGGTTAAGAATTTAGAGGGCAGAATTCCTTATTCAATAGATAGAGAAAGCTCTGGTGCCATAACATGATTTGTCTAAAGCTTTTATGTTTTATTGTTAAAAAATCAATACAAAGACTACTCTTGAGGGCTGGGCTCAGAAACAATACTCGACACACTTTCAATGCAAATCTTAATGATTTCATGGAACCCTGCTTATAGTGGACACCTTAAAGGTCAGTTAATGGCTGGAAGTAAGAGCACGAGGGTAGTTCTTGTTGGAACTAAGGATAATTATCACGTTTCTGTCAGGATAGAAGTAGTCAAAGTAGTTGAGATTTTTAGGAGAACTTTAGTCTAAGAATTATCTTTTATCTCAAGTAGTTAAGATAAATATTATCTTTTATCTCAAGTAGTTAAGATACATACGTAGCTTATACCACCTATTTAAAGGATCTAAATTATTCTAATAATGCATCAATTTTGTTTCTAATTTTCTTTCTTGCTTTGTCAAAATCTCTAACAAAATTGGTATCAGAGTCAGTTCCCTTTAGAACTGAGAATTATTTCAAGTCGATTTCACACGCAAGTATGACTGTCAACGTAGGTGTTAATGTTTCTCAAATTTCACTGTTCAAAGAAAACTCGTACGAATTTTAGAGCATCAAGATGAAGACATTGTTTTGATCCCAAGATCTATAGAATTGTGCCGAAACAAGTCGTGAAGAAAATGAAGAAGATGAGAATTGCAACAAAGAGCATTAGAAGCAAGATGTCAAAGCACTTTTTTTCATTTAACAAGCAATACATGAGTTGATTTTTCAAGGATAGCAATAGCTACCATAGCTAAGCAAGTATGAACCACACTTAAAATTGAATATTAGTGTTGGGACCTGATCTCGAGACCGGACCCCAACCGGAAAAGTGGAAACAAAAAAGCAAAACATAAGAACGGACGAAGTCACAAAGCCAAAAGAATCGAAAGTGAATCGAATTTCTTAATGAGCCATAAAAAAAATTGAAAGGCTCGGATTTACTCAATTTTGGAAACAACGAAACAAAACGGATCAATAAACTGAATGTTCAAATTCCGACATCCGTGAACTCATACTTTAGAAAAACGTCGCGTTGGAAACCTTAGACTAAACCAATCCGAAACCGGTATAATTTTTTTTTCCTTTCTTTCTTCATTCTTTTCATCTTTATTCATCTTTATTCAATCTTAGACAAATCACAACAATATAATTTCCCTTTTGGAAATTCATCCTCAATCGAAATTCATAATATTTTTCTTATACGATCATATCTCATCATGTTGAACAAAAATCTTATTATTCTATTTCTTTTAAACAAAGCATATCTCTTCTTTTTCTTTTACCATAAGGCACCTTATACACACATATCAATATACCCACAAATCATACACATTAAGGCACTTCAACATTTCAATTCCAGCAGTCACAAATCATCGGACCTCCTGTCCGGAATCCAAACATAATCAAACGCATTCAACCATATCCAAAACACATTAATATCTCAATTCAACTTATATAAAAAACCATAATTCACTATGCTTTTCCATATACAAATCCATAATTCAATTTCATACTCCAATAGAAAACAAAAGTGGCATTTTTAAGCCATGGTACAACATCATCTCAAAATTTCAAATAAAAGATACTAAAATCCCACAATATTCAACAAAAGCCTGAGCTCTTATTTTTACAACAATCCAATTAAACACATCACATAAGCATAACGAACGAATGTCATAACTTTCTTTTATCTGATCTCCTTCTTGATACCTAGAGATGGGGATGAAAGGGGGTGAGCTAAACAACTCATGGATAACATGTTTATAAATCGAAAAATAAGAAAAAATCATCTTTTCAAAACTTTTTCCATTTTATAAAATTCTCACAGATGAAATTCATCAAAAACTTATTTCTCAAAATTCTCAACTTTTCAAACTTCATGAAACATTTCAAATCTCAATTTCTTTCAAATTTCATGAACAATTTTCAAAACATGCAATGCATCACACTTAGAAGCAAAAAAAAACACACATAAACATATCAGAATGGTTTGGGTCGGTCCAAAATAGAACGTACTGCACATTCCTGCATAGCGGTCCTGTGCAGTCGTGAACAGAACGTACTACACCTTCCCGCATAGCGGTCCGGTGTAGCCTTGAACTTATGGGAGTCCTTACGGAGTTCCAATGCCACTAGTGGGCAGGCGGGCAAAGCCTAGACAAGTGCACTTGTCTCTCTTATGGGACCTAACCAAACCCACATAACACATTCATACTTGAAAATCGGATTTACCCGTAGGCACATTTCGAAAATTCAGTTCTCATAATCATATCATATCATATTCAAACATAAAATCATTCATAAAAACAAAATGACACACATATTCACATATCACAAATTCTCAATCATTTAAACACGAAGAATGCTAAAATCGTAGCAACATAATCAAATTCTTTAAATCATGCAAAAACAATGAATTTAATCATTCGGAAACAATAATTTGAAAACAAATATACTTTCTTGATTTTTCAAAAATGCATAACTAGCTTATAATTCAAAAAATATAAACATATTACCCACCTCATTTCCTTGCTTGAAACTTGTTCAAAGCATCAATTTCTCCAATGCCTCCCTTAAAATCTCTAATTCATGACAAAAACCCTAATTAATAACCATCCAAAATTGAGCAATCTAAACTATGCAATCACCAAAATTGAGCTTAAAAATCACAAACTCATTTACTCCTTAAGTTAAATAAACCAAAATCCCTTCAAAATTTAACAAGTCAAAAATTTTCTCTTACCTTAATCTTCACCATTTTCGGAATTTCTTGGCTCATCATGGAGCTCTCTTCTTCTTCCATCTTTTTCCCCTTGAATCAACGTGAAAATCCTTTTAGAAAGCCTATAAAAATTGAAACCCTAATAATTTTTCCTCTTTCTCCTTTCTCCCATCTGAAAACTCTCTTCTCCTTTCTTTCTCTTCTTCTTTCTTTTCTTTCCAACTTAACAAAATTTCGTGCTTCACTCTTCTTATACGACAGCTACATGTCTTGCCCTCTAATGAATGCAAAATGACCATTATGCCCTTACATATATGCCTTATAACTTAACACTTTAAGTGATCTTCCAAATTTGCCCCTAAAATTCTTTTTAAACACTTTAATTCAATTTCCATCCGAAAATTGACAATCTTAGAGACTAAATTGAAACTCGAATCCTTAATAACATTTGTATCCCTATTTCTCTAGTTTAATCCAAATTAAGAATCACCTCATTTGGATGACTAGAGCAAAAGTTATGGCTAAAATTCTTTCAGCTCTTACTAATCCAAGACTGCACACTAAACCCGACTTCAATTCAGAAATTGAAAATCTTTGGGGCTAAATTGAAATTTGATTCCTTCGTATGACTTGTATCCCCATGTCGCTAGTTTATTTTGCAATAAGAATCAGTTCAATTGGATCTCCACAGACCAAGAATTCACCAAAATATTGAACCATGTTCAGAACATTTCCCAACTCATTTTGATTAAATAAATCATCTTCAATTTAATCTCAAAAATCCACATTTTTCCATTGACAGATAGAGGGATATCTTAGGAATCCAATGCTTCAAAAATCAGGTCGATAGGAGGTTGGACAAAAAAGTTAAGGCCAAAAGAATGGAGAGAGGTAGGTTAGGAAAAATTCCAAATCGGAGCTCGAACTCGCGGCCGGGCAAGGCACTCGCGAGCGGGTCACTCGCTAGGGCGACAGAGCGGATCGACCGAGTGGGAGCGACCCAATGGTAGTGACCGAGCGGGTCGCTCGACCGGACGATCGAGTGCGGCCACTCGCCAGGGCGACCTTCCAACTTCTAAACTTCATAACTTGTGACTCAGAACTCCAAAATTTTCACACTTGGTATCAATGGAAAGATAAAAGAAAGATCTAGAATTTTTATGAAGAATTCAAAAACCAATTCCGTGTCTAAAAGGGTCAAAATCTCACTCAAAGTTTCTGTCCAATTTAAGTCTCCCTAAACAGTATCACAACTTATAAAATTTCTATCTTTCAACTCCAAGGTCCAAAAATGTCATACTTTATATCAATGCAAGAATCAAAAAGCACCCTACATCTTTGATGAAGGACAGAAAAATCAATTTGGCCTCTAAGAAAGTCAAATTTCTAATCAAATGTTCTGTCCACTAATAATCATGCTACACAGTAACAAAATCTTCTAAAAATCATAACTTCCTATTCCATGGTCCAAAAATTTTATACTTTATATCAATGTAAACATCAAAACAAAATATTCAACTTTCATGAAGCATTTAAAGGCAATTTCAGCCTCTAAATAGGTCAATCTTTCAATCAAAACTTCTGCCAGATAATTGGTCATCCTATAACAACATCCAACATCCAAATTTCCTATCTTCCAATTTCCACAACCAAAAATAACTTATTATACATCATTGTAAAGCTATGCAATTTCTCTAAATCTTTCATGTAGACCATTTGCTCTAATTCAAAACCTATTAGTCCAGAATTTGCCTCAAAGCACAGTACACAATCCTACACTTAATGGACATTTTAAAAAACAAAGTAACATACACTTTAATTTGACTGATCATAAATGTCAATCCCGATATTGAAATATGTCATACTTTATGACGATCGAAAGCTTTCAAAAATTGCTACAACTTTCATGAAGATCATTTTATCAAATTCTGCCTAAATCAAACCAGAAAAATTCATGAAAGTTTCAGCTCAAAAAAGTCAACTCTTCATCTCCAAAAAATCAAACTTTCATAATTCAACAAATTCTCACAGTTTCACTCTTTATTTCTTGATTTTCAACTTCCATTTCAATCAACTCATTCACTTTAACTTTCATAACCCATACAAATCTACTCAAATATCAAAGTCATCAAGACCAATCAATTCTTTTCTCATCAATTTTCTTAAAGCACAATAACATCTATAACACAATACATATACAAAAATACTCATTTAATACATTTAATATTTCTAAATTTTACTGAAAGATCGTGGTCCAACATTCCTCCCCCTCTTAAAAGAATTCTGTCCTCGAAATTCATACTTAAGTAATCACCAAGTAACCTTTTCTCTCAAATACTTTCTTCTAAATGACCATAATCAGTCACTTTCTTATCTAATTCCTTATCACACATATTTCTCAATTTCTTCACAATTTTTCACTTCTTATGTCAAATACACCACTATCATATCCAATCACTCTTTCTTAACATATGTCAATGGTCCAATTCTTAATGAACCTTAATATGGACCAATCATCATTCAAAATCAACCTTTTGAACTTCTATACATATATCTCCATCATTAATCTCATCTTTCAACTATTCCTTTATTGCATCTCACACATGTATATCCGAACTCAAATTATCCAAATTCATCAAGAAATTCTAATCTCAATTCCACTTACACATTCTTATAATCAATCATACTCTTGACACTTAGATCAAACAATCACTTTGGTTCTTCAAATAATTCAAGACAAAGACAATCACATCATGTTCACATTCTCACTAATTCAATCTATCTATTCAAACTCTTAACAAACATATGCGCCCATGTAAGATCCTAATACTGAGCTTTGATACCAGAAATTTTGGGACCCGATCTTAAGACCGGACCCCAATCGAAAAAGCAGAAACGAAACATAAGAACGGACGAAGTCACAAAGCCAAAAGAATCGAAAGCGAATCGAATTTCTTAATGAGCCATAAAAAATTTGAAAGGCTCGGATTTAATCAATTTTGAAAACAAAGAATCAAAACAGATCAATCAATTGAATGTTCAAATTCTGACATCCGTGAACTCATACTTCAGAAAAACGTCGCGTTGGAAACCTTAGACTAAACCAATTCGAAACCGGTATAAATTTTTTTTCCTTTCTTTCTTCATTCTTTTCATCTTTATTCATCTTTATTCAATCTTATACAAATCACAACAATATAATTTCCCTTTTGGAAATTCATCCTCAATCGAAATTCATAATATTTTTCTTATACGATCATATCTCATCATGTTGAACAAAAATCTTATTATTGTATTTCTTTTAAACAAAACATATCTCTTCTTTTTCTTTTGCCATAAGGCACCTTATACACACATATCAATATACCCACAAATCATACACATTAAGGCACTTCAATATTTCAATTCCAGCAATCACAAATCATCGGACCTCCTGTCCGGAATCCAAACATAATCAAACGCATTCAACCATATCCAAAACACATTCATATCTCAATTCAATTTATATACAAAACCATAATTCACTATGCTATTCCATATACAAATCCATAATTCAATTTCATACTCCAATATAAAACAAAAGTGGCATTTTCAAGCCACGGTACAACATAATCTCAAAATTTCAAATACAAAGATACTAAAATCTCACAATATTCAACAGAAGCCTGAGCTCTTATTTTTACAACAATCCAATTAAAAACATACACGTAAGCATAACGAACGAATGTCATAACTTTCTTTCATCCGGTCTCCTTCTTGATACCTGGAGATAGGGATGAAAGGGGGTGAGCTAGACAGCTCGTGGATAACATATTTATAAATAAAAAAATAAGCAAAAATCATCTTTTCAAAACTTTTTCCACTTTATAACATTCTCACAGATGAAATTCATCAAAAACTTATTTCTCAAAATTCTCAACTTTTCAAACTTCATGAAACATTTCAAATCTCAATTTCTTTCAAATTTCATGAATAATTTTCAAAACATGCAATGCATCACACTTAGAAGCAAAACAAAAACACATAAATATATCAGAACAATTTGGGTCGGTCCAAAACAGAACATACTGCACATTCTGGCATAGCGGTCCTGTGCAAGTGAACAGAGCGTACTATACCGAACTGCTGAACTTATGGGAGTCCTTACGGACCTCCAATGTCACTAGCGGGCAGGCAGACGAAGCCTAGACAAGTGCACTTGTCCCTCTTATGGGACCTAACCAAACTCACATAACACATTCATAGATGAAAATCGGATTTGCCCGTAGGCACATTTCAAAAATTCAGTTCTCATAATCATGTCATATCATATTCAAACATAAAATCATTCATAAAAACATAATGACACACAAATTCACATATCACAAATTCTCAATCATTCAAACACGAAGAATGCTAAAATCGTAGCAACATAATCAAATTCTTTAAATAATGCGAAAACAATGAATTTAATCATTCGAAAACAGTAATTTGAAAACAATTATACTTTCTTGATTTTTCAAAAATGCATAACTAGCTTATAATTTAAAAAATATAAACATATTACCCACCTCATTTCCTTGCTTGAAACTTGTCCAAAGCATCAATTTCTCCAATGCCTCCCTTAAATTCCCTAATTCATGACAAAAATCCTAATTAATATCCATCCAAAATTGAGCAATCTAAACCACGCAATCACCAAAATTCAGCTTAGAAATCACAAACCCATTTACTCCTTAAGCTAAATAAACCAAAATCCTTTCAAAATTTAACAAGTCAAAAATTTTCTCTTACCTTAATCTTCACTATTTTTGGAATTTCTTAGCTCATCATGGAGCTCTCTTCTTCTTCCATCTTTTTCTCCTTGAATCAACGTGAAAATCCTTCTTGAAAGCCCATAAAAATCGAAACCTTAATAATTTTTCCTCTTTCTCCTTTCTCCCATCCGAAAGCTCTCTTCTCCTTTCTTTCTCTTCTTCTTTCTTTTCTTTCCAGCTTAACAAAATTTTGTGCTTCACTCTTCTTATACGACAACCACATGTCTTGCCCTTTAATGAATGCAAAATGACCATTATGCCCTTACATATATGCCTTATAACTTAACACTTTAAGTGATCTTCCAAATTTGCCCCTAAAATTCTTTTTAAACACTTTAATTCAATTTCCATCCAAAAATTGACAATCTTAGAGACTAAATTGAAACTCGAATCCTTAATAACATTTGTAGTCCTATTTCTCTAGTTTAATCCAATTCAAGAATCACCTCATTTGGATGACTAGAGCAAAAGTTATGCCTATAATTCTTTTAGCTCTTACTAATCCAAGATTGCACGCTAAACCCAACTTCAATTCAGAAATTGAAAATCATTGGGGCTAAATTGAAATTCTATTCCTTCATATGACTTGTAGCCCCATGTCTCTATTTTAGTTTTCAATAAGAATCAATTCAATTGGATCTCCACAGACCAAGAATTCACCAAAATACTGAACCATGTTTAGAAAATTTTCCAACTCATTTTTATTAAATCAGTCATCCTCAATTTAATCTAAAAATCCACAATTTTCCATGGATAGATAGAGGGATGTCTTAGAAATCCAACGCTTCAAAAATCAGGTCGATCAGAGGTGGGACGAAAAAGTTATGGCCAAAAGAATGGAGAGAGATCGGTTTGAAAAAATTTCAAATCAGAGCTCGCACTTGCGAGCGGGCGAGGAGCTAGCGAGCGAGTTGCTCGCTACGGCGACCGAGCGGAGCGACCGAGCGGGTCGCTCCCCCGGACGACCGAGCGCGGCCACTCACCAGGGCGACCTTCCAACTTCTAAACTTCATAACTTGTGACTCAGAATTCCAAAGTTTTCAAACTTGGTATCAATGGAAAGATAAAAGAAAGCTATACAATTTTCATGAAGAATTCAAAAACCAATTCCATCTCTAAAGGGGTCAAAATCTCACTCAAAGTTTTTGTCCAATTTAAGTCTCCCTAAACAGTATCACAACTTCTAAAATTCCAATCTTTCAACTCCAAGGTCAAAAAATGTCATGCTTTATATCAATGCAAAGATCAGAAAGCAACCTACATCTTTCATGAAGGACAGAAAAATCAATTTGGCCTCTAAGGAAGTCAAATTTTCAATCAAAGGTTTTGTCCACTAATAATCATGCTACACAGTAACAGAAACTTCTAAAAATCATAACTTCCTATTCCATGGTCCAAAAATTCTATACTTTATATCAATGTAAACATCAAAACAAAATCTTCAACTTTAATGAAGCACTTAAAGGCAATTTCAACCTCTAACTAGGTCAATCTTTCAATCAAAACTTCTGCCAGATAATTGGTCATCCTATAACAACATCCAACATCCAAATTTCCTATCTTCCAATTTCCACAACCAAAAATAACTTATTATACATCAATGTAAAGCTATGCAATTTCTCTAAATCTTTCATGTAAACCATTTACTCCTATTCAAAACCTATCAGTCCAGAATTTGCCTCAAAGCACAGTACACAATCCTACACTTAATGGACATTTTTAAAAACAAAGTAACATACACTTCAATTTGACTGATCATAAATGTCAATTCCAATATCGAAATATGTCATACTTTATGGCGATTGAAAGCTTTCAACAATTGCTACAACTTTCATGAAGATCATTTTATCAAATTCTGCCTAAATCAAACCAGAAAAATTCATGAAAGTTTCAGCTCAAAAAAGTCAACTCTTCATCTCCAAAAAGTCAAACTTTCATAATTCAACAAATTCTCACAGTTTCACTCTTTATTTCTTGATTTTCAACTTTCATTTCAATCAACTCATTTACTTTAACTTTCATAACCTATACAAATCTACTCAAATATCAAAGTCATTAAGACCAATCAATTCTTTTCTCATCAATTTTCTTAAAGCACAATAACATCTATAACACAATACATATACAAAAAATACTTATTTAATACATTTAATATTTCTAAATTTCACTAAAAGATTGGGGTCCAACAATTACGGTTCCTCCAAAGTAATCGCTGTGAAATTGCAACCACTAAGGCGTGATTTTAAAACTTTCTTCATAAAAAATAACGAATATATGTAAGATTTTTTGGCAAGATTTTCATCTATTGTAGGACAAATGGGATCTTATGGAGATCAAATATCAGACGAAACAATTGTTGTTAAAGTTCTAAGGAGCTTGCCATCCAAGTTCGATCATATGGTGGCTGCGATCGAAGATTCAAAGGATCTATCCACTTTTTCATTTGATAAGCTTATGGGATCACTTCAAGCTCACGAGGCACGAATCAATTGAATGAATGGAAAGGAAGAAGAAATGGCTTTTTAGATCAAAGGGGAGCCCGAATCCTCAAATCAATATGCAAGAGGAAGAGGTTGAGGAGGCTACCGAGGAAGGGGTCAAGGCAAAAACAGTACACTTATATGCTCATACTATAACAAATATAGGCACTCTAATAAGTATTGTTGGTCCAAACTAGAAGAGGTGAATTATGCTAAAGAAGAGGAAGATAACTTCTGGTATATGACGATAACTAAAACAAAAGAGGAAAAGAATGAATTCTAGTATATAAATAGTAGTTGTTCTTATCACATGACCAAAGATCATTCAAAGTTTAAAAGGCTCAATAAGACTGTCTAATCATAAGTGCAACTTGGAGATAATAAAGAACTGTAGATTGAAGGCAAAGAGACAATTGAGATCTCAGTATGTAACCAGAAAAATTCATTAAGGATGTTCATTTCGCTCATTATCTAGTACACAACTTGTTGACCATTGTTCAATTGATTAATCTAGTCATATGGTGGTATTTGATAATGGTAAATGTACAATGACACACAAAACCACTGGTAAAATTCTTTCTTGTGCTCATATGTCATCAAATCATATATTTGCTCTTGACTTTACTAAAAGAACATAAACAATCATGGTGAGTAAGACTCTTGCAAAAAGTGAATTATGGCATCAACGATATTGACATATGAACATTAAAGGGTTGCATTTACTAAAGAACAAGCAAATAGTGAGCAATCTTCCCATAATTAAGCCATTGGAAAAGGTCTGGGAAGGATGCATGGTTAGAAAACAAACAAATCAATCCTTTCCTGTAGGAAAATCAAAGAGAGATGAAGATATTCTCGAACTCATCCATACTGATTTATGTGGTCCTATGAGGACAAAATCGTTAGTTGGGAGCAAATATTTCCTCCTATTTACTGATGATTTTAGCAGGATGAGTTGGGTATATTTCTTAAAGCACAAATTAGAAAGCTTTGAGTGGTTCAAGAAATTCAAAGCAGTTGCGGGAAAATAATGTGGAAAATTATAAAAGTGCTTTACACTGATTGTGGAGATGAGTTCACTTTAAAAGATTTTGATGTTTTTTATGATGAACAGGGAATAAAGAGGTAGCTTATAGCCCCATACACTCTTGAACAGAATGGTGTAGTCAAACGTAAGAATCAGATCATCGTGGAGATGGCTCAATCCATGCTTAAGCAAAAAGGAATGTCATATTCTTTTTGGGCCAAAGGAGTTGTTACAACTGTAGACATTTTAAATATTTCATTGACTAAAGTAGTATGGGATCAAACTTCCTTTGAAGCATCGAGTGGAAGCAAGCCCTTGGTAAGTCATCTATGAGTGTTTGGGTGTATCTGTTATATCTTTCTTACAACAGAACAACATAAACTAAATGGGAAGTCACGAAAGCATATATTTATTAGCTATTGTACCCATTCAAAGGCTTATTGGTTGTATGATCCCTTAAGTAGGAAGATTATTGTCAGTCGTAATGTCGTATTTGATGAGCAGGCCAATTTGAGATGGGAAGCTAAAGACAATAATCAAACTCCTCAAGTTGAGACTAAAGAAGAACAAACTATCCTTGAAAAAGTGGTGAACGAAGAAGATGATCTAGAAGGATCACATATTTCAAATCTAGAAAAAACAAATTCAGTCTCCTCATCCGAAGAGTCCCCTCCCAAAAGATCAGTTCCATTGGAGTCAGCTTAGCTACACAAAAGTGAGCATGGGAGAATTCCTTATCGTCGATTTGAAATTAAGGGAGAGGCTACTTCCCCCTTGGTTCTATTTGTTGGGGATCCAATCACAATGGAAGAATCTATGGAAAAGAAAGAATGGAGAGATGCAATGGAAGATGAACTACTATCCATATAACGCAATTAGACGTGGGAGTTAACTGATCTTCCAAAAGGTAAAAATGTTATCTGTTTAAAGTGGATCTTCAAGACAAAGTATTTGGCAGATGGAAGTGTTCAAAATTATAAAGCTATGTTGGTGGTCAGAGGTTTTAGGCAGCAACAGGGAATCAACTACGAAGAAACATTCTCTCCGGCAGTACAATTTGAGATTGTGCAAATAATTATGGCGGTAGCAGCTCAAAAGCAATGGAAGTATATTAGTTCAATGTTAAATCCACTTTTCTGAATGGAGAATTGAAGAAAGGGATATATGTGTAAGCCAACCACTATGTTTTAATGGAGAATTAAACAAACACCACGTGTTTGGTACAGTAATGTTGACGAGTTCTTCCATAAGAATGAGTTTGAAAGGAATCCTTATAAGCCAACTCTTTATGTAAAAAGACAAGTTACAGATGACTTACTCATCATGAGTTTCTATGTTGACGATATGATCTATACTAGCTCATCCTTGCAGCTTATACGTGAATTTCAAGCATCAATTAAAAAGATGTTTGATATGATTGATTTGGGAGAATTGCAATATTTTTTGGGAATGGAAATCATTCAAACTCAGGAAGGAATATTCATGTTGCAAAGGAAATATGTGGACACAGTGTAGAAATTCAATATGCAGGGGCACAAGATTGTTGCAACGCTAATGAATATCAATGAGAAATTGAAGTCGGATGATAACATGAGATTGACATATGCAAGAGCCTACATAAGTTTGGTTAGAAGATTAATTTATCTTGCTCATTCTCGACCTGATGTAGCTTATTTTGTTGCTATCTTATCTCAATTTATGCATAGTCCAAAAAGTTATCATTTTGGGGCAGTAAAGAGACTTCTACGTTACTTGGAAGTAATTAAGAACTGTCACATTTGATTTTGCAAGACAAAGGACCTAGCCTAAAAGGTTTCGTCAACAATGATTGGACTGGTTTTATGAAAGATAGAAAAAGTACATCTGACAATTGTTTTGTCCTTGGTACTATTGTCATATCCTAGAGCTCGAAGAAATAGGCCACAGTGGCCTTATGTTTGACAGAAGTTGAGTATGTGACAACCACTGTAGCAAGTTGTCAGGTGTTATGGTTGAGAAGGATTTTTAGTAACTTAGGGCAAGAGTAGACCAAAGCTACCAGTATAAAATGTGATAATAAGTTAGCAGTGATGTTAGCAAAGAATCTAATGCACCACAGCAGAACAAAACACATTAAAATCAAACATCATTTCATAAGGGAGCTAATTGCCAAAGAAGAAATTCAACTAGATAATTGTCGAATTGACAAATAGATTGCAGATTTATTGACCAATAGTTTACTGCAAGCAAACATGAAAAGTTCAGTGCTCAATTAGGAGTTTAACGTTCGAATGAAAGGGGAGTACTGGTATTAAAGATAATTCTAACGTTTATGTTAGGATAAAAGTATTCAAAGTAGTTGATATTTTTTAGGAAATTTTTAGGCTAAGAATTATCTTTTATCTCAAGTAATTAAGATAAGAATTATCTTTTATGTCAAATAGTCAAAATTCATAGGTTGTACCACCTATTTAAAAGCTCTAAACTATTCCAACAATGCATAAATTTTGCTTCCAATTTTCTTTCTTTCTTGTTTTTTCAAAATCTCCATCAGACAGTCCAAAATCATTGTCTAGGTCTCAGGGTCTCAGTATCCACGTCCATGCCGCCATGCTCTGCAGTGAGTAGACCACCAGATCTTGAAGTTGTGCATTGCATGTTTCTAGGCATGGCGATGAGCAATATGTGGTACTTTCTGGGCATGTTGAGTTCGAACCCCACGGAGCAGTCCATGTTGCTTTTCATGATCTCTGCTTTAAATGTAAGTGAAGATGGTGATGCAAAGGCTATGTTTGCAGGGATTTCTATGACAATTGAAAGACCGTAAGCAAGAAATTTTGATCCTTCTGATGAGGGTGACAATTCAGGCTCATAATCAGTGAAACCTATTTCATTGATCTGAAGCCTCATTAGTTTCCACCCTTGCATTAATGGTATAAGCTCCGTAATTCAGAAGCTCGAATTAGGAAAGGAGCCAAAAGGCTAAGAGTGATTTATTACAATTACATATTGTTAGAAATCTTTGTATTATTTCTGTGTAATTCTTTCTGAACTGATGATAATTGCTTGGCTTTGTTTTTGCAGAAATGGAAGAGGGCAAGAAAGCAAAGAAGATGCACAAAATTTATTTAGTTCGATAGCACAAAGCTATCTACGTCCAAGAGCCAATCACACACACACTGGATATTATTAAGATCAAGAAAGAAGGTATACAAGAGATTGGGTGTTTCCCTGAAACACTTGCAAGAGTTTCTCACAAACTCCCTAGTACACTTTGATGGGTACTCTAGCACTCTCTCTAATTTTCTCTCTAAACCTAAATATTGAATGTATACAGATGGTTTGTAAACTTGTAATTGTATTGATGTTCTATATCTGAATGCTTGAGGCTTGGCTATTTATAGGATTTTAGATAACTGCTGCCTTCGAATGAGTTTGGACTAAGTCAATATATATGCATGCTTTGTCCACGTGACCCATTTAAACCTCTGCCTTTGTTCTTTTATTTGCTTCCATATGATTTTAATGAACCCAATGAAATTCTGTGTTTTGATTATAAGCTGATCTCTATGTTCTGTGTTGAGCAGAATACGTCTACGTTTTGTGTGCTCCATGTGTGTCCAACTCCACTTTGATTTCTGATAGTAGTCCCTTAAGCCATATTAGCTCCTTTAGGCCTTTTGTGATTGCGTAAAATTATGCTTCTGTTGTAGATAGTGACACCACTACTTGTTGTTGCACTTTCTAGCTTACTGTGTTACCTGATAATGTAAAGTAGTATGCTGATAAAGATTTTCGTATGTCCTTGTCTACTGCATAATCTGCATCTACATAGCCATTTAAATTCATATGTTTATGTATTTCTAGGTTAGACTTAGCAAAACATAGTCTATGGTTTAGGGTCCCCTTCAGATATTTGAGTACTATCTTAAAACTAGACTAATGTTCTAGACCTAGATTATACATGAATCTGCTAAGTAGCCTGATTGCATGTGCTAAGTCAAGTCTAGTATAGATCATAATGTACATGATACATCCTATACTAACATCATAAGGATATTTCAACATTTGTTCCCTTTATGTTCCTGTTGTTGGACTCTTAGCAGCTGTCAGCTGTAAGTGTGTGGCAATTGGAGCAGGCCTAGGTTTAGAGTCTTCCATGTTGAACTTGCATAAGACTTTCCTAATGTAATCCCTTTGTATCAACCATAGTTTCCCTTTAGCCTCATTCGTTATGATTTGCATTCCCAGTAGCTTCTTAGCTCTCCTTAGGTCTTTCATGTCAAAATTCTTCTTCAAGGCATCTTTCACTTCTTGAATTTTCTTAGTCAGCTTTCCTGTGATGATTAAATCATCAATGTACACCAACATGTAGACCACTTCCTCTTTCTCCAAGTCTTTGTAGTATAGACAGTAATCATAGGCACTACTTTTGAACCTTAATTCTGCCACCACCTCATGGAACTTCTTGTTCCATTGCCTAGGAGCTTGCTTTAGGCCATAAAGAGACTTTTCTAGCAAGTACACATGATCTGGTTTTTGCTTATCTATGAAACCAATGGATTGCTTCATATAGATAATTTCCTCTAGTCTTCCATATAGAAAGGCTGTCCTTACATCCATCTAATGTATATCCCAATCATTTAATGTTGCTAGGGTCAAAATTATCCTTACTATTTTAAACTTGACCATTGGAGAGAAGATTTCCTTATAATCTACTCCTTCTCTTTGCCTAAAGCCCCTTTGCAACTAGCCTTGCCTTATAGGTCTTCGGGCCAGCTTCTGTTACTCCATCCTTGAGTTTAAAAATCCACTTGCATTCAATCACCTTAGCATTAGGTGGCTTGGGAGCTAGTTTCCAAGTCTCATTCTTCATTAGAGAAGAGTATTCACTTTGGCAAGCCTTCTTCCACTAATCTGCATCAGTCCTTTTCATAGCCTCCTCATAGCCTTCTAGTGTTTCAAATTCTGCAACTAAATAAGCATATTCAACTAAGTTAGTTTCAAAATACCTTCTGTTAGGTATTACCTGCCTTGGTTCTCTATCTCTAATTAGTTGATAGTCTTGTAGTGGAATTTGAGGTTTTGTTGTTTCCTCTTCATGTTTTGTTCCCTCCTGAGAGTTAGAACTTGAGTCTATTGATTCTTCTACTACTTCTCTAGACTGTTCAGCAACTGGTTCTGTTTCTCCTCCCTCATATGTGGAAGGTGGGTCATGAAAGGAGTCAAACTGTTGTTTGTTCCCAATTTTATAAGACACTTTCCTGAACCTGCATTCCTCCATCTTTCTGCTTCAGCAGCGGGAATTCAATTTCCCAGAACACCACATCTCTGCTTATTTGAGTTTTGTGAACTCCTGGATATAGGATTAGAACTTTATACCCTTTTGTGCCTTCAGGATATCCTAGAAACACTCCTTTAATGACTCTAGGTCCTAACTTTTCTTCTGTTTGGTGGATGTAGGCACTGCATCCAAAAAGTTTCAAGTTAGTCAAATTAGGTTTAGTTCTAATCCATACCTCTTCAGAAGTCTTGTACTCATTTGCTGATATGGGTAGTCTATTTATAAGGTATGCTGCTATTTTTATGGCTTCTCCCCATAGTGCTTGGGATAGGCTTGAAGACAGCAACATGCATCTTGTCTTCTCTAGGAGTGTCCTGTTCAGTCTTTCTACTACTCCATTTTGTTGAGGAGTGACTTTGACTATTATGTGCCTTTGAATGCTTTTCTTTTCGCAGTAGTCATCAAACTCCCTGTTGCAAAATTCTAAACCATTGTCTGTCTTCAAACACTTCAGCCTTTTCCAGTTTGGTTCTTCATCAGTGTATGCCATTTGATGAATGGTTCTAGAGCTTCATCCTTTGACTTTAAGAGATAAATCCAGCATTTTCTGGATCTATCATCAATGATTGACATGAAGTATCTCTTTCCTCCCATGGTTTGAGTATGTGCTGGCCCCCATAAGTCACTATAAGCATACTCCATGTTGCTGGTGGCTTTCCTTGCATTTTTTGGGATAGGAGTTTTGTAGTGTTTTCCTAGGATACACCCTTCACAGAAGTCGATTTTCTTTACAATAGTGTTTGGTAGCATTCCTTGTTGCTCTACGTGCTTTAAACTCTTATTTCTTGCATGTCCAAGTCTTGCATGTCATAGAAATGTTGAGTTCAATCCCTTTTCTTCTACTGTTAAGTTGATTTCTATAGTTCCTACAACATAATATAGGCCTCCTCTCTCAATTGCCCTTATAACCACCTTTCCATCCTTGATGATTTCTCTCAAGCCATCTTTGGATCTGATCTTGTGTCCTTGTTTGTCAAAAGCACTTTCAGATAGGAGATTCCTTCTTATTCCAGGGACATATCTCATGTTGCTCAATGCCCTTCTCTTTCCATCATGCATCTTGATGAAAACATTGCCAATGCTTTTAATGTCCTGCTTTCCTGCATCAGTCATTCTTACTTTAGCTGACAAGTTAACCACTCCCTGTGGGAAGTTACATGCATTATACAGCCAGAGTCTAGAATCCAGTCTGTTGTTGGCTCATCTGCTTCAGCTGTCAATGCAAGAATTTCATCTTCACTAGTTTCTTCAAGCTTTTTAACATTTCCAGCATCTGCCTTCTCTGCTTCTTTATCCTTCTTTTTCTTCCTGCAATCTCCAGCAAAATGGTCAATTTTATCACAGTAAAAACATTTCTTACCTTTGGCTTTGCTCTTTTTCTTGTCATCATCAGTTTTCTTATGTTTTCCCTTTCCTTTAGTTTTCTGCCCACCTTTCTTTGTGTTGATTTCTTCTCGGATTTATTATCCAAGAACATCACCTCTGGTTCCTTCTTGTTGTCTATCACTTCCTCCATCAATGAGTCAAGAACCATATTTACTGTTAGAGCATCACCACTAGCATGCTTCACCACTTTTCTGAATGCATTATACTCCTGTGGTAGAGACTTTAGAATCACCACTGCTTGGTGTTCTTCAAAAATAATCTCTCCAGTAGCTTCAAGATCTTGAATTAATTTGAAAAAGTAATCTAGATTGTCTTCTAGAGTTACTGTTGTATTCATCTTGAAGTTGGCAAGATTGTGCAACAATGTCATCTTATTTGGTAAGCATTTTCTAGAATAAATCTCATCTAGTTTGTCCCATAAAAGCTTGTAGTGTTGCAATCTTTCACCTTTCTGATGACAATTGGTGAAAGATGTAACATTAGCTTGCAACGTGCTAATCTTGCCTTCTTGATATTCTTCACAAGATCTTGTTCATCTTCATATGTTGCATCTATGGCTCCAAAGCACTCATAGGATTCAAGAAGTGCTTGCATCTGTAATTTTCAGATTGCAAAGTCCTCCTTTCCTGTGAATACTTCCATCTCTTTGCCCACCATCTTGTAGGATCTTTGTAAAGACTTGTGCTTGATCTTTCTTTGATGGATTCTTTGCTGGTGACTATGGACAGAAACTTTGAATGACTCTGATACCAATCTATTAAAAATCTTTGTATTATTTCTGTGTAATTCTTTCTGAACTGATGATAATTGCTTGGCTTTGTTTTTGCAGAAATGGAAGAGGGCAAGAAAGTAAGGAAGATGCACAGAGTTTACTTGGTTCGATAGCAAAAAGCTATCTACATCCAAGGGCCAATCACACACACACTAGATATTATTAAGATCAAGAAAGAAGGTATACAAGAGATTGAATGTTTTCCTGAAACACTTGCAAGAGTTTCTCACAAACTCCTCAGGACATTTTGATGGATACTCTAGCACTCTCTCTAATTTTCTCTCTAAACCAAAAGACTAAATGTATACAAATGGTTTGTAAACTTGTAATTGTATTGTTGTTATATATCTGAATGCTTTAGGCTTGGCTATTTATAGGATTTTAGATAACTGCTGCCTTCGGATGAGTTTGGACTAAGTCAATGTATATGCACGTTTTGTCCACGTGACCCATTTAAACCTCTGCCTTTGTTCTTTTATTTGCTTCCATCTGACTTTAATGAACCCAATGAGATTCTGCATTTTGAGTATAAGTTGATCTCTATGTTCTGTGTTGAGTGGAATACGTCTACATTTTGTGTGCTCCACGTGTGTTCGAAACATATGACTTAAACTTAGCTCAAGTTTTTAGACAACTTAGAACATTCTCGAGTCTTTCTTCTTTTCACATGCTTCAGATATTTTTCTCCCTCTTCTTCGTTTCTTCCAGTTGTGCTCTTGATCCGTAGTGTTTTTGTGTAGATTTATGAAGAATATTTTTTGTTTCTTCTCACATGTGTTACACTGTCAATTAGATAGGTTTTCAACTCAAAATAAGTACTCAATAACAGATAATCTTGAAGAGTTAGACCATGTAACTTAAATGATGACCATTAGATCACCATAGCTATAATCGGCCTCTTCACCGTCAATCCTGCAAGTAACTGGCATTTCTGATGCAAACACCCTCATTTCTCCACTTCCCTTATCCCCAATTCTCACCTTGTTTTTATCATCTTCAAATATTAGTGACTGAATTGCACCACCTAAATTAAGCATGTTAACTAGTCCGATAGGAGCAAATTGGATTAATTTTCTTTGCAATATGGAAACCGGAGAAACTGTAAACAGCTCATAGTTAAAGGGCTCTAATGAAATTTCCAAGCTTTCAGATGACTTCACGAGCTTCAGTTTCTTTTCCTGGAAACTATATACAGGAAATATGTTCACTCCGTTGAGAGTAACTGGGTTCTTCCCACTGCTCCATTCGATGTCTTTAGGCCTTTCCACACAGGTCACAGAACCTGAAAACTGATATGCACTTTTATTTCTCCTGTATACAGGGCACTAGCCTCCCCCTTGACAGTTGAACAATCCCAGCACCCCAGTACACTATTAAATGTAGGAATAAGTTAATAACAATGTAGAGAATGTCAAATAAAAATGCAGAGAATGTCAAGTAAAACTTCAAAGGGTGTCCGAATTTACCTTGTTAAGGTTCCAAATCTTGAGGATGGCTTTTCCATCATGCAATAGATCCTTAAACAAGCAGTCCCCGGTAGGAAGTGCATAATATTGGCAGCGTAAAATGGAACCATCTGGTAGCACCAATCTCTTGAGCAATTTGAAATTGTGGTTTCCAACAAAATCACTGATATAGATGTTGAATATTAATTCAAAATTATTATTTTTATTGATTATGTGGCCATGTTTATCTACTCAGTTAGTTGTGAAGTTTGTGGGGGTAGTAAGTCTTTTCTTGATTCCCATGTTGTTCTCCTATTTGCTAGTATTTAGGAAGGTTAGTTTATTTCTATGTTTATTTAAGGCTGTCATTATTTTGAGTTCAATAGAAGTTAAGTAAAAGTTTGGTTTCTATTATCTTGCTTTCTCTTTTATTCTTCAAAAATTCCAACATGGTATCAGAGCCTTTATTGGTCACAGGGCTGTGAAAAAAAATAGAGTGGAGAGAAAACAAGTGAGTTCTTTAAAAAATGGCCTCAAACACTTTTCCTTTAGCCTCACCTCCCATTTTCAATGGAGAAAGTTACCAATTATGGGCTATAAAAATGCAAACATATCTCCAATCTTTTGATTTATGGGATGTGGTTGAAAATGATTGTGAAGTTCCACCATTGCCTCCTCATCCAACGACAGCTCAACTTAAGAGTCATAGTGTAGAAAAGGCCAAGAAGTTCGAAGCAAAAACTTGTCTTTATTCTTCAGTATCTGAGGTGATTTTCACTAGCATCATGGCTTGTGATACTCCAAAGGAGATATGGGATTCTCTAAAAAATGAGTATTTGAGTTATGAGAAAACATAGTTGATGCAAGTTTTGAATCTTAAGAGAGAATTTGAGACGCAGAGGATGAAGGAATCAGAAGGGGTCAAGGAATATGTTAACAAGCTTATCACAATTGTTAACAAAATTAGATTGTTTGGTGAAAATTTTCCAGACAATAGAATTGTTGAAAAAATCACTACAACAGAAGCTTACATTTTGCGTCGTCTAATAGACGTCGTAGATTCAATAAAGACGTCGAAGTATACCATCTACGACGTCTAACAAGACGTCACAATAGACGTCGTAGAAAGTGGGTAGGTAATGGGTTTCACCGACGTCTGAATGAAGACATCGTAGATAGATTAGAGATTTTGCGACGTCGAAGAGAACGTCAGAAAAGTGGGTTATAATCCCTAACGTTTTGTTAAAACGTCAGGGATTGCGGAGTTTTAACGACGTAGTGTGGACGTCGAAGAAAATGGACATTCTCCGACATTTATTAGGACGTCGGAGAAGTAGTATATAATTATCGACGTTTGGTTAAACGTCAGGATTGTGTTAGTTTTAACGACGTTGTTTAGACGTCGTGGAAAAAAGACATTCAGCGACGTCTAATTCAGTAGACGACGTGGATTGTCAAGTATTTATTAAATTATAATTAGTTTATAATAATTTAGGTTAATTTTGTTAATAATGTTTGAATATAAATTAGAAATTCATGATTTGTTTTAATTCATATGAATTTTGGAATATTTTATAATTTAATCAAATTTAATTATTAAAATTTAAATTTTAATTTTGGGAAAAATTGAATTGAATAAATTTGATTTTTTAGGTTTTTATTCAAATATATTTTAAATTTCAAAACATTTTTATTTAATTATTTGCTAATTTTAAATTTAACTAAATATTAAAATATTATTTATTTAATAATTATTAAATATTATTAATGAATTAAATTTGTTTGATAATGCAACAATATTTTGAATATATAATCAATAATTATTCATGTATAACAAGACTTGAATATATGCAAACAATTTATTATTTAAATTGCAATTCTTAATATGTCATAAAACGAAAATTAAAATAAACAAAATTTCATAAGTGTTTAATATATGAAAATGAGTACATGTTTAGTCTGAACGAACATTATGTGTAGAGCATAAAAGTTCCAATCGATCCTGCATTTCTTTAAATTGTTTAGTCAATTGATCGACTTGGGACTGCAAATCCTGATTAGCCCTCTTTGACTCTTCTAATTCGTCTCGAAGTCTCTTTCTGGTCGAACTATTCCCTTATGATCGAGGCCCAATTCCCATGCCAATAATGTAATCTGTTCTAGTGCCCAGGACTTTATCGCACACTTCATCTACTGTCATCGGGTGACCTTGTTCTATTGAATGTGTCATTTCATGACACATTAAATCCTGGAAAAGTAAGAATTAATTACATACACATTCTCATTTAACAAATATCTGTAAATGAACTATGTACTCACCCATTTTGCTTTGCTTTCGGCAGTTGTCCATTGATCTTTGCTTTCATTATAATGAGTGTGATACCATAGCTTCATTCGGTCACACTCTTCTCCATCCCTCACCACTGTTGTTAAAAAAAATATTACAAGAAATGCTTTTCATAAATTTTAAATGTCAATTGAAGTAAAATATAATTTAAAAGATGGTAACTCACAATCTCATGTCGTATCGCTACAAAGGCCTTGGAGCCAGAGTTTGGTGGACATTTGACTTGACTCCTAGCTAGTTTGGCTTTCCGACTTTTTTCCTAATCATACACGTAGGAAAATCTATTATAACATCTATAAATCACAAATCATAAATACTTAAATATAATTAGTTATGAAAGAAATTGTGAAAAAAAGTCTTTATATCTGAATAAGAACTTACCTTTGTACCTGATTGCTCCCAATACTCACATAAATCCATCCACTCTGCCAATGTGACACTATCCGGCTTCATATCCTTTCCGTGCTTGGTAAAATGCCTTTTTAAATTATACCTTTGATCTTTAGACCTTAATGAAAGAAATCTCTTCACAGCAGCATGGATTTCGTTGTCAGTCCTCATTCCCTTGACTTCCAACTTTTGCTGCAAAAAATTATAAGTTATTGGTCAACGCTTTAACCAAATGGAAAACACGTACAAATTGGATTGGTTTAGAATACTTACGTCTAACTTATCCAATGCAATGTTCAATTCCTCATTAGTAATTTTGAAAATTTTGTTCTTACAGAAAAGAAGTTCGGATATCACACCAATCTCACTCGATAATTTGGCGGTATGCGGAGTTGGTTGGTCGTCCTTCAGCAGGGGAGATCTCTATCTCTAATCTTTTACCTATCGCCTTGTTAATTTTTGCTAATCCGTGTCCTTTCATGACACCCTTGTTTTTTGGAACTTTGTGGATCCTAAACGAGCAAAAGAATAATTTATAATCAAGGCATATAACAATGTTGATGAATCTAATTAATGTTAAGATCATACCGCAAAGGCTTGTAGAAGAGGAGCCCACACCGAAGGAATAATGTGATTAATCGTGTCCGATAATTAGCAACTGGAGGATTTATCAAGTCCCGAGTATTTGAAGTCGGAGCCATCTCTGTAGAAGTTGACGGAGTGCTAGTATTGCGTCGCATATTCAAAATTTGTTCATACTTATCTCTAGGACTAATACTAGGCATAGAATTGACTTCTCTTGGTGTTGCAGATCGATCAACAGTGCACTAGTGTGAACTTGTGCTGTGTAGGTATAGGTATAGTGCAGTGCGGTGTCTTATCTTATGGTTGTGTACGAGGACATTGCTCATTATCTGCACTTCCAATTAGTCGACGATACTGCTGATCGCAATTGTGTAGGTACTAAGGTACTTGGTGCAGCCTTATTCTTCTTCTTGGGTAGAGCAGGTGCCATTTGAATACAATCTGCAAAAACAATAGTTGAAAACAAGAACACAAGAAAACAAGGAACTGATTTATAGAAGATGATGCTAGTATGTTTTCAATTGTCTAATGGTTTGAATTTGTAGAAGATGATGCTAGTATGTCCTTATTGCAATGATTAAGGATGAAAATGATGAACTTACTCAAGATAATGTTAATCAAGGTAATGTAGTTAAAGATGAGGGTCAAAACATAGAAAATGTAGATAATACTGATGAAAACATAGAGAATGTAGATAATACTGATGAAAACATAGAGAATGAAAACATAGAGAATGTAGAAAATTTATATGAATTAGTGAAATGATGATGATGGAGATAAGGAATATAATACAGACAAGGTGGAATGAACTAAACAAGGTGTAATTTGAACTACACAAGGTGTAATGCACATCTGTTATTCATGTTTCTAATGCACATCTATAATACAGACAAGGTGGAATGAACTACACAAGGTGTAATCATGTTTCTAATGTTCCAGAAGGAGATGGTTTAGGTGTAATCATGTTTCTAATGTTCCAGAAGGTGTAATCATGTTTATAATGTTGCAATTTCAGTAGAGCATTATTCAGCATTCATTGGCCTCTCATTTAATGTATCCTCTGTTTCCATGCACATGCATAATTAATTTTTCTTTTACTTGCAATAGTTATCGTGTTATGCAGTGAGATCATTGAAAAAATGAACAGCAGTAACCTATTTCGAAAGCCTAAAGACAAGCATAACTTGCTTGTCTTTAAAGTTCAGTCAAATGTTGTCAAATACCTAACTTGCTCAAACTTTAAAGTTCAGTCAAATGTTATGTATCATTACCTATTATTCTGTTAACTGTTCTGTATCATTTCAGTAACAGAACTTTTTTTCACCAATACAATGCCTGAAGATACATTTTAGTAACAGATTGAATTCAAATACAATGCAGATTGAAATGATACTGAAATTCAAATACAAAAAGGTTTTTATATCTGAATAAGAACTTACCTTTGTACCTAAGCATATTCTAAATGTTCAAGCTCATTACCTATTGTTCTGTTAAATGTTCTCTATCATTTCAATAACCCCTACCTAAGCGAATATTAACCTTTAAGATATCGCAGATGTTATGCCGAATCTATCGATTGACCCTTAAGAAGATCAAACTTCTCGGTGTGAGCTTGTTCAAGATCCCGTATGAAAAGCACCAATTAAACTTGTTAAAATGATGTATAAACGATGTCCAAAGGAGTTGGTCCTCCTGTTACACACAATAAAAACAATGAGAAGTTTGCTTATTCATTCAAAGACACAAATAACATGCCATATTCGTAACACAAATAACAAAAAAAGTGAAAATAATGAGAAGTGATAAGAGTATGAAAACAAGATGTATATCCTTAAAGTTTGTTGCTTTCAGATTTGTCCTAACTTTTGTTGGGAAACTTAGAAAATATATTTATCATAAAAGATGTTCGCTTGCAGATTTCCACAATTTTGGCCGAAAACTACTCTCTTATTCATTCAAAGACACAAATAACATGTCATATTCAAGTCTGTTATTTTCAACCTTTCCTATGGAAAATTTCTAATGCAAAAGTCATGTTTAGGATTCCATTTTGTGTACTGAAATGAGGAATGGGTTTAGGGCTCTTGATTGCACAAAACAGGTGTAGGATTCCATAATTGCACAAAACAGTCTTCTATTTTGTGATGAAGCATCAGGATGCAGAAAACAAGAGCTAGAAAGATACATTAAGTCATAATAATTATACAAGTAGTGAGGTTCTTAATTTGATCAACTTTGTTCTCAATCAACTTTGGTCTTCTATTTACAATCAACTTTGTTCCATAATTGCACAAAACAGTCTTCTATGCGATGTCATTTCTTTAGCGGTCTTACTTGACATGAATAATCGTTGTAATCTAGACTACAATGGAAAGTACCGCAATACTTTATGTGGTATCTTCTTACCCCTGCCATCATTAATTCTCCATCTTGATGTTCCACACTGGGGACAACTTTCCAAGTCCTCATACTCTTTCCAATATAGGCAACAATCGTACTTACATGCATGTATCGACACATAACCCAAGCCTAGGCTCCGTGCACAAGGGCATGCAATGTCACACTCTTTGCCCTTTTTTCCAGCGACAAAATTCATAAACATCCTTACTCCATCAATGAATTCACGAGAAACCCTAACACTGTTCATCCAACTCTTGTCCATAGAGCAACAAACAGCTATCAATTCAATCTACGAATGAAAACATTATGTTATGTTAGTAAGCGAAGGATGAGGAAAGGTTAAATACGTACCTAAATTAAGTTGTAGAACAGCTAACTGTTAACGTGGCAAAACTAAGTTTTTGTTAACTTACGTATCTAAGAATTAGGTCGTTGCTCTATTCATACATATATGTATAATTTGTATTATTATTTCATAAACTATACGGAGAACTGGGGAGAGAGCAATAAAAAAAAGTCATAAAACAAATTAAGCAAAATATGACATTTCATTTCTCTATTTATGTATGAATGCAGGATCCTTACTTTAGCATAAATACAAGAAAACACCATGTGGCATCTCATATAGCAAACCTCATAGCTAAAGTATGAATGCAAGCATAACAATTATGAGTAGAACTGTTTAGAAGATAAGAGTTTAGGCTGTACTTGATCTAATTGGGCCTATGATTATTATTTCATTTTCAGCTGTGAGAAATACGTTTCAGCTGTGAATGCAAACATAACAATTATGAGTAGGGTTGTTATAGCTATTGAAGATATTGACAAAATATTTCCACATATAAAGCAGAAGCCAAAATAGATGAAACAGAGTAATAGTGTTAGTTGAGGAAGTAGTTTTGAAGTTGGAAGTTATTTTTTCAGTTACAGAGTAGGCTATCTTCTAATGCAATATGGAGACTGAATATGTAATAAAAATAATTAATTCTAACTTACGTGTAAAAACAAAATGATCATGTATAAAGTGTAAGAGAGATTGATTTTCTACACAGGGAATATAAGAAGAGGGGAGGATCATGTGTGTCTAAGTTATGTCTTATTTAAATAAATATAGTTTTTATGTTATAAATTATTATATATTGTTATTAGATATATAAATTAATCACTACAATGACTAATTTTGGACGTAATCAATTAATTGACTACTCACTTCGATAACCTAATATTATTTTAGTGGGTTATTGACTAATCATATAAAGGTTCCTTCTCAATTACATTTTCTAATCAACCATTAAGTAATAGATCCTAAACCTTCAATTATTGATTATATAAAGGTTATGAGCAGAGTCGATTATATTGATTTAAACAAAATTTATGCTCTTATTGCTCAATTTGCATAAGATGTATAATATTAGCTTTAATTGCTCATAATAATTGGTTAGTATATCAACTAAATGTAAATTAAGTTTTCTTAATGGAGAAATTGTGAAAGTTGGTTGTGTTTTGCAGCCTAAAGGTTTTGTGGTGGAAGGACAAGAAAAAAGGTATACAATTGTATAAGACACTCTTTAAGCTTAAACAAGCTTCACGAGTTTAGCATGGTAAAATTGATGCATATTGCACTTTTTGAGCCTACTTTATATGTTAAATTTGAAGGAGTTGATTTCACTATTATGTGTTTAAATGTTGATGATATTACTTATGTTGGAAATTTTATTGTATTGTTAAAGGAATTTAAGAAATCCATGATGCCTACTTTTGAAAAGTTAGAATTCACTTCTTACATTATTTTTTGTGTTTAGAAGTTGTGCAAGATAAGAATGATATTTTTATTTGTCAACATAAGTATGCAGTAGATTTATTAAAAAAAATAATGGTATGATGGGTTATAAGCCAGCAAAGATGTCATTGAATGTAAATAAGAAGTTATCTTTGGATTATGGAGTAGAGAAAGTTGCTGAGAAAAAATTCAAAAGTTTAGTAGGAGGTATGTTATATTTAACTCACACCAAACTTGGCATTATTTTGTAAGTTAATCTAATTTCTAGGCTTATACACAATCCAAATAAACATCACTTTGGAGCAGCCAAGAGAATTCTCATATACATTCAAGCAACATCAGATTTCTGACATTATCTACAACAAGGGAGAAGCGAATAATCTTGTTTCTTTCACAGATAGTGATTAGGCAATTTATGCAAATCAACTAAAGAGCACTATAGGATTCATATGTAGCCTTAGGCCTAAAGCTATCCTATAAACTTCAAAGAAGTAGAATTGTACAACCTTGACAATTATAGAAGCTGAATGTAGCAACAATATCGATTGCATGTCATTCCATTTAAATAAGAAGAATTTTGGAAGATTTGAAACACTAATCAATAGAACATAGAGTAATTTAAGTAATTTAATGTTGCCTAGTATGAGACGGTATATGTTCAACTATGGATGAAATAGAACAGTGCATAGGGCCAATTAATATTTCAAGCCGCAAGTAGCAGTGACCTAAACACAAGTTGAAAATTTTATGGACTTGAGATATTTCCAAGGGACAACTCCCTTACAATCTCAAGAAAACTTTCTGAGAGATATTTCCAAACTAATGCCTCTGATCTCTTCTCTCATAAACTATACTTTTATATCTCCTTATCCTAACCAACTTCTAACAAGTATCTATCTCCCGCTAACAACCCGATCATGTATATCTATATCTAACTCTATCACTATCATTATCGATATCTAGTTCGATATCTCCAAAGATTCAGGTTTGTTGTCTCACGCAATGCCACAAATGTTAACATCGAAAATCTTAAAACATAAAAGAGGAAGAAACTAAAAGATTACTTGAACAATTGAAACGCCAGATAGCATCACCATCGGAAGGACGCCAATTAACTTCAATTACTTACCTCAACGATTTACGAAGGACGTCAACGGTGAAGAGTGGCTCCAACGATTCCAAGTATGCGACGAAGATGAGAAAGGTGGCTCGAGGGAGAGGGAAGGGATGGTGGCTCGGCGGAGATCCTAACTACGCAGAATCTGACGGTGCGTGGAGAGGAAGGGACGGTGATATCGGCGGGGAGGAGAGAGGGAAGCGAGTGCGATGTATCGGCGGGGAGGAGAGGAAAGCGTAGGCGGCTCAAAATTTTCTTGATTTTACGCAGATTATGAGACGACGTCGTTACTAGGGCCGGAATACGACGTCGTCTCATCTTCTTGGGAGGCGGGAGATTAAAATTAGAAAACGTTGTCGTCTTTCTCTCTCCTTTCCCGACGTCTAACTCTCCAAGACGTCATGGATAGTACTTCGCCATGTCCTACTTTTTAAACGACGTAAAAAACAAAGGTTTTCAACGACGTCTGTATCCAACGACACCGAATTTCGCAACCTCTCCTGACGTCTACGAAGACGTCGCCAAAGCCCCCTACAATTTGCGACGTCTTAAACGAAGACGACGCGAAATATGTCTTTTTGTTGTAGTGAATTCTTGTGACCTTACCCGAGAAGTATGAGACAAAGATTTCCTCACTTGAAGATTCTAAGGATCTTTCAAAGATTACAGTTGCAGAATTAATCAATGCTTTGCAAGCTGTTGAGCAAAGAAGAGCCATAAAAGATGAGAAAACAACAGAAGGAGCCTTCATTGCCAAGACGTCAAACAAGTCTTTCTCAAAAAGGGTAAATTTTCCACCATGTGGCGTATGTAAGAAAAATAACCATGATGAAAAGGATTGTTGGCATAAAGGTCAACCACGTTTTGGTTGTCAAAGATTTGGGCATATACAAAATTATTGCAAGTTCAAAAATGAGCAATCAAATTTTGCTCAAGAAGAAGAAGAAACTTTATTTTAAAATTGGAGAAAGGTGCTCTAATACTATTATTTGCAAGATTGGTAAGAAGTGCATCAATAGTTAAAGTTTGATGAGAAGTGCATCAACAGTTACAGATTGATGAGAAGTGCATTGTCCATTGAAGAGAAGTGCTTCAAATTATCTATAATTTTGAATCAAGGGGGAATGTTGAATATTAATTCAAAATTATTATTTTTATTGATTATGTGACCATGTTTATCTACTCAGTTAGTTGTGAAGTTTGTGGGGTAGTGGGTCTTTTCTTGATTCCCATGTTGTTCTCCTAGTTGCTAGTATTTAAGAATGCTAGTTTATTTTTATGTTTATTTAAGGCTGTCATTATTTTGAGTTCAATAAAAGTTAAGTAAAAGTTTGATTTCTATTGTCTTGCTTTATCTTTTGTTATTCAAAAATTCCAACAATAGATCGGTCCTCCAGAAATTGCCCTTGACGCAGCGTGGAATTCTGCACAGGAATGAGTGGATTGGAACGTGTCCCAATCTGGCTGTATGAAATTGCCCATCCACAGGCAGTTGTAGGCACAGTGCACCATGTGACAACCTTGAAGCCAATACCTTCCATTTGGATCTCCAGAGGGACCAGTGCACCAGAAATCATCCCCTAAAAATGAATTAATTCAAGGAGATTAGCAATTAATTGCCTAAAAGCTTCCGATTCTGAAGATGGAATATTGAAACTTGAAAGCATACCAACACGTCCAAGTACGATTGCCTCTTTTCCAAGGTACATGAAGTCATTGCAATGCTCCATGCTGGCTATTACACCATTGCCCTTGAAGTGTTTCCTAACAGAAGCAGTCAGTGCCTTGTAATATGCTTTAGCAACAGCTCCACTCTACCACCAAAATCCTCGGATACCATTTCTATGCAACTGCACCAGCCACTTCCATCAGAAAACTTCACGAGTAGTAGGATTGCAGGAATTTGTCAGACTAGCATTACAACTGCTAGTGTTAAAGGAAACGTAATATCAACCACTAATCACAAAATGATGTCACACACAGAAACAAGTTAAATTGATCAAGATTAAGAGAGTCGGAGTTTCAAGTTAAGTTGAAAGGAACAAACCTTATTTCTTTAATAATGCCATTAAAATAATTGGGCTATTATATACGTTCCAAAATTCTGTTCACTTCTTTAATAATGCCTTTAAAATAATTGGGCTATTATATACGTTCCAAAACTCTGTTCACAGATCACAAATAGATAAAAGGCATTCGTCTTCTGGTAAATTCATAGACAAAAGGTTGTTAAAGATGGCAGGCCTTCAGCAAACTTACCAACACACTTTAGGAATAGAGGACGGGAGGACGGGCTCCACAGCAAATGCGTAAGGTGGCAATGAATCCTGCATTTGCAATTACAGTTGCTCGCTAACAGGATTGCCCATCTTTTGCCATAGATACCAAGTATTTATCGAGGAATATAGACCAAAAGACCAAATAATTATAAAACATAAGCAATTAACTTGATAGTTCTGAGGAACTTACGTGAATGACATCAACCTTAACACCATCAATCCCAGCTAGCTTAAGATGAGAATGAAGTCCCTCGTACATCTTATCAACCATCTCCGGCGGCACTATACCAACTCCACTGTTCACGATCTTGTCAACCGCCATATCTTTCATTGTCATCTTCAACCCCACTGACAACTTAGGCCTAATCACCCTCGACGGCAGCATTCCGGCAACATTGGGTCTAACACCACCACAATACCCACACAGAGCATGCCAGACATACACGTGCTCCACGCTCTTAAACTCCTCTTTCAAGTCTGTCACAAACCCTCCCATACCAGACCTTCCCTTTTCGCTCTCATAGTCCCTGAACTTCTTATTCTCTTCAAACTTTATTAGTCTACAAGGCATCTACTCTCCGGCGGCAGTCCGGTTCTTGCCATTGTTAACTCCGGTTTCATCGTCGTGACAAATGGATTGCCATCCATCGGCGATAAGGACCATACCTGGAGGAGACCCACCTTCTACTAGACCTTTTACACCTTGCCATACACTTTTTGGGTGTACAGCTAGATAAAAAGCATCCCAAGTGCACCAACCAAACTTGTCTACTATACTTGGTGGTGTTTTCTCTTTTAAAAGCTTAAAACTTGAAAAGTGAACTCTTATCACTTCCATTGCTTCCTTCACGAGGCTAAAAGGGTTATCGCCGACGTGCATATATAAACAACTCCTGAAGTATGACCCACGAATTTGCGTCGACCCACTCTCCACGCAAATGTCGACATAGTCTTCTACACCAGGTTGAAGGGAGGCTCTGAATGATCCCTCAATGATGGGAAGTAGAAGAACATAAGTGTTACAGATACAAGTCCACTCAACAGTAACATACTTGAGCAACCACCAGAACATTTCAAATGACAGTCCAACATTATCCTATAGACAACACCCGAATTACTCTCAAAAGAAATATGTTGTGCAAGCTGTATGATTTCTTCTAGAACCTGTGAGGTGGCAAGCTCACAGCTACACATTTGAGATATTCTTGCTGCAATCCAAAACAGAATTTATTAGAGTTGTATTATAAAAGCAAATGATGTCATAGAGAGAAGGCGTGTGAGAAAATTTTTTCAGAAATAAAAATCTTCAAAATTCCTCTCTTCTCTCTTGATGCTTTCTCTTTCTACCTTCAGTATTAGCTAAGTTTTATTTTATTTCTGTTGAAAGTTTTCATGGTATCAGAGCTACCATGTCCAACGACACCAGCTCCACCAACCAAGGACCAACGTCCTCCGAAAATCCTGTATCTCACATTACGTCTAATTCATCCATGGATTTTTCTTCTCTAGCTAAAACCCTTAATTTCAACCCTATCAAGCTAGATAACTCCAATTACCTTTACTGGAAAACTCAAATACTCCCTATCATTGGAGCCCTTGACCTTGACACCCATATCAACCCAGATTATCCTATACCACCCAAATTTTTTGACAATATTGAAACTCTCACTCCCAATCCTGATTACAACGCATGGCGGAAAGCAGATCAACTTCTCATGAGCTGGCTAATCTCAACTATTAATGAGGTTTTAATCGGCCAGATAACACATTGCAGTTCACCTTAGAGATCTGACAATGTTTATCTAAGACCTTCAGTCAGCAATCAATGGCTAAAATAGCTCACTTGCGTCAACAACTCCAAACTATGCAGAAAGGCTCCGATTCCATCAGTGATTATGCAATGAAAATTAAAAGAGTCGGAGACTCCTTAAAGGCTGCTGGGGATGACTTGAAAAGCAAGGATCTCATTATGTCTCTCACAGGAGGATTAGGCCATGACTTCGATCCTGTTGTGGTTCTAATTCATTCTCAATTGGAAACTCTAACTTTTGAAGATGCCAAATTCCAGTTACTCATTCATGAACAGCGCATAGCCCATCTTAATGCCAGTGCACATGTCTCAATCTCTACCTCTCAACCCCCTTCTCAACCAACAGAAAACCAAGCTCATTTTGCCTATAATAATGATCTCAACAGATTCAATAGGGGTGGTTTCAGAGGTAGCCCTAGAGGAAGAAACAGAGGTGGGAGATCTGGTCGATCTGGAAATAGACTGTATTGCCAAATATGTTCTAAACCAAATCATTCAGCCTGGCAATGCTTCAAACGTTATGACCAAACCTTCCAACGTGCTATGCCTCAATCTCCCCACCCTACCTCGCTTCACCCCATATCCTATCCACCACCGTCACATCCAAATCCATACCCACCTTCTCTTTTACCCAATCCTTCTTTTCCTTCTCAAAGTCACTATCATCAGGCCTCCTCATACATTGCCACTCCAGAAACTGTCACAGACCCTTCTTGGTACATAGATAGTGGTGCTACCAACCACATCACCTCTGATTTAAGCAATCTCTCCCTACATAGTGAGTATCAAGGTACAGACACTCTTTTGGTTGGAAATGGTTCGAAATTAAAAATCTCTCACACAGGAAGTACTCACTTCTCCTCTCCCTCTCTACCCTCCTCTGTTTTGTGTTTGACTAAGATTCTTTGTGTTCCTTCCATTACAAAAAATCTTCTTAGTGTTTCTCGTTTTACTAAGGATAATAACACTTACGTTGAATTTTTTGCTGATTATTGTGTGTTTAAGGATTTGAGAACCAAGCAAGTAGTTCTTCAAGGATGCCTTAAAGATGGATTATACCAAGTTGACCTGGACCTCTCTCGTCAATCAACCTCACCAAAGTCCGAAACCAATCAAAGAGTCGATTCTGGCATACTTCCCAGTCCTTTGTTCATTACAAACAAGTGTCACTTAGCTTCTGCTGTAACTCGTGATCCTAATGTATGACATGCCCGTTTAGGACACCCAAATTCAAGAATTCTCAATCTTATTTTACGAAAATTGTATCCCTCTAATCTCAATTCTCAATTAGATTTTTGTGATTCCTGTAAGGTTGGGAAAATGCACCAGTTACCATTCACTCCATTAAAAATCTCAGCTACTAAACCTCTTGAACTCATATATTCGGATATATGGGGACCAGCCCCATACCTTTCCTTTACAAGGTCCAGATACTATGTTACATTCATTGATGCCTTTAGTAGGTTCTCATAGATATTTCCTCTAAAACTAAAATCTGATCTATCTGCTGCGTTTATGAGATTTAAGCTACAGGTTGAAAATTTATTAGATCGTAAGATCAAATGCTTTCAAGCAGACATGGGTGCAGAATATTTAAGTTTGCAAAAAACACTGACTTTACAAGGGATTCAGACACGATTTTCCTGCCCATACACCCATCAAAAGAATGGGGTTCCTGAAAGAAAACACCGAACAATAGTAGAGGCCGGTTTAACTATGTTAGCTCATGCTCATCTTCCTCTCCAGTTTTGGCAAGAGGCTTTTGAATACGCTACTTATCTCCAGAATCTCATCCCATCTTCAGCTTTGAACTTTATTTTACCTTTTGAGACACTATTTCATAGAACTCCTGACTACAACTTTCTGAAAGTTTTTGGCTACTCAGTGTTCCCTTATTTGCGGCCCTACTCTTCTCACAAGTTTGACTTCCACTCACAAAAGTGCCTATACTTAGGCATCAGTTCAACTCATAAAGGGTATAAGTGCATGGACAAGACAGGTCGAGTCTTCATCAGCAGGCATGCCATTTTCATTAAGGTACAATTTCCTTACTCTGAACTGTTCTCTTCTTCCTCTACTTTTTCTTCTCCTTCCACGCCTTCTTCTCCCATTACTACATTGCTGCCACTCACTACACATATCTAGACTTTCCCTCCAACCACAGATCAACATAAACAAACTACCAATACCCAAAGTTCCTATCCATTAGCTACTACTGATCCTACCTCATCTTCTCCGACATCTCACCCTCACCCTGAGCCACGTCCCATGCACCGCACCCATACCATGACCACTAGATCCCAATCTGGCATTTTTAAACCAAAATTTTACATGGCCACCGCCACTACAGAACCCACCACTGTCCAACAAGCCCTTTCCGACCTAAAATGGATTGCTGCCATGCACGATGAACTCACTGCCCTTCACACAAACAACAGTTGGGTGCTTGTCCCTCCTTCCCCTAGCTATAATGTGATCGGTTCTAAATGGGTCTTTCGCATTAAATACTGACCAGATGGCACCATTCTCAAATATAAAGCTCGTCTTGTTGCTAAGGGATTTCATCAAACCCCTGGCATTGACTTTGATGAAACCTTTAGCCCAGTTATTAAAGCTTCTACCCTTCGCATTATCCTTTCATTAGTTGTTCATTATAATTGGTCCATCAGGCAGGTTGATGTTAACAATGCCTTCCTTAATTGGGACCTAACTGAGGCTGTTTATATGTCCCAACCTCCTCATTTCTCTGACCCCAACTATCCTCACCATGTTTTCCGCCTCAACAAAGCTATTTATGGGCTCAAACAAGCCCCAAGATCCTGGTTCCATAAACTGCAGCAAGCACTTCTTTCCTGGGGTTTCCTAAACTCTGTTTCTGATACAAGTCTTTACACACACAAATCGGCAGGGACTACTACTTATCTTTTAGTTTATGTCGATGACATTCTCATCACTGGAAATGATCCTTCTTACATAGCCAATCTCATTTCAAGACTAAACTCAACCTTTGCTCTTAAAGACCTTGGGGACATCCACTGTTTTTTAGGCTTCGAAGCCTATCGAGATTCCACTGGACTCTTTCTCTGCCAATCTAAATATATCCAAGACATTCTTAAAAGGACACATATGGAGAACTGTAAACCCAGTCCTACACCTATTGGTAGTAGCTCTAAGCTTATCCACTCAACTCCCCATTTTGAAGATCCCTCTTTTCAGAAGTACCATAGGTTCTCTACAATATCTTGTCAACGCTAGACCAGATATTGCCTTTTCAGTCAACCGTCTCAGCCAGTTCCTTGCCCAGCCTACACATGCCCACTGGGCTGCCTGCAAACGCATTCTGCGTTATCTCAAAGGCACTATGCATCTTGGCCTCACCTTCACACAATCTAGTCTCAACCTTTCTCTTTACAGTGACTCTGATTGGGCTAGCTGCCCAAATGACAGAAGAAGTACCACTGGTTATTGCCTCTTCCTAGGTCAAAACTTGATCACCTGGAGCTCAAAGAAATAAAGTGTTATAGCCAGATCAAGCACTGAAGCGGAGTATCGCTCAATGGTTGCTGCTACTACTGAAGCCTTATGGCTGCAAAATTTATTTTCTGAACTCGGTGTTCCCATTAGACGGCCAACTGTACTCTGGTGTGACAATATGAGTGCTATTGCACTAGCTTCCAACCCTGTTTTTCATGCTCGCACGAAGCACATTGAGCTTGATGTTCACTTTGTCCGAGAAAAAGTTTTGGTCGGAATCATCCAACCTAGATATGTGCCATCAGCAGACCAAATTGCCGATATATTCACAAAGTCGCTCCCACAACAACTTTTCAATCACTTTTGTATCAAATTGAATCTAAGGTTTTCACCTCAGCTCAATTTGAGGGGGGATGTTACAGATACAAGTCCACTCAACAGTAACATACGTGAGCAACCACCAGAACATTTCAAATGATAGTCCAACATTATCCTATAGACTCTTGACACCAATTACTCTCAAAGGAAATCATTGTGCAAGTCGTGTGATTTCTTCTAGAACTCGTGAGGTGGCAAGCTCACACTACACATTGAGATATTCTCACGCAATCCAAAAGCAAATTTGTTAGAGTTGTATTATAAAAGCAAATGATGTCATAGAGAGAAGGCGTGTGAGAAAAATTTTTCAGAAATAAAAATCTTCAGAATTCCTCTCTTCTCTCTTGATGCTCTCTCTTTCTACCTTCAGTATTAGCTAAGTTTTATTTTATTTCTGTCGAAAGTTTTCAATAAGGACGTCCAGCGAGGTCATCTTTGTCCAAAATCATCATCTGCGTTTCGTGCTCCACGTCACATCCCGAGCTACCGACCCATTGAGTGGTCCACCAGACTTTGAACCTGAAAATGCTCATGATTCTTATACCATTGAGCTTGCCGATGGGTGCCACTTGTCGGCTTCTGGGTTGGTCGGAGTCGAAGCCGACAAAGCACCCAACGATCTTGAGCTTGTTGAGTAATGGGGATGGTGTGGCTACAACGTTGGCGGGTACTTTGGTGAGAAATGGTTGGTAGCTTGCAATAAGGTTTGTTCCCTCAAGAGTTATTGATAATGGCGTGTGATGATCATCGACCAGGGTCATTACTTCCATAGAGTTCTTGCTTAAACTTGGAGGCGTCATGAAATTGATAGGATGATAAGGATAGTAGCGATGGGACAGCTTTGTCCAATTTTATGGTGTTTTATTCTGTCCCATTAATTTCAGTCATTCATTTATGCGGGACTCACGTTTATTTATGTGGGACCCACGCGAGACCCACATAAATAAATGACTGAGATTCATGGGACATAATAAAATACCATAAAATTGGACAAGGGATCTGGACTCGGTAGCGGTGGGTATTGGATCAGTGGTGAAATGTAGATGTAGAGAGAGGTGAGTAGTGACGTTGAACGACCATCGGTATATATAGGCACTCGAAGACCCATTTCTAGAGGACAGGATCCTCTGTCCAATATTATAGTGTTTTATTCTATTTCATGAATCTCAGTCATTTATTTATGTGGGTCTCGCGTTTATTTATGCGGGTCCCATATGAGACTCACATAAATTAATAGCTAAGATTCTTAAAATAGAATAAGACATCATAAAATTGGACAGAGAATCTGAATTCCTAGAAATGAGTTCGGATCCTCTGTCTAATTTTATGGTGTCTTATTTTGTCCCATAAATCTCAGTCATTCATTTATGTGGATCCCGCGTGAGTACTGCATAAATAAACGCGAGATCTGCATAAATGAATGATTGAGATTCATAGGACAGAATAAGACAATATAATATTGGACAGAGGATCATGTCCTCAATTTTAGGACAGACAGACAAACACATTGCGGTGATTTTTCCTTTAAAGCTTTACTGAAATCCGGAGAAAAAAAGATGGTGTTTCCATTTAGTTTGTAACTAACTAGAACAATGTATAAGTTATGGTTGGACTTTTACTTTGACAGTAATTTGACCTTAATATGAAATTCTTACTATACTCTTAACCAGAACCTAACTTCGGGGTCCAAACCTTTGATTAATTTAATATTTTCTTTAAGGTTTTACACGTCTAGTTTTTTTTCCTGAATTTGCTGATGTAAGGTCTACAACCTTACATTCTAAACCAGTTGGTTCGGTTCAAGATGATGTTGTCTGCAAAATTGAAAATGGGATAGAATTGGTTTGACAATTGGACAGAATATGGTTCCATTTTTTAACTTCCAAATTCTAATCCAAGCCTTCCACATTTCCTACCATCACTATGTTAGTAGTGTGCCCTAGGTTAATGGATATATGTGACTTTTGTACTAACATTATGGCTTATTAATAAGATATTATGAGGTATTCTTTCATATATGCATGTATGTTGTTTATGTAATGTGATTTACATTTCATGAATAGTATTAGGCTTATGTCATCAAGTATGTGACTTGATAGTAAAACCATAAGCTTTATAATACTATTATAAACTGTCCCTGGTCGATCATTATTGGTGGAATAATAATGAATTAAGGCTAGTATGTGTTCTGATTGATGATCACGTTTTTCTGATCATGGATATGAGTTATCAAATCAAAAACATAGATATATGTTAGAGAACATATATTGGATTGACCCACATAGAGAACACTACATAGTTTCATGTCATTAGTGATTCTCAATATGGTTTGACTTTAGTCCTCTGACCTGAAGTCATCATGGTTCCCTACATGAGGAATTTAGTGTTTTGATATTAGACTAAGTTATCTTTAACCAGATAACAAATAGTCTTATATTGGACATTAAATAAATCATGCGGAGGGATGTGAATGACGTAAATGAGATTTGTATCACTCTTAAATTAGAGAGATATCATTTTGGCCTCTTGACAGGTATGATTGAAGAAATGCATGGTCGTGCTCAAATGAATTGATGAGGAGTCATCAATGTCATTTGTTATAATCAGTCAACTGGGGGATCAAGAAACTATGATTAATCAAAGGTTGACATGTATCATGCCTTGTGATTAATCTTGATATCGTGTTTCAAAGGGACTGAGTTTGTAACCATGGTTACAGGTTAAATCGGATTACCGATCCTCATTTGATTTAGGTAGTCATAATGTCTTGCTAAAAGCAGCTTATGACTTATATGCCTTAAAGTGTGATCAAGCCCATTGCCAACATCAAATGAGCCTATAGGGTCGCACACAAATAGTGATGTGATCTGGACTTATTCTCTTAGGCCTATTTTATTAGGCATTGAATAAATATATGTGGATATATTTATTGGGCTAAATTATTTAAGTTGTCGAGCTTTTATTATATGAGATATAATATGGGCCAAAACTTATTGGGCTTCATAATTCTAATGGGATTCGGATTATGAAGCTCTTATTCCTAATAGGAATAAGAATTAGGGTTTCTCTATCTACGTCTCATTAGAGAGAAGAGAGTCGAAAAATAACCCTAGCCACCTTCCGAGAGAAAAATTGTACGACGTTCGAAAGGGTTTTGGACGTGCTAGCACACATGAGCCGCTGCCCGGATCGTTCATCCTCGTGTGGATATCAGTAGAGGACATTTGCCCATTGCAGTGTCTATGAATTTGAAAAGGAAAATTCACATCAAGAGGTATTTCATACATGCTATAGTTTTCGGTTATACATCTTGTTGTGTTTTATGGTCTTTTTCGCTACGTATTGAGAATACTTAGGCCATAGGCGATCCAACACACTAAGCTGAGCTTCTTTATTAGGGAGACTCCTGGGATTTCCCAAATTATCTCCAATACTTAGAGCCCCATTATTTCCCTTCAAACTGCTCTGATTTATTCTTTTGGAAGAATTAGCCTATAAACCAGTTGAAGAGCAAGCGCCTAGTCGAGCTTCTTAGGGTGAGGATGCCTCGGGTAGCCTAGAGCAACATTGTCTGGCACAGAAACCTCCCTCCAAAGGTCTCTTTCCTCCTTGAGCTGACTATGAAGAATAAGCTTAGTACTACGGATCGACTTTCCTACGTCGATATTAATAGATCCTGTCCACTATGTTTAACGCATGCTAAATCAAGAGACCACCTTTTCTTTTTATGCCCCACCACTACTTCGGTTTGGGAGTAGGTCAAGTCATTTGTGGATGGAATATTTCTGATAATTCACTAGCTAGTATCATCCATTGGTTGATAACTCGTTCATCTATATCAAAAGCTGAAAGAGGGACCTTTATCATTGCCATGGGTATGATAGTTCCAGGTTATACGGAAGGAAAGAAATGCAAGACAGTTTACGACCATTAGCAAAACAAGGGAAATGTTAACTAAGGAAGTTATAACAGGAGTCGGGGAATTGATATTACTACATCATCATTCTTTGTCTGGTTAACTAAATATCATCCGAATGCATAGCAATGTTTTATTTTTGTATCTAATTTGGTAGTTATATTATGTTGTGTTGTGTGTTAAGGGTACTCCCTTGACATGTTGTTTCTGTAATTTTATTTTTTTTCATTAGTTCAAATTTTCTATTTTCAAGAAAAAAAAGTTCCATGACCTTAACGAAAAGAAAAAGGAAAGAGAATGCCCCCATCCATGTTATGAGAGACTGCCCCAGAGCGTGAAGGCTATGGTGTACTTTTTTTTTTGCATAACATCTCGATTGACTTTTTTGACCTTCCTCTGTTTGATTGGCTCCAGGTGAACCTACAATCGCATTGGTAGATCAGTGGCCTAGATTGGTCCCTCATATTCGATACAACTTGTTAGTTTCTGCGGTCTTAGAGAAACTGGTCCATATTCGAGGCCCACTTCTCTTGGCCTGTCTCCCTTGCTTCCATTGTTTTAGGTTATGCACAGCTGATCCAACAAGTTTTAGACTGACAAAGCATGATTAGTCATGGCCCCTGACCTCGATAGGAACAATTAATTGGCTGGTGCAGACCCGCTCTTGGATGGGTGAAACTTAACATCGATGGGGCGTATAAAAGCTCTTTCGGCTCAGCCACCATAGGAGGACATATTCGCTACCAAGCTGGTGATTAGCTCGAAGGTTTTGTCCAAAATCTTGACTGGTATTCCTCAGTAGATGCGGAACTCCAGAGCGTCTACTCGGGGTCGAATCTGACATGGGACCTTGGATTTCGAAAGATAGAATTAGAATTGGATTCTCAAGCGGTGACAAGCATTCTCTCAGATTCAACTACCCGCATCCAATCTCTTAATCCACTCGTCTTGGGCATCAATGAGCTACTCAATCACAACTAGGTAGTTCTACCCCGCCATATTTACAGAGAGGATAATAGGAGTGCCTATTGGCTCGCCAATTTCGTTATAAATTTTGGGTTAGGGATAACCACTTTAGTATTTGCACCCTTCAGGTGTCGCTCGATCCTCCTTGAGGACATCACTGGGATTACCATCCCCAGACTAGTCTAGTTGTGTTCATTTTTCTTTGGTAAATAAAAAAAAGGAAACAAAGGCGACATAAACACGGGTCAATCGTGGGAGTTCCAGTGATTGACATTTTAGTGTACCTGTAATCAATGTTTTAATACTTAGATCATTGGTGAAATAAAAAGTTTATGATAAAAAAGTGAAAATATTACAAAATTAGTTAAAATTAGTTAAAAATTTAAGATTTAATTGAAAAAAGTTGACTAAATCATTAAAATCAACAATAAACATTGATCTGGAGGGTTGAGAGAAGTATAATATTTTGCAATCTTATTCTTAACTAGTAGAAAGACTGCTTTTTAATATTCCCCATAAAAAGTATATAATAAAAATATAAAATAGACAAAGTGAAGATTAAATAATAAAATAATAAAATATATTATTATTATAAAATTTAATAAACATTCAACTTAATTGGAAAAGAAGATTATTAAATAAAATTCATTTATTTATTTTAATTTATAATTAATAAAATGATTGATTTTAATAATAAAAGATATTAAAATAAATAGAAATAAAATTAAAATATAAGGCAGTTTAAGACTTAACAATTACACCGAGTTCAATTTTTTAATTATTAGCCATAATTAAAGAGATATTAAACCTGATAATTTAATTATATTACTTAATTTTTATGTCATGGATCTCTCTAGAACGAACACGTTATGTTCCAGTAGAAGGACGTGACATGTAATGGTTTAGTACTGTCTTGTCCTAACTCTTAAGATGGCGTGCGTTCATCCCTATTGGGTATGTTGGTTAAGTTGTAACATTATATGTTATGAGAGTTTTGAATTCTTAATTATAAGTTGACGGAAGAAAGCACTGGAATGGTGGACGTGGAACTGCGGAAGGCAGCAAGAGTGCGAGGGGGCCACCTCATTGCCTCGGGTTCTCCAAGCCAAAACGTGGCTTTCTGCATGCAGCTGCAGCAGCTCTCTTTTGTCCTATTCCTATGTTAATGCAACGTAGCACTAGTACTTGAGATAAGATTTTCTGTCCAATATTATTTTATCTAATAAAATCTTAATTATTTATTTTGTAGAACTCATACGAGACCTATACGTAATTTACGCGGGACTCATATAAATTAATGACTGAGATTTATTAGACAAAATATAATACTATAATATTAAACAGGAGATCTAGACTTCTAGTATTTAGTCCTGAAGAGCAACTAGCTACCAAGTGTAACAACTGGCTTAGTTGCCTGCCACAAGCCAGCCAACTAGACTCTTTTTCCCATTTGCACTTTGCTTCAACAGCCGTGACTCGTCACCGATACTCGGACACTGGGCTTTTGCGCTTGCTACGTCTGTCTCTTCCCCATGTTTTCTATCCCTACGAAGTTTCTTCTCTATACAGTCGACCAGTGTCAATTTCATAGTCCAAATGCATACGACAATCATGTGTGGTGCGCAAAGCTGATAATGTTTGCATTAAATAAATTTGAAATCATTAGAAACCATCTCATTAAATAATTAGCGTACTTCATATTAGTTGAAGCATAGTTCAACAGGACGAGATCCTCATCTGTGCCATTTAATCAATCTGGATGAAAGGTCATAACTTAGAGTAAGAACTGACTAAATAACTCGGAAGATCTCATCCCAATTCAACTCTGTTTTCTTTGTCAGTATCACAACTTGGTCGTTCATAGTTTTACTTTTATTAGGAGTAGAATCGGTTTTCCCCTCCTTCACTCGGCTCCTTCGTTGCACCTCCTGCCTTTGTCTGTTGAGCTTACCATCCTCCATCTCTTCCAGCTTTTTATCGTAACATAAGCACCTGCCAAAACATTTACATTCACAAATTAAAATAATAATGAAAAGATGCCAAAATTTAGGTAACATAAAATCATAAGCAAATGGATGGAATATAGTGATTTTATTATAATTAGCTATAGCCTCGTAGGAAACTCTACAAGCACTAAGCTATCAGCCAACAATGGCCCCTCTAGCAATTCAGCTGAGACAGTACAATAGCAAAAGATACCCCTTCTATCATACCCCCTCCCTTACATAGTATTCTCTCTCCTCTAACGAGTTCCCCTCTAACCGTTAGATGACTCACCCCTCTTGAATTTCCTAGAGTAAGTCAACATGGGTTTGAAGCTCATGTTCGGTCCCTTCTCCTCTTTCTCCTAGAATAAGTCAGCATGGGTTTAGGACCCATGATACTATCTGGACCTATAGAACTATCAATGCCGCCCTCTTTAGAATCTGCCTTGTCCTCAAGGCAGAAGGAGGGAAACTGTTGTTGTAGATGGGCAGCAACTATCTAAGAAGCTTTTTCAATAGGTTTCCCCTTCCAAAGCACAAGCCATTCCACAACTTGCGCATGATTTTTCTGGACAGTCCGTTCAGCCAAGATTGCTTTAGGTGCAAGAGTTTCGGTAGAGTCAACCTCTAGGCCTAAAGGAAGAGTAGGCTCGGGCACATGGTTCCCAATCATCTTTTTCAGTTGTGAAATGTGAAACACCGGGTGAACTCTTGAAGTTTTTGGAAGATCCAGCTTGTATGCCACCGTCCCGACCTTAGCTAATACTTGGAAAGGTCCATAAAACTGGGCTGAAAGTTTAGGACAGATTCTCCTAGCTATGGAGTGCTGCCTATGGGGTCGAAGCTTAACTTAGACCCAATCACCGACCTTAGCTAATACTTGGAAAGGTCCATAAAACTGGGCTGAAAGTTTAGGACAGATTCTCCTAGCTATGGAGTGCTGCCTATGGGGTCGAAGCTTAACTTAGACCCAATCACCTACCTCCAAATGAACATCTCTTCGCTTAACATCAGCTGCAGATTTCATAACTTGTTGAGCCCGAACAAGGTGAAATTTGAGCTGTCTCAAGGCCTCATCCCTATCAATCAACACACCATTTATAGCATCAATGGGTTACTCCCCAATGAGGAAATGAGGGACTTTAGGTGGAGGTCGACCATACACCACCTGGAAAGGAGTTGTGGCGGTTGTGGAGTGGAAAGTGGTGTTATACCAAAACTCGGCCCAAGAGAGCCAATTATGCCACTGTTTTGGTTGTTTAGATACAAAACACCGGAGATAGGTGTAACACCCCACTCCCGTATGACCCGAACCCGACATCAATGGTGATATCCGAGTCCGTGTCCCACGAGGGTGGCGTGCTACATCACTCAGTCAGTCAAAACTCAGTATTAACCTTTTTTTTCTTTCCTTCACACACACATACACATTATAACATATACGGAAACAATTTACATACACCAATCAATGGACTCGGGGCCCTTTTCATAAATACAATTAACTCCAGTCTGTTGATTTTACAAACCGACTTAAGCAATATCTGAAAAATCAAAGAATAGAAATACACTAATGCAGGGCGTAAACCGATCCCGACCTCTTTCTTTCACTTATATACAAGACTCCGTGTCAAGCGGGTATTCTTCAAGACACAGTAAAATAGATGCAAATTTTGGGTGAGTTTTGCGAACTCGGTGAGAACCATTATCGATGGTTCACCCAATTCATGCATCACATAACAAATTACATAATAATAATAATGTCACAATATTATATCCTCAGCGATCCAAGATAATACGATGAAATCGATCACAAAAATCATACGATCATTCGGTATTCATCCGAAGATGTATGCAATGCACATCGACTCTTTTCCCATTTTATTTCAAAGTTGTGACCGAAAGTGCTTAATGATGATCGATATTTAGTAGACGCGTCAGGGAGTAGGAGAGCCCTCCTGGTACGCACTAACTCCCCTCGAGCTCGAGGCTCGGTTGATAACGATGAGTAACGATGGCGACTCCGGTCACAACTATTGTTATTATCGGTTTATGCATTGATGTATGCAATGCATATGCCCAATTCACAACGATATAAGCGATGCGCAAGAGAGGCGACGAAATGTAATCTGATGTAGCAAGTAATGCCATTGATCACAGTATAACCAACAGATCACAGTATTACAGTATATTACAACATCACAGTATATCACACTGAAACGATGGCGATATGATACAAGCCATACACAGTAGAAACACTTCAGTTCACAGAATCACACCCAGATACACTTCTATATCAGTTCTCCCAATTCATCGGACCACCCGTCCGGAATCCAGTCATAAATAATCACAATCCAAATCCCTCCATTATTCTCCACATTAAACATATAATAATTGAGTGAAAGCCATCTCGGTCACTCACCGGATTTCGAGCTATTACCTTCTCTCAGTGACATTGGAGGATTGGCGCTCTAATAGGACCTCTATACCAGTGACAGTATATAAACATTTTCAATTGGTTATTTAAAAACAGTTCAGAATGCGCATGTAATAATGAAAAGGTGCACAAAGCGTGTTCATGATATTCCTGGACCTAATCCATTTTTTTCCAATAGAAAAAATCTATCTAAAAATTAGAAACCTATTGGCGCTGACGGTGCGCAAATCGGACCTCTATAGGTCCCCAATTAAACAAAATAGTGATTACCCAGACTTTTACCCGGACCCACGTCAATTTTCCGTCCAATAATCTTCAATCTCTCAGAAAATGAAATTCAATATTCTACGAATCCGATGCCTCAAGAATCAGGTCAATCGGATGTCGGACGGAAAAGTTATTCACGAAGGAAACCAAAATTCAACAATTAATATATATATATTGCCCTTATTTCCTACTCTTTTTCCCTTTCCTTTAACCGAAATTCAATAAATCATAACTTATTCTACACAATTCAAAAAAATGCAAACCATATCTCATTCGAAAGGTAATGAAACCCTCTACAAGTTTCCTTTAGTCAAGAAAAATCAATTTCACCCCTAAGGGTGTCAAACATCCAATGTAAGCTACTGCCCACACATTCACTTCCTAAAACAGAACAATCATTGGAAATTCACTATCTTTCATTCTATGCAGTCAAAAATTATACAATAAATATGCTCATCAAGATCACAATGTTATCTACAACTTTCATGTAACAACCCAAATTTCAATTCCCTTGCTAACTAGGTCAAATAATTCACTCAAGGTTGTTGTCCCTGAAATCACTCAATTTGAGCAGTAACTTTCTATCAATCATATCTCCCTGTATACAAGTCAAACAAATCACCACCTATTTCACACAAATATGTAGCTAACATCCCAAAGTTTAAGTGGCCACAAACCGCACCTCATTTGCATTCCTAAACAATCAGTTATGATCAAAACAGTACAATCGATTAAAACCCTAAATTTCCAAATTTGGTCCAATCTTAGTTTCTATCATTTCCAATGCCTTTAACACATCATTAAACATCCAAAGGAACACAAATCAGTTCTTATATCATTCATACATGTACTAAGGCTAATACACAAAAATTGGCAGCACTCACTTCTTCATTTCCAAGTAAAATCAATGATCAATATGCCATCAAAATCAAGTTAAACCAAGTTACAACACATCTTTCATGCTAACTTCCTCAAATCATATTCAAACATAACCCAACAATTCAAACTATCATTTTCATAACATTTAACCATCATATCTCATGATTAGTAAACAATAACCCCCTTTGGATGCATCTAATAACCATGATTCATGAAATACATAATGAAAACTTAACATAAACCTTACCTAGTCAAAGCTCCTGTTGGACCCCGAATTTTTGGTAAAAATTAGAATATTACAATGATTTTAAATGAGAAAAAATTAGTGAGACAATTTATGAATTTAAGGAAATTTGAGGAAATTAAGAAAAATTTATGAGAAAAGAATTGTTTAATTTTTGAGGACTTTGATATTTGAGTGAACTTATATGGATTATGAGAGGAAAGTGAATGAGTTGATTGAAATGAAGTTAAATAGTAAGAATTAAAAAGAAAAAGTGTGAAAATTTGATGAATTTAGAAAGTTTGACTTTTTGGAGAGAGAATGTTTGACTTGATAGTTGACTTTTGTTTGAGGCAAAATTTGATAAAATGATCTTCTGGAAACTTGTAGTTTATGTCAAGAGTTTTCTGTAGACATAAAGTTTGATATTTTTCGATATCGGGAGTGGAAGTTATGATCAGTCAAAAGTTAAGTATGAAATTTGTTGGAAATTTGACTTTGAGGAAAAAGTTGACTTTTTAATTGAGGCAAAATCCGAGAAAATGATCAACATGAAAATTGTAGCCTCTGTCGAGAGCTTTTCGTGGACATAAAGTTTGCTATTTTTCGATGTCGGGATTGAGAGATATGAATTTCGGAAGATATGCTTTGTTTTGAAAATGTTATTCAAGTATAGATTTGCATGTGCTATACTTCGAGGCCACTCGTCGTATGGATTTAGTCTGAATTGGAATAAGTGGTCTCAATGAAAGTTGGAGCTTGTATTTCGATCTTTCCGACGCCATAAAGTTTGTAATTTTTCGATATCGGGACAAGGAGTTATGAGCGATTAAAAATTGGAAGTTGGTTAGGAAAAGCTGATTAAGACAGAATCTTTGAGTGGAAATTTGACTTCTTTGGAAGCCAATTGAATTTTTCTGTTCTTCAGGGAAGTTGTAGAGCTTCCTTTTACCTTTCCATAGACACCAAATTCGTCAAATTCCAAGTTCAAAATTAAGAGATATGATTTTTGAAAAATTCAGTTATAAGTGGGTATTTAAGGTTTTGAAAATTTTGCTTGAACTCCGATCCTTTTGCAATCTTTTGTTATAAATCTTTCGTCCGACATCCGATTGATTTGATTCTTGAAGCGTTGGATTCCTAAGATAATTGCGTTCATGTTTATGAAGAATTATGATTTTTAGGAGATTAAATGGAAAGAGATTGATTGAACCAAAGTAAGCGATGAGTTATAGGTTATAAGTTGGATAATTTTCTGAACATGGTTCAGGATTTTGCGATTTTCGGGAGATGTACAACTCCGATTGAGTTGATTCTTGAGGAAAAATAAAGTTAAAACATAGGGCTACAACTCTTGTGAAGGGATCGAAATTTAATTCCATCCCTAAGATTGTCAAATTCTGGACTGAAGTTATGTTAAAGTTCAGTTTCGGATTTTGTGCAGGTCAGTTAGTAATTCGGCCAGAACTTCTTCGTTTTAGATCCGAATTGAGCGCCGTTGGTGGCGTTGGATTCGTAAGATCGAAAGGAAAAATTTTTAAGAAGAAAGTTTGTTCAAATTATTTCGTTTAGTTGCTCGAATTCAGGTCGCAATGTATCAGTTTTTCAAAATCCTGCACAGGGGCAAACTTGGAAATAAGCTTAATTGGAGGGGCAAGATGGTAAATTGTGTGTCACTAAATGAAACACACTAGCTGCTGTCGTTTTTGGTTCCAGCAGTCACGAATTTTCCAGAACAAAAGAAGAAGAGAGGAGAAGAAAGAAGAAAATAAGAAGAAGAAGAAAAGGAAGGAGATTCGGCTAGCCAAAGGAGAAAAGAAGAGTGTCGATTCTTCCAAGAAAAGAGAGAGAGTTCGGCTAGGTGAAGAAGAAGAAGAAGAAGAAGAAGAAGAAGAAGAAACATTGGAGAAGAGAGAAGGAAGGAATTGGCTATGGTGGAAGGAGAAGAAAGATGAAGCAAGTGTGATTTTTTTAGTTTTCTTAGAGATTTTCTTTGTTTGAAGAGGAAAGGGAAGAAGAACATGGAAACTTGTCTTTGGAGCTCTCATGGCCGAAATCTTAGAGAGAGAAGGTAAGAGAGAGAAAATTTTTATGTTTGAATTTTGATGAGTTATTGGTTGATTTAGCTTAATATGGATATGAATTGAGTTTATCTATGATTATTTGAGGAGATTAGACTATGACTATGTTTAATTTTGGTTATGGAAAATTCTAGAGAGAGAAAGCTTAGTGAAGAAGATGATGAATAGTAAAATTTGGGGAGTTTTTGAAATTGATGATTTAGATAGCTTGAATTAGTGATGAATTTAAGATATCATAAGTTAATTTTGATGTTTATGCTTTAGGTGAAGTTTAATTTAAAATTGGTAAATTTGGAGTTTAGGCCAAATTAGAAATTTGGGGTTTTTGTGAATTATTGAGATTTTTGTGAATTAATGGTGTAGAATCATAATTAAGAGTAGGAATTGATGAAATATGAAATCAATTTTGAAGAAATTATGATTTATGACATGGAATTTGGATAAATTGGTTTAGGCCAATTTTGAAAATTGGGATTTTCAAAATTGGAGATTGAAATAACTTGGAATTATGGTAAATTGGTGAATTCCTAAGTTAATTTTGAAAATTATGTTATTTATGATGTGAATTTGGATTATTATGGTTTAGGTTTTGTTAAATTGAAGAGAGAGAAAGCAAAGTCAAATTGAAGCATTGGACAAGTTGCTTGCATGGAAATAAGGTGGGTAGTATATTTATTTATTGAATTATAAGCTAAATGTGAATTTTGAAAATTAAAGAAAGCAAAGTTTGGTTTTGATAAATTATTCTTGATAAAATGTTTGAAAAGGATGTAAATGTTTGAAATTATGATTTCAAAGGAGTAAAATGAGTTTTAGAAAATACAAGATTTATGAAATTCATGGTTTTCAAATTATTTGATTTATGATTTAAAGAGTTAAAGAAATTAGTGCATACTTTGTCATGAATGTGATTATTATGTGATTAATTTGATCTATGAATTGCATTAGATGATTATGTGAATTTATGTGATTTTATGCTTGTGTCATTTATGACACAATTTGATGTTATGAGTTGAAAATATGAAAATCAAGAGATTTTAAAAGGTGCCTTCAGCAATCTGAATTCGCTTTAGTTATGTGTTAAGTGGGTTTGGTCGGTCCTTTGTGAGTCGTCACTGTCTCTACTGTTTAAGCCTTCGCATTTGCTGCAATAGGCAATGGAGATCCGATTACGGACTCCTTTCACGGCTACTGGGACCGTTATGGAAAGTGTAATACGTCTGTTCACTACCGCATGGCCATCATATGCTTGAAATGTGCGATGCGTCTGTTAGGATCGAACCAAACCAATTTCGATGTGTTATGTGTTTTGATTTGTTTATAATGTGATGCATTCATATTTAAAGTCGTGCATGATTTGAAAAGGTTCGAGATTTTGAGAAATAAGACAGTAAATTGATAATCATGAAATTTCGGAAGGTTTATGTAAGTTTTGAAAAGTTTGAAAATGAGATTTTGGATAAATGCTTAAATAGGAAATTTTTGAAAAGTTTGAAAAGTTTAAAAAGAAAATATTTTTCGCTTATTGTTCGGTTTATAAATGTATTATCCACGAGCTTCTGAGCCCACCTCCCTTTCATCTCCAAATCTCCAGGTTTTTACGCAGGAGATCGGATGGAAGACGAGTATGATCACAGTCCGATTTGTGCATGTTCGTATTATGTTTAAAGTTTGATGTGGTATTAGATCTTTATGGATAGTTAGAAAGCTAGTAAAGTATATTTTAGTCCGATTGTATATGAATGATTTTGCTTGTGGCCAGTAAATGTATAAGATTGTATTGTGTTCGGAATGAGTTATAAGTATGATTATACTTTATGTATGAGATTGGATTTTTGAATGTGGTTGGGATTGGTTGAAATTTTGAGTTGAGATGGTTATGGATTGAATTTATGAAGTGTTTAGAATTAAGATTGTGTTCTGCTGGTGTTTGGATGCCGGACGGGAGGTCCGATGTTGCCTTGTGTTATTGGATGGATTACGATATTAGAAGTGCGTTTGTTTTGTTTTAAATTTTGAATTTGTCAAGATACGGTAGTTATGATGCCGAAATTTTGATAAAATCAAGTTAAAATGTAATTTGAGATTGGTACGGATTTATATAAGATTGTGTATGACTGTATGGATTGAAGATGATTCTGTATGTGTTGGAGTAACGAGAAAAGAAATGAGAATAAGAAAAGAAAGAAAGAAAAAAAAATTATATCGGATTTTCGCATCGGATTAGTATAAGGAATTCCAATGCGATTATGTTCATCCGATCGTTTTCTTTGATTATTGTGCTCGGATGTCGGATCTGTTCTACTTAATTTCGTCTCGCCCTCGATTTTGTTATTCGTAAATTGTTATCCGATTTGGTAGGTTTATTCAATTGGCGTCCGCATTTTGTTTCCGATTTGAAATTTCGATCCGAAATTTCCGTTTCCCTTCGCTTCCGTTTGCTTCGTTTTCCGTTCTGCGTATGTAGTTGGGTTCGGTAACGGGATCCAACAGCTCCCATCTCCTCAATTCTCCAACTCTCACAACTTCCTAGTTTCTCCTACTCATACACGACATCATTTCTTGCAAAGGGAGGTAAGAGGGTTGAGCTTGCATGCATGAGAGGAAGTGTTTAAAAGGTAGAAGAAAAGAGTGATTTAGCTAGAACCAAAAGAAAAATCGATGGAGAAGAGGAACTCAAAGTAGGTTTCGGATGATGATGAGCCATAAGCAAAAATTCAACTTTTCACTCCTTTATCCATGAGTTGCCGACTTTACAAGGCCAAGCATAAGACAAAAGCATTAAACCCCTTTGGACACTTGGCAATTGATGGAGAAATGAAGAAAAGTCAAAAGATTTCAACTATTATACTTTAATCACTTTAATCAATAAATATCCAACTTATACACCCACAATTTCGGTTACTACATGGTTTAAGGGTCTACTTTAGGGTCCCACCAAAATATGCAAGAGTTTTAAGATCAAATAACAGTAGAAATTCAACAGGTTTGCCAATTGGCAATTTTTTTTTTCGGTCCGAAAATTTTCTCCGGAAAAATTCAGAAAAATTCCTAAAAATCCCTTAAAATAGAAAACAATTTATGGCGCACTTAGAATAATTTTTCAAACCCATTAACCACGTTAATCCCAATAAAATTGTCTTAGGCACGTAAACCGGGAATATCATGTATGCATGCACAGTAATTTCATGTGCACAAATGTGACTGTGGACCAATCCTATTATGCATGAACAGTCCTATGCACTCCAAATCTATTCCATCCTATGTCAAATTTACTATTTTACCCTTCCAATTGAGGGTGGGATGTTACAATAGGTCTCAAGGCACCTATTAACCACCTCGGTTTGACCATCCGTTTTCGGATTGTTGGACCCCACCCCCCACCCGTAGGTGTTTGCAGGTTATACTGCGGCAAGTGTTTGCGGGTTATACCGCAGCATCCAACCTTAATCAGTATTGTCCTCTTTGGTCATGGGTGAGCCACGGCTCGAACCCATGACCTCAAGGTTTTATAGCTTCCACATGCTCGCCTCTTACCATTTGGCTAAGATATCAAATTCAACCCATTTTGTTCACTTGCTTATCTCCACCAATTCCCTAACTTGTCTCTTACATGATTGATATTTTGATCTTCATTAATCCTAGAAAATATTCTTCTCTTGATCCTTTGACTTTATTTCTCATTGCAGTATCGTCAACAATTTTCCATCAATCTTCGCTGATCATTGTGAACACTTTCATGTGTCACCCAGTTTCCTTAGGCTCTAAACTATGGGAACTATGACTAACAAATATTTAATGAGTCATAGGGTTTTATATATCTATCCTATACTCACTTGTGTATGATGATAGATCATCATATAACTACTCACAATAGCTATCAATTTAACCGTCCTGGACTTGTACGAACATTACTATCATTCATCACATCTTCCCATTACATTTTTACATATATTGATATTAACCATTTGTTTGAACTTATAGATGAAAAATCATCACACAATTCACATATAGCAACTTCTCAATGCATTCAAGGCACAATTTATGCAACAATCATGATGCAATTTAAATTATTCATAAAGAATCGTCCAGAATAATTGAAAAGATTTCTTAGATCATTCGAAAACCATGAACTTGACAATTCATAAATCATTTGGAAAACAATAACTTATAAACATGCTTATTTTCTTAATTTTCTTGAAAATACATTAAGGGCTCATTACTTAAATTATAAACATGAAAACCCACTAAGGTTCCGGTTTCATCTTCGGAAGACCATATGCATCTCTATTTTCAAAACACTTTACTTGTTCACTTCAAGCTCAACATTTCCACTCACATCCTCGATTTCCCCAAACAAGCCATGATCATACATTTTCATCGAAATCACATTCGAAGGTATACCATCATAATGCCACACACTACATATGCGACAGCAAGTAAGTTCTTTTATTCCATTGAGTTTTGAGTGACTTGAACCTTATGACCTTATGAGGATGATAGAAACGGGTCTTCCCAAGGTATTAAGAATAGTTGGTAAGGAGGATAATAGGTTTTGATCAAGATTGCATAAATAGCATAGATAATGGTAGCAAGAAACCCCCCTTTCATCAGAATTTTATTAAGTTAGAATAAGCAGATTAGATAGGCTTATATTAAGAGTGATCGATGAAAGAACTGATTGGGAAAGAAATATAATGATTCGAAAGTATGTATCGAGGTTGATGTAAAGGATCACATAAGTGGATTTCTGAATTTAAGAAGACATGGATTGCTAGTATGAGGAATATATAAGCACATGTTATGTGAAAATATGTTTGGGAGGAACTAATCTGACTTGAGGAATGTATTAAAATCACCAAAAGTTAAATTTGCAAATAGATTGCAATGGGTGGAGAAATTGGTATGGATGAGCAAGCATGATAGTGAGTCCAAGTGAGGATTGATGAAATGCAAGAAATAGAGAAAATCATTTGCGAAAGGAAGTTAATAGGGGGAAATGGAAAAGAAAGTGAGACAATGTACCTCATTGAGGAAGCAGTTGTTTAAGGAAATCACGAGGGCTAATCAAGAGAGATTTGATGATGTATTAATGATATTCAAGGAATGGAGAAAAATCGTTTGAATACATGAAGAAAAATGTGTAGAGCGTATTAGTAATGTAAGTAAAGAGAATTTTGAAAGAATTAGGCTGATGTGGACTATATCATATATTACATATAGATTTGAAGATTTTATGAAATGCACTGATGTTGTGTAAGACATTTGGCTAAAATCCAATGCAGATGTAGCAAAGTGATTTCATATGTATGGAGACAATCAAGTCTTACTAATTGATATGATTGTTTTGAAAGTTTTGGAGCAAGATATGCACGAGACATCTTAGATATACATATGCAAGTACAGATCGAACAAGTATGAGACAATCACTGAATTGGGAGAATTAAATATAAGACCCAGGAGATTGACATAATTACCAAAAGACTATAATTGTACAAGTGGGATTTTCCAAGTAAGGCTAAGTGTTATATTCAGATATGTTAAGTGTAACTTTGATTTTATGATCACCAAAACTAGAATGAGAAGAATGATACATCGTGAATGAAATAAGGAGTGTGTGAAATCAATAAAGATGAAGAGATTGCAAGCAAAGTAAAAAAAAAATTTGTGGCATAAGTTTCGTATCCTAGTAGGGATACATTGAAAGACCTTTTTAGTGACTAAAAATGTCAAAGTAAGCAAGTGAAGTTTTGAATTGATAGTCGTAATTAGCAAGAATATGTTTAAAACATATCGTTTGAGGTTCTTAGGAACATGAGATCCAAGTATAGTCTTTTTGACCCCTAGCACAAAAGTCACCGTCCTAGGGAGTTTAGGTGAATACTGTATGAGAACTTAGATAATAGAATGAGTCATTGTTTTTGTCTTATGGTTGAGTAGGGCTTGCAAGTCGTTGAAGGCTAGAATTAGAGATGTCTTAAACAGGTGAAATGGACGAATAATAAGAATTAAGTGAAATGAGAAAGATGAATGAATTAGGAGGATCGATGTCAAGGGCATGAAACTTGGGTAAAAATAGGCATGAGAATTAAGTGTGTTGGCATACAGTCACTTGGCACTACCCTGTTGTGAGTCATTAAGCATAAGACAAATTTCCTTTGTGATACTCTCAGAGCTATACGTTTATACTCATATGAGTACATGTTTATGAATACCACCATGCCAAGGTGTGCCCAAGCTCAAGTAAGGGTATGTTAAGAAGATTGATAGGTTGTTGAAGTGAGAAATAAAATTTTGACTAATTTGAAGAATATGGAAGAAATAGATAAGATGTTGTAGCATTTAAAAAAGGATTGTTTAAATCCGTTATCCAAGGTCATTTGAAAGAAAGCTTAGGAATGATGGAGTGAAATGGCGACACAAAGAGTGCAAGAGGAAGCAAGTGGGGTAAGGTAAGAATTTCGAGGACAAAATTTCTTAAGGGGGGGAGAAATGTTACCCCCAGAAATTTTTTTTAATGATAAATCAAGCATGATTAGATTAATGGGGTGAATTAATATAGTATTTAATAAAGTTAGCATAGATTAGCATATGACATTAAATGAGTTAGGTGTTAAGAATTAATGTTAGTAAATGTATTAGTTGGCATGAATTAAATGAGTTAGGTAATAAATAAATGTGATTAAATGAGTTAGATAGCAAGTATTAAATGTGATAGTTGGTTTAAATAAATTAGAGGTAATTTAATATGTTAATTGGGCTTTGGGTCCAAATGAAATAAAAGAAAGAAGAGAGGATATATATATGAATTGGGCTTTAATGTAGTAGGGAAGTAAAAGAAGAAAAGAGGAAGAAGAAGAAGAGAAGAGTAGATGGGCTTTGGGCTTAAGTGAGTAAAGAGTTAAAAAGAGAAAGAAAGGAGTAAGTTAGTGGAGAAAGAAGGAGAAAACGAAAATAGAGGGAAAGAAGAGAGTGAGTTTCGGTGGTGGAGGGAAAAGAAGAAGAAAAGAAGAAAAGCTTGGTTAGGTTTGTGATTTCTAAGAGTTTGAGTGGGTTTTTGAAGAAAGTCCAAGAATTAAAAGTGGAGAGGAAGGCTAGAGCTTCATCTTGAACCAAGAAACTCTTGGTGTTGTTGAAGATTCAAGGTAAGCTTCTTGTTTAAGGTTGAAATTTTAGTTGGGTTTTGGTTAGAAAGACTAAAATGGAATGGGTATAGTGATTTCCAAGTTGATTTCATGAAAGAAGTCATGTAGTTTTCAATTGAAGCTATATTGACATGGGTTTTCGGTTTTAATGAAGAAGGACAAGAAGAAAGAGAAGAGAAAGAGGAAGAGCTCCTTTTAGCAAGGATTTAGCAAGTTGAAGGTGGGTTTCATATTTATCTTTATATATATAAGCTATAAATGTAAATTAATGCATGACATTAATGAGTTTTGATTACTTGATGATTGTATTAAATGCTTGTGATAGTAGTGGTTAGATATCATTAATCATGAGTTTTGTGTAAATGAAAATGATACATGTTAATGATTTGATGATGGTTGAGCTAGTATTGAATGAAATAACCTAAATGAGTATGAAATTATGATGCTTATAGATGTACATTGTGTTGGACTCCGTCTCTGAGGTCCAACATTCGGACCCATAAAGCATAGCGGACCCAAAACCGACCATAGAAAGACCTCATAAATAGGGAAAACCTCCTATATAAAATTTGGATTGGCTAATTAATAAAATTTTTCCCTCCGTTCTAACGGTTTCAACGCAACTGGAATCGCTCAATTCGGGTTAGAAATGAAGAAGTTATGGTTAAAATACTATCTCAAAGAAAATAGTCAAAACTGGACATTACCGACTTCGGGTAAGAGTTTGAAAATTTTAGGGGCTTAATTGACGATCGGTCTCTTCATAACAATTGTAGATTTATGTCTCTAGTTTCATTTAAAACAAGAATCACTTCGATCCGAGCTCTAGCTCTAGATATTTTAAAATTTGTGAAGTATATTCAGAAAGAATCAGTGACCTCCACATTTTATTTTAAATCACCTTTTCAATTTAAAATAAATAATGATAAATCAGGTGTAGAAAGATAGAAATTTTTTAGAAATCCATCGGTTCAAAATCAGCTTAATCGGAGGTCGGTGCAAAAGTTATGGCCAAAAGAAGGGGAGGGTCGGTCGGCCAGAAACCGACCCCAATTGCTCGCAAGAGCCCGGCATGCCGGGCTCTTGGTGCTCGCCCACATGGGCGGGCGCGCGCGAGCGCAGGCGATGCGCGCTCGCCCGCATAGGGGCGATGCGCGGTGCTTGGGCGACCTGTCCCACAGCCCGACCTATCCGACTTCTAACCTCATAACTTTTGACTCGAGCCCAAATTAGACACGGTCGGAAGCGTTGGAAAGCTAAGAGAAAAATCTATATATTTTTAAGAAGGACTCACCAGCAAACTCGGGCTATAAGGAAATCAAACGTTCTCACTAACACAGGTTGGCTAACTCTCCACAAACAGTACCAGAACTTCCAACCTCCATAACTTTTGACCCAGAACTCCAAATTTAGTAAACTTAGTGTCTATGGAAAGGTAAAAGAATTATCTACAAACTTCACGAAGACCACCGACCTATATTCCCACTCTATAAGGGTCAAAAGTTGACTCAAAGCTTCACCTGATAATCTGTCACTTTGACAAAGACCAATAATAAATTCCAACGACCACACCTACCAACTTAATACATCTTAAATAGCTCATAAAACCTCCTAGAGTGCTCTACTACCGGTTAACACTCTCAACAAGTCTCAGTACTCCCATTCTACCTATACCAACCTAGAAATCTCAAAGAAACACAACAAACTCAAAATTTCCCGATGAACATTTTAGTCCAGATTCTGCAAAGACTATACTCTTCATCAACACATGACCATAACAACATACCAGCGACCTTTCCCAAAGCCAAAATCCAACAAAACTCATATAATAATAATACTCAAAATCATACACATACATTTCCAAGGCCATCAACGGATCACAAATCAACCAATTCACATGAAGAAAGTACTAGAGCTCTCATTCTCATTCCAAGCCAAATGAAGGTTCATGCATAGCTTTGGTTACATATTGTCATATTCATCAAGATCAAGTACAAAATACAAAAGATGGGATGCTCAATGATCAATATGCCTACAAAGCTATTCCAAGAGCTAGTTACTAACTTAATACAAAATAGCTAAACTTCTTGAGTGATGCCCAAAGTTCTTTGCAAGGTTCACTCTCAACTTACTGCACCGAGGAGGAGAATGGGGTGAGCTAACACGGCTCGATGGCTAATACGCCTATAGCCATCGGTAATGAGCCATGCAACACATATATTCATACATATAGTCATGCATATATCAAACAATCCTAAAACATTCACAAAACATCATTTTAGGCATAACAAACATTACATTACATAAAGCCTAACATGACAACTTCATCAATTATAACACTTATGATGCATCATACACAACAAAGTTTGAATGAAAATGCACAATCACATGGCTAGAGAGTTTCAGTAAACAACGAATAAACGAAGTTTATCAGTAACACAACGAGTCCGATTTCTCGGATCTCGTGGCCCAAGCGGCAAATGGAGAAGGCTAGGTCAACGTGCACGTGACTATCACAACGGGTTCTCTCTTGCCCACACACAAATAATCTATGCTCAAATAGTTTCATTCATACTTTCAAGTATGCACAATTCCATACTTTACATTTCTTTCAAAGGCAAGATGCCACATTTAACATACATATCCAAATATTCATCTAAATCAACTTTTCACACAAATATAAAGCAAAGCACATAAGCATACAAGGTCACCCATTACATAATGACTATAAACGCATTACCCACCTAAAATGTCGAAAATCTGAGTTCACAAATGTCCTTCCTCTCTCTCTTGAGTGAGGTTTCCTTAGTTCCTTCAATAAAACACATCTCCAATCAATTTCTAAATTCATAGGAAAGGTTATAATATTCATAAATTAAAGGAAAACTAATATTAACCTTAACCTAACCTACCCATGGCTCATTTAAGCTAGAATAACTAAAACCCTAGCTTAGGAATCACAAAACCACTCATCTCTTCTTTCTTTCTTCATTCCTACACAAACCCTAACCTTCATTTCATCCCATTTCTTGAATCTAACTCAAAGGAAGATAGATACTTACCTTAAGCTCTTGATTTCTCTTCCTTTTTCACTTTTCTTCTTCTTTCTCCTTCTCCTTGGGCTTAGCCAATCCTCTCTTCTTCTCCTTCTCTTTTCACGTTTTCCTTCTTCTCCTTTGGTGTTCTACGACAATCTCCTCTCCTCTTCCTTTTTATTCATTTAACTCATTTATTTCCTTTACATCTCCTCCCAAAACTACATAGTTTTGCTATTGGGCTCTCCTCCTCCTCTTCTTAAGCCCACTCTACTCTAAACCACTTAACCTTCTTCCATTCATTCCTAAAAGCCCATACTTTCCAATATTAGCCTTCAATTAAATTTCTAACTTCTAATCTCAAGCCCAACATAAAATATTTATATGGACACATAATTAAATCAATTAAGGCAAAATAAAATAATTTAACGATAAATCCATAAATAAATAATTAATTAATTCAAATAAAATAAAATTTTTCGGGCCCAACAATTCTCCCTCCTAAAAGAATTTCGTCCTCGAAATCCTTACCTGAGTCCATGAAGAGGTAGGGATACTTCTCCCTCATGGCTTCCAAGGGTTCCCAAGTAGCCTCCTCGGTCGAATGGTTCCTCCACAAGACCTTAACCACTTCACAATCTTATTCCTTAACACTTTTCCTTTGAATCTAAGATTTCCACCGGTTGCTCCTCATAAGTCAAATCCTCTTTCAATCGAACCTCAAGGTCGAACTATATCTGAAGGATCCGATCTGCACCTCCTCAACATCGACACATGGAACACATTGAATCTTAGACAACTCAATGGCAGATCTAACTTATAAGCCAAAGGCCCAATCCTCTCAATGATCTCATATGGACCTATATACCTCGGGCTAAGTTTACCCTTCTTGCCAAACCTCAAAACGCCTTTCCATGGAGAAGCTCTAAGAAACACCTTCTCACCCACTTCAAATTCCATCTCTTTCCTATGGGCATCCGAATAGCTCTTCATCCGATCTTGAGCTGCCTTAAGCCTCTGCTTCACTAGCTTTATCTTATCAATTGTGACCTGCACTAACTCAGGCCCCACAAGCTTTCTTTCACCTTCCTCATCCCAACATATAGGAGTTTTACATCTCCTACCATACAAGGCCTCATAAGGCGCCATCTGAATTCCCGAGTGATAGGAATTGTTGTAAGCGAATTCAATCAAAGGTAGGTGATCATCCCACGAACCTTTGAAATCCAAAGCACAAGCCCTCAACATTGCCTCCAAAGTCTGAATGGTCCTCTCCGACTGTCCATCAGTCTGCGGATGGAAAGTCGTACTGAAATGCAATCTAGTCCCCAAGGCCTCCTGCAAACTCTCCCAAAACCTAGAGGTAAACCTGGGATCTCTATTAGAAACTATCGAACTCGGAATCCCATGAAGCCTAATCACCTCATCCACATACTTCTTAGCCAACACATTCAAAGAATCTGTCTGATGAATTGGCAAGAAGTGAGCTGAATTAGTCAGCCTATCCACAATCACCCATATTGCATCATGCTTCTTGCTAGATCTCGGCAATCCCATCAGAAAATCCATAGTTATCTTTTCCCATTTCCACTCCGGAATAGGCAAGGGATTAAGCTTGCCTGAAGGTGCTTGGTGTTCAGCTTTAACTTGCTGGCACACCAAACATCTTTTAGCATACTCTGCTACATCTTTCCTCATTCCTTTCCACCAGAAATGCTCTTTCAAATTCCGATACATCTTAGAACTCCCTGGATGCATTGCATAAGGAGCATTATGCGCCTCATCAAGAATCTCATCTCTCAATTCTAACTTGCCCGGGACACACAATCTACTACCCATAACCATCAATCCATCTTCCTTTACCTCTACATTAGACGGCTTGCCATTCTTTATCTCTTCCCTAAGCTTACTCAAATACTCATCCTGATCCTGCAATTCCTTGATCTTCTCTTTCAGCACTGACCTCACCCTGAAACTTGCCAAAACACACTCAGGCCCATCTTGCCTCAGCATCAAATCAAGTCTGGCTAAATCCTTCAGCAAGGGAAGATACACACTCTCCATGTGAGCCATAGTGGACTTCCTACTCAGAGCATCCGCTACTACATTAGCTTTCCCCGGATGGTAATCTATCATCAAGTCATAATCTTTTAGTAACTCTAACCATCGCCTCTGCCTCAAATTCAACTCTTTCTGGGTCAACAAGTATTTAAGGCTCTTATGATCTGTAAATATCCTAGTGGTAACTCCATACAGATAATGTCTCCAAATCTTTAATGCAAAGATTATAGCAGCCAACTCCAAGTCATGGATCGGATAGTTCATCTCATAAGGCTTCAACTGCCTAGAGGCATAAGCAATCACTTTCTTGCCTTGCATCAATACACACCCTAAACCCTTCCTGGAGGCATCACTATACACAATGTACCCATCGTCACCCAAAGGCAATGTCAGAATCGGTGCGGTTTTAAGCCGCTTCTTCAACTCCTCGAAACTACTCTGGCACTCCTCGGTCACTCAAACTTTTGATTCTTTCGTTAATTTGGAAAGTGGGCAGCTATCAAATAAAAGCCCTCCACAAACCTCCAGTAGTATCCAAATAATCCCGAGAAACCTCACCTCAGCTACATTCTTAGGTGCTTCCCATTTAACCACAGCTTCTATCTTCTGCGGATCCACATGCACTCCCCGCCCAGAGATCACATGCCCCAAAAATACCACTTCCCTTAGCCAAAATTCGCATTTATCGAATTTGGCATACAGCTCATTCTTCCTCAATGTCTCTAAAGCAACCTCAAATGATCCTCGTGCTCCTCATCACTCTTAGAATAGACCAATATATCATCAATAAAGACAATGATAAATTGATCTAGGAAAGACTTGAAGACTCTATTCATCAAATCCATAAAGACTGCAGGAGCATTAGTTAATCCGAAAGGCATAACCAAAAACTCAAAGTGGCCATACCTCGTCCTAAAAGCAGTCTTTGACACATCGGTCTCCTTAATCCTCAACTGATGATAACTCGATCTCAAATCTATCTTGGAAAAGACTCTCGCCCCTTGCAACTGATCAAACAAGTCATCAATGCGCGGGAGCGGATATCGGTTCTTAATGGTGGCATGGTTCAGCTTCCTATAATCCACACACATCCGCAACGACCCATCTTTCTTCTTCACAAAAAGAACCGGAGCTCCCCAAGGTGAAGAACTCGGTCTAACATAACCCTTCTCTAAAAGATCCTCCAATCGCTCCTTAAGCTCCTTCAATTCACGAGCCATCCGATAAAGCGAATTGAGATCGGCAAGATGCTGAATGAAGCTCGATGGGAAACTCAATTTCCACAGAGGAGGTAGTCCCGCAATTCCTCGAAAGACATCCGGAATTCCGACTCTTCGGAATGTCTTCAACCTCCCTCTATCTGCCTCCATATCAAACATAAGCCAAAAGGCCTCACACCCTTGCTCATCATTCTCTCTCGCCATCAAATGAGATAACCCGAGGTGAATGACTTTTCTATCTCCCATGAGTATCACTTTTCTGCTATCCTCTAGCTCGAACTCCACCGCCTTCATTTACAATCTAAAGTAACATGATACCTCTCTAATGTGTCCATACCTAGGATCACATCCAATCCTCCCATCTTCAAAGGCATCGATCCACCACCAATTTTCCTCCACTAATCTCTATCTCACAATCTCTATACACTGATCGATAATAATATATTGGTCGATTGAGTACTCACAATCGGCGGAGTATCCAATGGGCTCAAACTCCTCCTAGAAATAGTCCCACCAAGACACAAAAGAATGGGTAGAACTGAGTCAATCATAGCAAGAACATAATCATCAAACAGTTTAACCATACCCTACAACTTCCGGCGCGGTCTCTCCTCCTCTCGAGTCATGGCAAACACTGACCGAACTTGCCCTCCGGATCTGCTCGAGGATAAGCTCTCTTAGGACCTCCAGAGCTACCCACTTCGCCACCGCTTTACGAGCCATCGCCTCTGTCCTCTGAGGGTCATCCGAGATCCTCTCTCTGTCCGGCTTGGGACAAAACCTAGCGATATGCCCTTCCGCCACAATTGAAGCATGCACTGATACTCAAACATTGTCCTTATGATACCCCCACAATGCTCACACTTTGGGAGAGGTGGCCTCTCCCATCCACTCTTCTACCGCCCCCACCGATGAAGCTTGGTGAGAAACAGAGAGTCCTCCATGATCTAGGCCGGCTTCCACCGGTGCTCCTCTCCTCAGATCAAGCAGAAAGGTTCTGCACTTCTCTCAGATTAAGTACCACCTCCCTCCGAACCGCTCTCTCCCTTCCTCTTCCTATTAACTACACTCTTGATGTTCTCGAGGTTCTCAACCCTCGTCTTTGCTTCAACCAAGCTGCTGCAAGTCACGTAGTTTCAGACTATCACCTTCTCTCGATAGCCAGGTGTAAACCCGACTCAAATCGACGGACTTAGCAGCCTCACTCAAATTCATCTCTCGCAAAGATATCTAGATAATCTGTGTGAACCGACGTCAGATTCAAGAATATCATCTCCTCTGGTGAGACTCAAACTCCCTCTTCTTCTGCTGAATGTACACTTCAACAGATACTTCTTCCCTGTACAGTCAGTCGGAAGTCTCCCATGTCAATCCCATCGGTCTCAATGACTCGGCATGCCTCCCATCGGTGCAAAGCATCACCAAAGCGAGCTAGCAAAGCATAGACTACCCTCTCATCCTCCTCACACTCCATCGATCCAAAGACTCTCTGGTCTTCCTCAACTAGTTCTCGGCTTCTTAGGATCCGAGGTTCCAAAGAAATCCACCGCCCATACTTCCTCGACATTAAACCGCCTCCCTTCTTAGGTGGGGCAACCAAAGCTCGAGGCATTTGACCCATAGTCTGAACAAAAGCTTGGGTAAATGCAGAGAACACTGGGTCTAACGAAGCACTTGCTCGCAGACTAGGAGATCGCCGAGTTTGTGAACGAAGAGGCTCACTACCCTGCCCTAGAGGGGCCTCAGCCACTCTTGGGGCTACGGACTCATCTATGCTTTCCTCTCTCGACGGTGAGTCAGGTGCAATTGAACCTTGCAAAAGTCCTCGTGTCCTTCGACGAGGTGGCATCGTACTCCTTCAATGAAAAATACTAGTGATTAGCTACAATTCGTTTTTTTAAGCTTAGTTCTTATATGTATGCATGATATGCATGTCACGTAAGGCAAACAATCAATTCATAAAGTAAATATTTAATCACATATAAAACAATGTTCCCTACTATACATTTTAAGCCTAGGAGTAAGCCTAAGCTCTGATACCAAACAATGTTGGACTCCGTCTCCGAGGTCCAACATTCGGACCCATAAAGCATAGCGGACCCAAAACCGACCATAGAAAGACCTCATAAATAGGGAAAACCTCCTATAGAAAATTTGGATTGGCTAATTAATAAAATTTTTCCCTCCGTTCTAACGGTTTCAACGCAACTGGAATCGCTCAATTCGGGTTAGAAATGAAGAAGTTATGGTTAAAATACTATCTCAAAGAAAATAGTCAAAACTAGACACTACCGACTTCGGGTAAGAGTTTGAAAATCTTAGGGGCTTAATTGACAATCAGTCTCTTCATAACAATTGTAGATTTATGTCTCTAGTTTCATTTAAAACAAGAATCACTTCGATCCGAGCTCTAGCTCTAGATATTTTAAAATTTGTGAAGTATATTCGAAAGAATCACCGACCCTCCACTTTATTTTAAATCATCCTTTTCAATTTAAAATAAATAATGATAAATCAGGTGTAGAAAGATAGAAATTTTTTTAGAAATCCATCGGTTCGAAAATCAGCTTAATCGGAGGTCGTGCAAAAGTTATGGCCAAGAGAAGGGGAGGGTGGGTCGGCCGAAACCGACCCATTGCTTCAAAGAGTCCGGCATCTTTGGGCTCTTGGTGCTGGCCCGCATGGGCGGGCCTTGAGCGGCCTTGAGCGTCTTGTGATCGCCCGCATGATTTGAGCGATCTTGGCGCTCGCCAAGATAGGGGCGATCTTGGTGTGCTTGGCGACACCCTATATGGCCACCTATCGACTTCTAACCCTCATAACTTTTGACTCGAGCTCCAAATTAGACACGGTCGGGCGTTGAAATCTAAGAGAAAATCTATATTTTCAAGAAGGACTCACCAGCAAACTCGGCTCTAAGGAAATCAAACGTTCTCACTAACACAGGTTGGCTAACTCTCCACAAACAAGCACTGAACTTCCGACCTCCATAACTTTTGACCCGTAACTCCAAATTTAGTAAACTTAGTGTCTATGGAAAGGTAAAAGAATTATCTACAAACTTCATGAAGACCACCGACCTATATTCCCACTCTATGAGGTTCAAAAGTGGACTCAAAGCTCCACTGAATAATCTGTCACTTTGACAAAGACCAAGAATAAATTCCAACCACCACACCTACCAACTTAATACATCTTAAATAGCTCATAAAACCTCCTAGAGTGCTCTACTACCCGTTAACACTCTCAACAAGTCTCAAGACTCCCATTCTACCTATACCAACCCAGAAATCTCAGCAAACACAACAAACTCAAAATTTCCAGAGAACATTTTAGTCCAGATTCTAAAGACTATACTCTTCATCAACACATGCACTATAACAACATACCAAATACCTTTCCCAAAGCCAAAATCCAACAAAACTCATATAATAATAATACTCAAAATCATACATACATTTCCAAGGCCATCAACGGATCACAAATCAACCAATTCACATGAAGAAAGTACTAAAGCTCTCATTCTCATTCCAAGCCAAAATGAAGGTTCATGCATAGCTTTGGTTACATATTGTCATATTCATCAAGATCAAGTACAAAATACAAAAGATGGGATGCTCAATGATCAATATGCCTACAAAGCTATTCCAAGAGCTAGTTACTAACTTAATACAAAATAGCTAAACTTCTTGGAGTGATGCCCAAAGTTCTTTGCAAGGTTCAGCTCTCAACTTGACTGTGCACCTGAGGAGGGAGAATGGGGTGAGCTAACACGGCTCAGTGGCTAATACGCCTATAGCCATCGGTAATGAGCCATGCAACACATATATTCATACATATAGTCATGCATATATCAAACAATCCTAAAACATTCACAAAACATCATTTTAGGCATAACAAACATTACATTACATAAAGCCTAACATGACAACTTCATCAATTATAACACTTATGATGCATCATACACAACAAAGTTTGAATGAAAAATGCACAATCACATGGCTAGAGAGTTTCCGTAAACACAACGAATAAACCGAAGTTTATCGTAAACACAACGAGTCCGATTTCTCAGGATCTCGTAGCCACAAGCGGGCAGCCGGGAGAAGGCTAGGTCAACGTGCACGTGACTATCACAACGGGGTTCTCTCTTGCCCACACACACAAATAATCTATGGTCAAATAGTTTCATTCATACTTTCAAGTATGCACAATTCCATACTTTACATTTCTTTCAAAGGCAAGATGCCACATTTAACATACATATCCAAATATTCATCTAAATCAACTTTTCACACAAATATAAAATAAAGCACATAAGCATACAAGGTCACCCATTACATAATGACTATAAACGATTACCCACCTAAAATGTCGAAACTGAGTTCACAAATGTCCTTCCTCTCTCTCTTGAGTGAGGTTTCCTTGGTTCCTTGAATAAAACACATCTCCAATCAATTTCTAAATTCATAGGAAAGGTTATAATATTCATAAATTAAAGGAAAACTAATATTAACCTTAACCTAACCTACCCATGGCTCATTTAAGCTAGAATAACCAAAACCCTAGCTTAGGAATCACAAAACCACTCATCTCTTCTTTCTTTCTTCATTCCTACACAAACCCTAACCTTTATTTCATCCCATTTCTTGAATCTAACTCAAAGGAAGATAGATACTTACCTTAAGCTCTTGATTTCTCTTCCTTTTCCACTTTTCTTCTTCTTTCTCCTTCTCCTTGGGCTTAGCCAATCCTCTCTTCTTCTCCCTTCTCTTTCACGTTTTCCTTCTTCTCCTTTGGTGTTCTACGACAATCTCCTCTCCTCTTCCTTTTATTCATTTAACTCATTTATTTCCTTTACATCTCCTCCCAAAACTACATAGTTTTGCTATTGGGCTCTCCTCCTCCTCTTCTTAAGCCCACTCTACTCTAAACCACTTAACCTTCTTCCATTCATTCCTAAAAGCCCATACTTTCCAATATTAGGCCCAAGCCTTCAATTAAATTTCTAACTTCTAATCTCAAGCCCAACATAAAAATATTTATATGGACACATAATTAAATCAATTAAGGCAAAATAAAAATAATTTAACGTATAAATCCATAAATAAATAATTAATTAATTCAAATAAAATAAAAATTTTTGGGGCCCAACACATTGTATGATGGCGAATGAAGTTGTTTTGGAGAAACTTGTTAAATGAATATGATGAAAAGCATGAATGATGTATGACAAAGATGATTTCTAAAGGAATGAAAAATTGGACAAGAACAGTCCAATTTTCTTGTATGATGCATGATTGTTGTGTTATGTGGGTAAGGTATAGTCCCAAGAACCGTCACGTGCACGTCGACCATGAAAGCCTTCGCCCACGCCTGATTGTGGCATAGGATGATCCATTATTTTGGACTCTTCAAGATTTGCCCATATAACCTCATTAAATGAGACTATATGGTTGCCAAGAATATGGACTTATCGAGCCATTTGATGTGTTTCATAGGTGATTACAGGAAAATGCAAGAATGATGAATGTTTGAATTGTGAGAAATCATGTTTGTGTATTGATGAAAATTGCATGATGCACATATAGTATGACTTCATTGAATCATTGTTTAATGTATGGATAAATAACTGGACATGCTTGATATATAAATATAAATGTGTTACCCACGGAGCGAAAGCTCACCCCCCTCAAATTCTCCAGGAAATGAGCAGGATCCCGAGGAGCGAGCTTAAAGGCATTTACTCCAAGATTTTCTTTTGGTCTTATATTTGAAATGATCTTTCTAGAAATCAATGCTTTAGGTTGCATTTTGAGAAAACAGATGTATTTTGGCAAGCTGTATTTTGATTGAAATGTAATAGGCTTGAAATGCCTACTAAAGCATTGCAAAACATTTGTTTTGATGTGAATGAAATGCATGAATGACGTTTTATCATGGTTTCTCAAGACAGATTAATAACATGTCAAGTGTGGCTTTTAAAGTTGTGTCGAATGGCTTTAAACTCCATGTGGGTAGAAATGCATGTTGAAATGCATGTTTAGTTCAAGTAGAGATGTGTATAGAGTTGTGATTGATGAATCTTATGTAGGAGTAAGAATGTTTGAATGATGGTTAATGAGCTTTGCATGAGTAAATGTATAGGATCATTGAAGTTGAACTTGAGTCTTTTTGTAAGTCAAACTAGGTGTTTGACATGAGAGGAGGTGTCAAATTATTGAATGAATGAGTTTGGCATAGAAATGGGTAGGTCTAGAAAGGATTGGAGTGTTCATGGTGTTTGGGATAAGTCAAGAGAGAGTGTAGAGGGTTAGAATCGAGTCAGAATAGACAGAACTCGAGTTATTGGTTCACATAAGTCGAGTTATTGGTCCCATAAGTCGACTTGTGAAGCACAAGTCGAGTTATTGGTCTCGATAAGTCGATTTGTTGGTGATAAGTCGACTTATTTGTCTCGACAAGTCGACTTGTTGGTGATAAGTCGAGTTATGAGTTATCATCCAGCATAAGTCAAGTTGTTAGTCAAGCACTTTAGGCATAGTTAGAGGCAGAATATCTTTTGTAGTCTTCATGAGAGTTGTATATCTAGATGTCTACTTTCAAATGGTGAAAGAACGAACACAATCCGACCTCTATATTAAAAGTTATGAGAATCGCGCCAAAAGAGTTCCAATTTGATTTTTGAAGTGAGCATGGTCTATTGTTTTGGGCCTAATTTCCTCATCCGGCCTCCAATTGAGGAGAGGCTTAAACCATTAGCTTTCTAAGACTTATGTCTTTCACTCCATAAAATTTGGTACCTTTTGGAGTTAAATTGAGGAAGTTTGCATTAAAGCAAGTGAGAGGTCAGTTAAGAGAGCATGTGTCGGGTATGAACTCTTTTAGGTTTTTGGAGAATACCTTAAGTTATATAACTCCGATTGAAGTGATTCTTGTCTTAAATAAAGCAAAAGTCTTAAGGCTATGATTTACAAGAGAAATCAACATACAATTAGGGTTAATTGAAATAAACCCTACAAGACAAGATGGTTAAGTTTCAAAAGTTTACGGTTCAGGAGTCAGATTCCGGAAACGGGATCCGACATCAGTTGGGCTCTGGAAACGGGGTCCAACACTTAGCCAAATGGTAAGAGGCGAGCATGTGGAAGCTATAAAACCTTGAGGTCATGGGTTCGAGCTGTGGCTCACCCATGACCAAAGAGGACAATACTGATTAAGGTTGGATGCCGTGGTATAACCCGCAAACACTCGCCGCAGTATAACCTGCAAACACCTACGGGTGGGAGGTGGGGTCCAACATTAAAAAGAGCCTTTTAATGTTGGACCCCACCCCCACCAGTAGGTGTTTGCAGTGTTATATTCATGAAAGATGTGTTCAATGGGTTATACCGCAGCATCCAACCTTAATCAAGATTGTCCATTCTGTTAGCCAAATGGTAAGAGCCAGCATGTGGAAGCTATAAAACCTTGAGGTCATGGGTTCGAGCCACTCACCCATGACCAAAGAGGCAATATTACCATTAAGGTTGGATCTTGCCAGGTATAACCCGCAAACACTCGCCGCAGTATAACCTGTAAACACCTACGGGTGGGGGGTGGGGTCCAACACGGATGATAAGAAGTGCTCATTCGAAGAACTATTCCTTGTAACTTCCAAATCTCCTCAAAAGTTACTAACAAAAATAGGATCCTAATCGCTTACAATTGACTTGGGAATGTCGTGGAGTTTAACCACCTCCTTAACAAAGCAATCAGCCACAGTCTTGGCGGTAAAAGGATGCTTGAGGGGAATAAAGTGTGCATACTTGGATAATCTGTCCACAACTACCATAATGACTTCAAACCCTTGACTCTTTGGCAACCCCGTGATAAAATCCATTGAGATATCCTCCCAAACTGAATTAGGAATGGGGAGAGGTTGAAGTAACCCAATTGGAGCAAGAGTTTGGTACTTGTGTTGTTTGCATACTTCACACTCCTTCACAAACTGCCAAATTTGTTTTCGCATTCCAACCCAATATAGACATCCAGCTATCCTTTTATAGGTTTTAGTGAACCCTGAATGTCCTCCCGTGGGAGTAGAATGAAACTCGTGCAAAAAATCTGAAATTAGGGAGGAAGTTTGAGGCAACACCAACCTATTCCCCTTGAACAAAAGCCCTCCTGATAAGTGGAAATCAGATTCTGCTGTGGAATGAGTTTTGAGTTGCTGCAGAATGCTTGACAGCATGGATCACTTTGGTATTCCACTTGTAACTTAGCAACATCGACCTAATTAGGAGATGAAACCAGATGATGAAAGTCTAGTGCCACTGATGCACGTGATAAAGCATCAACTGCTTTGTTATCGAGTCCGGGCTTATAATACACCTCGAATTGGAAACCCATTAACTTAGATAACCAATTGTATTGATTAGGAGTATTCAGCCTTTTTTGTAGTAAATGCCTCAATGTCTTGTGGTCTGTATACACCTTGAATGACCTCCCCAAAAGATAATGCCTCCAATGCTGAATGGCTAACACCAAAGCCATAATTTCTTTCTCGTACACGGATTTTGATTGTGCAGCAGCTTATAAGGCCTTGCTAAAATAAGCAATGGGCCTGTTCTCTTGCATGAGGACAGCCCCCAATCCATAACCCGAGGCATCACACTCCACAACAAACTCCTTAGAGAAATCGGGTAGGGTGAGGACCGGAAAAGAAACTAGACAATTCTTCAACTCTTCAAAGGCTCTTTGAGCTTCGGGACCCCAAGAGAAGTTGTCTTTCTTAGTGAGTTCAGTGAGAGGCCGAGCGATCTTCCCATAATCCTTGATGAATTTCCTATAATACCCGATGAGACCAAGAAATCCTCGAACCCCGGTTACATTTCTTGGAGTCATCCAATCTTTAACACTATGGATCTTGGTAGGATCCATTGCAACCCCTTCAGTTGAAATTACATGCCCCAAATACTCAATAGACTGCTGCCCGAATAAGCACTTCTTGTGATTAACAAAGAACTGATGGTCAATCAAGAGCTGTAGAGCTTGCTCCAAATGTTTGAGGTGCTGCTGCCAACTGTCAATATAGATTAAGATGTCATCAAAAACGACTAGCACTCCCTTCCTCAATAGTTGTCAAAAAACCGAATTCATGGTAGATTGAAATGTAGATGGAGCATTCATAAGCCCAAATGTAGCGCCCCCTTACCATAGGGTATCCACCGGAACGCCCGTAGGTCATTCCGATACATATCCTACGACAAGAGACCACTACTGACAACAACCACTACACTTCTCATGGCATCACAATCATAAGACAATAATAAGAAATTGACCACTTTTTAAAACCAAATTAGATTTCATTTCATTCACTCAAAACTCAAGAATTTACAAGCTATCAAGATTTTTAATTTACACATGATCCAAACATCGCACACTAAGTATCATCTTCGACTGCATAAGAAACAGATCTAACTAGAAGTCTCCAAAAGAAAGCCCACCGACCGACCTTTGAGCCATCGCTTCTCTCCAATCCACAAGATACTACTCTACAATTCCGAGGGAGCTATCTGCCATGCTTATGCCTGAAAAATAATTGCAATTTTGGATGAGTTTATGAACTTAATGAGAAACCATCATCGATGGTTTTCCCAATTCATGCATCACATAAGCATGATACAAGATTCATTCAATAATTATACAAAACACAATACTAATACAATCACAAGTACAATTACGGCATACAGATCACAATCACGATCATAGAATGTTGTATATATCCATCAAGTCGATGCCAAATATTCATCCAAGATGCAATGCACATGTGACTCTTTTCCGATTCATTACCGATATATGGATCAAGATAGACGCCGTGGGAGAATTATCTCCGTCGAGCTCGAGGTCTTGATTCAAGATATCGAGCTCTAAGCTCTGGCGTCTCGTTCACAATTTTCCTTTTAACGATGGGATGCATTTGTGCATGAATGCACATGTTCCATAGCGATAAACATGATAATACACATCGAAATATTCAGTCCAATTAGGCAGTTACCTCATGTAAAGCACGATCAAGAATGCCACATATAATCCACGTAATCCCCGTAGGCAATCAAATCACGCTTAACACATGATTGGAATAACCAACTAGGTTACTCACCTAATAACTTCCACGCTAGTGTCGGAAGTCTCTGCCAAGTCCGTGGAACGACGGTCCACTTGAGCCTCTATAGCACATTAAATGAATAGCCATTACCATCGATATACTTGAAATAACTAAATAATGCACATGAAATCAGTAAAATGTGTATAATGCATATTCATGGCAATCCCGACCCTAATCCAATATTTCCCCATAATAAAATTCTATTAAAAATTAGAAATCCATAGGCTCGACGGTGCGTAATTTGGACCTCTATAGGTCCCCAATTAAATAAAACAGTGTTTACATGTTAAAATCGATAGGGGCTACGCCAAATTCCGCCTAAAATTCCGTTTTCTCATAAAACGAAGTTCAATATGTTACAAATCCAATGCCTCAAGAATCAGGTTAATCGGACGTCGGACGGAAAAGAAATTGACAAAAGAAACAATCGGGTCACTTAATGCCAAATAATAACAAAATAATAATATATATGTATATGTGCCTTCCTTGCCCTTTTCCAGTTTTCAACCCAAAGTTCCAACCTCTATAATTCTTAGCACACAATTCAGAAAAATACAAACTATAGCTTGTTGAAAAGCTTATGAAAAGCTCTACAATTCTCAAGAAGACCATAAAAATCCATTCCTACCCTAAGGGTGTCAAATATCCCATCAAACCTTCTGCCTACTCAATTTCCATTAACACAGGGCAGTACATTGACAATTGCATAACTCACTGATTCTTCAGAAATAAATTACCACAAAAATATGGTCAATAAGTTCACAATGTCCTCAACAACTTTCATGAACAATCCAAAATCAAATTCTATTTCTAAACTAGTCAATTAATTCACCTAATGTTACTGTCCCTGAAATCCTCCAATTTGGGCAGTAACTTTATAACAAGCATAACTTCCTGTACACAAGTCAATAAAATCAGAACTTTATATCCTTGAAAAGATAACATCTCAAACTTCAATTTTCATGAAGCACTCAACATCCAATTCGATCTCTAACAATTTCAAAACTGTTATGGAAGTTTCTGTTATGATCAGTCATTCATAACCTAATGTAGGGGAAATTTTTGAAAAATCATAACTCCCAATTCTGACTTCTAAAAATTACACACCAAATATCAATTTCAAGATAATCTCTTCCTCTACAACTTTTCAGAAGCTCACTCACACCAATTCAGTCCACATAAAATGTTAAAATTGCCTCCAATCAGTAAACTCACAAAATCACACTTAAACTAGGTTTCATCCAAAATGCTCAAAACCAGTCATTAGTAATCAATTCATATCTCCCAATATACAATTCTAAAAATAGCAAGATCAGTAGCAATGGAAAGATAATTCAATATTCTACAACTTCCATGGAGATCATTTTCCCTAATTCCATCTCAATTAATTCATAAAAATCAACAAAACTCAGATGTCATGGTTGCGGTTACTGTTTACAGGCAATGGAACAGTAACTTTCCATGCAAAGATTCACCCTTCTATCACTGAAATTCAACATCACCTATTTCACACTAAATTGAAGCCAACATCCCAAAGTTTCAGTGGCCACTAACCTTACCTCATTTTCATTTCTACACAATAAGTTATGAATAAATCAGTAGCATCAATTATAATTCCAATTTCCCAGATTCAATGTTAACCTTAGTTCAATCACTTCCAATGCCTTTTTCACATCATTAGACATCAAAATAAATACAAATCAAATATTAATACAGTCATACATATACTAGGGTTAACACTGAAAAATTGGCAGCATTAAATTCCTCAATTCAAATACTCAAATAATTATCCATATTCAATTCAAAATCAAGCCATATCACTACTTTCCACTCAACATCACCTAGCCTTAAACCCATTTCTTCCAACCATATTAGTCATTACTTTAATGTCTACATGAACCTAATACATGCCCTAAACCTCTTATTAATCACCCTCACTATCATGGCATTTAATTCCATGTAAATACACCATTTAAAGATCAAAACTTAAATGAAAACTTACCTAATGTAGAACCTCCTTTCCAAAGCTTCAATAACCACTTCTAACTTCTAACTTCTACACCAAAGTACCAACCTCCTTCCCTTCCCAAGCATATACCAAACTCATCATCATCTAGCTTTGATGGGAGTAAGAGATGGTAGCATAAAGTTATGGAGAAAACAAGAAAAGAAGAGCAAAATTCGATGGTTACAATGAAGAGTGGAGTTTCGGATGAGCCATAAACAAAGCCTTAAACAATTTCATTTCCTTTCCTTTAAACATATCCGAGAGAGAGCATTGAGAGAAGCATTTAATGATGCTTCTAAATGGAAAGATATGATTGGTTCTCAATTTAAAGAAAAGTCAAAATATCATTTGTTTAATCCAGTCCAAAATTTTACTCCATTTAACTCTAATGACCCTACTTTCAGTCCCAAAATAATATACCCCATATTACTGTGCCATTAGGTAGCGATTTTTGCTACCGAAAATCGACCGATTCGCCAATTAGCGATTTTGCCGGTCCGGGAATTGTCTCCGGAAAAATCCAAAAAATTCTTAAAATCCCTAAAAATGTAAAACGATTTATGGTGCAGTCCAAATAATATTCCAAACTCGATTATCCCATGAATTTCATACATAAGTTCAATTTCAACCTTAAGCCGGAAAATGACATGAATGCATGTATACTATGAGCATGTGCAACCAATCAGTAATTATAGAGGCTATATGTTGTATATGCATGCCGAGATATAATTAAATATCCCGAACCCGTCCCAATTACTAAAATACCATTTCCTATAGGAGAGGGGATGTTACACCAAAGGGCATGACTAGATATTCATAGTGGCCCTCATGAGTCGGAAAAGCTGTCTTATGAACATCCTCACTCTTGATACGGATTTGGTGAAATCCGAACTTCAAATCAATCTTAGAAAAATACTTGGATCCATGCAACTCATCAATAAGCTCATAAATAGTAGGGATTGGGAACTTATCCGGAATTGTTACCTTATTCAGAGCACGGTAGTTTACACATATTCTCTATGAGTGATCCTTCTTTTTCACAAGAATTATCGGGCTAGAAAATGGACTGGTGCTGTGTCGGATAGCTCCAATTGCCAACAACTCCTTGACTTGTTGCTCAATCTCATCCTTATGGTGATAAGCATACCTATAAGGACGAACGCTAACCGGATTAGCTCCACTAACCAGATTAATGGCATGATCGTGCCTCCTCGAAGGAGGAAGTCCCTTCGGTTCTTGGAACACTAACTGACTGACTTGCAGAACTAAGGTCAATTCCTAGATCTGAATTGGCAACAAGGTGGTATTAGTCTCCGAAACCAACCTTCCAGCTTCTCCTTCTTGCTGCCCATTTTGGAAATCCATGGCAATGGACTGTAGCATGCTTTACAGGGCCGAAACCTGCTAGGGCTGCTCATTGCCCTGCCCTCTCAAAGTGACCACCTCCTTTCCTTGCTCAAATCCCCACTTCACCGTTTTTTGCTTAAAATCCACCCTCTCTCCCAAGTTTTCCAACCATTCAGCACCCAAAACCAGGTCTATGCCTCCCAACTGAAGAATGTAAGCATCAATCCTCAACTCCACATTCCCTACTAACACCACAAGTCCCCTACACCGACCCTGTGAGAAGCATGTTGTCCCATTCCCCAATTTGACTCTATAGGTTGCGGTTGGAATAACGGTTAACCCCAAGATAGTCACCAATTCATGCAAAAGGTAATTGTGACTTGTCCCACTATCGATGAGGAACAAGATAGGGACCCCTGCCAATTTTCCTCAACCTTAAGAGTCTTGGAATGAGCTATTTCTCCATATTCTGCGACCTGACAAACCATCTCCCATGCCTCTCCCATTTCGGTTTCCTCTTTGTCACTCGAACCAGAAGGAGACCCCTCTTCTTCCTCATTTCCCTCCCAAATCAGTAGTCGAAGATGTTTATCGGGGCAAATATGGGTGGTACTGTAACGTTGGCCACATTTGAAACATAACCCCTTGGCTCTCCGATCCATCAACTTTGGTAAGAAAGGTTTCTGGTCCCTTTCTGACGACCTTCAGGGTTTCCCTCCATACTAGAACGCCGATCAGCTCCTCCCTCTCGACTAACCCACGAATTTGCGCCTCCTCTGATGGGCGCTTGGGGTCGGGCCAGTTCGGGTCGAGGTCCAACCCAATTGCATCCTCCTACTGTCGGGTTGGGAGGCCCGACTCTTGAGATGCCCATGGGTCTCCAGCCCATGGTCGGTTTGGGGTGAGTCGACGGAGTCAGTTTACGCTCCATCGCTCGTGCCACTGTTATCATTCGGTAACGAGAAGGAGGATCCAACGCCAACACCTCCAACCTTATATCCTCGCGCAGCCCTCTAAGGAAAAGTCCCATGTACTGATCTTCGGGAATAGGGGAGACATCAGCCATCAACATTTTGAACATCTCCACGTATTCATCGACTGTGTCTTGTTGCGTCAAAGTCTTCAGCTGGGAGAAAGGATTCCCGTTAAAATGGTCACCATATCGATCGAACAAAGCTCTTTTAAAGGCTTCCCAATCCAGTTTGGGCATCGATGCTAGGAGGACTTTAAACTAGTGGCATGTCATGCCCTCCATGCAAATCTGTGCCAGCTGCACAGGAAGCTCCGGAGGAGTCCCCTGAATGGTGAAATACAGCTCAGCACATGAGACCCACCCTATTGGGTCATCACCTTGGAATGGAGGGAGCTCTACCTGCTTCGCTCAGAGCTGATGTTCTTCCGACGTCATGGAGGTAACACCGTTGTCTTCTACTGCCGTGTGAATCGACTTCCCACGCTCTACTGAACTTGACCTTGCCTCTGGCGTTTGATGTATTGCCTATCGCTGAAACCCCTCTCTCATTTCAGCGTGCATCGCCGCTAATGCCCTGGAAAGTTCATCAACTCCCTTATGTAAGTTACCCAGTTGAATCGTATGGTCCAACAACTTCGTTTCTACTGCATTCATACGAGCATCCATTGCTTCCCACTTCTGTGATGCCATTCGTGTTTGCATACACCGGGTCTCTCAATGAAAGCACCAATGATAAGCAAATGGATGGAATATAGTGATTTTATTATAATTAGCTATAGCCTCTAGCACTAAGCTATCAGCTAACAATGGCCCCTCTAGCAATTCAGCTGAGACAGTACAATAACAAAAGATACCCCTTTTGTCATACCCCCTCCCTTACATAGTATTCTCTCTCCTCTAACGAATTCCCCTCTAACCGTTAGATGACTCACCCCTCTTGAATTTCCTAGAGTAAGTCAACATAGGTTTGAAGCCCATGTTCGGTCCCTTCTCCCTCTTTCTCCTAGAATAAGTCAGCATGGGTTTAGGACCCATGGTGCTATCTGGACCTATAGAACTATCATAAAACAGATAAATGTTGGTGAGGACGATTGCGACGTCTGATTAGCTACATTGCATAGAAAAGACCATCTTATATATAAAATGACAAGGAGTACTACAACCTACGCATCAGTCTCTGAATATAAGATTTAGCAACTGGACAAAGAAATTTAGAAAATAACCAACTCATTGGATTTCTCCACATCGCTTGTCAAAAAAAAAAGAAAAAAAGAGTCGGGATGGTGATGTAGAACGATTTGCTGAAACAATTGATCATCCACCAACTGTCCTCCATCCTCATACACACGCCATAACATATAAATATAATAGGAAAGAAATACCTTTCCCTCAGCTGCTTGATTTCCAATCTCTTCATTATCCTCCTCTAGGGTCCTGCATTTGGCTATCAGCATCTTTCCCAGCTTAATTTACGGATTAAATTGATAGCCACAATATTATACTGTAGCTACTTCACCTTCTTGTCCTTTTCCTGAACCAAATTCTATAGTAATAGAAAAGAAAACGGCAAACAGTTATGCAGAAAGGCACTTCTGATCATTTGATCATTCTTTCCAATAACCACACGTATCAATAGGAAAGGTAAGGGACAAAGAAAGAAACAAACCGCATTTGCAAGAGATTGTTGATGGTTCAGCTGGAGATGGGAAGAACTTCACCAAGATGTGAGCTTCAGATCAGCTTCAAGTTCCAAGCTCCAATTTCAGGGAAAACATAACAGCAACAACAGCAATAAGCACTTCAGCAATAAACTAAAGATTGACTCTAAATGCTCCAGCAGAAACTGAACTTCAACATCACAACAACATCTACATTTTGTAGACTGAAACCATTTTTTGAAATGGCAAGTTGAGGTAGCAGTGTATGTAACTAGAGTTCGAGAGATTGAAAAATCATTATTTGTAAACACTGAATGTATGTAAACCAAGAAGCTCCAGAAATGGATTTTGCACTTTCAAATATGCTTTTTCCACTCAAGAACCGTACTACTTAGCTCTCTTTCCATTCACACAAACTTATAACAAGCCTAAATAAATGGTAATAACAAGAAGAATATACGATATCAGGTGAAAAAATAGAAGATGAAGTTTTCAGAAATTTTGCAGCTACTGTTTCATTGATCTAAAAAAACGATGGTTTTAAGCGTTTTTAACTTAGCCCTTCACACCACTCAACATGCTCACATATGTATCAATACCAAATCAACAGTAAGACTAAGAGAAAAATGCAAAAACTGATGAAGAGAAGAAAATGAGATTTTTTCACAAATTGGTTCTGCTACTTGTTCCATTGCCGAAATTGACTGTTTTGAGCTTTTTCAAGTTAGCTCTTCATACACTTCTTGCTTGAATACATCCAATGGCTCAAAATGAAACATAAAAACCTGCTAAAGTGTAAGATCATGACAAGTTGCATGAACTCATTGGTTCAGCTGAAACAAAAGAGAAAATGTTGGACAAAACATCAACAAAAGCTGACACAAGGATTTCCTAATAGATTAAAGCTGAAAAAGTAGATCAAAAGGAAAAAAGTTGCTTGAAAACAATGGGAACAAAAAAGCTGATACTTGACTTTCACTTCTTCATTGACTATAATTGCTTTTAACTTCAAATTTGCAAATCTGTTGACTTGTAACACTTTAATTTCTTCAGGTTTATAACCTCAGAAATTGCTTCAGACTTTAATTACTCTACTTCTGATTTTTTTGCTGCACTTGTTGCTCATCTTCGGATTCTCCATTCTTCAATTTTTCATCACATATTCCTTCAATCTTCTTGTTTATCTAGCTTTGCTCATCACTTTCAATCATTCGGACCTTTGGTTTTGAATCCAAACATCTCTGAATTGCTCTCAAAACCATGATCTCTAGCTTCCTCTTTATTGCTGGAATTCTGCTCTTCATTTTGTTTCTTCTCTTCACTTTCACTGAACTTGCAAATTCTTCCACAAACTTCAACATAGCTGGCTGCATAAAACAACATAAATCAACAGAGATATAATCTTTGTTTTATGACAAGACTAAATATGTAAACTGACGCCAGATTGGCATGCCTAGGGAGTATGTTAAGCAAGTCTTTAAGCCTATGAATTCCTCATGCATTGCTGGATCCAACAGTAGCCTCCTTGCCTGTCAGGTCAACCAAAGCCAGATAAAGCCAATAGAAAAGTTGAAAAAACTAAGAAAGTTATTTTATTTATGAAAACCAGGCTATACTATTTCAAGAATACGATCCTAGTCTAAGTGCTAGACCTCTCCATGAATCCAAGATATTTGAGCGAATTCTAATATGGAATCTAGTGTGACATATAAGTAATAAAGGGAAGTGGAGTAAAACTGTAAAAGTTGAAATCCACTAGCAGATATGAGATGCTTGCCAATCACCACCAAGTGAACACATATGGCAATTACTTGCTTCAATTTTTAAACCATACAATAACAATACCTTTCCTAATAAAATCACAACAGACATTGAACAATGCCTACTTCGATAAGGTAATATTACGTTCAATTCAAGAAATAAGATTTTGACATTTGTTCATACCTGCACTGATGGAGGTATTGAGTTGTGATTTAAGATCCCGTAACGCAGACTGTAAAATTAAGAGTTAAAACTTAGTATAACATGGTTACAAAGTTTAGAAGATTGCATGAAAGAAGTATAATCATAAATGACAAAGCTTCTCCTTTTAAGTAAGATTTAGAAAAATGTATAAGAAAAATAAATTTACGTTAAGTTGGCATAAACATTTGTGGACAGTCATCAACTACAAATCGTGTTTATAGTGTTTAACATCACCTCCATGGAGCTACAATCCATGGAGTTACAATCCTAATTTGTCTAAACCATTTTAGGAAGATATTCTCCATAACCCATTCTCCAATTCCCTACAAATATAAGTTTCTTCCAAGGAAATTGTGAATGGTGATACTGCATTGAATTTCAAGTCCTCGCAAGATCATATGATGAAAAGTGCTCCAGAAACTTTCCCTTTCATCCACCAATAAGAACTTATAAGCTAATACAGAGGCACATACGGACACAAACATACATAGAGAGAGAATTTCACCTTCAACTCTGCTATCTATTGGTATCGTTTAGCAAATGTTAAAATGAAGGAGGCTTTTTTTCTTTGCTTTTTCCAGCTACAATGATGACCAAGACAAAAGATTAAATCCTAGATAGCAAATAATGACTTGCTGTGATTCCAGAGTAAAGAAAGATCAATGCCCTGTTCTTTCAAAGATTCCTCAGAGCATCTCAAGTTCTGGATATAAATGATCACGAGTTCAGGTTCTGCAAAGAAGAAAAAGGTTTGTAAAATGATCATAAACAAAAAACATTACAAACACGTGGTAACACAACACTATAGTATTGTGCTAACCAAGAGATGCACCAGCCCATGTGAAGGACTCAATCCTAAATGCGAATTCCCACTTTTGAATTTCAAATTTTGCAGCTTCAAGTTCCGTCTGAAACAAATAATCCATATCAATTGTAATACTAGTCTAACATGAAACTTTTAAAGAAGTTAGAAAAAAATGTTAGTTTGATTAGTTACAAAAAGCAGTCAAGAAGCAATTTACGACCCAAACTAGCTAACTTCACAAATTTGGAAGCAATTTAGCAAGCCAAATGGTAGTAAGAATATGGATAACACTGCATGTTACAAAAAATGAAGTAAATAGTATAAGATATTTGTTAGAAATCAAACTCTCGTTTCCTTTTTACGTGTGTAGCTCCAAATGTATGGCTTCAAATGGTTGCTTAATAGTTAGGAGTTCAGTTTAAGCATGCCTTTATATAAAGACTAGTCCATATTTTGTACTGGAGGTAAGTAAGGTGAATAAAGAGAGTGCAGCAGTATACTACATTCAAAGTGAGTGAAACGTGAGAAAAAAATATAGAGATGTAGCTCTTGCAAAAAAGAGAAATTTTTTTTGTAGAATTTATTTGGAGCTTATCAAGCTTCCAACAAGTGGTATCAGAGCTAAGGTTTGTTTGTTAGTGAATTGGTGAAACAATGGCCAACTTGATCTAGCCTCAAGTTCCAAAATTAACAAATACAAATTATGGGAATTGGAGCATCCAGTTGAGGGTGATACTTAGTTCTCATAATTTATGGGACATTGTTGAAGATGGATATGTTGACATTAGGAGTGATTTTAGGAGTATAATTGTATAATAATTAGTATTCATTATATTCCATATATAATTATATTCCATATATAATTATATTCCAAATCAGAGTAGGACGTTATACATATATAAATATGCCTCCAATTGGAGAAGAATACACACAAAAAATTAAAACCCCGAATACTCTGTATTCTGTCATGGTATCAGAGACACCTCGGTGAATTATCTTGCTGAGTCAAGTTGAATCAACTACCATTGAAGTCTTTAACATGACGTTCTCTCACTGAATGAATCAAACTTGCTCAAAACTTTTCTATTGCGATCTCTTCTCTATTGATCGTGATCTCAATTCTTTCATCATCTTTTTTATTCATCTTTTTATATTCGTCCTTTCTATTTACTATTTATGGTTTTATTGTTCCAACTTCCGCGTCACAACAAGTTGTTGTCCAACAGGACAATTTCTCTTTTCCCGTCTCTATCATACTGGATGAGACTAACTATCAATTATGGTCTCAATTAATGGATATGAGGATTAGTGCCCACAACAAACTCGGATATCTTACTAGTGATATTGCAAAACCGAATATCGATGATGCCAATCTTGCTACGTGGATTACTGAAAATAATTGGGTGAAAAGTTAGTTGATTGATTCTATGAATCCAACACTGATGCAACGTTTCATCAGATTATCCACTGTAAAAGAGATTTGGGATGCAATATCAAAGACTTTCTATGATGGTTCGGATGAGACATGTCTTTTCGAACTAAATAAGAGATCTTTTCCACCAAACAAAATGGCAGACCTTTGTCAACATACTATAACGAACTTGTCTCTATATTTCAGGAAATTGATCACAGATCCATGTCTTAAGGAGAAACTATTGAGGGAGTAGTTCAATTGCATTCGGCTATGGCTCGTCTTCGTGCTCACATTTTCTTAAGTGGACTTGATTCCGAATTTGAACAAGTTTGTGGAGAGATTTTATGAAAGGATCCAAAACTTGATTTGGAATCCACTTATGCATATGTTCGTAGGGAATATCAACAAAGGTAGAACATGGGAAATCGATCAATTTCTGAGAGTGCAGCTATGGTGGCAAACTAAATTCGGTAAGAATCATCGTTTGAATCATCAATGAATTGCAAAGGAAAATCTGGTGGAAAATCTAATAATTTCGTTTGCTCTCATTGCAATGACACAGGTTATACTGCCGAGAGGTGTTATGAAAAGATTGGCTATCCCGACTGGTGGGACTTTACAAAGAAGTCAAGGAAGAAGATTGGAGGAAAAGCCGCGATAGCAGCTGCAGAACCATCACAACCTACAACAAATGTTACTCACCCAAGAAATGTCAGTAAGGCTACTGCATTTACAACTTCTAAGAACAATACTTGGATTATTGATACAGGTGCATATGACCACTTGGTTAGAGATTCTAGTAAATTGAAATCTGTTTGTCCTCCCTCTCAATCCATCATCTCTACAACTAATGGTAGTATTTCAGCTATTACTGGTGAAGAACAGGTTGTATTATAAAACACTCTTACATTAGATTATGTGTTAATCATTCCATCACTTGAATATAACCTTTTATCTATTGATCAAATTACTCTAGCTCTTGCTTACACTATAACCATTTGACCCTCATTTTGTATTTTTCAGAATATCCTAACTCAGAAGATTCTTGGTTATGGTGTTAAAAGGGGCCAACTATATTACTTGGATTTATTGGAAAATTGGGAGCAGAAGTTTAATCAAGCAAATCAAACAAGTAGCACAGACAAAGTTCGAGAAACTATTTGGTTATGGCATCGTAGATTAGGCCATCTTTCTTTTGGATATCTTAAACAATTACAACCACATTATTCTCTGAATTGATTCATTTGGATTTTCACTATGATTGTTGGGACCCGATTTCGAAACCGGACTCCAACCGGAGAAACGAAAATCCTAAACGGAAACAGAAAGCGGCGAGAACGAACGAAAACAAATCAAAAGCAGAATTAAAAGCGAAAGTCAAAGAAATCAAATCGGATCAAAGGAGAAAGAATCGAAAACGAATCAAATTCTTAATGAGCCCTAGAAAAATCGAAAGGCTCGGATTTACAAAATTTCGAAAACAAAGAAACAAAACGGATCAATCGACAGAATGTTCAAATATTGAAAACGAAACGAATGGTTCAGAATCAACGAAAACAAAGCGCTTAAGAACAAAAACTTAATTCCGACACCCGGTAATGAATATTTTAGCAAAACGCGCGTTGGAAACCTTAGGCTAAACCAATCCGAAACTAGTATAATTTTTTTCTTTTCATTCTTTAGTCAATCTCATACAAAGCAATTTAATTTCTCATTTGGAAATTTATCCTCAATCACAATCTCAAATTACTTGATTCTTCATATTCAAATCATAACCATCAATTGACACAAAATCTTATTATTCCTTTCTTTTGCTAAAGGACACTTAACACACATATCCATATATCCACAATTCATACACAATAAGCACTTCAATATCTCAAATCCAGTAACACAATTTATCGGACCTCCTGTCTGGAACCCATATCACATTCAATCACATTCATATATTAATTCAATATACAAATTCATAATTCATACTCATCATAAAATAAAAGCTTACATAACATTAATGGCATTCCAAGCCAAATACAAAACCAATATCCATAATCCGAAAATACAAAATATACAACTCTTGAATACACTAGATACAAAAGTCACAAAAATCTCCACCGTACTTAACATAAGCCTAAAATCTTATTTTTACAAAAAATCGAACTTCAAAAACACCATAAACAAACATAACGGACGGACGTCTTGACTTTCTTTCATCCGATCTCCTTCTTGAAACCTGGAGATGGGGATGAAAGGGGGTGAGCTTTACTGCTCGTGGATAACATGTTTATAAATCGAAAACTAAGCAAAAATTATTTTTAAAAACATTTGTCATTTTATGGGGGTTTCACAGTAGAAATTTGGCAAAAAAATGCTTATTTCTCAAACTTTTCAACTTTTTAAAATCATTCATAATCAATTTCAAAACTTTCACGGTTGATAACCCCAATTGTTCATTTCTCAAAATTCTCAACTTTTTTCACAATTCATGAACAATTTCAAAACATGAATGCAGCACATAATAACACATATAAGCATATTACACATCACAAATTTGATTTAGGTCGGTCCAAAAACAAAATGTACTGCATATTCCCGCATACCGGTCCTGTGTAGCCATGAATAGAACGTACTACACCTTCCCGCTTAGTGGTCCGGTGTAGCCGTGAACTTATGGGAGTCCTTAACGGAGCTCCAATGCTACTAGCGGGCAGGCGGGCGAAGCCTAGAAAAGTGCACTTGACCCTCTTATGGGACCTAACCAAACCTACATAACAGACATTTCATACTTGAAAAATCGGATTTGCCCAAAGGCACATTTCAAAAATTCAGTTTTCATATCATGCCTTATTTCATACAAATGTCATTCAGAATTCATCAATCAATTTCATAACAATCAAATTCATATACAATTTCATCAATCATGTACAAACAAGGAATGCAACAATTTTGCAATTTCCAAATCATTCAAACACAATGCCATTTATAATGTCACACAAATTCACATATTAAATTCTCAATCAATCAAACACAATGAATTCAAACAATTTTGCAATTTCTTAAATCATTCCAAAATAATGAATGAATTTAATCATTCGAAACCATAATTTAAAAAACATTTTTTTTCTTTCTTGATTTTTCGATAACTCACAATTTTTACTCACACACACACCTTCTGTATATCACACACCCACATAAATTTAAAGAGGGAAGATAGTTAAGCGAGAATAGAGATTCCAACATTCATTAAAGATTTTTCATTCCTCCCTCGTTCGGTTACAAGGGCTATTTCATACAATACGTAGAATATATAAGACAATTTACGGATCGATTTATTAAATCATACTTGCATCCATGGTAGTGTTTGTAAGGATTGATTCCCTCTTTGCCTTTTCTTTTTTGATTTTGTTTTGTAAATGGCTCAAAAACTTCTTGATAGTTTTCTAAAACTTTATGAACAACCAAGCATAATATTGATTTTGAAAAAGGGAGAGGGAAAGGGTCTTGGATATATTTGATATCAAGGCTTTAATACCCAGTAACCATTATCTTGGGCTCTATTCATTGGACTCAAGTCTATAAGTGACATGGGTCATTAAATAATCTAACAATCTCCCACTTGGCCCATGTTACAACTTGATGATTCAATAATAAAACTTTAAATGTACACAATAAATGGCATCGATCAATTCATCCTTAATTGAATTAAGATGATGAGATCATGGCGATGACAATTTATACAACATGATTTCTTCCATGTATCACACAATCAACTCAATTCATAAAACTTTAAGAGGGTAATTCTGTAATTTTTATTTCACATAAATAATTTTTGTATACAACATAATATGGATAACAAGTAAGTGAGTAAAAAATATGACTGTAATTGAATTCACAAATGTCATAACAATTCGAGCAAGACAATTATATGTATATATACATGTTAGAACGCTATCTTAACAAGGACTTATTTATAATGCCCATCCGTTTAACATGGCCAATAAATGTTTTAGGAGTTAAGCCTTTAGTTAACAAATCCATTATCATTAGATCGATACCAATATGCTCAATTGACATTTTATGTTTTTGCACTTCTTTTTTCACATACAAATACTTCACATTCATGTGTTTCACACTTTTTGAATACTTGTCATTCTTAGAGAAGAATACGGCTACAGAATTATCACAATAAATTCTTAACGGTCTATTAATACTGTCGACAATGCCAAAACCTGAAATAAAGTTTCGTAACCATAATCTATGAATCGTGGCCTCAAAACACGCCACAAATTCAACCTCCATAGTGGAAGTAGCAATGATAGACTGCTTTCTACTTTTTCACAAAACTAATCCTTTAGCTAATAGGAACATATAACCGAATGTAGATTTCTGTGAGTCTACACAACTGACATAGTGTGAATCCAAGTAACCTATCACTTCGAGATGGGTTGATTTTCTATATGTGAGCATATAGTCCTTTATGCCTTGTAAATATCTAAGAACTTTCTTTGCAGCTTTCCAGTGGTCCGTTCCAGGATTGCTTTGATATCCATTCTGACAGCAAAACTGATATCTGGCCGACTGCATGTTCGAGCACACATTAAGCTCCCAACTACTGATGCATAAGGAATAGAATCCATTTCCTTACGTTCTAAATCATTTCGTGGATATTACATTTGACTAAATTTGTCCCCTTTATGAATTGAAACTATCTCCGCGGAGCACTTTTTCATTTTAAATCTTTCTAATACTTTCTCGATAACCTTTCTAAAAAAATCCTTTTGATCTATCACGGAATAATTCAATTCCTATCACATAGGATGCCTCACCCATGTCTTTCATTTCGAAATTATTAGAGAGAAAATTCATTACATCATGTAACAAAACCATATTATTAGCAACAAGAAGGATATCATCAACATATATGACTAATATAATGAACTTATTTCCACTAACCTTCATATATATACACCGATCAACGGTGTTTTTTACAAAACCATAAGACGTAATGATATCATTAAACTTAAGATACCATTGTCAGGAAGCTTGTTTCAGTCCATATATTGACTTCTTTAATTTTCACACTAATCTTTCCTTTCCTATGGTCATGAAACCTTTTAGTTGATCTATATAAACTTCTTCTTTCAAGTCACTATTTAGAAAATCAGTCTTTACATCTATTTGGTAAAGCTCTAAATCATAATGAGCCACTAGGGCGATAACAATTCTTAAAGAGTCTTTCTTTGAAACTAGAGAGAAGGACTCTTTATAGTCAATGTCATCCTTTTGAGTGTAACTTTTAGCAACAAGTCTGGCTTTATACCTTTTAATGTTGCCTTATGAGTCACGTTTGGTCTTAAAGACCCATTTATAACCCCCTTCTTTGCACCTTCTTGCAACTTAACGAATTCCCATAAATTTTTTTCATCCATTGATTTCAACTCTCCTTTCATAGCATTAAACCATTTTTCAAAATTTCTACATTTTATAGCTTATTTACACAAGACTGAATCCTGATCAATGCTCAAGTCACATTCATGTTCAAGTGAGTAAACTTCATAGTCACTCGAAATAGCTAGTCTTTTCTGCCTTATAAACCTTTGTAATGCTACTTCTTATGGCATCACTTAATCATTTGTAACTTGAACATCATTAACTGATTCTTCATTAATATGTTCAATTTGTGGAATTGGAACATTAATTTGTTGTTTTGGTATACAACCTTACTTCTATCGAACAACCCCAAATGTGAAGGTGTCGTAAAATAGGATTCCTTCCTATTCACAATTCATAAGGTATTTTAGGAACTTCCTTACTAGGAATCCTATTAAACATATACGCAACGGTCTTTAATGCATACATCCACAATGATAAAGGTACAATACTATAACTTAACAGACTCCTAACCATATCAATAAGAGTACAATTTTGCCTTTCAGCTACATCATTTTGTAACGGTGTACCAGGTAATTTATATTGCACATAGATGCCTCAATTTGCAAGAAAATTTGCAAACGGACCCAAACATTGCCCACTTTCATCAATTTTTTCATAATATTCACCATCTCTATCAAACCTCATTATCTTTACTTTTCTATCTAACTGCCTTTCTATCTCATTAACGAACACCTTTAGGATGTTTATAGACTGAGACTTCTCATGTTGCAGATAAATATAACCATATCGTGAGAAGTCATCAATAAAGGTAATAAAATATTTTTCGCCGCTCTAAGAAGAAACGTCGAAAGGACTATAGATGTCAGTGTGTATTAATTCAATTAATTCACCACTTCTTGTGGTTGGATTCCATGATATATGTTTGGTTTGCTTACCTTTAATGTAATCCACCATATATCTAGTCAGCAAAATCCAATTGAGGTAAGATTTCATTTTTCATTAACCTCTATACTATTTCCTTAGATATATGACCTAATCTTTTATGCCTCAAAGAAGCAAAACATTCCTTATGTGCATTACGTTTATTTCCTATAATATGGTCAACATGAAATAGAGATTCAAAAAAATCAACATCAATATTGAAATGATATAAACAATCAATTAAAGTATCAGAACCAAAATAGTACTTGTTTTTATATAAAGAAAACATATGGTTTCCAATCTTAAAGTTAAAACCATCATCATCCAACTTTGCAATAAAAACTAAATTCCTAGCATAGTTAGGAACATAAAGATAATTTGTTTAGAAATAGGTGACATCCAGTGTCCAAGATCAATCTATATGTCCCAATGCCCTTTATTTATGCCTTCATTTTGTTCCCATACACAAAAACTTTTCAGTTCCGTTTATAGTCTGGATTGAAAGAAATTGTTAGACCCTGAATTTTTTATTATTATTTATGATGTCATTAAGCATGAATTATGTTAATTAAGAGTTTATGCCTTAATTTGAATAATTTGGGAGTATTAGTGGAGAATTCAGATTAGTTGTGTTTAATGTGATTTAATTGAGCATAAAAAGGATAAATATAGATAAGGGCATTTTGGGAAGATTGGTTGAGTTGGAGTGGTCTAAACTTTGCAAGGAAGGGTATAATGGTCTTTATGCTCCCTTTGACTTAATTAGAAGAAGGAGAAAGAAGGAAAGAAAGGAAAAGAAAAGAGAAAAGAAGGAGAAGTGTCGTAGGTGGAGAAGGAAGAAGAGAAAAGTGGGTTTTGTGATCCAAGCGATTTTTTCGACAGTTTGAAGCTATTTTCAGGTAAGTTAGCTTCTTGTAATCTTGTTTCAGTAAGATTTAACGTTGGATTTGAGTTGAATGAAGTAGAATCGGTGGTTTTAGGGTTTTAGGGCAAAAATGGTTAGATTTTGTGGGTTGAGGTGTTTATGACTGATTTTGAGTTGCTGTTAGGTTAGAAATGTAGTATAAGTCATGATCTAAGACTTAGGTGTGTTGCATTTGAGTTTGGGAAAGGATTGAAGTTGGAAAATGCTGAAAATCGAGTTTCGGAGTCGTTCTCCAGGCCCGCACGTCGCGACGTGCGTATGAACACGCCGCGACGTGCGTGGAAAGGGAGCAACGTCACGACGTGCGAATTAATATTCACCGCGACGTGCGAGGAGGTGTTCGCCGCGGTAGCCCTTCGCCGCGACGAGCGGCGAACCCGTGTTGTCAGCAAAGATGATTTTTGGTATTTGAGGCATATCTTTTGGTGTAGATGTCAATTGAGGTGATTTTGGATTCGTTGTGAACTAGAGATAAAGGACTACAAGTTGTATGAAGAAGGGAAGTTCGGAATTTGCCTCGAAGGGTTCGGATTTTTAGGAGGAAGTCGAATATAGGCTTTTAGTGCTTTATTTTGGATTTCCAAGCTTTGAATAATTTCTGTGGATATTGATTGAATGGAAACTTGGTTTTTTTTAGGAAACCAAGCTGATCCTATTTCATCGCAAGAGGAAGGACATCAGTGAGTCGAATACTCAAACGATATTAGGTGGGTAATGTACTTATAGTTATTGTGTGACTAGGCAATTTCTTGCCTATGTATGAATATATGTTATATGTTATGTATGTTCAAACATGATGATTTAAATGATTTTTATTTCTTATACTTTGAAAGAATTATGAGAATGGATAGCATTAACTTTTGATTCTGAGCATGTTATGCCTCGACTTCGATTATGGCATTTTGACTAAATGCAAAGTATGAAAGCAAACCATATGATAAAATGATAATGAGCATGATTATGTGCTTTTGTTTGCGCGAGAGTGGAACCATTTCGTTCATCACGTGCACGTCGATAAGAGCCTTCTCCCGGCTGCCCGCTTGTGGCCTATGAGATCCGAATGGACTCATTTCATTCAGGGTGTAAACTTCAGTTTCTCTCTTTTGTTTCCATGGAACCCTCGAGCCATGTGATGTGCATTGCATAAATTGAACTGTTTGTTATGAAGCATATTTGCGACATGTTTTCTGTGAGTCGAATTAATTATGTTGAATGTGTCAATTTGCTTGATTAGCATGTGAATGCCTGAATTGATGCTTGTATATATATATATAATGTATATATGTACATATGACTGAATTTGTGCTAATTACCGATGGCTATAATTATATTAGCCACTAAGCTGTGTAGTTCAACCCATTACTTTCCCTCCTCAGGTGAAGATCAGGCCGATCGTTGATCTTGCAAGGCATCGGAAACTTCGAGCTAGTTAGGAGCTTTGTATTAAGTTAGTTTTTGGTTGGCCCTCCGAGCATCTTATCATGGAGCTTTTACATGTATTTTGGATTGAAACTTTATTCTGTATTTTGTATGATTTGAATACTTGTTAAATTTCTTCAGATTGTAATGACAAAGCCCCTTAGTTTATGGGGTGTTTAATTCATGTTTGAAATGCATGTGTGAGCGTTTGATTATATGAGAATGTTTCTGTGTGTGTGATTTATGAATCGAACTTTGTATGGATGTTGGGATCGGGTTCGATAGGTTTGGTCGCCCGACGCCGGCGCAGCCCAAGGGGCCGCCTCAGGAATCGGGGATCCGGGACCCAGGCCCAACATGTTTGGTATCAGAGCGCCTAGGTTCAGTGTCCTTGGCTTAGACTGCATAATAGGAATTGTTTGCTATGCATTGACTGATTTCATTAAGTGACATGCATATCATGCATACATGTAGATTGACCTGTAGCTAATCCTTAGTGTTTCCCTTTGAAGGAGTACGATGCCACCTCGTAGAAGGACATGGGGAATTATGTAAGGATCTGTTGCACCTGACTCTCCGACTAGAGAGGAGAGGACTGATGAGTCAGTAGCTCCAGGGAATGCTGAGGCTTCTGTAGGGTTAGGCGAGAAACCCATGTCGTCATAGATCTCGAGAGTCGCCGGTTCGCAGAGCCAAGCCTCCACTTGATTCGAGGTTGTTCCAGGCCTTTACCCAGGCATTTTGTCAGGCTATGGGTCAGATGCCATAGCCTTCTGCTTCAGCCCCAGCTCAGAAGGGGAGACGGTTTGATAGGTTGAGAAAGTATGGGGCAGTCGATTTTTTTGGGACATTAGATCCAGAAGAAGCCGACACTTGGTTGAGAAAGACTGAGAGAGTGGTAGATTAGATGGAGTGTGAGGATGACAAGAGAGTCATCTATGCTGCAAGTTTGCTTCAGGGAGATGCCCTGTATTGGTGGGAGACTGTGCCAGGGAGTCAGATGAGACCAGTAGGGCTGGCATGGCAGGACTTCCTTGCTACTTTCAGGAAGAAATATCTGTCGGAGGTGTACATTCAGCAGAAGCAGAGGGAGTTCCTCAGTTTGACTTAGAGGGAGATGACAGTCAGTGAGTATGAGAGTCGGTTCACGCAGTTGGCGATGTATGCTTCAGATCGATCTTTGAGTGAGGTTTGCTAGATGTCGCCGGTTTGAGTCGAGGTCCACTTGGCTATCGAGAGAAGGTGATAGTGCAGAACTTCTGTGACTTCCAGCAATTAGTTGAGGCAGCTTTGAGGGTGGAAAATATCGAGAATATCAAGAGTGCAGTGAACAAGAAGAGAAAGGGCAGAGAGCAGTTCGAGGGGAGGTAGCACTAGTACTCCTATGCTAGACAGAGTGCTAGGGCTTCTGCTCACCTGAGGAGAGGAGCGATGGTGCCAAATGACCGAGACCGATGAGGACTTCTACTGTTTCTCACCAAGCTTCGACGGTGGGCGACGGTAGAAGGGGAGATGGGGACAAGTCATCCGTCCCTAAGTGTGAGCATCAAGGCAATTTCCATGGTGGAGAGTGTTACCAATTGGCGGAGCATGTTTCAATTGTGGATGAAAGGACACAGGACCAACAGAGTGTCCTCGGTAGCTTCGGAGAGAGGATCTCGGATGCAAGTTTCAGAGGGCGAGAGATCGTGGGTCGAGGATCTGCTGTGTAAGTGGGCAATTCAGATGTAGCTAAGAGAGTGAGCATTCTAGGTAGACCCAGGGGGCAGGCACCGGCTAGGGTGTTTGCAATGACTCGGGAGGATGCAGAGGCCACTCTATATGTTATCACGGGTATGGCTAGATTATTTGCTGATGATGTGCTTGTTTTGATTGATCCAGGTTCTACTCACTCGTTTGTTTCTTCGAGTAGACCTGTATGTGATAGGATTGTGAGCCCATTGGATTTCTTGGACATGTGATTTCAGAACAGGGAGTGCATGTGGACCCAAAGAAGATAGAAGTTGTGGTGAATTGGGAAGCCCCGAAGAATGTAGCAGAAGTGAGGAGCTTTCTAGGTTTGGCAGGTTATTACCGGAGGTTTGTTGAGGGATTCTCTATGATATCCGCTCCGATGACGAAGTTGTTGAGGAAAAATCAGAAGTTTGTTTGGAGTGATGAGTGTCAGAGGAGCTTCGAGGAGCTCAAGCACAGATTGACGAGTGCTCCGATTTTGGTTTTGCCTTCGGGAGATAAGGGCTATACAGTATATAATAATGCTTCGAGGAAGGGTCTTGGCTGTGTTTTGATGCAGGGTGATCGGGTGATTGCTTATGCTTCGAGGCAGTTGAAGCCGTATGAGTTGAATTATCACGCGTATGATTTGGAGTTAGCAGCCGTGATCTTTGCTTTGAAGATTTAGAGGCATTATTTGTATGAAATTCAGACGAGGATCTTTACCGATCATAAGAGTCTTAAGTATTTGTTAAGACATAAGGAACTGAATTTGAGACAGCGACGATGGATAGAGTTTCTCAAGGATTATGATTTTCTGATTGAGTATCATCCAGGCAAGGCCAATGTAGTGGCGGATGCCTTGAGTAGGAAGTCTTCGATTGCTCATGTTCGATCGGTTTATCTTCCTTTATTGGAAGAGATGGCCAAGCTTAAGATAAGCTTGAAGCAGGAAGAGCCGGATTGTCTTCTGGCTAATTTTCGAGTGAGGCCGATGCTAAGGGAAAAGGTTAGGGAATTGCAGGAACAAGATGCTGATTTGAGTAAACTCAGAGAGGAAATTCAAAATGGCAAGATTTCTGAGATAGAGGTGAGAAATGATGGGCTAATGTCAGTGGGCAACAGGTTGTGTATTCCGGATGTGCAAGTAGTTAAGGATGAGATTCTGGATGAGACACACAATGCGCCTTATGCCATGTATCCAGGTAGTACCAGGATGTATCGAGATTTGAGAGAGCATTTTTGGTGGAAGGGCATGAAGAGGGATGTAGCAGAGTTTGTGAGCAAGTGTCTAGTGTGTCAGCAAGTCAAGATTGAACACCAGGCACCTTCAGGCATGTTGAGGCCATTGTCCATCCTGGAATGGAAGTGGCAAAGAGTGACCATAGATTTTCTGATGGGTTTGCCTAAGACCAGTAGGAGGCATGATGCCATATGGGTTGTTGTGGATCGGTTGACGAAGTCAACTCACTTTTTGGCGATTAAGCAGACTGATTCTTTGCATGTGCTAGCAAAGAAGTACATTGATGAGATAGTGAGGTTGCATGGGATTCCAGATTCCATAGTTTTTTATAGAGACCCTCAGTTTACTTCGAGATTTTGGGGGAGTTTGCAGGAAGCTTTGGGTACTAAGCTGAATTTTAGTACGACTCTTCACCCTCAGACGGATGGTCAATCTGAGAGGACCATTCGGACTCTTGAGGGGATGCTTCGGGCTTGTGTGATGGATTTTCGAGGGGCTTGGGATGAGCATTTGTCGTTGGTCGAATTTGCTTATAACAATTCGTACCATTCGAGCATTCAGATGGCTCCATATGAGGCTTTGTATGGCAGGAGGTGTAGGACTCCGATTTGTTGGGATGAAGAAGGAGAGCGAAGACTGGTAGGACCAGAATTGATTCAGATGACGGTTGAGAAAGTCAATCTAGTTAAGCAGCGACTTAAGGCGGCACAGGATAGGATGAAGAGTTATGTTGATGCTCAACGACAGCAGATGGAGTATGAAGTCGGTGAGAAAGTGTTCCTTAAGACGTCTCCTTAGAAAGGAGTGATGAGGTTCGGCAAGAAGGGTAAGTTGAGTCCGAGGTATGTGGGTCCTTATGAGATCCTTGAGAGGATTGGACCACTCGCCTACAGATTGGCATTACCTCCGGAATTGTCGCAGATTCATGATGTCTTCCATGTGTCCATGTTGAGGAGGTATAGATCGGATCCTTCTCATATCATTCAGACTAGTGGAGTTCAGTTGCGGGATGATCTGAGTTATGAGGAGCAACCAGTAGAGATTTTGGATACAAAGGAAAAAGTCCTCAGGAATAAGACAGTTCAGTTAGTCAAAGTTCTATGGAGGAATCATTCGGTAGAGGAGGCTACATGGGAGCCATTGGACGCTATGAAGGAGAAGTATTCGTATCTCTTCGATGATTCAGGTAAATTTCGAGGACGAAATTTCTTTTAAGAGGGGGAGAAATGTTGGACCCTGAATTTTTTTTATTATTTATGATGTCATTAAGCATGAATTATGTTAATTAAGAGTTTATGCCTTAATTTGATTAATTTGGGAGTATTAGTGGAGAATTGAGATTAATTGTGTTTAATGTGATTTAAATGAGCATAAAAAGGACAAATATAGATAAGGGCATTTTGGGAAGATTGGTTGAGTTGGAGTGGTCTAAACTTTGTAAGGAAGGGTATAATGGTCTTTATGCTCCCTTTGACTTAATTAGAAGAAGGAGAAAGAAGGAAAGAAAGGAAAAGAGAAGAGAAAAGAAGGAGAAGTGTCGTAGGTGGAGAAGGAAGAAGAGAAAAGTGGGTTTTGTGATCCAAGCGATTTTTCCGACAATTTGAAGCTATTTCCAGGTAAGTTAGCTTCTTGTAATCTTGTTTCAGTAAGATTTAACGTTGGATTTGAGTTGAATGAAGTAGAATCGGTGGTTTTAGGGTTTTAGGGCAAAAATGGTTAGATTTCGTGGGTTGAGGTGTTTATGACTGATTTTGAGTTGCTATTGGGTTAGAAATATGGTATAAGTCATGATCTAAGACTTAGGTGTGTTGCATTTGAGTTTGGGAAAGGATTGAAGTTAGAAATGCTGGAAATCGGGTTTCAGAGTCGTTCTCCAGGCCCGCATGTCGCGACGTGCGTATGAACACGCCACGATGTGCGTGGAAAGGGAGCAACATCGCGACGTGCGAATTAATATTTGCCACGGCGTGCACGCGACGTGCGAATTAACTTTTGATTATGAGTATGTTATGCCTCGACTTCGGTTATGGCATTTTGACTAAATGCAAAGTATGAAAGCAAACCATATGATAAAATGATTATGAGCATGATTATGTGCTTTTGTTTGGGCGAGAGTGGAACCATTTCGTTCGTCACGTGCACGTCGACAAGAGCCTTCTCCCGGCTGCCCGCTTGTGGCCTATGAGATCCGAATGGACTCATTTCGTTCAGGGTGTAAACTTCTCTTTCTCCCTTTTGTTTCCATGGAACCCTCGAGCCATGTGATGTGCATTGCATAAATTGAACTGTTTGTTATGAAGCATATTTGCGACATGTTTTGTGTGAGTCGAATTAATTATGTTGAATGTGTCAATTTGCTTGATTAGCATGTGAATGCCTGAATTGATGCTTGTATATATATATATAATGTATATATGTACATATGCCTGAATTTGTGCTAATTATCGATGGCTATAATTATATTAGCCACTGAGCTGTGTAGCTCAACCCATTACTTTCCCTCCTTAGGTGAAGATCAGGCCGATCGTTGATCTTGAAAGGCATCGGAAACTTCGAGCTAGTTAGGAGCTTTGTATTAAGTTAGTTTTTGGTTGGCCCTCCGAGCATCTTATTATGGAGCATTTGCATGTATTTTGGATTGAAACTTTATTCTGTATTTTGTATGATTTGAATACTTGTTAAATTTCTTCAGATTGTAATGACAAAGCCCCTTAGTTTATGGGGTGTTTAATTCATGTTTGAAATGCATGTGTGAGCGCTTGATTATATGAGAATGTTTCTGTGTGTGTGATTTATGAATCGAACTTTGTATGGATGTTTAGATCGGGTCCGATAGGTTTGGGCGCCCAACGCCGGTGCAGCCAGAGGGGTCGCCTCGGGAATCGGGGATCCGGGACCTGGGCCCAACAGGAATCCCTGTTTAATATGTAACACATAAGTAGTTGTGCCAGAATATAACCACTAGGTATTATGAGGCACTTCAATAAGATTTGATTCAAAACATACGAAGACATAGAATGTATCTTTCTTTTCGAACCAAACCTTTGTTTTAGGGCAATCCTTCTTGAATTGACTAGGATTTTTATAGAAGTGACACCTCTTATCTTTATGGATTTGACCCTTATTAACTTTACTGAGAGCTTTGTCCTTATCTTTGCCTTTCTTTCTTAGTTTGTTCTTGCTGCTACTAGATCCTTGATGAAACGTGAGATGAATGGAGTGTTCCTTCATTTTCTTCAATCTCCCTTCCTCTTGAACTAACATGACCTTAATTTCTTAAAGGTTCAATTTTTCCTTAATAGTGTTATAATTCACCTAGAATTGGCCGAACTCAAGAGGAAATGAGTTGATAATGAACTGTACAAGGAAGGAATCACTTATATCCATACCTATGGATTTTAGCTTTCCAGCTAGATTTGACATATGTGTTACATGATAATGAATAGGCTACAACTAGTTAAATTTTTTGGTCATCAACTTACTTATTAAAATCTCTACCATGGACTTATCAACTATATTAGATTGGGAGTATTCTTTAAGCTTCAACATGAACTCCTTTGCATTGTCTGTTTTAGGCATTGATGACTTTACATTTTCGGTGATTATCATTCACATGAAATTCAAGCTCGGCTTATTAGACTATTCCTAAGCCTCACAATAAGATTTGTCAACTTCAGAATTAATCTCAATTATGGCTGCAGGCCTTGCGTTTGAAACTATGGCCATGTCCAAATCCATTACACCTAGTTGAAACTGGAGTTGTTAGGACCAATCAGTATAGTTCAAACCGTTGAACTTGATTAGCTCATTTCCTAAAGCAAACAAATTAATAGATGCTGCAAACACAACATATAGCTCACATATTAATGCTCTGAGTAAATCTAAATGGATTCAAACTAACTAATACACTTTGATTATGCATTTAATTTCTCCTTTGGGTGAATTTAAATACATAGCTATAACCTATCATGATGCAAATATAGTTCACTATAATGGACAATCAATCATATTCTAGTCAACATGTATGTTATCTTTGGATATACAATCATATTAATCAAATATGTTGATAAAGTCCCTTTAATGTCATTAATTATAAGCAATAATCCACCTTTGGGTAATCTCCTAGCGTTATAGTTAATAATCTCAATTGTTCAATTCAACCTTTATGTCATTTTAGCATCATATCATAATGAACAATTGAAATATTCACAAATAAATGATTAATATTTTCAAGCTAGGCCACTTTGGTGACTAACAACTTTCCATGCAATAAACATTTAATTGGACAATTATCATACATGACAAAATTTAATTTAATTAATTTGGTCACTTTGGTGACTAACAAACTATTCTAAATTACCATAATGTCATGTAGCACATTCAACATATAATAAGAAAAATGTAATTCCAAGCGTGGAATAATATAAATGGTCAAAGTACCAATTAAAACATAATATGACACAAAATTATATTATGCATAGCAAACATATACGCAACTTTATGCGTAAAAAACTAAATTAACTAATTGATAACTCCATTATTTAATCTAAGTTATCAATTAATTAATGAATTATGAGCTATGAACCAAAATAAAAATACCTTAAGTATGACCAATATTCAAACCCACAAAAAATACAAATAAATAAATAAAATAATGATAGTTTCGTTTGTTTTTTTTTTAATTCTAACATCTTCTTTCTTTTATGAATTCTTCTTGCAATTCCTTTCCTGAATCCTCTCTTGGCTTGAGCCAACAATAGCGACATCCACCATTTACTTCTTTGGTGGTCAATAAACGAAACAAACCCATGTGAGTTTCTCACTTTGTTTCGGTCCATCCATCTATATTTTGTTTCGATTAAGTATTGAGAATGGAGTTGAAGTCCTTCGAAACTGATTCTATTAACATCCAAAAATAACTTTTCCATTCCATACATATCAACACTGAAGGTTTGTTTCTATTTCTGTGTTCTTGTTTATGGTGCCATTACAAATACATAAAAAACCATTCCAAAAATGAAACAAATAGTTAATGATGGCAAACAATAGATAATGCAACACCGTGTGTTAGCCCCAAAATTTTTTTTTTATTTAATTAAGCATGATTAGGCAAATTAAGTAAATTATGTTAGCATTAATTAAGGTGACATTAATTAATATATGATAGCATTAATAAGTTAGTTGAAGAATTAATGAAGTTAGATATGTTAGTTGGACTTAAATGAGTTAGGTGAGATTTATGTGTTAATTGGGCTTTGGGTCCAAATGAAACAAGTTAGTTAGGTGAATTAAATGAGATGGGCTTAAAGAAAATTTAGAGGCTTAAGTTATTGGGCTTGAGTTTGTTAAGGAGGAAGTTGTAGGATGAAAGAAAGGAAGAAGGAGATAGATGGGCTTAAGTGATGGGCTTAGGAAATAAGAGAGGAGTATAAAAGGAGAGAGTTAAGTGATTTTTGGTGTAGGCAAAGAGAGGGAACGAAATTACAAGGAGGAGAAGAGAGGGAGATGTCGTAAATGAGAGGGAGAAAGGGAGAAAAGAAAGAGCTTTGCTTAGGTTTGTAATTTCCTAGAGATTTTGTGAGATTTGGAAGAAAGTTCAAGGAGAAAGAAGATAGAGGAAGACTAGAGCTTCATTTTGATTCAAGAAATCCTTTGGTTGGAGGAAGATTTAAGGTAAGTCTTTGGTTTAATATTAAGTTTTAGATGGGTTTTGGTTAGAAGAGTTAAGAACCAAGTGGGTTTAGTTATCCTCTTGCCAATTTCATGATTTAAGCATTTAGGTTTTCAATTTCTAAATCCTATGTTGATTTGGGAATGTTGTTGGTTTTAATGAAGAGAGAAGAGGAAGAGAAGAGGAACAAGAATTATAGCAAGCTATTCAAGGAATTATCAAGGATTTAAGGTGGGTTACACCTTTACTTTTATATTTATGAGCATTTAATGTAAATTTAATTATGACATTAATAATGGTTGTTAATGCTTGTGTTAGTTATGGATGAATGATATTTATGATGTTTATTGCTCGTGTTGTTGATATTGACGATTGTGTTGAATGTTAGTATGGTTGTTGAAAACCATAACGGATGATATGAAAGATTGATGTTGTGGTTGTTGGATGATTGTAAATGGATGATATGAAGGATTGATGTTGTGGTTGTTGAATGATTGTAAATATTATGCTATGTGATCATAATGTTAGAAAATGTAAATTCTAGGATGATGGGTGAATTAGCCTAGAGAGCTAAATGAAATGAATATAATGAGAATTATGAATTTTGCATGAATGATGCATGAAAAGAATGATTTTAATGAAAACAATAACTTGGATAAGAACAATCCAATTTTATTGTTATGAAATGAATTATGCTTTGTATGGGTAAGGTAATGTCCCAAGAACCGCCACGTGCACGCCGACATGAAAAGCCTTAGCCGGCCGCCTGATTGAGGCATAGGATGATCCGATATCGGACTCCTCAAGAATTGCCCACATTAGGTCATTTGATGAACTTATGTGGTTGCCATGATTGGACTTACCGAGCCATTGTTGTGTTTGCCATGAATATGCATGAATTGTATAAGATCGTGAATGATGGAATGATTGAAATTGTTATGAATGTATGAATGTTTGAGTTATGCATGTGATGTGATTTCCTTGGAAAATTGATAAATGCATGAATCAAGGATGTGCTTGTTATATAAGCGTAAATGTGTTACCTACGGAGCATTAGCTCACCCCCACAAATTTCGAAATGGCGGGAACCCGAGGAGCGAGCATAAGGCATTTTACTCCAAGCGGTTCTTTTGTTATTTTGGGATTTGAAATCATTTTGTAACATCAATGCTTTAGTTGCATTTTAAGGAAATGATGTATTTTGAAGCTTTATGTAATTGGGCTTGAAATGCCCACTAAAGCATTGTATGAACATGTTATGATTGAATGATGATGAATGAATGAATGAATTTGAAAGTAAAAGTATTAGATCATGAATGTATTTGAGAATTTATACTTGTGTGTATGGAAATTGAATCATGGTGATGGTTTGGGTATGAATTGAGAATGTCTAGAAAACTAAGAGTGTGTTGCTGCCCTTGAATGTAGAATTTATGTGCAGGTTATGGTGCTAGATTGAAGATTTTGGGTTAGGAATAAAATAGGGAGGTGCTGTCAAATTTTCTTAAAATTTGACGGACATCGCCCGACATTTGACCCTCTTCGGGTTTGATTTAGATAAATGAGTCTTCATGAAGTTTGTAGTAGAGGATTAGAGCTTTCAAGGGTATATTGTTTGTCTCATTTGGATCTAGGGTTAAGAATTTATGAGGATTAGAACACAACCAGTTATTGTTCATTTAGCCATAGCAACGTTACATAGGTATTAATGGAGCAGTGACCTTTGAGTGAATTTTACCTTATTAAATGATGGAGTTAGTTTTAGCATCCTTCATAAGATTTGTAGTTCATCTTCTTACCTTTCCATAGAGGTATAGTATGCACCAATTGGAGCTAGGGATAAAAAGTTATGAGTCTTGAAAGATGATGATTCCAAGTGGTCTTGAAAAGAGAGGGTTCCAGTCGACTGGAAGGTGTTCCAGTCGACTAGGAGGGGTTCCAGTCGACTGGAAAGTGTTCCAGTCGACTACTCGGAGGGCGGAGAATATTTCTCGTAAGTTCCGATCATTGAAATGTTTCGATCACTACAACCAACAAATACCCATCCCAAATGACTAGCATCTATTCCAGTCGACTAGGATTATTAGTCAAGTGTTTTGAGCTTGTTAGAGGCCGAATTTGGTTTTGTGGTCTTCATAAGAGTTGTAGATCTAGATGTCTATTTTCTAACCGTCCAAGAACGAAGTCATTCCGACATCTATAGTGAAAGTTATGACATTTGCGCCAAAACATGTTTGATAGGAGTCAAAACATGAACACGTTGAGTTTGTCGGGTCATAACTCCTTCGTCCGACCTCCAAATGGGGTGAGGTTTGGACCATTAGATTCCTAAGACATATGTCTTGTTATCAATTAAAATTTGTAACAATTGGAGTTAAAATGAAAATGTTTGAATAAAAGTAAGTGAATGGTTGGTTAAGAATCCTGCAAGTCTATAAGCACAAGTTTCAGGACTATGAAAGTCGGGCTCCGGGAGCGGGATCCCGACATTTGTGGTATCAAAACAAGAGGGTAAATGGTAAGTTATATGCGGTTGGGTCTTGGATCCAACAGTTGGGATCCGATCTCTGGGTCGGGTCGCGACATCCGTGGTATCGAGGCGAAACGGGTTTACGGTTTCTAGGAACCTAGTGGAATGTTTAAAGGTCAAGTCATCATGCATTTTCTACATGAATTACATGACTTATGTGCATTGTTTTAATTGCATGCAATGCAATGTTGTTTTCAAATGAATGCATTGAATTGTTTTGAATTGATTTACATGAATTGAATTTGTTTCATGTAAACTAAAGATTTTCACCAATTTTTAAACTTGAAGGAGTAATGCCACCTCGAAGGAGAACTCGAGGAGCTCCAGCTCGACCTAGCTCACGGCGAATGCGGATGAATCGACGTTCCACGGATCGAGGACTATCCACGTGATCGACTCGATGCACCCAGTGTGCAACATGAGGCGCCTCCGCCGCCTCCTCCTCAAGTAAACCGATGGACCCCAGTTCTTCCAAGCTTTGCCCGGCGTTTACCTATGCCATGGGGCAAGGAAGGCAGCTCAATGCCACCCAGTGGAGAGGAGCGGTCAAGATGATAAGCTCGGAAGTATGGAGCGATCGACTTCAGCGGGACCACTAATCCCGAGGAAGCGAAGATGGTGAAGAGGACCGAGAGGGTCTGGCGAGATGAGATGCTCAAGAAGAGAAAGTTGATTATCTGACAAGCTTGCTGCAGGGGATCACTTACTTGGTGGGAATCAAGGTGCATGCAATCGGGAAGAACCCTCGATCTTGACATGGAGGAGTTCTTAGAAGCTTTCCGTGGAAGTACTTTTCCATGGTGTATGTTAGGGAGAAAGTAAGAGAATTCTGAATTTGACCTGAGAGGGCCGAGTGTAGCAGTAGTATGAGTGAAGTTCACTCGGTTGTCACGATATGCAGCCAACATCGTGGCAACCAAGTGGACAAGTGCAGAAAGTTTGAGGGTGGACTACACCTAGGGATTCGGAGAAAGTAGTCATCCACAATTTCGGAATTATCGGTATTTGGTGGATCTTTGCATTCAGTTGAGAAGTTAGAAAATATCGTACGAGGTAACCAAGAAGAGGAAGAACAGAGCGGTTTTCAAAGAAAAGCATGAGTTCCCTGTATTTGCAAAGAGCACTAAGGCGGGTCATACAGTGAAGTGGGCATGATGGCCCCACAAAGAATAAGCAGCTTTAGAGGCGTGTCGGTCAAGAAGCTTCTAGTGTGGCAAGCCCGGATGGTCAGCAGAGGCAATCCTCGGTGTGATCACCGTGGTAGATTTCACAGAGTGTCGATGAAGATAGGCGCATGTTTTGGCCGTGGTCGGAAGGGCATGTAATCAAGGATTGTCCACAGGCAGGCAAGCAGGAAGGGGTTCAGTCTCAGGCCCCAAGAAGAGCAGAGACAGTGGCATCTAGGCCAGTCCAAGAAGTGGGTAGTTCAGGAGCTGCAAGGAAGGCGTGTCGAGCGAGAAGGCTAGAGGCGAGGTCGCACCGGCGAGAGTCTTTGCCATGACCAGGAGGAAGCTGCAGCCGCCTCAGAAGTAGTAACGGGTATGGCTATGCTATTTGATGCACCTGTTTATGTATTGATTGATCTGGTCTACACTCATTTATATCTCGCAAGCATGAATTTGTCTCTTTGTGTGTCCCGAGATTTTGGATAATATGTCTGGTTGTTAGTACTCCTTTAGGGAGTAAGGTAGTGATAAGCTCTGATCTATAAGAATTGTGAGCTTAGTATCGAGGGTGCTAGGTAGGTAGTGGACCTACTACCGCTAGACCTTGAGGTTGGATGTCATCTTGGGGATGGATGTCATGGAGAGGTACAAGGCGTAAGCCGGATTGCGATCTAAAGGAAGTTGAATTTGATCCGGGAGATGATCGAAGGTAGTCTTCAAGGGGACAGAAACTGCGGTCTGAGGATTATTTCAGCTATGATAGCTGACAGTATGATGAGCCAAGGGTGTGAGGCCTTCTTGGCGCATATAGTGGATCCAGAGGTCAATGTAGGAAGATTGGAGGATTACATTGTGGTGAGGAGTTCTAGATGTATTCCGGAGGAGTTGCGGGATTACCGCGGTGAGGACATTGAGTTCGAAATTGACTTGATTCCGGATCACGCCGATCTCGATACCTCCTTACAGGATGGCTCCGATTGAGTTGAGAGAACTTAAGGAGCAATTGCAGGAGTTATTGGAGAAACAGTTCATCAGGCCGAGTTCTTCACCCTGGGGAGCTCCGGTCCTGTTTGTTAAAAAGAAAGATGGCACATGGAGGATGTGCATAGATTACGTGAAGTTGAATAAGATGACGATTGAACAAGTATCCTCTGCCGAGGATAGATGATTTATTTGATCGATTCTGCGAGGAGCAAGGGTCTTTCAAGATTGACCTAAGATCGGGATATCATCAACTCCGGATCGTGGAGTCGATGTTAGGAAGATAGCTTCGGGACCCGTCACGGCATTATGAATTGAGTCATGCCTTCGGATTGACCAATGCTCCAAATGCCTTCATGGATCGATGAATAGGGTGTTAAATGATTTCTTGGATCGGTTTGTCATTGTGTTCATTGATGACATTCGGTCTACTCGAAGGATGGAGGAGAGCATGAACGACATCTCGTGATAGTCTTGCAGGTGAGAGAGAGAAATTGTATGCCAAATTGATGAAGTCGCGAAGTTTTGGCTTCATGAAGTAGTATTCCTTGGACATGTGATTTCGAGAAGGGAATTCATGTCGATCCCGAAAAAGTGGAAGTCAGAGTCAATTGGTGGAGCCAAAAATGAAGGAAGTGAGAAGTTTCTTAGGCTGGCGGGGTATTATGTAAGATTTGTAGAGGGTTTTCTATCATATTTGCCCGATGACCAGATTGTTGAGAAAGAATCAAGTTTATGCGAATGATGATTGTCGAGGAGTTTCGAGGAACTCGAGGACAAATTGACAAGTGCTCCATATTAGTTTTACCCAAAGGAGATCGGGGCTATCTGCCATAAATGATGCTTCGAGGAAGGGTCTAGGATGTGTCTTGCCTTGGGATGATAGGGTAATTGCTTATGCTTCAAGACAGTTGAAGCGATATGAGTTGAATTATCCGACTCATGACTTGGAGTTAGCTGCAGTGATCTTTGCTCAAGATTTGGAGACACTTATTTGTATGGGGTTCGGACGAGTTTTCTTGATCATAAGAGTCGAAGTACATCATGAGTCGAAAGAGTCAACTGAGGCGAGAAGATGGTTGGAGCTGCTGAAGGACTATGATTTAATGATTGAGTACCACCCAGGAAAAGCAAATGTAGTGGCAGATGCTTTGAGCAGAAAGTCGTCGATGGCTCATGTTCAGGCAGTCTACTTGCCTCTGTTGGAACAGATGGCTAAGTTGAAGATTAGTTTGCAGCAGGATGAATCCGAGGGTGTTATTGCACAATTTAGAGTGAGACCTATCCTTAGGGAAAAGGTTAAGGAGTTGCAGGAGCAAGATGTTGAATTGAGTAAGTTGAGAGATGAAATACAGAATGGTAAGCAGTCAGTGGTGCAAGTAAGGGATGATGGATTAATGATGGTCGGAAACAGGTTATGCATTACGAATGATAAAACAGTTAAGGATGAGATCATGGATGAGGCACACAATGCGCCTTATTCCATGCACCCAGGCAGCACCAGAATGTACAGAGATTTGAAGGAACATTTCTGGTGGAAAGGCATGAAGAGAGATGTAGCAGATTATGTGAGTAGATGTCTGTGTGTCGTGAAGTCAAGGTTTGAACACCGTGCACCTTCGAGGCATGTTGCAGCCATTGTCCATTCTGAATGGAAATGGCGGAGAGGATTCTGATGGATTTTCCGATGGGTTTGCCTAAGACCAAAGAAGCATGATGCCATTTGGGTAATAGTGGATCGGTTGTGAAGTCATCCCATTTTCTAGCAATCGGTGAACAGTTAACGCAAATTTTAGCCGAAAGTATATTGATGAAGTGGTAAGATTGCATGGAGTTCGGATTCCATAGTATCCGAGCGGGATCCTAGGTTCACATCCAGATTTTGGGGAAGTCTACAGGAAGCATTAGAACTAAGTTGAATTTCAAGATCGGGCGTTTCATCCTCGAGACGGATGGCGATCGAGAGGACAATTCAGACTCTAGAAGGGATGCTTAGAGCATGTGTAATGGACTTCAAAGGAGCATGGGATGATCACTTGCGTTGGTGAATTTGCTTACAACAATTGCACCATTCGAGCATCTGAGATGGCTCCTTATGAAGCCTTGTATGGCGAAGATGGGGACTCCCATATCTTTGGGATGAAGAGGGTGAGAGGAAGCTAGTGGGACGAGTTGGTCCGGATGAGCGGTTGAAAAGTTGACTTGATTAAGCGAGAGGCTTAAGGCCGGCCCAGATGAAATGAAGAGTTATCACGGATGCCAACAGGAAGGAAATGGAATATGCATGGGAGATAAGGTGTTCCTTAAGGCGTCTCCATGGAAGGGAGTTATGAGATTTGGTAAGAAAGGAAGTTAAGTCCTCGTTATGTGGGTCCTTATGAAGTTTTGGAGAGGATTGGTCCGTTGGCCTATAGATTGGCATTGCCGCCAATTGTCACAGATCCATGATGTGTTCCATGTATCGATCTTTGAGAAGGTACAGATCGATCCCTCTCACATCATTCGGACCTCGAAGTTCAAATTGAGTGATGATCTCGATTATGAAGAAATGCCCGTGGCAATTCGGATAGAGGATAAGATCCTCGTGAACAAGACAATCAAGCTAGTCAAAGTCCCGTGGAGGAATCATGCAGTTGAAGAAGCGACGGGAACCTTTGGATGCAATGCGGGAGCGAAGACCTACACCTCTTCAATCAACTGTAAGAATTTGAGGACTAAATTTCTTAAGGGGGAGAAATGTTAGCCCCAAAATTTTTTTTATTTAATTAAGCATGATTAGGCAAATTAAGTAAATTATGTTAGCATTAATTAAGGTGACATTAATTAATATATGATAGCATTAATAAGTTAGTTGAAGAATTAATGAAGTTAGATATGTTAGTTGGACTTAAATGAGTTAGGTGAGATTTATGTGTTAATTGGGCTTTGGGTCCAAATGAAACAAGTTAGTTAGGTGAATTAAATGAGATGGGCTTAAAGAAAATTTAGAGGCTTAAGTTATTGGGCTTGAGTTTGTTAAGGAGGAAGTTGTAGGATGAAAGAAAGGAAGAAGGAGATAGATGGGCTTAAGTGATGGGCTTAGGAAATAAGAGAGGAGTATAAAGGAGAGAGTTAAGTGATTTTGGTGTAGGCAAAGAGAGGAAACGAAATTACAAGGAGGAGAAGAGAGGAGATGTAAATAAATGAGAGGAGAAAGGAGAAAAAAAAGAGCTTTGCTTAGGTTTGTAATTTCCTAGAGATTTTGTGAGATTTGGAAGAAAGTTCAAGGAGAAAGAAGATAGAGGAAGACTAGAGCTTCATTTTGATTCAAGAAATCCTTTGGTTGGAGGAAGATTTAAGGTAAGTCTTTGGTTTAATATTAAGTTTTAGATGGGTTTTGGTTAGAAGAGTTAAGAACCAAGTGGGTTTAGTTATCCTCTTGCCAATTTCATGATTTAAGCATTTAGGTTTTCAATTTCTAAATCCTATGTTGATTTGGGAATGTTGTTGGTTTTAATGAAGAGAGAAGAGGAAGAGAAGAGGAACAAGAATTATAGCAAGCTATTCAAGGAATTATCAAGGATTTAAGGTGGGTTACACCTTTACTTTTATATTTATGAGCATTTAATGTAAATTTAATTATGACATTAATAATGGTTGTTAATGCTTGTGTTAGTTATGGATGAATGATATTTATGATGTTTATTGCTCGTGTTGTTGATATTGACGATTGTGTTGAATGTTAGTATGGTTGTTGAAAACCATAACGGATGATATGAAAGATTGATGTTGTGGTTGTTGGATGATTGTAAATGGATGATATGAAGGATTGATGTTGTGGTTGTTGAATGATTGTAAATATTATGCTATGTGATCATAATGTTAGAAAATGTAAATTCTAGGATGATGGGTGAATTAGCCTAGAGAGCTAAATGAAATGAATATAATGAGAATTATGAATTTTGCATGAATGATGCATGAAAAGAATGATTTTAATGAAAACAATAACTTGGATAAGAACAATCCAATTTTATTGTTATGAAATGAATTATGCTTTGTATGGGTAAGGTAATGTCCCAAGAACCGTCACGTGCACGTCGACATGAAAAGCCTTCGCCACATTTGCCGCTGATTGAGGCATAGGATGATCCGATATCGGACTCCTCAAAATTGCCCACATTAGGTCATTTGATGAACTTATGTGGTTGCCATGATTGGACTTACCGAGCCATTGTTGTGTTTGCCATGAATATGCATGAATTGTATAAGATCGTGAATGATGGAATGATTGAAATTGTTATGAATGTATGAATGTTTGAGTTATGCATGTGATGTGATTTCCTTGGAAAATTGATAAATGCATGAATCAAGGATGTGCTTGTTATATAAGCGTAAATGTGTTACCTACTGAGCATTAGCTCACCCCCACAAATTTCGGAAATGGCGGAACCCGAGAAGCGAGCATAAGGCATTTTACTCCAAGCGGTTCTTTTATTATTTTGGGATTTGAAATCATTTTGTAACATCAATGCTTTAGTTGCATTTTAAGGAAATGATGTATTTTGAAGCTTTTATGTAATTGGGCTTGAAATGCCCACTAAAGCATTAATATGAACATGTTATGATTGAATGATGATGAATGAATGAATGAATTTGAAAGTAAAAGTATTAGATCATGAATGTATTTGAGAAATTTATACTTGTGTGTATGGAAATTGAATCATGGTGATGGTTTGGGTATGAATTGAGAATGTCTAGAAAACTAAGAGTGTGTTGCTGCCCTTGAATGTAGAATTTATGTGCAGGTTATGGTCTAGATTGAAGATTTTGGGTTAGGAATAAAATAGGGAGGTGCTGTCAAATTTTCTTAAAATTTGACGGACATCGCCTTCGACATTGACCCTCTTCGGGTTTGATTTAGATAAATGAGTCTTCATGAAGTTTGTAGTAGAGGATTAGAGCTTTCAAGGGTATATTGTTTGTCTCATTTGGATCTAGGGTTAAGAATTTATGAGGATTAGAACACAACCAGTTATTGTTCATTTAGCCATAGCATTTATTACATAGGTATTAATGGAGCAGTGACCTTTGAGTGAATTTTACCTTATTAAATGATGGAGTTAGTTTTAGCATCCTTCATAAGATTTGTAGTTCATCTTCTTACCTTTCCATAGAGGTATAGTATGCACCAATTGGAGCTAGGGATAAAAAGTTATGAGTCTTGAAAGATGATGATTCCAAGTGGTCTTGAAAAGAGAGGTTCGATCATTGGAAGGTGTTCCAGTCGACTAGGAGAAGTTCAATCGACTGGAAAGTGTTCCAGTCGACTACTCGGAGGGCGGAGAATATTTCTCGTAAGTTCGATCATCGAAATGTTTCGATCACTACTGACCAACAAATACCCATCCCAAATCGACTAGCATCTATTCCAGTCGACTAGGATTATTAGTCAAGTGTTTTGAGCTTGTTAGAGGCCGAATTTGGTTTTGTGGTCTTCATAAGAGTTGTAGATCTAGATGTCTATTTTCTAACCGTCCAAGAACGAAGTCATTCCGACATCTATAGTGAAAGTTATGACATTTGCGCCAAAACATGTTTGATAGGAGTCAAAACATGAACACGTTGAGTTTGTCGGTCATAACTCCTTCGTCCGACCTCCAAATGGGGTGAGGTTTGGACCATTAGATTCCTAAGACATATGTCTTGTTATCAATTAAAATTTGTAACAATTGGAGTTAAAATGAAAATGTTTGAATAAAAGTAAGTGAATGGTTGGTTAAGAATCCTGCAAGTCTATAAGCACAAGTTTCAGGACTATGAAAGTCGGGCTCCGGGAGCGGGATCCCGACATTTGTGGTATCAAAACAAGAGGGTAAATGGTAAGTTATATGCGGTTGGGTCTTGGATCCAACAGTTGGGATCCGGTCTACGGGTCGGGTCGCGACACCGTGGTTCTGATACCAATTGTAAGATAATTTATGGATCGATTTATTAAATCATACCTGCATCCATGATAATGTTTGTAAGGATTGATTCCCTCTTTGCCTTTTCTTCTTTGATTTTGTTTCGTCAATATTTCAAAAACTTCTTTGATAGATTTCTAAAAACTGATGAACAACTAACCATCATGTTGATTTTAAAAAAAGGGAGAGAGAAAGGGCCTTGGACCCATTTGCGATCAAGGCTTTAATACCCAATAACTATTATCATGGGCTCTACTCATTGGACTCAAATCTATAAGTGACATGGACCATTAAATAATCCACCAAAATATTCTAGACTATCACGTGAGTCTTCGGTTGAGACCGTTGCTTCCCACGTTGTATTTTGCTTATTCGTCGATGTGTAGTATTCAACTTTGTTCCTTTCTTTTTCTTCTTTTTGACATATGCAGTCTATATTTTCATAACATGTAGCGCCCCCTCACCGTAGAGTATACACCGGGTCGCCCGTAGGTCGCATCTGCACAACCCACGCACTGACGAGTGCACTACTAAACTATCATTTCTATATCCTCATGGCATCAATATACATAAGCAATAATATCGAATCCACTAAATTTTTAAAACCAAAAGATTCATTCCATTCATTCACAAAACCGTCGATACAACATCAGTCATAAATATATACATCTGCACAAGTCCAAAAGAACTACTACAACTCCTAGCTAAGTCATCCACAAAATACCCAAAAGATCCCCAGCTGACAGACCTGTGGGCCATGCTCCTCTTGCCGGCACACACAGCAGGATAAGTCTCACTAATCGGAGCTAGAGGTCAAACTATCTCTGTCCTGAAAAATAATTCACAATTTGGGTGAGTTTGCGAAACTCAATGAGTAACCATCATCGATGGTTTACTCAACTCATGCATAGCCACATAATCACACAATATCATATACTATCACATTCAGGAAATCACATGCAGTCAATTTCACATTTATAAGGCGATAAGCCTTTCACACAATTCACATGTAATCAATCATATATGCAGTGTGCATGTGACTCTTTCATTTTCTTTCGTTGTTGTGACCGTGTGCCGAGCTCATATACGTTGAGCCATTGGCTCGAAAACAGCGATGGGCTTAAAAGCCCTAATACGTTGAGCATAAAGCTCGCAAATCATTGGGCATGAAGCCACTGACGTTGAGCTTAAAGCTCAATACGGTATACCCCGGTCACAATCGCCTTTATGTGATCATACTTTTATGCATGTATGCACATGTCCCATTTACAATACATGCATCATTTGAAAACCTCATCTGCCTAATTTTCATCATTTGAAATCATTTATGACAATTTACACCCAATTAACACTTCATAGCACATTCCAATATTTCAACACTGTGGTCCAAATCAATCAAATCAAACACATAGAATCCATCCTTAGCTCCACATGGCATATGACATAAAATTAAACACATAAAGGTTGAGGAACCAACTAGGTTACTCACCTCGAACTTCCGAAGCTCTCGCCGGAAGTCTCGCCACGCCGATGATCGGCGATCCACTTGAGCCGCTATAACAATCAAAATATACATAACATTATTACTGGTACTAATTCGATGCTTAATTATGCAGATGAATCAAATCATGTACATACTATACAAATTATGACATTTCCACCTAAATCCAATTCCGATCTCAAACTCAAATTCCGAACTCAATTTCTAATTTCCAATTTCAAAATCTCCAAATTGAATTTAATCCATAACCAATTAGATCCTCAATTGCCTAAATCCCCAAATGATTAAAACCTAATTTCATTTTCAAGAACACCTTCCTCGCCATGGCACTCCAGTATCCAAATTAGTATCCAAATTAGTTAGCCACGCATGCATGACATCTCACAGACGCCACGACGCATGCCCTTTTCTCCTCGCCCATGGCGCACCTTCCACAAGACATCATGGCGTCTGTAGCGTTCTACTGGCCACAAGCGTGTTCTTCATCTTGTACATGGCGTCTGACGACGACACGCCTGAAAACCCAATTTTGCAGATTTTCAACCGATAATCGCTCCAAATCCAAGTTTTCTCCTTACAAATCACTCTAAATAAATCCATACTCATCATACAACAATCCCTAACCTCTATTTCATCAAATAAGTAAAATCCTAAATTCTAACCCTAATCACCGTCGAAATCCTAATGCTCAAATCCTCAAATTTTCATGTTCAAACATCAATCTAACTTTATAAATCAACAAATCAAGTTATACAAGACAAGATCAAAGTAGCTTACCTGATTAAAAGCTCCAAATCTTCAAGAATCACCAATCTCTCCTCTCCCACACCCACGGCAACTCCCAAAATAATGCCCAAAATCATCTTCTTCTTACACCAAGCTTAAGGGAATGATCAAAGAGAAAGGAAAGAACAATTTTGTGGAAGGAAATCAACCAAACTCTCAAGAAGATATCAAGAAGAGGAATCACGAAGAAGGAGAAGAATAAAGCTTCGTGGGGGAGAAGATTCAAAGGTTTAGGATATATATATATTAAAAGGGATTAAGGCTTGTTTGGCAAATGTCAATTGCCACAAGCCCGATCCAAACAACCTCGGTCCAATTTCAAATTCTAATTTCTCCCGAATTTCAATGACCAAATCCTAGTTCCTCAAATCAAATTACTAACCTGTCCGTACCATTGGATAATCAATTATGGAACCGGAAATCCAATTAATCACCATCGATCAATTTTCCTATTAAGCCTAATACTCCAAAAATTCTAGAAAATTTCCTATAAATCCATAAAAATAGAAAACTCATTATCCTATACTCCAATTTCACAATTCCACTCTCTAACTTTCAATTCTAACTCAAATTCAATCATCGAACCTAAATTGACCTAATTATCACACATATCCTAATCATATCCAAATTTCATTTTACAATCTCCAATTTCTCATTTCTTATACCAATTAAATTTCTCACAGATTAATTAACCCAAATCAATTTCCAAATTCAAATTATCCCAATCTAGTTGGAAACATGTCATATATGCATGTACGTACAAATGCCAATTATACAGTATGCTATAATGCCTGCACATGAACAAATACGAATCCAATAAACTGTACACATCCCATCGGTAACGGGATGTTACATAACATCCCCTCCGTCTTCAAGAACCACCTTATGCATCAAGTTAACCTCTGAAAACCTCTTATGTAGCTCATACATCATTTCCCACGTAGCCTCTTCTCTTATTCCTCCTTGCCATTCTACGAGTACTTTCGTGGCTGCTATATTATTCCTCTTCACCATTCTTCTTTCCCAAATGGCCACTGGAATTTTTTCCATGTCCTTCACTAAAGTTAGCAATTGACTAGACGTTGGAGTGTTTTCGGGTACAAAACTCTATAGTTGAGGTACATGAAAAGTAGGGTGCATAGCAGACCCTTCTAGAAAATTTAACATATAAGCGACCTTATTCACTTTGGCGATGATCGGGAAAGGTCTATAATAAAGAGGTGTCAATTTATGGTTGGGTGTTCGTTGCAACGAATGTTATCTATAGGGTTGTAACTTAACGTATAACCATTGTCCTTCTTCGAACTCCCTTTCTGAACGCTTTTGTTAGCCTACAACTTCATCCTTTATTTTGCTCTGTTCAGATGAAATTTGACGACTTGAAGTGCTGACTTCCTCTCCTAGAATACTTGATCCAATCCCACATCATTAGAATCTCCTATAACATAGTACATATAGAGGTAGGGGACAATCGTAGAGAACCTCAAAAGGTATAGTATTTATGGCAGTGTGATGCATGGTATTGTACCACCATTCTACCATTGTTAGCAAGCTTGTCCACTTCTAGGTGTGTCATAACAAAAACATCTCAGATATGTTTCCAACGTTTTGTTCATCGCTTTCGACTGCCTATCCATTTAAGGATGATTAGCTATGGATAATTGTAGCTTCATGTTCTATAATCTAAACATTTCACATCAAAACCTACTTAAAAAGAGAGGATCCCGATCACTAATTATTTTGGCTAGCATCCCATGCAACTTGAACACGTGATCCATAAGCACTTTCTCCACCTCTTGTGTTATATAAGGATGCTTGATAGCTACAAAATGCGCGTACTTGCTAAATTTGTCATGACAAAAATTGAGGACTTCCCTCTGGAAGGCAGTAATCCTACTATAAAGTCCATTGTGATTTATTTCCAATATTCTTCTAGCATAGGCAAAGGCTGTAGGAAACTCGGATATGTCGCATGATCATATTTACTCCACTGACATGTTAAACAATTCTTAACGTGATTTCTCACATCTTTGGCCATTTGCTTCCAATGGAAAAGACTTTGTATTCTTTTGATTGTTACTGTCACCTCCGAGTGTCCCCCTTGAGGGTTATCATGAGCTTTTTTTTTTTTCGAAGCTCCTTATTGCAACTCACCATAATTCTTCCCTTCCATCTCAACATCCCATTCCTCCATTCGTAATTTCCTGAAGGCATGTCTGATTCTTCTAGTTTTTTAATGAGGTCCTTTATAGTAGTGTCCCTCTCCCATCTTTCACAAATCTCTTCCAACAACATTACTTGTATATGCGATATTGATAATTTGAGTAGTTGAAAACTTATAGGGCATCTGCTGCTATGTTTTCTTTTCCACTCCTATAAGTAACCTCAAAATCGTAACTCATAAATTTAGGGAGCTAATTTTGTTGGAACGATGTTAATATTCGTTGCTTGAGGAGATACTTCAAGCTCCTATAGTCTATTTGTACCTGAAAGAATCTACCATTTAAGAAGTGATGCCACTGCTTTACGACCTTGATGATGGCAAGAAACTCTTTTTCATAAGTGGACAACCCTTGGTGCTTGGGAGCTAACGCCTTGCTTAGATAAGCTATGAGGTGCTCCTCTTGTTGAAGAACAACTTCAATTCCCTTATCACAAGCATCTGCTTCAATCATAAAAAGCTTGATGAAATATGGTAACACCTTTCTCTTATAATACCCTGTCAATCCTAGAAACCCTCGAAGCTCCTTCAAGGTGCGTGGTTTTGGCCATTGTTGAATGATTTATATTTTTTTGTTATCAGTGGACACACTTATTTTCAAGGTTGAATGCCCTAAATAGTCTACTTGTCTTGCTCCAAATATGCACTTACTTCCTTTGATGAATAATTTTTATTATTGTAAAACTTCTAAGACTAGCCATATGTAACATCCCGACCCTAATGGGAAGGGTATATGGGTATATTTGGTCAGGCTAGTACTTTGCATTTCATATTTCTGATGTGAACAATTGTTTGGCCTCTGATTGTAGAGGACTGCGTCTTTTGACACATGCACATATAGGTACATGCATTCATGACTTTTTCCGGAATTTGATTTTGTAAATGATTTGAATTGTGAATTTGTGAGATAATTAGATTGGATTATGATATATTAGGAATTATGGAATAATTGGGTGTAAATGGTGGATTGGGAACTGTATCAGAGTGATTGCCAATTGATTGTGAACCTTAGAAATTGTGTCTGAAAATCATGTCCGGATCGGAAATTCTCCGAGTGGCGGACCGATTAACTGAATAGGACCTAAATAATTGTCTTATGGCAATAGAAAATTTAGATATATGATCTCGAATTTAATATGTTGAGCCATTGAGATTTGGAGATGAGTGGACTGATTTGAGAGTTAAATGTTTTGGGAGGAAATGACAAAAGGCTTATTTGTTCCGTATATATATTTGTTCTATGTCTGAAAAAGAAAGGAAAAAAGGGAATTGTTTCTCCTCCTAGGGCACGAACCCTCTTCTTCTCCTTCGGTGGTCTTCGTTCCTTTCTTCTTCTTGATTCTTGCTTGTTTCTCTTCCTTGTGGTTAAAGATCGACGGAAACCTTTGAGAGAAGAAGATTATTTGATGAGTTTGGAGGGTTCATCGTTGGTGTTGAGAGAAGGGAAAGAAATAGGAGGAAATCCGAATGGTTAGATTGCGTGACTTGGTAAGTATATGATTTAATGTTGTGATTATTATGTTTAAAGCATGCATAAGGGTTAATTGTTAAAGATTTGAGTGTTTATGAGTTAGTACTAGAGTTTTTAGAGAGAGAAAAGAGGGAGAGCTCGTCGAAGAAGACGACGGAGGGTCAAGACGTCGCGGCGATGCACTGCATTCTGACGCGGCGAGAAAATTGTGTTCTCGCCGCGACACGCGCGAAGGCCTCGCCGCAGCGAGCTTATTGAAGCACGTCGCGGCGAGCCTCCAATCGTCCGCGCCGTCGAAGCGCCTTGTCGCCGCTGACGAACGCCCTCACGCGTCAAGCGGGCGAAACTTCTAGTGAATGAGTATAGTTTGGTTTTAGGGGCATAACTTTTGATGTAGACCTCCGATAGAGGTGATGTTTGATTCGTTGTGATCTAGAGAAAGAGGTCTACAAATGAGGAAAAGAATGAAGGTTTGAAATCAAATTATGAGAATCCCGATTTGTGAAAGAAAGCTAAGAAATATGATTGTATTGCATCCTAAGAATTGTTTTGAGTAATTGGGGTATAATGTGAGACTTTGAAAGTAAATTCATTGCTACTGGGAATTTTAGGAACTGAGCATAAAGATTGAATTTGATCTAGAGATTAGTGATATTGCTTTTGAGGTCATACCCTAGCGAGTATGACATGATAATTGTCTGGATATTAGAATTGAAATTGGGGAGTTCTGTATCATGTTATTGAATTGGAAATGAGCTGATATTGATCAAGTGAGTGAAAGTTCGATACTGAGTAAAAGAAAATAGAAAGTGGGAATAGGTACCGGGAAAATCATGAATAGGCATAGTACATCTTTTATTCAAGGCATATGCATCATTAATTATTTCGATTGTGCATTTTGTAATGAATGAAATGAATTGATTGTTTTAGAGCCGATGGATAGATAATCCACGCAGTGCTAGAGCTTCCAGGCAACGGCTAGAAAATTCAGGTGAGTAACCTAGTTAGTTCCTCAGCCTTTATGTGTTTAATAATTTGCAATGATGCTATGTGGAGAGAATGGAGGGATATATGTGCTTGTTTTGATTGATTTCGGACCACGGATGTCCGAAGTATTTGAATGTGATACTGAAGTGCAAAATGTGTGTACTACATGTGAATACTGCTGTGAAATGATTGGGAATATGTTTTGATACATGTGTATTGTCTATAGAGATATGAATGAACGTGTGAAATCCATAATTGGTTAATAAATAATGGTTCTGACTGGAGCATATTCTGATCGGAGCTATAAGCTCATCAATTGTAAAAAGGAAATAGTGCATACCCAGAGGGCTCTCCTATCCCTAATGTGAGCGAGCAGTAGTGCATACCTAGGGGGCTCTCCTACTTGCTTAAAATGTGATTATCATTCTCGAACCGAGCTTTGAGCTCGAGGGGAGTCAGTTTATACCCAGAGGACTCTCCTACTCCCTAAGTGTATCTGAAGTCTGCTCATTAGCGCCAAATACAACTCAAAGTAAAACAATGGAAATTATGGGAAGAGATTTGTGTGCAGTGTCGATGTGTATGTGAATAGTGTGAAAGGCGATACGCCTTATATGTGTACAAGTTAGCAATGCCTGAATTGATTTGGAATGCGATGATATGTGATAAGATGTGAATTATTGGTTTATGCATGCGTTGAGTGAACCATCGATGATGGTTTCTCACTGAGTTCGCAAACTCACCCAACATTGCAACTATTTTTCAGGAATTGAAGAGTACCCCGTTAGTAAAATGGGAGTATGTTTGCAGGATTCAAGTGAAGGTCAGCAGTCGAGATCAGTTCGTGTCTGCATTCCATGTCTTTATTTTGTAATAAAGTGTTTATTTTTATTTGTGAAATGGACCTCAAGAACTTTTGGAATTGTGTGTATTCAAATTGGATGTGATTGAATGAGTACCCAATTTGGGCATGGAATTCCGCATATATGTTTTAAATGAATAATGTACCGATTTCTGATTGAGTGGTTAGCACGCCACCCTCGCGGGGCACGGACTCGGATATCTCTGTGGATGTCGGGTTCGGGTCTTACAGGTGTGGGGTGTTACATTTGTGGTATCAGAGCCCAGAAGTACGATTGTACATGGGCATTCTGAAATTTGTGTCTAGCTACATGCATTTAAGTCATGTCACGGCAGATAGTGACAACTAATCCCCAGTCTAATATATGAGTCGCATGTAGGAGCCTGTACCAATTGTTTCAGTCATTAGAATTTGTGAGGAAATTGATGATATATCAGAATGGGATAAATGCCAGTTGTGGATATCATGAAATCGGAAAAAGGTATATGATTCGATTTGACAAATGAAGATTGAGTGTATTAGTATTAGTAGATACCTTATGGAATGCGATATCCGCATTATACCGAGGGTATATCCTTGAATGTGAGATAGATGTGAATATGTTCTGAACTGATAAAAAAAATTAGAGCTATGATAGAAATGACAAGAGTACAAGTGTATAATGTGGATGAAATGAAATGTTATAATTGAGATTGATTACTATGACGAGTGTTATGAATAATGATTTATGACTGTAAATCGATTACGTTAGAGAGAAATCAAGAATGATGGTATATCTATGATGTTGATCTTTGAGTGTGAAAATATAAGGGTGTGATGTAATCATGAAAAGATGGAAAGGTAAGACAATGATACTGATAAGTGAAACAGATGTTCTGGTTTAATTGATTTGCCTAAGTAAATACACACCTGATTATGGGAGCCCCATAGTAAGTGATAAATATTAACCGAAATTGTCTAGTGTATGTGGAGATGGCAGGAGAAGTAACTTAAGGGATGATTGTATTGTATAAAGTTCAATATGATATGAGTTCAAATGAGAAAGGAAAATGTTTATGATAAATCCTTTGGGAAAGAAGAGAGATCATAATGGTGATACCAAAAGAGAAAGGTTATCTCGAGTAAATGTGAATAAAGAGTTCTTAGTAGTAATTGATGAGAATACATTTTCAAATAAGATGTGATGATTATATTGGGAATGAATTGAAATTTGTTATATGTTGAAGACTTGATCATAATTAAATCCTCACGAGTGAGGTTAGGTGCAAAAAGAGAGTATTGTATATCCTTTGTGTAAGTGACTAATTGGTATATCGATGCAATGATTTTTGCTGGTACGAACCTCAATGAACAGTATTAAAAAGGATAGTCTGATTATATGGATTGTGGCATAGATTGATCTACATGGGATATTGTGTTCCTAAGGCATTGGAATTGATTGACAAGAAATGTGATGACTGTTGGACCCCGATCTTTTGATGGAAATTAGAATTATTAAAATGGAATTCAATGAGTGTGTTTGTATAGGTATTGTGTTGTAGATGTTATTGTATTTAAAGGAGATTGATGACAAATGAAGTGATTGGTTTTGATGACTTTGAAATTTGAGTAGATTTGTATGAGTTATGAAAATTAAAGTGAATGGGTTGATTGAAATGGAGTTGAAAAGCAAGAAATGATTAGTGAAAGTGTTATATGTTGAAGCAAATTAGCAAGTTTGACTTTTTGGAGTAAAAGGTTGACTTTTGATTTAGGCAGATTTTGAGGAAATAATCTACATGAAATTTGTAGATTATGTTGAGAGCTTTTCGTAGCCATAAAGTATGCTATTTTTCGATATCGGGATTGAAAGTTATGATCTTTGAAAGTTAAGTGTATTTTGTTTAATTTGAAAAATACTATTAAGAGTAAGATTGTGTATGACTTTTGTGAAAGAGAAATGTGTATGCGCATAACATTTGGTATTGAGTTTGATGTGGGGAAATATCCTTGGAATAGTTTATTGGGGAGTTGAATGGTGTTTGATATGAGTTAGTTGAAGAGTTTGTGGTAGTGGGTGAGTATGTGAAGTTGATGTGTTGATATGGGAAGTTTATGTGTTGGAATGGTGTTTAGAGACTTCAATGACAAATCTGTATTGATTTAGATGGATTTAGCTAAAGTGGTCTTAATGAAAGTGGTAGATTATGTTTTTATCTTTCCATTGATATAAAGCACGAAAATATTGGACAAGGGAGTAGAAAGTTATGATTTTTAGAAGTTCTGATGCTGTTTAATGTGAAGCTGACAGACCAGTCAGCTTTGTGTGGAGTTTTTGACCCATTTAAAGGTCGATCTGATTCTTAAGGCCTTCATGAAAGTTGTAGAGGGTTCTTTTACCTTTCCATAGACACCAAGTTTGTCAAATTTGGAGTTCTGGATCAAAAGTTATGATGTTTGCAAGTTTTTGTATTGTTAAGAAATTATCGATCAGTCATCTTTGTGTAAACTTTTGATCCCTTTAGAGTCCGAGCTTGCTTGTGAGTCCTTCTTAAAAATTGTAGATCTGTCTTTTATCTTTCCAACGAAACAAATCGTGTCTAATTTGGAGCTCGGAGTTAAAAGTTATGAGGGTTTGAAGTTTGAAGGTCGGATTGGGTGCCGACCGACCTCTGTTGGCCAACCGACCTCTGATGGCCGAGTCGACCTCTGTTGGCCGACCGACCTCTATTGGCCGAGCCGACCTCTGTTGGCCGACCGACCTCTATTGGCCGACCGACCTCTGTTGGCCGATCGATCTTCGTTCTGGCCGAGCTTTGATTTTTCTGGCCGAGCTCTGACCTCCCTTCACTCTTTTGAGCATAACTTCTTCATCTGACATCCAATCAATATGATTCTTTTTGAAAATTAAACTAGAGAGATGAGGCTATAAAAGTTATGAAGGAGCTGAGCTATGATGTGGCCTCTAAGACTTTCAAATACAGGTCGGAAGTTCAGTGTAGTGTTCAGTCTTGGTGTTGTAAGGACTGAACATCGTTCCGTATTTTGGCTATATCTCAATCACTAGAGCTCTGATTGAGTTTATTCTTATTGGAAATTAAACTAGAGAGATGATTCTACAAATGTTGTGAAGGATCCGAGCTATGATGTGGCCTCTAAGACTTTCAAATACAGGTCGGAAGTTCAGTGTAGTGTTCAGTCTTAGTGTTGTAAGGACTGAACAATGTTCATTATTTTGGCTATATCTCAATCAATAGAGCTTGTATTGAGTTGATTCTTATTGGAGATTAAACTAGAGAGATGAGGCTACAAATGTTGTGAAGGATCCGAGCTATGATGTGGCCTCTAAGACTTTCAAATATAGGTCGGAAGTTCAGTGTAGTGTTCAGTCTTGGTGCTGTAAGGACTGAACAATGTTAAGTATTTTGGCTATATCTCAATCACTAGAGCTCGGATTGAGTTGATTCTTGTTGGAAATTAAACTAGCGAGATGGAGCTACAAATTTTATGAAGGATCATATCGACAATGTAGCCTGAAAGACTTTCAAATACGGGTCGGAAGTGAGGTATAGAGTTCAGTCTCAGCTTTGTAATGGTATGAGCAGTGTTCAGTATTATAGGTCGCTAGAGCTCGCTAGAGCTCGTATTGAGTTGATTCTTTTTGGAAATTAAACTAGAGACATATATCTACAATTCATCTGAAGGAGCCGATCGATAATGTCGCCTCTAAGACTTCCAAATATCGGTCGGAAGTTCAGTGTAGTGTTCAGTCCAGGTGTTGTAATGGCTGAACAGTGTTCAGTGTTATAGGTCTCTAGAGCTCGCTAGAGCTCGGATTGAGTTGATTCTTGTTGGTAATGAAAATAGAGACATGGGGCTACAAATTTTATGAAGGAGCCGAGCTATAATGTAGCTTCTAAGACTGCCAAATATAGGTCGGAAGTTCAATATAGTGTTCAGTCCTGGTGTTGTAATGACTGAATAGTGTTCAGTATTTTGGAGATATCTCGACCGATAGAGCTCCGATTGAGTTGGTTCTTGTTGGTAATGAAAATAGAGACATGGGGCTACAAATGTTATGAAGGAGCCGAGCTATAATTTAGCCTCTAAGACTTCCAAATATGGGTCGGAAGTTAGGGGTAGTGTTCAGCCTCGGGTCTGAAGAACAAACTTCAGTATTTTGGAGATATCTTGAGCTATAGAGCTCCGATCGATCCGATTCTTGAAGCGATGGATTTGTAAGACACAGAGGAACATTTCTTTAGAAGAAAGTTTTATCAAATGACTTCATTTACCTTATCGAAATAATCAGATAAGATGTCAGTTTTAAAGACCAATGAAGGGGCAATTTTGGAAGTTTACTTAAAGGGTTAAGTTTATAGGCTTAAATGGAGGGGCTTATGGGTCATTCCTTATTCATTAATTGGCCTGGAACTATAAAAGCAAGGGGGCTATAGTTGTTTGGAGGAGAATCATGATTATTGCCCAAAAGACTTAAAAGAAATAAGAGGAGAGAAGAGAGAAAGCTTGTTTCGGTGGAGAAGAACCGAAGAGAAGAAGAAGAGAGCTTCAAAGGTTCAGTTTTCTCCAAGTTTCTTGAGGGATTTTTGGTGCTTTTCAAAGGGAAAGGTGAAGAAGAAGATGAAAGCTTTTTATGGAGCCCAAAAATCCGAAAATGGTGTGAGAGAAGGTAAGATGCGAAATTTTGAGATCTATGAATTTGATGAATTTCTGGTTTAGAAATATGGAAAATGGTATGGGTTTGTGGAGTATGAAGTTAATTTTGTTGATTGCTTAATATTATGGGTTTAGTTTTGGATGGAAATTAATTAGGGTTTATGCCCAATTTTGTAAATTGGGGATTTTGGAAATTTGTGATTTAGATGGCTTGGTTATATGTGGAATTAGTGTGTTCTAAGTTCAATTTGAGGATTATGTTATTTATGAGATTGAATTTGTGGGAAATTGGTGTAGGGAATTTTTCTATTGGAAGGAAGAAAGACGCAATGGTCAAATTGAAGTTAAGGACAAGCTTCTAGGAAGGAAATCGAGGTGGGTAACCGTTTATTATAGAATTTATAAGCCACTACTGCTTTCTTTAAACAAAAAGATTTTCCGATTTCAATTGCATCATAATTGTTGCATCATTGTATGAATGATTTAAAAATCATTATTGATTCAATACATGAACTTTTGATGAATTGCAAAATACATTATGTTATACCTTGAAAGATTTCATGGCATTTTGTGTATTCAGAAAAGAGCATTCGATAAATTGATTTAAGCATGATTATGTGATTGTGATTGGGCGAGAGAGAACCTATCTTGTTAAGTCACGTGCATGTTGACCTCCTTAGCCTTCTCCCGGCCGCCTGCTTGAGGCTTACGAGATCCGAAAAATGGACTCGTCGTGTTTACGGTAAACTTCGGTTTCCGTCGTGTTTATGAAACTCTCGAGCCACTTGTGTGCATATGTGATTTGCCATTGCATTTATAAATTGTCAAGTTGATGCATTCATGTTTTGCAACCTATGGGTTTATAGCTGAAAGCCTAAAAATCATACGTTTTGCAATTGTGATTTAACTACAGCAAGAGCGGAACTTTTAGAAAATATGCTTTACGGATTTCAAAGAAATATTTTCTAAGACCATAAAAGAGAAAGAATTTCAAGGATTTTGCTTATTTATTTGTTATAAATTGTTACCCACGAGCTATAAGCTCACCCCCTTCATTCCCATCCACAGGTGATGAGAAAATCGGGTGAAAGAAAATGAAGATTTCTATTTGCATGTGTTTATAATGTATTATTGGTAAGTTAAATGGTTGCTGAGAAGTCTAGAATTGTTGTGTATTGTGTACTTTGGTTTAGGGTTATGGGTAATGTATAAGGCTTGAAAATGTCACTATGATTTGTATAAAGCTGTGATTTATGAAATTGTGTATATAGTGAGTATAAGGTGTATGGACTTCTGGAATTATGTATTGATTTAAGTTATGTTTGGGATGTGTGTATGAGTATGAATGTGATAATGTATTTTGGATTGAGTTTGGTTATGAAAGAAATGAAAAGGAAAGGAATAAGAAAGAAAGAAAAGAAAAGAAAAATTTATACCAGATTTAGAATGTCTTAAGGTTTCCAACGCGACAGTGATTTCTAAGATTTTGTTGGCGGATGTCGGTACTTGTGTTTCAGTTTGAATGCTTCAATTCGATTTGTGATTCGTGATCATTTATTTGGTTTGTCTCGGAGCCAATTTAATTTGACTTTGTTTGTATGCTTCGCTTCCAAGTTGGCTTTCGATTCGTTAATGATTTGTTTCGCTTTGTGATCAATCGTGTATTCGTTCCGCCTCTTTGTGATTTGTTCCGTCTTCCGTTTTCGGGTTGGGGCCCCGGTCTCTGGATCGGGTCCCAACAATGACTGTGATGTTGAGAATGTCAGAAGTATTGATGAAAATAGTAAGAAATCTGCTTGCAAAAAAAAATTTACCTGAATTGGATTAAGTTGATCGAATGATTCAATTAAATAGTGATCAGTGTAAGGACAGTATAGAGATAAATTTGAAATGAATTACAAGTTAAATTTGGAGTCTAAATTCTAGCAGAGACTCGAGCGTAAGAGGTAGAAAATGCTGTCATTATGATGATGAGATGAATCCAATTATGTAAGAGAACTACTAAACATGAATAAAATAGTAATTTCGAATATGAGGAGAAAATAGATTCGTGTATGGTTTGTGTAATTATGTGCTGGAACTACGAAATTGATTTGATGAATGTTTATGTAACGCAGGCAGTGATCTATTGTAAATAAATTGGGTTATATGGAGGAATTAGGGTAGCAGGAACATATGTCAGAATATGTTATGATGGAATTGAGAAAATTATAAGAAAATCGTTCCTCATTGGAGACTTTGATAGATACAAGGAATTTTGAATTGTAATTGTCCGAGATGACAATGCCCTAATAGTATTGTGCTACTGAAAGGTAAAGTATCTTGAGTGCATTCAGATTTGGAGAATGATTAAGATCATCGATGATCGATTAAATGCATTTGAAAAGTGAAGACGATAAATAGGCTCAGATGAGGAAATTGTATACTATGTGAGTCTCATAAGAGTGAATTTGACCTTGATTGAATAAATAGTGGATGAATTATTATTCGAAAATGGCACATTGGGAGACTTAATGACGATAGGGGTATAGATACAATGCGAAATTGTAAGGGACTTATATATTGGAGATTTTGCATTATATACTGCAATGTCCCAGTAAAGGTTATACTGCAATCTGACGAAAGGATGTAAAGTGATTTTTGTACCTTGGGACAAGTAAAACTTCATGGGCTGTATTGGGATTGATAATCTACGATCTGTTGTAATGAGTGTTGCTTTAAAAGCTTGGAGACAATAATTGGACTGAAACAATTGAAAATGTCTACGAATGTGCAAATCAATAGTGTTTTGTGAATTCGAAAGATTTGAAAAGAATTAAGTGATTGAATAATTCAATTATGCTAGTCATGAAATTAAATGGATTGAACAGGAAATTATCTGAGTGATAAGGTTTTGATTGTATGACTGAGTATAAATCGTCGAGCTAGCCAAAAGGGGAAAAAAAGTATTATTTGTTATTGGAATTCTGAAACTGGTGTGTATATTTAAAAAGATTGGCAAAGACCAAATTAAGGTGTTGACATTTCATGAATGTTATCGAAAACTGTTAGAGAGTATTATGGTTTAGTAAGAGCAAATCGAAAGAGGAATCGATAGTTTAGCGTGAAAAATCGAATGGTTGTTTGTATGATCAACCAACAGGCTTGTCTGTTGGAATCAATTGTCAAATGGATAATTTGGGAATTCATAGGGACATAAATTGGCGTATAGTCTGAATTGATTGCAACTATATCAATTGTTGCATTGGTGACACCATTTGAGCAGTGTATATGTAGAAAGAGTAAATGAATCTGTAATAGGGATTTCGAAATCAAAATTTATGACAATGTGTCGAGTTGATTGTTATCGAGGTGAGTATAATTTTATGAGATTCAGGTTTTCTCACTAAAGGGATGTACTATGATAAACGATAAATGAAATGTTTTGAAGTGTATCGCCTCGGTCAGATACACTTAGATAGAGACACAGGTGTAATGAAGGGAAATTAAATTCGATATGTAGTGATCTCTATGGGACTGTAGTGTGAATGGAACTACGGATTTGTAAACCTGTAAAAGATGTTTCGGATCCAAAGTGTTACTTGGACAGGTTTAGGAAATATTGTTATGATCTGACATATGTATTATCGATATTAAAAGTAAAGAATTGCGAGTGATCTTGAGGAAACTATGAGACTGTGTATAGTTAGAGAAAAGATAAAGAGTGATTGATCGTATTGATTTCAGTTATTTGGCAGAAATTGTCTATATAGAGAAATAAGTGGGAAACAGTATCTAGTGATCGAACGATTCCCCTGCCTCCCTGATCAATCGTATATAAAATTTCAAGGACAAAATTTTTGTAAAGAGGGGAGAATTGTAACATCCCGACCCTAATGGGAAGGGTATATGGGTAAATTTGGTCAGGCTAGTACTTTGCATTTCATATTTCTGTTGTGAACATTTGTTTGGCCTCTGAATGTAGAGGACTGCGTCTTTTGGCACATGCACATATAGGTACATGCATTCATTAATTTTTCCGGCATTTGATTTTGTAAATGTTTTGAATTGTGAATTTGTGAGATAATTAGATTGGATTATGATATATTGGGAATTATGGAATAATTGGGTGTAAATGGTGGATTGGGAATTGTATCGAGTGATTGCCAATTAATTGTGAACCTTAGAAATTGTGTCTGAAAATCATGTCCGGACCGGAAATTCTCCGAGTGGCGGACCGATTGACTGAATAGGACCAAAATAATTATCTTATGGCAATAGAAAATTTAGATATATGATCTCGGAATTTAATATGTTGAGCCATTGAGATTTGGAGATGAGTGGACTGATTTGAGAGTTAAATGTTTTGGGAGGAAATGACAAGAGGCTTATTTGTTCCGTATATATATTTTTTCTATGTTTGAAAAAGAAAGGAAAAAAAGGGAATTGTTTCTCCTCCTAGGGCACGAACCCTCTTCTTCTCCTTCGGTGGTCTTCGTTCCTTTCTTCTTCTTGATTCTTTCTTGTTTCTCTTCCTTGTGGTTAAAGATCGACGGAAACCTTTGAGAGAAGAAGATTATTTGATGAGTTTGGAGGGTTCATCGTTGGTGTTGAGAGAAGGGAAAGAAATAGGAGGAAATCCAAATGGTTAGATTGCGTGACTTGGTAAGTATATGATTTAACGTTGTGATTATTGTGTTTAAAGCATGCATAAGGGTCAATTGTTAAAGATTTGAGTGTTTATGAGTTAGTACTGGAGTTTTTAGAGAGAGAAAAGACGGAGAGCTCGTCGGAGAAGACGACAAGAGGGCCGCACGTCGCGACGTGCCTGCGCTGCGACGCGGCGAGAAAATTGTGTTCTCGCCGCGACACGCGCGAAGGCCTCGCCGCAGCGAGCCTCCATTTACTCGCCGCGTCGAGCTTATTGAAGCACGTCGCGGCGAGCCTCCAATCGTCCGCGCCGCGTCGAGCTATGCTTGTCGCCGCGGCGAGCGCCCCTTGTCGCCGCGACGAACGTCCTCACGTCGCGGCGAGGCTGTTTCTAGTGAATGAGTATAGTTTGGTTTTAGGGGCATAACTTTTGATGTAGACCTCCGATTGAGGTGATGTTTGATTCGTTGTGATCTAGAGAAAGAGGTCTACAAATGAGGAAAAGAATGAAGGTTTGAAATCAAATTATGAGAATCCCAATTTGTGAAAAAAAGCTAAGAAATATGATTGTATTGCATCCTAAGAATTGTTTTGAGTAATTGGGGTATAATGTGAGACTTTGAAAGTAAATTCATTGCTATTGGGAATTTTAGGAACTGAGCATAAAGATTGAATTTGATCTAGAGATTAGTGATATTGCTTTTGAGGTCATACCCTAGCGAGTATGACATGATAATTGCCTGGATATTAGAATTGAAATTGGGGAGTTCTGTATCATGTTATTGAATTGGAAATGAGCTGATATTGATCAAGTGAGTGAAAGTTCGATACTGAGTAAAAGAAAATGGAAAGTGGGAATAGGTACTGGGAAAATCATGAATAGGCATAGTACATCTTTTATTCAAGGCATGTGCATCATTAATTATTTCGACTGTGCATTTTGTAATGAATGAAATGAATTGATTGTTTTAAATAGATGGATCGATAATCCACGAGCATCTTTGGAGCTTCAGCAACGGCTAGAAAATTCGGTAAGTAACCTAGTTGGTTCCTCAGCCTTTATGTGTTTAATAATTTGCAATGATGCTATGTGGAGAGAATGGAGGGATATATGTGCTTGTTTTGATTGATTTGGACCACGGATGTTCAAGTATTTGAATGTGATCTTGAAGTGCAAAATGTGTGTACTACATGTGAATCTTTGCGTGAAATGATTGGGAATATGTTTAGATACATGTGTATTGTCTATAGAGATATGAATGAACGTGTGAAATCCATAATTGGTTAATAAATAATGGTTACGATGGAGCATATTCTCGATCGGAGCTATAAGCTCATCAATTGTAAAAAGGAATAGTGCATACCCGAGGGCTCTCCTATCCCTAATGTGAGCGAGCAAGAGTGCATACCTGGGGGGCTCTCTTACTTGCTTAAAATGTGATTCTTTATTCTTCGAATCGAACTTTGAGCTCGAGGGAGTCGATGTATACCTGCACGGCTCTCCTACTCCCTAAGTGTATCCAAGTCTGCTACATTAAGCGCCAAATCCACAACTCAAAGTAAAACAATGGAAATTATGGGAAGAGATTTGTGTGCAGTGTCGATGTGTATGTGAATAGTGTGAAAGGCGATACGCCTTATATGTGTACAAGTTAGCAATGCCTGAATTGATTTGGAATGCGATGATATGTGTTAAGATGTGAATTATTGGTTTATGCATGCGTTGAGTGAACCATCAATGATGGTTTCTCACTGAGTTCGCAAACTCACCCAACATTGCAACTATTTTTCAGGAATTGAAGAGTACCCCGTTAGTAAAACGGGAGTATGTTTGTAGGATTCAAGTGAAGGTCAGCAGTCGGGATCAGTTCGTGTCTGCATTGCATGTCTTTATTTTGTAATAAAGTGTTTATTTGTATTTGTGAAATGGACCTCAAGAACTTTTGGAATTGTGTGTATTCAAATTGGATGTGATTGAATGAGTACCCAATTTGGGCATGGAATTCCGCATATATGTTTTAAATGAATAATGTACCGATTTCTGATTGAGTGGTTAGCACGCCACCCTCGCGGGGCACGGACTCGGATATCACTGTGGATGTCGGGTTCGGGTCTTGCGGGTGTGGGGTGTTACACATAAGTGTTCACGTGTTGTTGGAAGTCAACATTGTAAATGAGAAGATCATCAAAGAAGACAAGCAAAAAATTTTAAGGAAAGCCTTAAATACTTTATTCATAAGGCTTTGAAAGGTAGATGGCGCGTTCATGAGGCCAAACGGCATCACCAGGAATTCGAACTAGCCTTTATGAGTTCTTAATGTGGTTTTATGTACGTTTTCCTCCTTTATCCTGATCTGGTGGTATCCGGACCATAAATCCAACTTTGAGTACCAACTTGATCCCTTCAATTCCTCCAACAACTCTTCTATCAATGGAATACTCTTGATCGTGTATTTGTTTAACTCACGGTAGTCGATGCACATTCTCTAGGTATTATCCTTCTTTCTCACAAGGATGACTGAGGATGCATATGGGCTAGCACTGTTGGACCCCGAACCTTGAGTGACAATTTGATTTAGTAATATGAATGATCAAGTGGATGAGTTGATTGAAATGATGCTAAATAGCAAGAATTAGAAAGAAAAAAAAATGTGAAAATTTGAAGGATTTAGAAAGTTTGACTTTTTGGAGAGAGAATGTTTGACTTTGAGAGTTGACTTTTGTTTGAGGCAAAATTTGATAAAATGGTCTTCTGGAGTTAAGAGATTTTGTGGACATAAAGTTTGTAATTTTTCGATATCGGAGTGAAAGTTATGATCAGTCAAAGTTTATGTTTGATCGGGTTTGACTTTTATATTGGTTAGAACTTTGACTGAGAAATTAACCTAGTTAGAGGTTAATTGAGCTTTGATATTCTTCATGGAAATTGAAGGATTTGTTTTGATCTTTATTTCGATATAAAGTATGCAATTTTTGATCTCGGAATATTAAGTTATGATTTTTACAAGTTTGTATAGAGGATAGTATCTTTGACGGAAAATGGACTCCGTAGGAGTTGAATTGAGTTTTATGTTCTTCTTGGAAGATTTAGAGCTTCTCTCAAGTTTTCTATAGAGACTAAGTTTGTCAAAATCGGAGTTCGGGAGTAAAAGTTATGAATTTGGAAGTTTTGATTTTAAGTGAAAAAAAAAAAAAAAAAAAAGAAAGTTTTAGCGCTCCATTGGCGCGCCTCGCCCTAGCGAGGCGGGGCTGTCTTCGCCCTCTCATGAGCTGTGCGCCTCGCTAGGCGACGCCTCAGAGCGACGCCTCGCCACTAGCAAGCAGGCGTCTCGCCTCATGACGTCGTCTCGCCTCATGAGTTAGGCGTCTCCGACTGCAGTTTCTTCTTAAATTTTGATTTCTTTGTTTTAATCCGACCTTTGCTCACTATTTTGCCTATATCTTTTCCGTCCGACATCCGATTGAGTTGATTTTTTTGCGTTGGATTCCTAAGACAATGAATTTCATTTTATAAGAAATTTGTGAACTTTTGAGATTAAGTTAATCAAAGTGAGTCGGGAAATTTTAGAGCATGATTCAGTGTTTTGTGAAATTCGGGATCTGTAGAGATCCGATTGAAGCGATTCTTAAGGGAAATAAAGATAAGACAAGGGCTACAAATCATATGAAGACATGAAATGTCAATTTTGCCCTAAGACTTTTAATTTTGAATTTAAGTTCGGATTAGGGTTTAATTTTGGATTGGGAACACCTGTGAGTAATTTGAGCATAATTTTTGATCTGGGAATCGAAATGAGGCGATTCTTGTTTTGAATTAAACTAGAGACATAAGGCTACAATTGTTATGAAGACATCGAGTTTCAATTCCGGGATTAAGAATGTGAAATTTTGGACGGAAATAATCGTACATAGAAAATGTATTAGAATATGGATATTTCCGCACTGTTTCGCGCATAACTTTTGATGTAGTGCTCGGAATTGAGCACGGTCAGTGGCGTTGGATTCGTATGAGTGAGAGGAACATTTCTCGAGAAGGAAGTTTTGACAAATTCCTTCAAATCGATAGTGCGAATCAAACCGCAAGTAAGTGTAATTTTAAGTTTTGAATGGAGGGCAATTTGGTCATTTGACCATCAATTAATGAAACACATGGTAGAGATGTCGTTTTGGCTTATTAAAAGCCACGAAAGTGGCTGGAATTACAGAAGAGAGAAAGAGAAATAAGAAAGAAGAAGAAGAGAGTGGAAGCTTCGGTTATGGAGGAAGAGGAGAGAGAAAGTTTAGTTTTGATTTTTCTACTTGTTTCTTAGGGATTTTTGAGTAGATTTCAAGAGGAAAAAGGTAGAGGAGCATAAGAGCTTCCTAATGAGCCAAGAAAATTCGAATTTGGAGGATAAATGAGGTAAGAGAAGATTTTCAATTTGACGTTTTTGTTGAATTTTTAATTGAGAAGTATGGAAAAGGACTTGAGTTTGTGGTTTATGAAGTTGTTTTTGATGTATATGCTTTAGGTTGGGTTTTATTTTGGATGAAAAATTGATTAAGGTTTAGGCTTAATTTTATGATTGAGAATTTTGAGATATTTTGGTGTAGAATTATAGGAAATATGATGAATTGATGATATATGAAATCAATTTTGAAGAATTTGTATTTTATGGTATTGAATTGGGATAAATTGGTTTAGGCCAATTTTAAGATTTAGGGATTTTGAAATTGAGGATTTAAATAGTTTGGAATTAATGTGAATTGATGAATTGTGAGATTAATTTTGAAGAAATTATGTTTTATGAGATTGAATTCGAGTGTATTGGTTTAGGCCAATTTTGAAAATTGGGATTTTCAAAATTGGAGATTGAAATAGCTTGAATGTAAATGGAATTGGTGAATTCTAAGTTGATTGTGAAAATTAAGTATTTTCGATGTGAAATTTGGATGATTATGGTTTAGGTTTTGGTATTTTGAAAGAAGGAAAGAAGCGAGGATCAATTGGAGCTTGAAATCAAGTTTCGCAATAATTCGAGGTGGGTAGCATATTTATATTTTGATTTGTGAGCAATATGCAATTTTGAAAAATTAAAGAAAGCAATTTTGAAAATAAAGAAAGCAAAAATGTGAAAATTTTGACAAATTATTGTTTTGTAAAGGTTTGAAATTACGATTTAGAATGTTTTACGAAGATTATTAATTCATTGTTTTAAATGATTCGATAAACCGATAGAAATTTACGAAAATGCATTTGTTGTGTATGCATTATTCAATTGTTGAAATTATTGTTTGATTGAATGTTTTGATTGTTGAATTTAGTGAATGATAGATCGAATAAATTGAGTGGTATGCATTTTGGGGAAAATTTTGAAGAAAAGTCTGAAATTGAAAAGTGCCTTGAGCAATCCGACTTTTCGTTTTCGATTATGTGTTATATGGGTTTGGTAGGTCCATGGTGAGTCGTTATTTGTCTATGTGTATAGCCTTCTCCAGTTGCCCGTTAGTGTACGGACTCCGATTCGGACTCCTTCACGGCTATTACTTGGACCGCAATGCGGAAAGTGTAGTACGTTTCGATTCACGATCAGCAGGACCGCTATCTTGGGGCTATGCGATCGCTCTATTTGGACCGAACTGGACCATTCGATGTGTTATATGTTTTGATTTGTTTATGTGTTCGCATTCATATTTATGAAAAATTCAAGAAGTTTTGAAAAATGAGAAAAAAGTGAGATTATTATGAAAAGTTTGAAAAATATGAAAAAAAAAATGGGCTTGAGGAAATTGTTTGAAAAATTATAAAGTTTGAAAAAAATTAAGCCCTTTTGGCAAAAAGAGTATTAAAATGATTTGACTTATTTATCAGTTTATAAATGTGTTATCCACGAGCTTTCGAGCTCACCCCCCTTTCATCCCCATCTCCAGGTTTCGAGCGGGAGATCGGATGAAAGAATGTGAAGACGTATGTCAAGACGTCAGATTCGACATTTGAATCGTTGGTTTTGAGAAATTTGGATCTTGTGTATGAATATGTTTATGACTTTAGATAAGTTTGGAAAAAGGTATTTGTGTATAAAGTTGAGAATTGTGAATGATTGTGAAATTTGTATATGAAATTATGGATAATTTGGGAACATATATATGGTGATTTGGGAATTTGATTGAATTACGAGTTTGGTATTGAATTGAGAATTATGGAAGTATTAGATTTAGGTTTGCGTTTCTTTGGTGTTTGGATTCGGACGGGAGAGTCCGATGATTTCGAGATCTGTTTGGCATTTAAGTGTATTTCAAGCACTCTTCCATATGAAACCTTGCTCCAACAGCTCTTACACTGATTTTTCTATAGCATCCTTCTGTTCTCCTAAATAATGATATGGTCTGATGTTTATAGTCTCCACTCCTTGCTTGAGGTGAATGGCATAGTCACTTGCTCACTTTAGTGGTAATTGTTTTGGTTCCAAGAAGACCTCCCCAAATTATGCTAAAAGTCCCTCTAACTCATCTCTGGTCTGAACATCATCATTTATTCCCAACTGTTGCATATGAAATTCTAAAAGGTCTGCCAAATGCAACATGAATAAAGTACCTTCGTTAGAGTTTTTAATCAGTTTGTGAAGGTTCTTACCCGATACCTCCCTGGCCTGTGTTTCTAGCTTTCCTGTTAACCTTATTACCTTACCTTCCCATCGAAACTCCATGGTACATCTTTTAAAATTACACAACACATCATTAAGAGTAGCCAACCATTGCACTCCCAACACCATGTCACAACCCCTAACTTAATAATTAATGCTTCAATAGAAAACTGCAACTTGTTTGCAATCTAATTTTAAACCTCCCCTATAGTAATACTTATGGGGTCTATATTACTTACCTCCACCTTCTCTTTTCGTATCACCTTTTCATCTAGGAAATCATAGGTACTTCCACTATCTATGAGTATATGTAAAGGTTTCCTTTGGTGACTACCCATAATCCTCAGTTGCTTATAATCTGTTTAAGCTCCACATGGCTTCTAATGAAATATTAGGATTAAGGGCAGCTCTATCTTCCAATTCTTCACTTCCAAGTTTCTCTTCCTCTTGTTCTTCGTCTTCGATCATGTATAGTTAAAATTGTTTCTTCTTACAAAGATGTCCTGGAGTGTAATTTTTATCGCACGAAAAGCACAACCCTTTAGCTCTTTTTTTGTCAAACTCCTTGCTGCTTGTCATTCTATTGCTTCAAAACCTCTGTAGGTATTGGCCTGGTTGCCTTGACTTCTTGGTGTGGGCAACAATCCATCCTCTATTTGTTGTTTAGGTGAGGGTGTTGTAAGACTGACTCCCTTGTAGGTGTCTATTGTAACATCCCGTTACCTGCGGGGAGGTTAGAATAGTAAAAAAGAGTGTTCAATGAGAGTTTAGAATTTACATTTTCATGCTCATGCATAAAATGACATACACGTACACATGAATAGTGAAATTGTGCACATGGAAATAATTGTACATGTATTCATGAATAATTTCGGGCATATTTAGACTGAGTTGTGATTTTGAAAATTTTGTGAATTTGGAATTTAATTATATTGGAAATTTTATTGATTAGTGGAGTTGTAATATTTTTGAATTTTGGTGTTAATTTTTGAAATTTATGGAGAAAAATGGAAAATAGGAAAAAGGTATCAAAAAAAGATTGGAGATAGATATATTGTAAAGATGGGATTAAGGGAATTAGTCAAGAAAGAAACTTAGTTTAGGCTTAGGCGTTAAGAAAGTGACAAGCGTCACTTAGTTAAGTTGCTTCTATAACCTTGTAGAAGTAAGTTATTGATATCTGAGAGTTAAAAAGAGTTGAGTAACATGTCTTAAGTATCATTTTCCAGCCACCTTCTTCGAATTTCCTTTCCACACACAAAGTTTTTCATCAAAATCCTTCAGAGGGATTTGTTTGTTTTTCCTGATCCCACATCTCTACCACTGCTATTTATTCTTCTACTTTAAGAAAAACCAGAAGCTGGTCATTTTGCACAGTAAATACGTGAGTTTTGCATGGTGTTAAGGCTTGAAGATAGTTGAAGCTTTTGGAGTCTTTAATAAGTAAGTATTAAGAAAATCTTTTAGAGTTATGGATTTATGAAATAAATTTGTTGAATTCACTGTCATCTGCATGAACATGGGATTTACATATATATATTCATAAACACTGTTTTAATGGGATGAAAATATGGATATAGTGTTAATTTAGTTTTGATGATTATTAGTGATCAGATGTTGTAGAAATGAGTTTTGGAGTTTGAAATAGCAATAAAATGGTGTGTAGGATAAGTGTAGAAAATTAAAAGAATGAAAAAGTGGTATGCTCTGTTTTCTGTTTCTTCATCATGTATGTATATATATATATATATATATATATATATATATATATATATATATATATATATATATATATATATATATATATATATATATATATATATATATATATATATATATATATATATCTGACTGTGTGTGTGTGTGTGTATATATATATATATATATATCTGTGTGTGTGTGTGTGTGTGTGTGTGTGTGTTTACGTGGGTAAGTGAAATCTTTAAGGATGATCAAGAAAATGGTCTTTAAGTTGAAGAGTAGTTGTAAAATGATGGTCTGAGATAAGAATGAGTGTTTAAATGGAAGTTGAGAGAAAACATGGAGATTGAGAATGAAAGTTGGAAATGCAGAAAGTTGACAGAACATGAATAGGTTGAATATGAATTTTTGGCTTTTGATAATTTTTTATTTTTACTTATATATTTTGGTGTACTATGAATTTATGGTGAATGAGTTGTTTAAAATGGAGTAGAAAAACTAGAAATAAAAATTTGAAGTGTTCGATTTTAGAGAATGAAGTCTGGAAATTTTTTGGGAATGAATAGTAACAATGTTGAATTTTTGATCTGAAACTTCCGTTAATTTACTGTACCAATTTAGGCAGATTTTGATAAAAGGTCTTCATAAAAGTTGTATATCTTTCTTTTAGTTTTCCATTTATATAAAGTTTGTAAATTTTGGAGTTCTGGATCAAAAGTTATGGAGGTTTGAAGTTGTGATGATGGTGAAGAGAGGAAGAAGGAGTCACAGGTCCATTGGAGTGTCGCGGTCGCGCATGCGCACGATCACGACTTCCCAGGATCACCCGAATGTTACGATCATGCATGTGCACGATTGCGACTTCATATGACCACACGAATGTCGCGGTCGTGCATGTGCACGACCGCGATTTCCCTATTTATCCAAGGGAGGTTATTTTCTGAACATACTTTGATCTTTTTGTTATCACTTCTTCTCTAGACCTCCAAATGATCTGATTCTTAAACCAATAGATTTATAACACATTTTTCTATCCCTAAATAAAATTTGGTAACATTATGAATTGTTTTGAAAAAGATTGATTAAACTAAAGTGAGAGAATATGTTGAAATGGTATGAACTAGTGTTGTTTTATTGAACATACTTCAGTGTTTTGATTATATTTGGATCTATAAGATTCCAAATGAGATGATTTTTTATTTGGAGTAAATTAGAGAAATAGGAATAAAAATCATATGAAAAAGTCTAATTTTGATTCAGTCTCTAAGATGTTCAATTTCTGAGTGGAAGTTGTACATAGTAAACTATTTTCGAATAAGAACAGTCCAAAAAATTTTGAGATATATCTTCCACATTTCTAAACCAAATTGAGTGATTTTAGTGTCAATAGAAACTTAAGACATTGGAAAATAACTTTGTAGAAGGAAGTGTTGCCTAATTTTTCTATTTACTTTATTAGATTTATTATACAAAGTTGACCCGTATGTATATTGGAAGAAATTTTGAAGTGGTCAATGAAGTTGTGTAATTGGTTTCACATTGCTTTTTATTGGTCCAAATTATAAGTATACATGGTATTAATGAGGGCTTTGATATCTGAATAATTTGTTCATAAAGATCTCAATAAAGTACCCCAGAATTGTCATTGAACATGCATTGTGCATATTGTATAAGTATGTGTGCATTAAGGAATATTTGTACAATTATGCAAAAGTATGATATTTGTAAATGTGTTTTGTATGATATAGAAGAACTCATTGAACGCCAGTCGAACATTGCCGAACCAAACAAGCAATAGCATTTTGGAGCGTACTGTGAGTCAACCTAGATGATTTCCTAGGATTGATTTGTTTTGAATTTATTTGATTTGTTAAATTTTCAAAAAAAAAGAAGAAATTACTGAACTGTTTGCAAATTGTTTCTAAATTTCGGACTTAAAGTCCAAGGAGTTTAGTGGTTGGGCATGTATTGGAAGTGTTTTGATTTGATATGAATTCATGAATGACTTTGATTCTCAACGAAAGCTGAATGCCGGACTTAGGTCCGATGAATGTGAAAACTTTGTCTAAGCATTTGTATAAGATTGTGATATATGACATATTCAGTATTTGATGCATTTCATAAAATACATGCTCAGATAAAGGCATTGTGACTTGAATAGCCAGTTTAAAGCGCTTCCACGTAGAGCTTTATTCCGTGATTTTTGATTCTGCACGTAGAGCTATGCTCTATGATTCTATTTGACTGAGTCCTATGGGCCAGTATTTGTATAAGTTTGAGATAGGCACTCGATCACAACAATAAGAACGAATGTGAGTCTCATGCATATAGCATTCATATAAGACTGAAATCTATGAATGATTTGCAAAGCTGTATTGAGTAATCTTATGTTGTGCCATGTTGTGTGAGTTATGATGTTTTAAATGAATATTCGTGCATATGTTGTTGGATCCGAGACCCAACTGCTTACACTTAACACTCGTAACACCTCTCCTTCAACTGAACATGATCACTCTTAAATCGAATCCGAAACGGAACGAAAAATAGTGAATCGGATCATATAGCGAAGCAAACACATGAATCGGAAATGAAATCGAATAAACGGTCGAAATCAAATTATTGAATAACATAAATATGAAACAAATACGGATCGAATCGAAACAAATAAAACCGAAATTGACATCCGATACAAATATCTTAATCATAGCGTTGGAAACCCCGAACTATTCCTATCCGAAACGGATCAATGCCGGTGAAAAAAAAAATCTCGTTCTTATTCATTTCTTTCATCTATATTCGATCGCATTCAAAATCAAACAAATAATTCCCACTTTTTGGGAAACTCATACAAGTCTACTTCTCCCAAAATCTGACTTTTAATCACAAATATATTATTATTTTGTCTTTACCATATAACCAATTTTCTTATCGAAAATTGGGCAGCATAACGGCTGCACATGAACAAAACCCAAACCTGCAAGGTGTAAAACTCACTTCTATAACTTCCAAACAATCACACCTACATCAAAATCCACCGGACCCTCCGTCTGGGAACTCAGCAAAATGCAAACCTATTTCTAGACCACTTCAAGTCATTTCTCATATCCAAAACGTATTCATCACATTTAAACTCATATACAACTCCCATTAACCCATATACAAATTAATACTTCCATTAAACCCAAAACCAATCATATTTTTAAATCATCGCAATTCATATCCCATCATTAAACACATTCATCCATATCCATACATATATATCCCAATAACATTCATAATTCAATTCAATTTGTGTACAAAACCAAAAAGCACCATCCATAGCCAATACATTTCCAATTCCATAATTAAAGTTCTTATACAATATCATAATCCAATATACATCGTGAACTAAATGCTTACAATACTCTAATGGTATTCCAAGCCATAAACCATTTCCAATAATCATAAGCCAAATACACAAAGTACAAAAACATGCACAAATACTGATGTCTTGACGTCTTTCATCCGATCTCCTGCTCGAATACCTGGGGGGTGAGCTCGGAAGCCCGTGGATAACATGTTTATCAATCAAATGATAAGCAAAACATTTTCAAACCTTACTTTCAGTTGATCGAACCATCACAGTAGGAAAACATTGAAGGTTTATTTCTTAAAAACTTCTTAATTTCAAAAACTTTCATAAACATTTACAAATAGTTTCCAAAACTATCTTCGTTGAAAATCCCAAATTTCTCATTTTTCGATAATCCAAACCTTTTTACAATTTATGAATATAATCGAAACACATGAAATACATCAAATATAAATGCACCACATTCTACACAAAGCGAAGCATATAACACATCAATCGATTTGGGTCGGTCCAAAAATAGGACGTACTGCACATTACCGCAAAGAGGTCCTGTGCAGCCGTGAACAGGACGTACTACACTTTCCCGCATAGGCGTCTAGTGTAGCCATGAAGAGAGTCCGCAATCGGAGCTCCTATGCCACTAGCAGGCAGCCGGAAGAAGGCTTAAAAAAATGAGACCAGTGCACTGACTCCACATGATGGACCTAACCAAACCCATATAACACATATTCATGCTTGAAAAATCCTATTGCCCGAAGGCATATTTTGAAACTGAACTTTTCATGTCATCTCAAATTCAATGCAATATCGATCATTCACAATATCACACAAGTTACAAACAAACGCTCATATAATAATTCTCAATTTTTCCCTAACAAGGTATGCACACTTTATAACCTTTCAAAAACATTCAAACATCATATCACACTAATCCACTTACTCAACTTATAAATCAATTTAACACAATGAACTCAATGAGTATTTCATCTTTATTAATTTACTCAAAAATCCATTGAATAAATAATTCAAGTCATTTATGGAAAATTGTCCGAACCATTGTAGAATTTTTCGTAAATCATTTGGAAACAATGACTTTAAGAATTTATAAATCATTTTAAAAGCTATTGGTTCAATCATTTGTAAAACAATAGCTTATAAAACTAACACTTATAATTAGCTCATAATTTGAAAAATAAACACATTACCCACCTCTTATCCATGCTTGGAGCTTGTTCCAATTGTCAAGTCTACTAAGCCTCTCCTCAATTTTTCTCATTCAAGACAAAATCCCTAAATCATACACATCCACAATTGATTTAATTCAAACATGAAATTTCTAAAATTGGCTTGAGAATCCACAAGCCCATACCAAACTTAAGTCAAATAAACCAAAATCTCATCAAAACTCAAAGATCAAGACTTAGCTCTTACCTTAACCTTCTCCATTTTCGTACTTTGCTTGGCTCATCTTGGAGCTCTCACTTCCTTCCATGTTTTTCCCCCATAAACCAAAGAAAAACCTTGTTTGGAACCTCCAAAATCGAAACCCTAGCTTCATCTTCCTCCTTCTCCTTCCTCTCCACGACAATCTCTTTTCTCTCTTCTCTCTTTGTTCTTTCTTCTCTAAATTTCGTGGCTTTCTCTTCCTAAACACAACAGCCAGCCCCTTTTTATATTGCCATGTCATTAATGAGGGCTAAAAGTCCAATTTTCCCTTCCACTTAAGCCTAAAGTCTCAACTCTTTAAGTGATGTTCCATATTTGCCCCTGAACTTTATTTCAATTCATACTACTTTGGGACATTATTTTCACCATCAAATTGAAGGAATTTGTCAAAACTTCCTTCTAGAGAAATGTTCCTTATTGTCTTAATTTCATAAAGCCACCAAAATCATTCAATTTGGTGCTCTACATCAAAAGTTATAGTCCAAACATATAGGACATATCATCTGCTAACACATTTTCTAGCACATTCTTTCCATTCAAAACTTGACCTTCTTAAGGACCAAATTGAAACTCGATTCCTTCATAACAATTGTATTCCTATTGTTCTAGTTTAATCCAAATCAAATATCACCTCATTTTGATAACTATAGCAAAAGTTATGGCCAAAATAGTTTTATATGCTCTTAATCCAAGACTGAACACTAATCCAAACTTCAATTCACAAATTGAAAGTCTTAGGGGCTAACTTGAAATTTCATTTCTTCATATGATTTTTAGCCCCATATCTTAATTTTATTTTGCCTCAAACATCGCTTCAATCGGATCTCCAAAGATCCCGAATTTCTCAAAATACCGAACCATATTCAGAAAATTTTCCGACTCACTTTGATTTAAACAATATTCCTCAATTAAGACTCTAAAATTCACAATTTCAGATAAAATGAAATTCATTGTCTTAGGAATCCAACGCTTCAAGAACCAAGTCAATCGGATGTTGGACGGAAAAGATATAAGCAAAAGATCTGACAAGGTCGGATGAGAAAGGAAAATAGCAAGATCATAATAAAGCAAATCATTCCGATTATCATAAGATTCAATCAAACTCTTTCAATTCAACTCCAATTGATACAATTTTTCATGGAGAGAAGGATAAATGTCTTAGGAATTCAGTGCTTCAAGAATCACCTCAATTAGAGGTCGGATGAGTGAGATATGATCAAAATAATTCAACATGTTCAAACCCTAAATCGATTTGAACCTCTTTTGGCGCAAACGCCATAACTTTCAATCTAAAAGTTGGATGGATTTCTTTCTTAGACCATTAGAAAGTAGACTTTTAGATCTACAACTCTTATGAAGATCAAAAAATCAAAATCGGCCTCCAAAACTGTCAAAAAATGCGATTTTCACAAGCTGACCCGTGAATGTCCGTGTATCGGACATCCATGTCCGTCTAACGGACATAGGCACAGCAAAGGGTCCTTTTGACCCGAGAAGGTCCGTTTAACGGACTCCCATGTCCATTTAACGGACATGTGTTTCCTAAAATCTCTTCAACCCTTTCCAAAGCTTCTCACATCCAAACTAACATCATATACACTTATAATATTCACATATTTACTTATTCAAATGCCTAACTCTTCATAATAATCGAACAACAAATTCAATTCACAATCTTCTCAAAACTCAACTAAATTGGTTCTTCAAAACCACAAATCTCAAACATGTCATCAAAGCTGTCACTAACATCAATCTTATATAACATCATAACTTATATCAACTATAACTCTTAATTCCGATCTCGAAAACTTGCATATGTAGTCTCGTTGGAAAGATAAAAGAACAAGCTACAACTTTAAAGAAGGCAACTTTGGACAATTCTATTTCAATCATTCCTTAATTTCCCTTGAATCAGCATACACACTTTTATCCACATGCAAAACTCAACATTCATGCCAACCTCACTTTCTTAATTGCACAACATTTATAACAATTCAACTATCATTTGGAATTTATCCAAATCTCAGCCTCAATTTATATGATTTCTTACATTTAATAGCATTATGTCATTCACCAAGTTCCCCTTTTGCTTTTGCATAAGATCTCACATATATCACCATAGTTCTTACTTAAGGTTCCTCAACTCACCATCCATACGTAATTCACATTTTAATATCATAATCATCTATAACCAAAAGTATATACAAAAACACTCATTTACTTTCATTTTCATATTTATAATTTCCACTCAAAGTTCGGGGTCCAACATTTCTCCCCCTCTTAAAGGAATTTCTTCCTCGAAATTCATACTTAAGCAAACACCAAGTAATACGCTCTCTTAACTCATGTCTTCCAAAAGATCCTAGTCATTCACATATTCAAATCCTCACCACACATATTCGTAATGTTTTTCACCTCCTAAATCATATACCATCCATATCATATTCATACACCAATAGTTCTTATCATATTTTCACAAGTACATATATTTAACTCACTTTATCCAAAAATCAAAATTCCTCAACCTATGGACACAAATTAATGGTCTAACTCTTAATGGACCTTAACATGGACCAATTCATCATTCAAACCAATCTTTGTCATTTTATACATATACCTTTATCAATTTATCTCATCTTTCAAAAGTTCACACTTTCATCTCACAAAAGGATAAACAATATCCATTTATCCCAATTCATCAAGAATTCTAATCTCAATTTCATTATCACAACCTAAAATCACTCAAATTTCTTATCACACATATTCTTATCTTACTTGCAAATTTTCACTTCTTTATGAGATTGAATCATCACTATCATATCAAACAACTATTTCTTCACATATGTCAATGATCTAATTTATTGAGAACCTTAATATGGACCAAAACCATTCAATCTCAATCTTTTTAACTTTTATACATGTATTCCTATCATCAAGCTCATCTTTAAAGATTCATATTTGCATCTCACATATATTCGAAGTCAAATCCTCTAAATTCATCATGAATTTTTGATCTTAACTTCCTTTATCATAATCTTAAACTCAATCATAATTCTTCACCTTAATTAAACAATCACATAGGTTCTTCGAATAATTCATGCAACTTTATTCACATCAATATCATATTCTCACAAAATCAAACTTATCTTTACAAACTCTTATCAACTTCTCATGCAAGTCACTCATACACATACGCCCAAGTAAGATCATATTACTGGGCTCTGATATCATATCTGTTGGATCTGAGACCCAACTGCTTACACTTAACACTCGTAACACCTCTCCTTCAACTGAACATGATCACTCTTAAATCGAATCCGAAACGGAACGAAAAACAGTGAATCGGATCATATAGCGAAGCAAACACATGAATCGGAAATGAAATCGAATAAACGGTCGAAATCAAATTATCGAATAACATAAATATGAAACAAATACGGATCGAATCGAAACAAATAAAACCGAAACTGACATCCGATACGAATATCTTAATCATAGAGTTGGAAACCCCAGACTATTCCTATTCGAAACGGATCAATGCTGGTGAAAAAAATTTTCGTTCTTATTCATTTCTTTCATCTATATTCGATCGCATTCAAAATCAAACAAATAATTCCCACTTTTTGGGAAACTCATACAAATCTACTTCTCCTAAAATCTGACTTTTAATCACAAATATATTATTATTTTGTCTTTACCATATAACCAATTTTCTTATCGAAAATTGGGCAGCATAATAGCTGCACATGAACAAAACCCAAACCTGCAAGGTGTAAAACTCACTTCTATAACTTCCAAACAATCACACCTACATCAAAATCCACCGAACTCTCCGTCCGGGATCTCAGCAAAACGCAAACCTATTTCTAGACCACTTCAAGTCATTTTTCATATCCAAAACGTATTCATCACATTTAAACTCATATACAACTCCCATTAACCCATATACAAATTAATACTTCCATCAAACCCAAAACCAATCATATTTTTAAATCATCACAATTCATATCCCATCATTAAACACATTCATCCATATCCATACATATATATCCCAATAACATTCATAATTCAATTCAATTTGTGTACAAAACCAAAAAGCACCATCCATAGCCAATACATTTCCAATTCCATAATTCAAGTTCTTATACAATATCATAATCCAATATACATCATGAACTAAATGCTTACAATACTCTAATGGTATTCCAAGCCATAAACCATTTCCAATAATCATAAACCAAATACACAAAGTATAAAAACATGCACAAATACTGATGTCTTGGCGTCTTTCATCCGATCTCCTGCTCGAATACCTGGAGATGGGGATGAAAGGGGGGTGAGCTCAGAAGCTCGTGGATAACATGTTTATCAATCAAATGATAAGCAAAACATTTTCAAACCTTACTTTCAGTTGATCGAACCATCACAGTAGGAAAACATTGAAGGTTTATTTCTTAAAAACTTCTTAATTTCAAAAACTTTCATAAACATTTACAAACAGTTTCCAAAACTATCTTCGTTGAAAATCCCAAATTTCTCATTTGTCGATAATCCAAACCTTTTTACAATTTATGAATATAATCGAAACACATGAAATACATCACATATAAATGCACCACATTCTACACAAAGCAAAACATATAACACATCAATCGGTTTAGGTCGGTCAAAAAATAGGACGTACTGCACATTCCCGCAAAGCGGTCCTGTGCAACCGTGAACAGGACGTACTACACTTCCCCGCATAGCCGTCCAGTGTAGCCGTGAAGGGAGTCCGTAATCGGAGCTCCTATGCCACTAGCGGGCAGCCAGGAGAAGACTTAAAAAAATGAGACCAGTGCACTGACTCCACATGAGGGACCTAACCAAACTCATATAACATATATTCATGCTTGAAAAATCCTATTGCCCGAAGGCATATTTTGAAACTGAACTTTTCATGTCATCTCAAATTCAATGCAATATTGATCATTCACAATATCACACAAGTTACAAACAAACGCTCATATAATAATTCTCAATTTTTCCCTAACAAGGTATGCACACTTTATAACCTTTCAAAAACATTCAAACATCATATCACACTAATTCACATACTCAACTTATAAATCAATTTAACACAATGAACTCAATGAGTATTTCATCTTTATTAATTTACTCAAAAATCCATTGAATAAATAATTCAAGTCATTTATGGAAAATTGTCCGAACCATTGTAGAATTTTTCGTAAATCATTTGGAAACAATGACTTTAACAATTTATAAATCATTTTAAAAGCTATTGGTTCAATTATTTGTAAAACAATAGCTTATAAAACCAACACTTATAATTAGCTCATAATTTGAAAAATAAACACATTACCCACCTCTTATCCATGCTTGGAGCTTGTTCCAATCCTCAAGTCTACTAAGCCTCTCCTCAATTTTTCTCATTCAAGACAAAAGCCCTAAATCATAAACATCCACAATTGATTTAATTCAAACATGAAATTTCTAAAATTGGTTTGAGAATCCACAAGCCCATACCAAACTCAAGTCAAATAAATCAAAATCTCATCAAAACTCAAAGATCAAGACTTAGCTCTTACCTTAACCTTCTCCATTTTCGTACTTTGCTTGGCTCATCTTGGAGCTATCACTTCCATCCATGTTTTTCCCCCATAAACCAAAGAAAAATATTGCTTGGAACCTCCAAAATCTGAAACCCTAGCTTCATCTTCCTCCTTCTCCTTCCTCTCCACGACAATCTCTTTTCTCTCTTCTCTCTTTGTTCTTTCCTCTCTAACTTTCGTGGATTTCTCTTCCTATACACAACAGCCAACCCCTTTTTATAGTGCCATGTCATTAATGAGGGCTAAAAGTCCAATTTTCCCTTCCACTTAAGCCTAAAGTCTCAACTCTTTAAGTGATGTTCCATATTTGCCCCTGAACTTTATTTCAATTCATACTACTTTGGGACATTATTTTCACCATCAAATTAAAGGAATTTGTCAAAACTTCCTTCTAGAGAATTGTTCCTTATTGTCTTAATTTCATAAGGCCACCAAAATCATTTAATTTGGTGCTCTACATCAAAATTTATAGTCCAAACATGTAGGACATATCATCTGTTAACACATTTTCTAGCACATTCTTTCCATTCAAAACTTGACCTTCTTAAGGACCAAATTGAAACCCAATTCCTTCATAAAAATTGTAGTCCTATTGTTCTAGTTTAATCCAAATCAAATATCATCTCATTTTGATAACTATAGAAAAAGTTATGGCCAAAATACTTTTATATGCTCCTAATCCAAGACTGAACATTAATCCAAATTTCAATTCACAAATTGAAAGTCTTAGGGGCTAACTTGAAATTTCATTTCTTCATATGATTTGTAGCCCCATATCTTAATTTTATTTTGCCTCAAACATCGCTTCAATCGGATCTCTACAGATCCCGAATTTCTCAAACTACCGAACCATGTTCAGAAAATTTTCCAACTCACTTTGATTTAAACAATATTCCTCAATTAAGACTCTAAAATTCACAATTTCACATAAAATGAAATTCATTGTCTTAGGAATCCAACGCTTCAAGAACCAAGTCAATCGGATGTTGGACGGAAAAGATATAAGCAAAAGATCTGACAAGGTCGGATGAGAAAGGAAAATAGCAAGATCAGAATAAAGCAAATCATTCCGATTATCATAAGATTCAATCAAACTCTTTCAATTCAACTCCAATTGAAACAATTTTTCATGGAGAAAAGGATACATGTCTTAGGAATTCAGTGCTTCAATAATCACCTCAATTGGAGGTCGGATGAGTGAGTTATGATCAAAATAATTCAACATGTTCAAACCCTAAATCGATTTGAACCTCTTTTGGCGCAAACGCCATAACTTTCAATCTAGAAGTCGGATTGATTTCATTCTTATACCATTAGAAAGTATACTTCTAGATCTACAACTCTTATGAAGATCAAAAAATAAAAATCAGCCTCTAAAAGTGTCAAAAAATGCGATTTTCACAAGTTGACCCGTAAATGTCCGTTTAACGGACATCCATGTCCGTCTAACGGACATAGGCACAGCAAAGTGTCCTTTTGACCCGAGAAGGTCCGTTTAACGGACTCCCATGTCCGTTTAACGGACATGCATTTCCCAAAACCTCTTCAACCATTTCCAAAGCTTCTCACATCCAAACTAACATCATATACACTTATAATCTTCACATATTTACTTATTCAAATGCCTAACTCTTCATAATAATCGAACAACAAATTCAATTCACAATCTTCTCAAAACTCAACTAAATTGGTTCTTCAAAACCACAAATCTCAAACATGTCATCAAAGTTGTCACTAACATCAATCTTATATAACATCATAACTTATATCAACTATAACTCTTAATTCCGATCTCGAAAACTTGCATATGTAGTCTCGTTGGAAAGATAAAAGAACAAGCTACAACTTCAAAGAAGGCAACTTTGGACAATTCTATTTCAATCATTCCTTAATTTCCCTTGAATCAGCATACACATTTTTATCCACATGCAAAACTCAATATTCATGACAACCTCACTTTCTTAATTGCACAACATTTATAACAATTCAATTATCATTTGGAATTTATCCAAATCTCAGCCTCAATTCATATGATTTTTTACATTTAATAGCATTATCTCATTCACCAAGTTCCCCTCTTTCTTTTGCATAAGATCTCACATATATCACCATAGTTCTTACTTAAGATTCCTCAACTCACCATCCATACATAATTCACATTTTAATATCATAATCATCTATAACAAAAAGTATATACAAAAACACTCATTTACTTTCATTTTCATATTTCTAATTTCCACTCAAAGTTCGGGGTCCGACATATGTGATGTGTGTATGTGATCCGTTGAAATCATCAATGATGATTCACTCATAGAGTTTGCAAAACTCATCAAAAATTACAATGTGATTTTTTAGGCTTGAAGAGTACCTCGTTAGACAAACGGGAGTATACCTACGACATGCAAGTAAAAGATAGAGGTCGGGATTAGTTGACTTCTGCATTAGTATTTCCTTTATTTTGTATCAAATTAAGTTTTTCGCAATTATTGTAACTTATATATTCGAATATTTCTGTTTTGAAATAAATTTCAAAATCAGAAATGTTTATGTATGGTTTTTGCAATGTAATAAAATTTTGACAAGTATTTTGTATTTGTAACGGGCCCAAATGGCTATTGAAATTTCTGATGATTGTATTACTATGATTGAAAATGTTTATGAATTAAAGTGAGCCTGATTTAGTTATCGATTTCCACACTTTATGTTTGTGGTTTCAAAAAGAAAATTGTACTGAGTTATGAATGATTTAGTGCTCTAGCATGTCACCCTCGCGAGACACAGACTCGAATATCCCTCAGGATGTCGGACACGTGTCTTGCGGGAGTAGGGTGCTACATTTATTCCTCCTCCAACTACACTTCCAGCCTTGCCACCCTTTCTGAAACAAACTGGAATACTTGCTGCCACAATCGCTTCTTGTTTACGTGCCGACGTATAAGCCTAATATAAGGTTTAAGGGTCCATCATTTTTACAGTTATTCCCAGCTCCAGCTTGAGTCCTTTTAAGAAAAATCCCACTAAATATTCTTTTGATAGTGTAAGTTTATTCGAGTACTTGTCAAATAAGGCACAATAGTCTAGTACCAAGCCTTCCTATCGTAGCTCTTTTATATCCCCTATGGGATCTTCAAAAATGTTCTCGTCAAATCGATGTCGTAATAGAGTAGTAAATTATTCCCACTTCATCTCGTTTACTTCCTTACGATTAGGAATATTCAGTTGATACCATTCTAACGCGATTCCTTCCATATGGAGGGAAGCCATCCTTATCTTCATATCATTTGGTGTTTGATCCATCGTGAAAAACTGTTCACATCGGTAGCTCTAGCTCCTCACCCCCTTACCGTCGAAAGTCGAGAAATCAACTTTGTTGGCCCTCGTCGGTCCAGTGAAGCGTCCTCCATCTTTTGAACTTTTCATATAAGTTTCAATCTCTTCCTTGTCCATTTTTTGCATGAGTTATTGAAACATGGATTTAATATCACTAATTTCATTTTCATGTCGCAGTTGAGCCTCCATCAGGTTTTTCATGCTTTCCTCTAAATGACGAACTTCAGCTACGCGTGTGCTTTCTGCCATTAATTTCTGAGGAACGTTTGCTATGATACTAGATGTTACGATTTTTTACTCACACACACACACCTTTTATATGTCACACACCCGCACAGATTTAGAGAGGGAAGAGAGTTGAAAGAGAATAGAGATTCCGACATTCATTAAGGATTTTTCATGCCTCCCTCATTCGGTTACAACTACTATTTCATACAATATGTAGAATATTCTAGACTATCATATGAGTCTTTGGTTGAGACCGTTGCTTCCTACGTTGTGTTCTGCTTATTCGTATACGTGTAGTATTCAATGTCGTTCCTGTCTTCTTCTTCTTCTTGTCATATGCGATCTATATTTTTGTAACAAAATAAGTTTGGGAAAAGTACTTACATCATCGAGATGGTTGTGAGAGGTCATTAGCAAAACCCTAACAAGAAAGATTGGAAATTTTAAATCAAAATTTGGAATTTTTTAGATTTTGTGAGGAGAGGGATAGGGTCTTTCTTCTTCCTCTCGTGTGACACGGCAATTCTGAAACGAAAAGGAAGAAATTTCTATGCGGATGGCTCCATGGAGTCCAACTTAGAAACTCTGATGTGTCGGATGTTGGTTGGTGAAGTCGGAACACGGAGTGGTGTGGAGGACCATGATGGACTCTATATTAAGGGCCACAAGTTCTTGAGATTATAGATCAGAAGAAATTATCAGCACATTGTAATGATTGGGCTTCTAAATATCAATTTCTCAACAAATGGTGCTCATCTCTATTTAGTGATTGTACAAATCTTTTGTATATGTTATTTATATATGTTTGGTATTTTTTAAACATCAACCGCTTTTTAAAAATTTCAATCATAATTTTTAACATTAAGATTTTCTTGTATGTATAAGAAGTTATGAGTTTTTTATAAAATATTCATTTGTTTAAGGTAAATAAATTTTCTATTTTAAAATTTTAGGATAATTAATTAATTTAACCTTTATTAATCAGCAAGTTCTCTTAAAATAAATAGATTAAATAAGAATTTTATAATCTTTCAAATGAAATGTTAAATTTACCTAAAAAAATAGATACGAGGACAAATATAGTCTTTAGATTGAATAATCATAAGAGTTTCTTAGAATTTTTTTTCATAAAATGGAGTTATATCCAAAGGGTGATTCCTTCGTATTGCCATCTTTACAAAAATTTCATTAGTTACATTTTAATATTTAAATTAATAAGAGAAAAGGTCAATTACACATTACATTCTAATTCACTAATTTGCATAGATTAAAAGAACCAACTTCTAGCAAGGAAGATATGACTTTTAAAGTTATTATAATCCCAAAATAGAACTGGATCAATGATTGAATGTGGAAAACTGGTGTTCAGAATATTTGAATAGAGGAGGAATAATTTTTTGAAATCCTTTTGGCAGTCCAATTTTGAAGCAAGACTTTGATTAGAATATTGGATACTCGTGGGATATCTTCTGAAATTAAAAAAGAAAAAACTAGTCAGACATGGGAACGTGGAACTTTTTTTATTCAGTTATTTTATATAACATGTTAGAAAATATTGGGAAATGGGGGTATTGTGGATCTTTTAGGGTTGAGAAGATGAGGATGAAGACAAACAACCTTTTATGAAAATCTTTGATCTTGAACCACCTAATGCACAAAAGAAAGATTAGCAATCTATTGCTGTTTAGTACTTGACATGGATAATCATTCTAATGATGTAATAGCTAATCCAATAATATATGCATTAGGTAAGGCATCTCAAAATGCAAACACTACAATAGCCTACATAATCCAATACATGCGATGAAACTGCCCTATTGTCTTGTCCCACTCTCCCGCAATTGCCTCCTAGTTTATGGGGCCCTTTTCAACTCCCAATTGATGGATGACACGTGAAGTGACGTTAATTAATTACCCTCATTAAAATGTAATCCAATGAATCCTTTGAGCTTGATCATCACATCATTGATGATAAAAGGTAGTTAATTTGTCATAATGATCGGTGGTTAAGTGTTCATAGTTTGTGTCGGCAATTGTTTTTTCTCTTTATTAGCAACCCTTTATTCTTTCACTTTCTTCCATTTAACAAAAGTATTTGATGCTTTGACTTTCTAATAATAATAAAAATAAATGTTTAAGAAGAAAATAACAAGTGAATTCCACTCGATACATCCCTTGAGATTTAATTTGATGTCGTTTCAGCCTCATAATCATAAATGGAGAAAAGGGTTGTTGAGATATATTTGTAAAAACAACAGTTGCAGTGACTAGTGGTTAATTTTCATTGGTTAGGTAGCTCAATGGACTTGCTTCATGTCTAAAAAAACCAAGTCTTACGGTGATAGAGTGGAGTTGTTGTGCACTTGGTAACTTTAATTCATTTAAGACTACAACTTTATTGATTTCTCAACTAAGAAAACGAGATGGGATGTAAAGAATAATGATTCCTGCCTTTGTCTCAAATTCAAAAACCCAATGAGAATGCCCCTTTTCGTTCTTGATGCAATTAATGCAAATTCATCTCGGAAGTAAGTATATGGACAAGGTTGAGTAGTTAACTAAAAGATCAAGCAAAACAAACTTGTGGTCCAGTAACACTGGCTTAAGACACAAGTTAAAACCCTTCGCCTTTTGCATCATGAAAGGGTAAAATTTTCCCAACAAACAATATTAATGGCCGGTAAAAAAAGGTGCTTTTCATTGATATATATAGACTATGCTTATTAACATTAATCTAATTTAGAATTAAAAGAAGTTAATTGTAACACATTAAAATATTTATAAATGAAATCAGATTGAGAACATTTAAAATCTATTAATTAATTGATAAATAATTTGATCTATTAGTATAAATTAATGCATTATGTTAAGTAGAATATGAAAATTAGTTGAATTGGTTTTTATTTTTTCTCACACAACTTGTATAATTTCTTGATATAATTTATTGGTTATATATATATATATATATATATATATATATATATATATATATATATATATATATATATATATATATATATATATATATATATATATATATATTTAAAAAAACAGAAGAAAGAGATTTATTGAAGTGTCAACAAATTGATTCACATACACTCTATCGTTTAGCGTTAAAAAATATAGGCTGTGCACTACAGTTTCTGTACAGTTAATGAGAGAAAGAAGGCAAAGTTAGGAAGATCACATGTGAAACAAGAAGGGAAGTGTCTCACTAAGTTGTGGCAAATTGATGAGTAGTGCTGGCAAGGTTGGAGACCGAGGCGGGGTCCCTAATGCATAGGTAGCCAGTTCATTCCATGTTGCAGGAGTCAACCTCAGTGCTCTCTTTAGTCCATCAATCCTCCGACAATGGCTATCCTTTTTCTCAAAGTGAAAGGATTGAATTTCTTGGCCATGTCGACCAAAACGAATTTGTGATCAATGACGCGGCGAAAATGACCCTTGTCTCCCAGCTCTTACCTCCTCCCTACATCATTTTTCGATCTTTGTTTTCTCATCACATTACATGTAATTATCACTTCTTCTTCTTCTTTTTTTCTTTTTTCATTATAGATGCATTCGTGTGGCTACTACATGGAGCCATGATCAATTTTGTTGGATGATTTTCCTTTTAGGTGGTTTTATTTTATGAGTTTGAAATGCTCTTATACTAAAAGCATAAATGATGATTTTCCTCTTCTTTTTTTTGGCATTTTATGATTTATTCCAAAATCTTAAATTCAAATTCTCACAAAAATTAATTTTATTAGACCTTTTGATAATTTTCTAATGAAACCAAGTAAAATTTTGAATTATTTTTACTAGTTTCTGATTAATACCTAATGGCATCACTAGAAGAACACCAGCCATAAAATTGTATCAAGTTCAATTTTGTAACTCAGATAGATGTTACATGGTAAAGTATATATCAAAGCAACTGCAATAGTAAATTCTTTTTTCTTATCAATAATTAGATTGTTTAGGTTATCATTAATTTAGATTTTCACCACTTTAGTTTTATAGAGAATAGAGATAATAATCATTTTAACTCAAACGTCTAGTTAACAACCATGAGGATTCAATTCCAAGCCTCATGGGTGGGAGGACATGAACCTCGTGCAGTTAAATTAACAAATAGTATTGTATAACATGGGAGTAAAATACGGGCAGAACTAAGACTAAATAGCAAGTTTAGGAATTGATTATCTGAATTCCTCTGAAAATTTTATGTCTTGACTGTGTGGGTTCCAAACTTCTGATTCAAGTCTCACTACAGTTAATCTTCTTTGCTAGCTTCTTTCTTGTCTTGAGAATTCTGAAAATGGTGTGCGGCAGGAACATGTTGTCCCTCTCCTTTGAATGGAAATAATTAATGTCTCAAGAGATGATTACCTAACTATTATAGAGTGACATGATGGATTAATTGTGGCCATGTCAAACAGTCCACACCAGCAAGCATATCAGAAGAAAGTGTATGCCCGTAACGAGATGATACCATTTTCACAGGTCAAAAATTTCCTACCCCAAATAACGATCATCCATTGATGTGAGCTCAGCACAATTGCATTTAAAGATTTAATGAGATCATACCATTTTCACAGGTCAAAATTTTCCTACTTGAAAGAACAATCATCCATTGATGTGATCTCACCACAATTGCATTTAAAGATTTAATGAGATCATACCATTTTCACAGGTCAAAATTTTCCTACTTGAAAGAACAATCTTCCATTGATGTGATCTCACCACAATTGCATTTAAAGATTTAAAATTCATAAATAGATACCCGGTTTTCTTTTCATATCTCAATAAAATTGAAGTCACTCAATGTGGAGACAATCATAATTAATGAGAAAAGGGATACAGACAAACCGATGGTTCATTTCCTACAATCACAGAATATTATTATGAGAAATAAAACGCCAAAAAGAAAATGATGTATTCCATAGTCACCAGGCTTAAAGAATGTGCTAGTCACTGGACCACATTTAGAAGGTGGTCTCAGCCAATCATTTCACCTTTTGTATATAGGGTGCTGACATTCTGACATGTGATTAGTGTAATTACCAATTAGTCAAGATTGCTTGCCTAATGCAATATAATCTTTCCACAACAACTATGAATCTCTTGCTTCTTCTAGTAATATAAATTTTCGTAAAGCGTCCAAGAATTGATATCTCAAAATCTTGTTGAACAAGTAAGATTTGAGCATTTCAAGGGTATCCTATAATTCAATATAAGACAACCCTTACAAATTGTAAAGTTTAAATGATATGTGTAGCTGTAATTTACAAACTATTCTTCATTTTAATATTGCTTTTTGCTTAGTGGTAATTAACTAATTATTTTTGACTAACTTGAAACAGGACCATGTCACGCATTTCAATATAAATGGAGTCCAGACTAATCAATCATATAATATGGATAGTCCACCATATCAACATGTTGAATTGACAAAAATAGATTAATAAATATACTATTGATATTAACCTAAAAATGGAAGAAGCAATTCTTGTACATGAAGGTAAAATAAAAACAAATCGTACCATTTTTACAGGGTTAGGAAAGACTTTGCTTGTTAAATTGGTATGAGGAAGTGAACAAAAAGTTGAGAGATACCAATTTCCATATCCCAAGAATTCTTCTTCCTAATCACATATATAAATATATGTACTACGTTCGTAGTCTCGGCGGTAAGCTGCTTCTCTTGTTGTCCAAGATTCTAGACATCAACACCATCATGAAGGGAACTTTAAAGTACTTGGCAGGCATTGCAGGGCCAAGTGGCTATGGCTCCAATGCAACCGCTGAGCAAGTTACTGAAGGCCATGCTTTCTCAGTCCCTCCCCATCTCACTGCTATTATCACTGGTTAGTTGCTAATTATCTCCACCATCTACTAAGATAGTATTGTAATCCAATCATATTATCTTTTCCTCTTGACCTTCAAAGCAGGTCTGGTGCATGCAAATGCCCTACCATGTCGTTTTTGCGCCTCAGATTTGGGTTACTTATTTCTTTGTTTCCTTCTTCTTCTTCTTCTGAGTGAATCAGATGAAAATTGTAGTGTTATGAATCAAGATAAGGGTTTTATACCCAGGCGATATACTCTTCTGCCTCCTGTGGAGTTTCACAAATATGGTGTTTACTTTTAGTTTTTGGCATCTCCAACATCATTTCAGTCTGTTCTCCTCACTTTCTTAAAAGCATACGAGTCTAAGGTAGGTTAATCAAGGCATCTCTTCACTCTCTGGTTCATTCTCCCAAAAAAAAAAAAAAAGCGGATCGGTTCATGATAATCAAACATTAAGATCCTACTTTAGCCAAGTAGAAACATCTTTGGTACCCTTCTGCCTACAATCTGCATATTCCACAGAATGCTTATTTTATTCGTGGCTCTTTTTGGTTTTGGTAAGATATGGTAGATTTGTCTCTTCTGATCATCATATCCTCCCTCAAACTCATCACTTGTTTCTGGGCCACATTTCGAAACTTACCATACCGTGCAATTTTATTACTATAAAACTCATCAAAATTACCACCAACACTTACGATTCAAGATGAGAACTAAAATTCTTACATCTTTTACTCGTTAAAAAGGAAAAGCAGAAGTCTTTCCGTGGGCAAGCTAAATACTTGTGGATTGTTACATGAACTAATAAAAAGGGATTCATATATATTGTTTTTCCGTAAATTATATACAAGTGAAGAAGTTTCGTCCTAATCCCTTGAAGGTGCTACATCGGGCATTGGAGTTGAAACTGCAAGGGTATTAGCTAAGAGAGGAGTGAGAATAGTTATGCCTGCAAGGGATTTGAAGAAGGCAAGTGAAGTAAAGGAGATGATACAAAAGGAGAATCCAAACGCAGAGATCATAACAATGGAAATTGATATGAGTTCACTTGCGTCAGTCAAGAGATTTTGTTCCGACTTTCTTGCTCTTGGACAGCCGCTTAACATCCTCATGTGAGTATACATAATTTATGACATTGAACTTCATTTCCCTCTTCACCACCAAGTTGATGTACAAGGTTTGTTTAGATATTGATAGTAGAAATTGGACTCTCTTTTTCAGAAATAATGCTGGTATATACTCTAAGAATTTAGAATTCTCTGAAGACAAGATTGAGTTGACATTTGCTACGAATTATTTAGGTATGTCTTAATTTTATTTTTTAATTTATAAATTTTCCCACAAATAGGAAAATATTATTCCATCTCTATTTCTTCCCCTTTGAATATTGATAAATCAAAACGACACCCAAAAATCAAGGTAGGGAAAGCCATGATTTTGGTGACAATGACAAGAAGAAAAGTTTGGTATTCACTTTGATGCTTTCCCACCATAGTACACAGAGATACATGCATGTGGTGCATACTTGCAAATAAAACTTGTCATCATAGTCTTCAGCTGAATAAAAAAAGGGATATAGATTGTGGAGAACTTAATTATGATGATTGTGAAAACATAAATTAGTAAAATCAGACACTATCCATTCTACACAATGCAAAGAGAGTCTATAAGGCTTTTATAGAGGATAGACCACCGAAAAGATGATGGCCTAATTTGCACAAGTGTTGGAATTCTGCATGCAATAAGAGAAAACAACATTTTTATCTTTTTTTTTGTTCTTTAATTAGAGCAGCAAGGTGATATTTTGCTTCTTAAAAAGCAAGGGAAAGTATTATGTTCAAATTTGTTAGTGTTGTTGGTCATGAATGCTGCAGGGCACTTTTTGCTGACAGACTTGCTAATAGAGAAAATGATGGACACAGCAACAAGGACAGGGATACAGGGAAGAATAATAAATCTATCTTCTGTGATTCACAAATGGGTGAAGAGGGATGAGTTTTCATTCAACGAGATGCTAAGTCCAAGCAAGTATGACTAATCTCTTTCCTTTATCCACCTTGCACTGCTGTTTTAAGACATTAATGAGTTGCAGCTTTACTTTTTCAGATACAACGGAACAAGTGCATATGCTCAATCCAAATTGGCCACCATATTGCATGCCAAGGAAGTTACAAGGCAGCTGAAGGTGAAATTTCACAATGTTTTCACTTCAGAATTCTAAATTCCGTATGCCATCACGTCAACTGTAGTCAGATATAATTAACTGAAAAACTCTTCCGTGTGTTACATTGTTGCTTTTATTTTCGTCTTTCTCGAAAACTCTCACGTTTTGTTCTTCTGACAACATTTGCAACGTGAATGAAAAAAATAGAAAAGAAAAGTTCTGAAGATGACAATCATTTGGTTGCCTGACAAGGAAAATATTGCAGGCAAGGAATGCAAGAGTGACGATAAATGCTGTCCACCCTGGCATTGTAAAGACAGGAATCACGAGGGCTCACAATAGTTTTGTCACAGGTACAAATTCTTTTTTCCCGCTTCGGAGCATTAATTACTACAAACTACCAGTGACCGTGTGTATCAATTCCTTCTTTGATTTCTTCTGGACATTTATCTTCAAGAAACTTTTGTATGCAGACTCTTTGTACTTCATTGCTTCCAAGTTACTGAAGACTACAACACAGGTCTGTCTGTCTACATTTCCCTTGTCACTTCTCTAAACCAAGAGATTCACATTAGGAGAGAAAGAGACAGTACTTGCCTAGTTTTTGGACTGTAGTGTTGTAGTACTTAACAGTGCATGAAATGTGCGTCCTTGCAGGGTGCTTCCACCACTTGTTACGTTGCTACGAGTCCTCAAGTTGAAGGCACCAGCGGCAAATACTTTGCAGACTGTAACGAAAGCAACTGTTCATCCCTGGCAAATGATGAAACTGAGGCATACAAACTTTGGAGGCAGAGCCGTGCTTTGATCCACAGAAGGTTTCATTCACCACCAGCTTGAATTATGTTAACCAAAGTACAAATCTAGGAATCATGTAAATATGCAGGTTATAAACCTTTCCTTTTTGTCTTATATGGGTGTAAGGCATTTTACGATCAAATATCGTAACTCACAAAGATAGGATTTACATGTAAAATAAAAAGGGTCCTTACCCTTTTGGCCTTTTCACGCTATTCCTTACAAACGTTGATCTTGCTAAAATAGAAACCTTTCACTTCTCTAATGACGTCTCAATTCAACATTGTTGTTTCCGAGTCCACTGATCAAGGAAATTAAGGCAACCAACCAATATCGACCTGTTTTAATGGTAATACCAGAAAATAGGAGTGATAATGTTGAATAATTTCTACTTTTTCAAGAGATTTTACGGTAAAGCTCTTAGTTTATGTTTTTTAATATATGTTTATTTGAATTTGAAAGTACTCCTTGAAATTTTAGATAATGTCTGTTGTTTGTTGAATTAAGGAATAATTATGTAATTAGTAGCTAAAAATTTTATGTTTAAAAATCAGTCTCATGTCTTGCGTTTAATTAGATTGATGAAATGAAATTCAATATGTTGAGAGGAAAATTCATTCTTCAGTTCACTCCCTCCTACTATTTCTAACAAATGGTATAGAGCATTCCTTTTAAGAAAATGTGAGCTTTATTTCTAAGTGAATTTGGGAGCTTAAACACTTGAAATTAATTAACACTGTGTATGGCAATCTAAGATGTAAAAGAAACAAGAGTAAATTTAAATGAGGAAACAAAGGAAAGGAAAAGAAGTGAAATTTAATTTCCTTCGTTTGGATTAGAGTTTCTTAAAATAAGTGAGTGAGAGTATGGAATGATTTTCTAAGTGTTTGGCCACTCAAAAACGTTTACTTTTGTTCCTTTTTGTTCTTTAAATGTGCGCCTGAAATTACAATAAATAACTCTTAATTAATGTAATATAAACATTAAACGGAGAAGAGTTTAGCAAATTATGTATTAATAATTAATACAAAATGCCTATTAACAACACCCCCACACTTGAATTGTTGCTTGTCATCAAGCAACTTACTTAGGTCATAACCAACATATTCTGTCATTTTATTTTCAACAAAAATCAAGTGTTTGCAATCTTTTAAAATTCGGCGAACTCAAGTATCAAGCTACTTTATGTATCATAATATTTCATCAATGCACATAAACAAAATCAAAGATAGATACCTTTGATAAAAAACAAGCACAAAATTAAAATGAATTTTCCTCACGATATTCACTCATGTCACTCAAGTGTATAAAGATTATGTTTCGCTCAAAACTTCCTCTAAGAGATTACACTACTATAGGCTTGCAAATTCACCTATTTTTTACTACATAGAGTAAATGTCATCATAGATCAAAAGGGCTTTTATTAAGGGTTGTAATGGGGTTTAGATTCAGCTGAGGTAAAAAGAACAAAAGCTGCTCACAAGCATTCACAAAGTACTAAGTGACGCTATTGTTTTGATTTTTTTTTTTTTCCTTTTTTTCTTTTCTTTTTCTCTTTTTTCTTTTTTTTTAATTTTTGTAACCATAAATATAAAAGAAGAAAAAAAAAAAACAACTGAGTAGATGTACCTCTAAAATATCTCAGAATAACATGTAAAATAAAAGTCCCTAAATCAAAGATATCAAGTATTTAGTACTTCAGTCAACTTGTGAAAGGGTAAGGCTAAAAGTTTTCAAGTTTCAATGCAAAGTGATTAATAAGAAAACAAAAAGGTTAAAGGCTCAAAAGGGGGTAACAAGGGAAAAATAACTTGGTGGGTTATTTAAGCTACATGGTAAAAACAAAGAAGGCCTTTATCATGTCCATAAAGCATGTAACTAGCAGTATCAAACAGATTCAGAGCAAGTTCTGAAGGTAATCTACATAGGGAAGCATCACACATGACAAAGAAAATAGATGACTATGAGATGCAATCATATGGCTCAAAACCTCACAAATGTTTAAATGAAAATTCATCAAAATTTTATACATTACCTCATCACTCAGTATCAGTTATTGACTAAGTTTATGCAATTGACTACTTTAATTAATCCACATGTTACACTATCCTCTCAAGCTGCCTATTCCAAGTTCATGCAAACAACTCAATTTTCTATCCAACTACTTTGACATAATCATATGATCAAATTCATCACAACCGGGACTCAAATTAGTTACCAAAAGAGTCGCAACCATTCAAGTTTGTATTTCTCAACATCAACATCAATATCATCAGCATGCAAAAATTCTCAATCCCCCCACACTTAATATGAACATTGTCCCTAATGTTCAAGTAGTCAACAAACAAACACAAAGAGGGGAAAAAGGAAGAAGAAGCTTCCCTGAAAAAGAATCGGCCAACCACGCAAACTTAAAGAAAACTCAAAACAACTTAAAGAAATGCATTAAAAGCAACATAAAGGAAACAACGAGAAAAGAAAATAAAGAAAACTACAGTCCTACCGAAAAATATGCATCGCAATTAAGGAGGCGAAGTGTCATGAAGAGACAATCGCTCGTTAAAGTTATCCACAAACTTGGGCATATATAATTTAGCCCGTTGTCCATTTACCTTGAATGAATTTTCATTTTCTCGTTTTACCTCAAGGACCCCAAAAGGAAGAACTTGTATCACCGTGAATGGACCATACCACCTCGATTTAAGCTTCCCTGGAAAAAGACGAAGAGGGAGTTGTAGATCAATACCTGGTCGCCTATCTTAAAGTCTCGGTGGAGAATCTTCTTATCATGCCACTTCTTCACACGTTCCTTATACAACTTCGAATTATTATAAGCATCCAAATGAAACTCTTCAAGCTCATGAAGTTGCATAAGTCTCTTAGCATCTGCAGTAGACAAATCAAAGTTAAGAAATTTAGTAGCCCAGTATGCACGATGCTCTAACTCAACTGGAAGAAGACAAGATTTCCTATATACTATCTTGAATGGTGACATGCCTATGGGTGTCTTAAATGCGGTCCTATATGCCCAAAGTGCATCATCTAGCTTTAAAGACCAGTCCCGCCTAGAAGCATTAACAATTTTCTCTAGTATTTTCTTTAATTCCCTATTTGAGACTTCAACTTGTCCACTAGTTTGAGGGTGGTACGGAGTAGCAACCTTATGAGTCACCCCATACTTAGCTAATAATGAATCAAAAAGTTTATTGCAAAAATGTGACCCCCCATCACTAATGATAGCCCTAGGTGTGCCAAAACGTGTAAAAAATATTCTTCTTCAAAATTTTAACAACACGTCTAGACTCATTTATGGTCAATGCCTTTGCTTCCACCCATTTGCTAACATAATCAACAGCAACCAATATATGTTGATTAGAGAAAGACTTAGGGAACGGTCCCATGAAGTCTATTCCCCAAACATCAAAAACTTCACTAACAAGAATGTTAGACAATGGCGTGTCATATCTCCGACTAATGTTTCCGACCCTTTGACACCTATCACAAGATTTGACAAATGTAAATGCATCCTTAAATAAAGTGGGACAATAGAAACCACACTCCAAAACTTTATGAGCTGTCCTAGATGCAGCATAATGTCCTCCAGCCTCTCTAGAATGACAATGATGTAACACAGAGGACATTTCCTCTTCAGGAATGCAACGCCTAACAATACCATCCACACAAATCTTGTAAAGCAAAGGATCATCCCAAAGATAGTATCTTACCTCAAACAAAAAAATTTTCTTTTGAGCATAAGAGAGATCGAGGGAAAGATATTACCAGCAAGGTAGTTTACATAATCTGCAAACCATGGCATGACCGTCATAATCATCAAATGCTCATCAGGAAAAGTTTCCTGAATGTCCTTCTTTGTTGCACTCTTCATGGCAGCTTCATCTAACCTTGATAGGTGATCAGCTACAAAATTCTCGGTCCCCTTCTTATCTCTCAGCTCAAGGTCAAATTCCTGCAAAAGTAACACCCAATGAATTAGTCTTGGTTTAGCATCAGGTTTTGTCATCAAGTATTTCAAAGCTGCATGATCAGTATACACAATCACTTTAAACAAAACCAAATATGAGCGAAACTTATCAAAAGCAAACACAACCACCAACATCTCTTTTTCCGTGGTGGTATAATGGCATTGTGCACAGTTTAGTATCCTACTTGCATAAAAAATGGAATGAAAGATCTTACCTCGTCTTTGGCCTAAAACAGCGCCCACTGCATAATCACTTGCATCACACATTAATTCAAAAGGAAGAGACTAGTCAGGAGATATAAAAATAGGTGTAGTCATAAGCATATCCTTCAACAATTGAAAAGATGTCAAACATTTATCGTCAAAATTAAACACAACATCTTTTTCAAGCAACTCAGTCAAAGGTTTAGCAATTTTGGAAAAATCCTTAATGAACCTACGGTAAAAACCAGCATGGCCTAAGAAACTTCTAATGGATCTAACATTGTTCGATGGTGGAGGTTTCTTAATGACATCAATTTTTTGGGTCTACTTCTATACCCTTGCTAGAGATCTTGTGACCTAAAACAATGCACTCCTGTACCATGAAATGGCATTTTTTCAATTAAGCACTAAATGGGTCTCTTCACACCGAATTAGGACTTTCTCCAAGTTATCCAAACATGCATCAAATGAAGTTCCAAACACAGAGAAGTCATCTATGAAAATTTCAATGCAAGATTCAAACATATAAAAAAATAGCCATCGTGCATATTTGAAATGTAGCTGGAGCATTGTATAACCCAAAGGGCATGCTTCTATAGGCAAATGTACCATACGGACATGTAAAAGTTGTTTTCTCCTTATCTTCCAGGGCTACAGGAATCTTCAAATATCCACTATATCCATCTAAGGCACAATAAAAATCATGTCCAGCTAATTTCTCAATTTTTTGATCAATGAAAGGTAAAGGAAAATGATCTTTCCTGGTGGCATCATTCAACTTTCTGTAATCTATGTACATTCTCCACCCAGTTACCTTCCTAATGGCTATTAATTCATTTTTCTCATTTTCAACCACAGTGGTGCCTCCTTTCTTTGGCACAACATGCACAGGACTAACCCAACCAGAATCAGAAATGGGATAGATAATACCTGCATCTAGAAGCTTTACTACCTCATCTTTCACCACCTCCTTCATGTATGGGTTAAGTCTCCTCAAGGGCTGCACTATTTCTTTGCTTCCATCCTCCAAGAAAATGTGGTGTGTGCAAAATGAAGGGCTTATACCCTTGATATCTGTAATGGACCACCCAATTGCCTTTTTATGGTCCCGCAGTACCCTCAATAACTGCTCCTCCATAGCACCTGACAAACAAGAAGAAATGATAACCGGTAAGTGCTCAGGTGGATTAAGATAAACATACTTCAAATGACTTGGAAGAGGTTTAAGGTCAAGAGAAGGGCCTCTTCAATCGAAGGCTTCGGAAATAGTTTGGCCGGACGTTGGAGAGGTTCGTATGCTCTATAATGTGTCCAATATGCCTGCTCCAACTCATCTGTAATTTCCTCCAACTCTTCTTGCAATTCTTCCCCTAACTCTTTGATCATTCCTTACGCTTCCCCTTCCAACAAATCTGCACAAATAATAGAAGAATCATTAGTATCAGAAGAGTAAATATCAATAAAATGGCAAGAGTCAAGAGTAGAAGGATGCTTCATAGCATTGAACACATCAAACACTAGTTCTTCATCTTGAAGCCTTAAGATGAGTTTTCCACGTTGCACATCGATGATGGTCCGTGCAGTAGCCATGAAAGGTCTCCCAAGAATGATGGGGATGTCAATATCTTCCTCCATATCAAGGACTAAGAAATCCACCGGGAAGATGAACTTCTCAACCTTGACCAAGACATCCTCAATGATTCCCCTCGGATAGGTGATTGACCTATCTGCCAACTAAAAGAAATAGTTGTGGGATTAGGCTCTGCCAATCCTAATTTCTTGAAAACAAAAAGAGGCATTAAATTAATACTTCTCACCCAAATCCATTAAAGCCTTATCTATATTTAAATCACCAATAATACAAGGAATAGTAAAACTCCCTAGATCCTTAAGCTTCGGTGGTAGCTTTCTCGACAATATGGCTGAGCACTTTTCATTCAGCATCACCGTGGCATATTCCTCAAGTCTCCTCTTATTAGACAATTTCTTTCAAAAACTTAGCATAAAAAGGCATCTGCGCTATGGCCTCAACAAAAGGAATGTTAATATGCAACTTTTTAAATATCTCAAGAAAACGACCAAATTGCTTATCTAATTGCGTACCTTTCAACCTTTGAGGATAAGGAATCCAAGGTCTTACCGGATGTGTGATGGGATTAGCAAATAACCTTGGATGGTCCTCCTTTTCAACTGGTGCTTCTTTGGCCTCCTTACTACTTTCCTGACTCTCATCTTCTTCGCTCTTTTCCACTTCTTTATCCTTCTGCTTCTCCTTAACTTCTTCAAGTTGTCTGCCACTTTTCAATAAAATTGTCTTTGTATGTTCTCTCGGGTTGGCCTCAGTAGTGCTAGGTAATGAACCCAAAGGTCTTTCCTTTAACAAACTCGCAATCTGGCTCATCTGATTCTCCAATAGAAGATTCTTGATTTTGCATCCTAGCCTCAATAGTGAAAATGTACTTCGAGAGTAAATCTTCGAGATTAGATTTCTCTGGTGGTGCAGGATTAAGATCCTTGAAACCTAGAGGTGGAGGTGGTTGTATCTGAACATTGGATGACTGTGGTTGTGCCACCTGATCCTTCCGCCAAGAGAAATTTGGATGATTCCTCCACCCTGGATTGTAAGTGTTAGAATATGGGTCCCCTCGCTGTCTGTTATAATTGCCTACATAATGACCCTCTTCTGTCTCTTGAGCAAAAGGATTCCTGACTTGACATTCAGAAGATGCATGGGAATCTCCACCACAATGCTCACAAACAGCACAACTCCTTGATGAAGAGCTAGCTCCTCCTCTCACACTGTGCATCAAATTATCCAATTTCTTTGTCAGAACATCCATCTGAGCAGATAAAGCCACTGTATTGTCTACTACACGAGCTCCTGTAGGTCGTCTGGGATGCCTTTCTGTATGATATTGAAAACTGCTAGTGGCCATCTCATCAATCAACTTGTAGGCTTGATCTGGCGTTTTCCTCATTAAACTACCTCCTGCGGCAGTGTCTATGGTACTCCTGGTCGATGGGTTCATTCCTATATAAAAAGTATTGACCTGCTGCCATGTAGAGAACCCATGACTAGGACACTACGTCAACATATCCCGAAATCGCTCCCATGCTTCATATAAACTTTCATTTTCATATTGAGTGAAGGAATGATCTCATTCTTCATCTTTGCAACCTTGGCAGGAGGGAAAATTTTGCCAAAAATAATCTCATCATCTCATCCCATATAGTAATCGATCCCGACTGTAAACTAGTCAACCATGCTCTAGCCTTATCCCTTAAAAAAATGGGAATAACCTTAATCTCACTGCTTCTTCCGAGACTCCATTTGCTTGAATAAATCACAAATATCAAAAATGTCTCCAAATGGGTGTTCAGATCCTCCAAAGGCAATCCTCCAAATTGAGATGCCCTCACCATGGACGTAATGCTATGAGGAATTTCAAAACTCGCAGCTGTGATCGTCGGCCTTATAATGGGAGGCATGGGTCTATTTGTTGGGCGCCAAAAAAATTTTTTTTTATTAATTTATTGATTTACTTGACTTATTCTTTATTTTTGCTTTAATTGTTTTAATTATGTGTATATATATTTATATTTTTATTGAGTCTTGGAATTAGCAAGTATGGTTGGAAATTAGAATTTTGAAATTAAAGTGAAGGATTAGAATTAATGTTGGAAAGAATGGGCTTTAGAGACTAATGGAATAAGAAGAAGGAGGAGAGCCCAAAAGTATTGCAAGAGAGCTATAAGGAGTATTGAAACTACGTAGTTTTAAAGGTAGGCTTTAAGTTGAGAGAAAATGAGTTAAGTGAATTAAAAAGGGAGAAGCAAGTGTCGTAGAACCCAAAAAGAAAAGAAGAGAAAATCGTGACCTAAGGAGAAGAAAGAAGGAAGAGCCGTAGGAAGCTTGAAGGGAGGAAGAAAGAAGAAGAAAAATAAGAGAAATCTACTTGTGGGAGGTAAGTTCCATCTTTGCTTATGTTAGATTCAAGAATGGGAGGAAATGGAAGTTAGGGTTTGTGTAGTGTTTGAAGAAAGGAAGAAGAGAAGGTGAAATCAAAGGGATTTTGGGATTTCTAAGTTAAGATTTTGGTTATTCTAGCATAGATGGCTTATGGGTAGGTTAGGTTTAAAGTTTAATTTTATCTTTGCTTGATTTATGAATGCTATGCCTTTCTTTTATAATATATTCATTGAATGGAGTATGGTTTAATTGAAGAAACTCAAGAAAACCCCACTCAAGACAAGGAGGAAGGGCAATCTTGAATTCGGATTCCGACATTTAGGTGGGTAACATTTTTATAGTTGTTGTGTAATGGGCAAATGCCCTATGTGTGCAATCTTTGTTAAATTGTGGGTATATTGAAGGTGTATCTCCTTTGATTTGAAAAAATAGTATAAAACTAGGATGATTCGATAGGATGAAAGAAGCATAAAATGCTACTCTTGCGTTTGAATATGTGAGAATGAATTGGTTGTGATTAGGCGAGAGAGAATCTGTTTCGTTAGTCTCGTGCACGATGACCCCCTAGCCTTTTCCCGGCTGCCCGCTTGAGGCCATAAGATCCTGAGAAATCGGACTCGTCGTGTTTACAATAAACTTCGTTTTCGTCGTGTTTAAGGAACTCTCGAGCCAATTGTGTGTATTTCATCATTTTGGTGTTTATGATGCATAATATGTGTTTTAATTGATAGAAGATTTCATATTATGCTTTATGTGATGATTTTGGTTAATTTATGAATTATGTGATGAAGTTGAGTTATTTGGACTTTACATGATAGATTGCTAATATTTCGGATTCTTTATGTGATGTATGGCTTATTACTCGATGGCTATAAACGTGTTAGTCACTGAGCCGTGTTTTGCTCACCCCATTCTCCCTCCTCAGGTGCAAATCAAGTTAAGCGTTGAACCTTGTAAGGCATCGGGCATAACTCCAAGACTTTAAACACTTTGTATTAAGTTAGTAACTAGCTTTTGGATAGCTTTATAGACATATCAAGCATTGAGCATCTCATATTTTGTATTTTGTACTTGATTCTTGATGAATATGTTGATATGTAACTAAAGCTGTGTATGAACTTTTGTTATGTTTAAAAAGAGAATGAGAGCTCTAGTACTCTCTTCTTCATGTGTTTATGTGGAATTGCGATCTGTGCGTGATCTTGAAAAGGGTATGTGTGTGAGTCTTTTAATTGTTGAGTTGCTGTTGAAATTTTGCTTTGGGAGAGCCCGCTGGAAATTTGCTAAGGTTTATGAGCTATTTTAGGGTGTATTATTTGGTAGATATGAGTTGTTAGAATTAAGTGCAGGTGTTGTCTAAATGGCAGATTTTTAGCAGAGAGGTTTGAGTCCACTTTTGACCCTTATAGAGTTGGAAATTGGATCGGTGATCTTCATGGAAGTTGTAGAGCGTTCTTTTACCTTTCCATAGACACCAAGTTTGCTAAATTTGGAGTTCTGGGTCAAAATTTATGGTGTTTGCAAGTTATAGTACTGTTTAGGAGGAGCTAGTCGATCGATCTTGGAGTAAACTTTTGATTCCTTTAGTGTCCGAGCTTGCCTTTGAGTCCTTCCTGAAAATTGTAGAGTTGTCTTTTATCTTTCCAACGAAACAAACCTTGTCTAATTTGGAGCTCGGAGTCAAAGGTTATGAGGGTTTGAAGTTTGTTAGGTCGGATCGCTGGGCAGGTCGCTCGACTCCCGCCCACCCGGGCACGCGAGGCCGAGCCCCTGAGCGCCCAGGCGCTCGGATCGCTGGCCCTTGGGTGAGCCGAGGCGCTTTTTGGGGTCGGTTCTTGGCCGACCAACCCTTCTTTCTTCTTTTAGCCATAACTTTTTTCATAGACCTCCGATCGACCTCATTTTTGAAGCAATAGATTTCTAAGACATTTTTCTATCATTCCACACCTGAATGATCAGTGTTGCTTTTAAATTGTAAAAAGTGGATTGAAACAAAGTGTGATGGTCGGTCGATAAAGTCTGAATATACTTCAATGATTTTGAAATATCTTGAGCTATAGAGCTCCAATCGGGTCGATTCTTGTTTTAAATTAAACTAGAGACTTAGATCTACAAGTTATATGAAGGTGCCGAGCTACAATCTAGCCTCTAAGACCTTCAAATTCTGACATGAAGTCGGTAGAGTGTTCAGTTTTTGACTGTTTTTCTTTAAGACAGTATTTTGGCCATAACTTTTCATTTCTAATCCAAATTGAGCGTTTTCAGTGGCGTTGGAATCGTTAGAGCAGAGAGAACAAATTTTCTTTAAAGCTGATCCAAATCTTTCTATTGTAGGTTTCCCAAATTATGGTCAATATTGCTGTCGATTTTGGGTCTACTATGCTTTGTGTTTCCGAATGTTGGGCCTTGGAGACGGGGTCCAACACTATTGTTGTGTCCCATTGTCAAATCCATCATAGTCAACTCTCTTTTCTCTTCAGTATGTGGCATCAACCTCTCCTCGTGCTATTCCATCTCTGAAAATTGTTCTTCTCTAGTCCTTTCTGCTGAAGTACTACTCCGAGCCAATCTGGTTTCCTTATGCAACCTGCGAGTAGTTTTTTCAATCTCAGTATCTAATAGCAAATTCTCGGGCTTTTGACCACGAGTGAGCATAAACAAAATGGAACAAAATAAAAAAAATAATGACAAACCTAAGGATGAAAAATAAAACAACCGAAATAAAGCAATCAAACAAACAATTAAAATACGCAAATAAACAACAAAGCAAAAAATTAAATCTGAGACAATTAACACCGTCTAATTTAATGACTCAAAATCATAAATTTGTTCCTCGGCAACGGCGCCAAAAACTTGTTGCAGTCTAAACAAAACAATTAAATTTTATCTAAACCAATTAGAGGCAAGTGCACCCCGTCGACAAGTAATATAAATCGGTAAGAACCGGATATCGTACCCAAGGGAAAAAAATTTCAACGCGTAAGACAATTAAATTAAACGATGAAAATTTACTTAGAAGATAAAAAAAATTGATTGATTTGAAAATAAAATAAAATAAAATAAGTAAATCAAGGAAATATGAAAATTGCAAGGTATGAATTAAAACGGCTAGATTTAATCAAATGACAAAAGTTCGGTTAAGGTATCAGATTTCAATTGGATTGGACATTTAAAATAAAATTGTAAAAGTGGATTGATTTAGGAAATACTTCACTTAAGCAAGTCAAACCCAATGTTCATGGTGTTCCCTTCTCTTCTAAATCCGAGTCACTACTTAGTCCATAGATAATTCAAATAAAAGGCGTTAAATACAAGAAGCCTAAAATAAAGTTCGTTAATTCTAGGTATCCTCACACAAGATCCTAAGGTTGGTCTACACTTTAGTCTCAAGTATGTCGCTTGATTAATTTTTCGACAAATTAAATCTCGTTGATTGTGGCATTTAATCATCTAAGGTCTTTAATCTAGGTGATCAAGCTAAATTAAGACTAAATATGCATTTAATCAAGCAAAAATCAATACCACAAAAATTATCCTAATCCAATATCAATTTTAACCTTAACCGAAAAGAAAAATTTACTCACACATATTTATCAATGTAATATAAATCATGGTCATAATATATGTTTACATTGATTAAATCCACACAATTAAAATAAATACAAAATTAAAAATAAATTAAGAAAACAAATTAAAAACACCCCCTTTTTCACAGTTGTAATTTTTTGTCGCGTCTCTGGCTTCGATACATCTTGGTCAAGGCCCTCTGGTCTCTCCACGCTGTCTTCTTAAAAAAATTCACCTTGCTGAAACATGTTTCTCCTAAGCCTCACTAGCTAACGTATTTTTTTTTCCAACTCCTCCTTTCTCCACTAGCTAACATTTTTTATATATATAAACCACCAGCTATCTTCAACAACGTGAGTGAGAGTATGGAATGATTTTCTAAGTGTTTGGTCCACCCTTAATCATTACAACAATACAACTTCTTCTCATGCTCTTCTATTAACGCACATGGAGCCTCTTCTTTTGTTACTATTCATTGACATGACAAATAAAGTTTGTGTCTAATGTATAGCTCCTTCTCTTCGTTTTATTGCCTCCAGCTGACAAAAACTTGTTGCTCTCCACCAGTTGTAACTTTCTTCTCCTTAAACCAGCAGCTGCCACGTTAATCTCCTTTGGTCTCCCCCAGCGTTATTATTTTTTTCATCTCCATCTACAGCAACGTTGCCTCCTCTACCATCAGCTAACGTGTTGGCTATCCCAGCTACAATATTGTTCTACTCCACTCGTGAGCTACTAAAGTTGTTCCTCCTCACTAGCAACTCACGTTTTTTTCCTCTTGGTTAACAGCTCACGTTTTTTTTAGCTGCCAACGTTGTGCTTCCACGGTTCCACCAGTTCTTCGTTTTTCCTCTATTTCTCCCTTAATTCTCCAGCTTCTCCTTGTGTGTTGTTTTCTTTATGGTTATAGACTGCTTTGGATTTTTTTTGTCAGGGTTGTGTTTTTTAATGCTGAATGAAGGCTACTAGTTTTGTAAGTAAGTGGAGGGAATTTTGGGAATGTGTTTGTGCGTGAATCCAACCCCCTTTTTTGGATGGGTGTGTTGCCTTTTTTTCAAGTGAAGGGTCGAGCTGCATGCGTTGATGGAGGGTTGTTCAAGTGTGAGGGGATAGATCCCGTTTTTCTTGCTAACATGTGTTTTATGAAAGCAGCCTTGAGAGTGTCTTCTTCTTGTGTCAGTCAAGTATGGTGGTTGCTTTTAGAGGAAAGATATGATGGCGTGCTTCCGCCTCCTATTTTATTTTTCATATCAACTATTAACGCGTCTCTCTTGGATAGCTGCATTGTCTCTTGTGTGTGGAAAAGTGGCATGATTTTTGTGGAAGTTAGCTGCCAACTTCAACGTGCTTTCTCCACACTTCAATGTGAATTTGGTACCAGCTATTTTGTTGTTTTCTAGCCACCTCCTCCTTACATTTTTTTTCTCCTTTTGTTGCTAGCCTTCTACGTGATTTTAGGAGATTTTTTTATCATCTTTTACGCACAGTTCTTGTCTTCTTGTTCTTCTATCCATGCCTAACTTCCAATTCAACTCTCTTGTCGCAGCCATCTTCTTTTGTCTCCATATCAGATGATCTCATTTTTTAATGCACATTTCTCAATTTTCTCTTGGCCAGAATGTTTTTTGGTCACTCAAAAACGTTTACTTTTGTTTCTTTTTGTTCTTTAAATGTGTGCCTGAAATTACAACAAATAACTCTTAATTAGTGTAATATAAACATTAAACGGACAAGAGTTTAGCAAATTATGTATTAAAAATTAATACAAAATGCCTATTAACAATGGCAATCTAAGATGTAAAAGAAATGAGAGTAAATTTAAATGATAAAACGAAAGGAAATGAAAAGAAGTGAAATTTAATTTTCTTCGTTTGGATTAGAGTTTCTTAAAATAAATGAGAGGAAATAGAATTTCCATTGTTTGGATATATAGATGGAAAAGAATGGAAATTAGGTAATAATGTTGGTTTTTAAGTAAACCTATAATAATCGTTTTTAATATTTTCAGATCTTTGTCTTTTCGACCTTCGATTCACATGAGATTTGAAACATTAATTAACTAGCTCAATCATCTATCCTTTTCGTAAAATGAGAGTGTCGGGTTTTAGTTGAATTTTAGGGTCGATGAGTGTTTGCTTTTGTCCAAAGGTCGTTTCATACACCTACAAAGATCCGACGAGGAGATGCTTGATTTCATTTAACCTAGAGGTCTAGGTTTTGTAGAAGTTTAAGTATAGGAGCAATGATGGGCCCTAAACAGATCAAAGCTATTGAAGAGACTTAGGGTCGAGCTTTCCATCCTTATTCGAAGAAGAAAATAAGTCCGCTTGAGGATTCTTTGTGGTGAGGAATCGCTCTTCGTGGATGCGCTGCCCTGATGTCACGCAGACGCCGGACACATGTCGCACTGTGGAGGGGTTCCAACACTTATGGTATCGTAGCTTTGCTTAGGTTCTGTAGAAGGAAATGTTAGGGATTGCATGATTTGTGTTCTTTCAGTGTTTCACCGATTTTACATGCCTACATGGTAATTTCGACTACATGATGAACTCGCCACCTGATTTTAGTATGATTTCTTTGAACTAAAATTTTCACTGGTTTTATTTTGAAGGAGTAAATATGCCACCTCGGCGTGAGATCTCCAGGGCATTCTTTCTAGCTTAGCTCGCCAGGGAGCACTCGATGAGTCTCATGTCCCACAAAATGCAGGGACACACTCACCTCCTGCTCAGAGGCACCTAGTGTAATCTGAGGAGCAACCTCCTCCTCCTCCTCGCTATGCCTGCGATGGATCCGCAGCTTTTCTGTGCTTTTGCCCAAGGCTCACCGTAGCTCTGGGTCAGGATCTCCCCATTAGGGGGGGGCAAGATGACAAGTTGCGAAGTTTGCGCGGTGGACTCATGGTACCACCAATCCCGAGGAAGCCGAGGCTGATTGAAAGAATGTAAAGGTTCCCAAAGCGATGAAATGCATGGATGAGGAGAAGCTTCGAGTATGCAATGAGTCTATTGCAGGGGAATGCTCTTCACTGGTGGGAGTCTTGCCATGTAGTCGCTGCACTCTCCTGTGTTATCATGGAGTGATTTTGAGAATTATTCAGAAGAAGTATTCCAAGTTTATATGCAAGAAAAGGCCGAGAGTTTATGAATTTGGCTGCAGGGAGCTGTCTGTTAGTGAGTATGAGCCGAGATTCACCCAACTGCCCTGATGCAGAATATATGTGAAGAATGAAGAAGATAAGGCAGAAAGTTTGAGGGGGCCTCCATCCGGGAATCAGTGGAAAGGTAGTGATTCACAATTTCACCGATTATCGTAATGGTGGATGCGGCACTCCAGTGAAAACTAGAGAACATCAGACAGAGGCGAGCAGTGAAGAGAAGGGCAGAGAGGCTTCTAGAGAGAGGTGGTAATGTTCAGACTGCTTCTGTGGGTGAGAAGAGTTTTCGGTGAGTCAAGGAGGCAAGAAGGCCCTCAAACAGAAAGTGCAGCTCAGAGAAGCAGATAAAGGCAGCCTCAGCACTGGAGGAAATAAGTAGGGTAGAGAAGCAAGAACCCGACCTCTAAGTATTGTGGAATCCACATCGGGAGTATACGTGAAGTTGACAGTTCCCTGCTTCAAGTGGAGAGGAGGGACACCTGATTAGTAATCGCCCCTCTGTGGCCCGAGGGGCGGATCTCAGCCAGTGCTGGTAGATAGTGGAGATGGGGGACAGACCAGCTTCGGAGCAGCTCTGGTCCGTGAAGTTTATTCTGCCAGTGGAGACCGAGGTGCAAGCAAGTTTCGGTGTTTGTTACATCGAGAGGAGGTCAAAACCGCACGGAGGTTGTTACCGGTATGGCTCAAATTTTTCATTCTCGATGTTTATGTTCTTTTGATTCCGTTCCACCCATTCTTTGTCTGAGAGTGTGTTATCGCTTCAAAGATGCGCCGCCTATTGACGAAGTTTCTATTTGTTAGTATTCGTTAAGGACTGCTGTTGTGAGCCGGATCTTAGAGATTGTGAGCTTGTGATTGATGGATCTAGTTTGGTAGTGACCATACCTCTAGATTCAAGGGGTTAATGTGATCGCTTGAATGGACGTGATGGAGAAGTATAAGGCGGTTAGATCAGGACAAAAGGAAGTAGAATTGATCTCGGAGAGGGTCAAGGTAGTTTTCGAGGAGACAGAAGTTGACACCGCCGAGACTTATTTCACTTTTGAATATTTAGTTTTCATGCAGTCATGGATTGGAGGATATTCCCATTGAGGGAATTTCCGATGTGTTTCTGAGGAGTTGCCTGGCTTGCCAACCCGGAGAGGAGATTGAGTTTGCTATTGATTTGGCTCCCTGACAGCCTCCTATTTCGATTCCACCTACAGATGGCTCCAAATGAGTCAAGGAGCAGTTAGAGGATCTGTTAGAAAGGATTACATTAACGAGCACTTCACCCTAGGGAGCCGCGGTCTTATTTATTCGAAAATATAAATTTGACAAATCTGCCCATGCATATAACTGTTTGTAAAAATCCATATTTTTCGACACGTATGTGATTTTTCTTTGTCAATTTCCCTCTTCAGCAATCATGAGTGCAATAATAACTAGCTAAAAAAATATGTAAATTGAAGATCGAGATTGAGAACATACCTGGTGGATGCGGAGAAGAAAAAAACGCCGGAAGACTGCAGGAGAAAAAAAAGTGGAAGACAATAGGGTAAGAGAAAAATAGTCTTTTATAAAGAGGTATTTTAAAAGGGTATTTTTGATAAAATTGTGTCAATTTTTTTAATTCCCTCCATTTCCATCCACTTTTGGACGGAAATTTTTTTTGATTAAGAGGGAAAATTTGAGGTTTAATTTCCCTCTCTTTACTTTACTTTCCTTTCTTTTATTAATTAATTAACCATACAAGGGAAATTTAATTAATTTCCTTTCCATTACTCCCAATTCCTTTCCATTCCCTTGAAACATACACAGTGTAAGAGTATAAATACTTGATAATTTAAATACAGGTTAGTTTATTAGTTAGTTCTGTTGGGACCCGATCTCGGGACTGGATCCCAACCGGAGAAACAAAAACATAGGAACAGACAAAGTGCGGAAGCGAAATAAAAGCAAAATTGACGAATCGCATCAGAGGGCGAAACGAATCGGATATCGAATTGTATAGCGAAAGAATCCGAAACAAAGAAATGGAACGGATCGCGAATCGAAACTAATCGAATCAAAACAAAGAAACGGTTCAATCGAAGCGAAACAAATGTCCGACATCCGGTAACGAAAATTCTTACGTTGGAAACCTTAGACTTAACCTATCCGAAATTCTGGTATAAATTTTTTTTCTTTTCCATTTCTTTTACCTTTATCCAAATCTTATTTTACTCAAAACAACATACTTTCCTCGATTGGAAAAATTTCCTCAATAAATTCTCAATTCATACAAACTTCTTATATATACAAACAATTCCCAAAATTCATCTTATTACCAATTTTGTTAAAATTTCGGCAGCATAACGGCTGCATTCTAACTAACTCAAACCTGCAAAGTGTTCAAAATATACTTTATATTCTCACATAATAGCCAGTATCATCGGACTCCCCGTCCAGAATTCAACACAACAAACGCAATCCTATATCTACATATCCATATCCAAAACACATTATACAAATCCAATTCCTATTAATTTCTCCATTCAATATACAAATTATAATCATTATACATAATGTCATAATTCAAGTCTTTATACAAGGTCACCATTCAATCCCAAATCACATTCAATATATCAATTCGATATTCAAATTCCTAATTCAATCCAAACACAAAAATCAATCACATTTATATTCACTCACCAAACATTTCCATAATCATACAAAATCCCATCCATAACTTAATTCAATACATAAATCCACAATTTACTTACATAATCCAATTTCATAATCATACATAAACTCAATTCCCTACAAGAAATACATCAATCATCTGCATATCCATACTTCATACACAAACTCAATTCCAAACATAAATTCATACTTTCTTTATATTCCGAAATTTCTCAAAATACAAAACAAACAAAATCGAAGGACATCTTGACTTTCCTTCATCCAATCTCCTGCTTGATATCTGGAGATGGGGATGAAAGGGGGTGAGCTAGACAGCTCGTGGATAACATATTTATACTTGAAAAATAAGCAAAAACCATTTCGCAAAACATTTTCTATTTTACAAATTTTTCAAAAACTTATTTCTTAAACCTTTCCACTTTTCAAATCATTTATACTGAAATTTTCAATCTTTTCACAATTTCAAACTTCAAATTTTCATTTCTTGAAATTCCAAAACTTTTTAAAATTCACAAATATATTCGAAAACATGAATGCAAGCAAATATAAATGCATCACATCATAAAGAAATCAAAAATCACATAACATTTCATAATGGTTTGGTTTTGGTTCAACGAACGCATCTTGTCTGATCCCACATAGCGGTCCTGAACAGCCATGAACTTATGGGAGTCTGAAATCGGAACTCTAGTGCCACTAGCGGGCAAGCGGGAGAAGCCTTTTAACAATCGAGACCAGTGCACTGACTCTACTTAAGAGACCTAACCAAACCCATATAACACATAATCATGCTTGAAAAAGTCGGATTGCCCGAAAGCACATATCGAAATTTTAACTTTCATACACATATCATAATTCCACACAAATGCAATCACAAGGCAGAAATCAATTCCATAGCAATCAAAATCATGTTCAATTTATAACTATTCATAGACAAAGAATGCAACATTTTTGATAATTCATCAAATCGTTCATAATTAAAGGATGTAACAAATGTATCAATTTCATAGTTAATTAAAATCCTTCAAGCAATAAGAATTTCTAAAATTTTAACAATTTAATCAAAATCATTTGAAACAATAAATCTTGCATAATTATCAGAAATGTCTCAATTTATCGAACATTTTCAAACTTGTAATAATTTTTCTCAAACACAATAAATTTAACAATTCTTAAATCACTTCAAAATCAATTAATTTAAAACAATCGAAAACAATAATTTAAAACCATTTTTTCCTTGATGTTTCAAACTTTCTTCTAAATTTTTCGATCAATTTTACAAATCATTTAAAAAATAAAGAATTAAACTTTTGTAACAACTTTTCAAGTCATTACTAAACCAATGAAAGTAACAATTTTATAATTTCTGAAATTTTCTTAATTTATCAAAACATTTAAAACTTGTAATAATTTCTCAAAACATTCAAAACCATTTAATGTAACAATAGAATCATTATATTAAATTGTCCAAACTATTTCAAAATTATCCAAATCATTCGAAAACAAATATTTGAAGCATTTTAATCTTCTTTTGACTTTGCACAACTATAAATCATAAAATTTTCAAAGCAATTTTCTTCTTGAATACAACCATTTTCCATAATTTGCAAAGTCATTCAAAACAAATGAATATAATAATTTTATTTATTTATTTTTCATCAAAACATCCGAAGCGAATTTTAACCATTTGTTCAACCTTTCAAAGAATACTTGATTTTTTTTAACAATCCAAGAAATAAAGAATTTCAGAAATTTCCTTAATTTATCAAAACATTTTAGACTTGAAACCATTTTTCAAAAACATTTGAAAGTTAAAATAAATCCGATACTTCTTTCTTGCTCGTTCTTGATTTTTCAAGAACACAAATTTTGCTTATAAATCAAAATATATTTATCAAAAATCAAACAATTTCTATTTAAATGCCATAGTTTCAAATTTCACATATTACATTACAAATCACATAACAATTTTCCATTAATTCAAACAAAGGTAACACAAAATTTACATATTAAAATTCTCAATCACTCAAAATGCTACAATTTTGCAATTTCTTAAAATCATAAATCAATTAAAATTCCCTTTATTCAAAATAATGTAAACATTTATTTCTCAAATTTATTCACAAAAATCGGATAATGACGAGTTCCATAAATATTGCAATTTCTTAAAAACATTTGAAAATCATATTCCAACTCAATTTATTTAAAACAATCGAAACAATAAATTATAACATTTTTCCCTTTCTTGAATTTTCTAAAACACACAATTTATATATCATTCAAAATATAAATACATTACCCACCTCGATTCCATGCTTGGACCTTGATTAAATCATCAATTTCTCCAAAGCCTCATTGAAATCCCCAAATTAAGACAAAATCCCTAATTTATTATTATCCAAGATTGAGCATCATCATAGCATAATCACTTAAATTAACCATAGGAAACCCAATCCCATAAGCTTTCCAAGCTATCTAAACAAAGATCTCACTAAACTTTCAAAGATTGAAAACATCTCTTACCTTAAACTCTTCATCAAATTTCGGATTTATTTGCTCATGTTGGAGCTCTTGAGCTCCTCATCCTTTCCCCCTTGAAGCAACTCGAAAAATGCCTCTTGAAACCCATGAAAACCGAAACCTAACCTCTCCTCTTGTTCTCCACCGACATATCCCTCTTTCTCTCTTCTCTCTTCGTTTATTTCTTTTCTTTCTTTTGTTTTGAAACCATCGTGCTTCACTCCCTCTTCATACGACAGCCCTTCAATCTTCTTTTTAATGAATGGTAAATGACCAAAAGACCCTTGCCTATAAGCCTTCTAACAATATAACTTAAGTGAACTTCCTAATTTGCCCATCATTTAGCCTTTAAAAAAAACTGTCATCTTGCCTCCTTAATTTGAGCAGGAAAATGAAATAATTTGATAACACTTCCTTCTAGAGAAGTGTTCCTTTATGTCTAACGTTTCCAACAACACCAAAAATGCTCAAATCAGTTCAGAAATAAAGGAGTTATGGCCAAAATACTTTCAGACCTGAACTTAACCACGATTGAACCTTACGCAAAACTTCTCTCCAGAAATTGAACACCTTAGGGACTAAATTGTACTTTGATCCCTTCACATGATTTGTAGCCCCATATCTCTATTTTATTTTACCTTAAGAATCAATTCAATTGGATCTCCACATATCCCGAATTTCGCAAAATACTGAACCATATTCAGAAAATTATCTAACTCATAACCTTAAACCAATCCTCTCACTTAGGTTCAAACAATCTCTTTCCATTTAATCTCCTAAAATTCATAATTTCTGATGAAAAAGTAACTAATTGTCTTAGGAATCCAACGCTTTGAAAACCAAGTCAATCGGATGTCGGACGGAGAATTTATAAACAAAAGATTGCGAAAGGGTCGGATTGAAAACAAAATAACAGAACTTTAAATCTATTGATAAAACCGAATTTTCCAAAAATCATAACTCTTGATCCCGGACTCCAAATTTGACAATTTTGGTGTCAATAGAAAGCTCAAAGAAAGCTCTAAAACTTTCATTAAGGACAAAAAAATCAATTTGGCCTCTAAGAATATCCAAAACTACTTCAAAGTTTCTGTCCACTAATGATCATACTAAACAGTACAACAACTTGTAAAAATAATAACTCCACATTCCATGGTCCAAAAATTCTATACTTTACCTCAATGGAAAGATAAAATCATGTTCTAAAACTTTTTTGGAGAACTTAAAGGCAATTTTAACCTCTAACTAGGTCAATTTTTCAGTCAAAGATTATGTCCTATTATTGTCATCCTATATAATATCCAAACTTTCAAATTTTATATCTCCCAATTCCCACATCCAAAAATTGCATACTTTATAGCATCGGAAAGATTAACAGACAAGCTACAACTTTCATGTAGACCACTTACTCCAATTCAGACTAAATCTATACGACGAGTGGCTTCAAAGCTGAGTACACGCAAATGTACACTTATGGACATTTTTACAAAACAAAGCAAAATAACACTTAACTTTGACTGATCATAACTTTTACTCCTGATATCGAAAAATATCAAACTTTATGGCGACAGAAAACTCTTGACAGAAGCTACAAGTTTCATGAAGATCTTTTTCTCCAAAATTTACCTAAATCAAAAAGTCAACTCTCAAGTCAAACTTTCTATATCCAAAAGTCAACTTTCTTAATTCTCCAAATTTTCACACTTTTACTCTTTATTTCTTGATTTCCAACTTCTATTTCATTCCTCTCATTCACTCTAACCTTTTATAACTCATACAAATTTATTCAAATCCCAACTTTATCAAAATCCATCAATTCTTTCCTCATCACTTTCCTTTAAGTATAAATACATTTATACCTAAACATATACATAATAACACTCATTTCTTTTTATAAGATTTGGATAAAGGTAAAAGAAATGGAAAAAAAATTATACTGAAATTTTGGATAGGTTAAATCTAAGGTTTCCAACGCAAGAATTTTCGTTACTAGGATGTCGGACATTTGTTTCGCTTCAATTGAACCGTTTCTTTATTTTGATTCGATTAGTTTCGATTCGCGATCCGTTCCATTTCTTTGTTTCGTATTCTTTCGCTATACAATTCGATATCCGATTCGTTTCGCCCTCCGATGCAATTCGTCAATTTTGCTTTTATTTCGCTTCCGCACTATGTCCGTTCCTATGTTTTTGTTTCTCCGGTTAGGATCCGGTCCCGAGATCGGGTCCCAATAAGTTCAAAATGGTATCAAGCAATTTTTTGTGCCTACTCCTTGTATTCTTATATAAAAAATTATTGATGGTAGATTATTAAGATGAAATTTTACATAAGGGCATTGAGTTTGTAGGAGATTATTGAAAGTGAAGCTGATCTAGCTTCCTTTCCGCAAAATTCAATATTAGCACAAATCAAGAAACATGAAGAATATTTGATTAAAGACCTAACGCATTCACTTGCATACTGAAAAATCCAAGAGGTTAATTATTTCGCAAACTTTCCACGCAAACTTCTTTGCCACCAACAAAATAAAACAAGCAAAACCAAAATAATAAAAAACACAAAAAATTTGGTAATGTAGTTCGACACACCTTGTTTATGTCTGTGGGGCTCTTACCCAACTTAATACTTTCACGAAAGTACAATAGATTTACTCAAGACTTTACTGAGCCGACATCACTCAACCCTTGACACTATCTCTTAACCTCATTTTCCGTGAAAAAATTTCACACCCAATAACACAACCAACTTGTGTTAACTTCGTCAGATTTTCTAAACAACTTTTACTAAAAACAATAATAAATAAAAATAGCTCAATTAAGTATTTAGACAACTGAAAATTGAACAACGAAATATTTTAGACAAACGAAAGACTTCCTTATGGTTTTTATCTTCTTGAAATAACCCAGTTGAAATTCTCCACCATAACTTACTCTTTCTTCACAGAAAAATAATTCACGATGTTCCTTCAATTAATAGCTAATACCCACTTCACCAAAGATGATCTTTATTGTATCAACAAATCAAAATGCATGGTTCATACAAGAAGGTCATTAATCACTATGCTGAAAAATAATACTGAGTCTCCACCAAATTGTCTCACGTTTGCACACACCATTCACTGTGAGACCAAAAAACAAGATTGTTGTATTCCCAGTTTTCACATATGCGCAGCCAACAATCTATTTTGCAAACATACAAGTGACTTCCTCTCCACTGCAACACCCATGCACACTACCTCCATCGTATGTCAAACGTAAGATGTAAATATTCAGCTCAAATCAACATGTGTGCAGCCAGTCATTTTTTTGTTTAAGGACACACAACTTCCGCTACCTCAATTACGCACTTCAATGTACAATTGCCGAACACACTCCATTATGTTGGTTTCTCCACTTACATATTTTAATAGACTTCATCAATCATTGGGAGATGTGCACACCACTCTTCATTAAACCAACACCAAATCCATCTACACCACACCCACGTAAGCTTTGTTCCATCTTTCATATGTAATTAATGCCCACACGCATTACTATGCCACACATTCATTGACAATTAATGCACACACTCTCACAATCATTATCCAATCTTCATATGAGATATCCTCCAACAGTTAATTGATGCACGCACACAATACACATAAGCTATGAGAGTCCCACTTCAACCAGAAGATTATTCATATACCTTTTTAATTAAAGTCATTATCCAATTAATATCTTATATATCCAATTAATAAATAATGCCAAAACTAAATAAAATATATATAACAATATCCTCCTTTTTAGCATTGTTTGTCACAAATATACCCCTAAATAACATAATTGGACATATAATCATCAAATTCACAATCCATATGAGATGAGAAAAAGAACTCCCCTTAATCAAATATCAGGTTCCAAATTATCAAATCATTCAAATTTCTCCCTCTTGAGACAAAAAGATGTCAAAAAGTACGACGAGTAATCACGTATGTACCTTGAAATCTCCCCTTGAATGGAACATTCACCATAAATAATCTAATGTCTTCCCTTTGGGACAAAACAATATCAAAACGTATAATCATAATAATCAACTATGGGTGCAGTGAAAGAATCATAAGCATGATAAGATGACAATTTACCACCATTCAAAACACATGCCAGCATATCACTACTTACTTCACTTCCATCTTCATCAAATTGATCAAATTCATAAACCCAAGTAATGAACTATAAGTGTTGTCAATGTAAAGAGAGAGAAAGATACACGAGAGAGAGACCCACACTAATGAGAGAGCTTAAGAGTCTTCGGTGGAGCCAAATAGAAGTCACGATGTAAACTACTAAAAAGATGAGACGACAATAGCAACATAAAACTAAAGAACTAAAAAAATCTTTTCTTTTTTTACCTTTTGTTTCTTTTGTTTCTTTTCTTTTTTTAACATCCCAAAAAATACTTCAAAAATGTAAAGCACACTGTCCCTTTACGCCTCAAAGAATCTCGAACTTAGGCTTACTCCTACATTATCCCGATCATCAGTTTTTTTTAATAGAAATAACTGACTTGTTATCTATTAGACCAGTTACTTCACAAACAGTAACTAATTGTGAATCTATACATTTTCTTGTTTTTCCTTCATTATGTTTTTGTGCTTGTACTTGACCCTTTATAATCCAAGCTTGCTTTGATACCATAGGACGCTGCTAAAAATTTAATGGAGAGCATCTAGATTTTCAGTTTTGACCCATTTGAAATACCATTTGTAGTAACTGATAACATCTTGGCCTTATATATCCAATGACTCCACAAAAATGACATGTAGGTATAAATCTTTGATTTTTTCTCGATGTTTCTTCTTCTTGGACAGATTTGGATATGTCATCTTTCTTCTCATTCACTTTAGAGCACTCACCCATTTTTCGTACATTAATTCATAAGCCTCATAAATGTTCTCCATTTTATCACTCGACCCACTTTCATTACTGTTATAATCTGAAATCGAGTTTTGAGCTAAATCGTTTGCATTTTTTCCAAAATTTCCAAATTTACTTATATTTTCATCTTCAATTACTTCCTTCTCAGTTATTGTTAAACAAGTAACTGGACTTTTGCTGTACACAGTAACTAACGTATCATTATTCACAACTTCTTCTTCACTTCTGGATTCGTTATCACTCCAAGTGCTCGTATAGGATTTTCCTTTTTTCTTCTTCATAGTATTAGCACACTCTGCTTGAATATGCGCGAAGTCTTGACACTCATAGCATTGAATTCTCTTTACTTTTCTTTTTTCCTTTTGAGTTTTGGCTTGTTAATTGAAATTGTTGTTCAATGAGCTGCCACCATTTTGCCTAAACTCGGGTCTATCCTTTTTCACTCTCTTCGACTACTTACTAAACTCTCGTGTTAATATCTCTATCTCCTCATTCTCGTTGGATTCATCTTCTAAGTCATTCACGACTTTACCAATCTCGGCTTGCAATGCTAATCCTTTCTTCTTCTCTCAATTGTCCCTCAACAAATTCATTTCGAAATTTGTAAGAATTCCAACTACCTTCTCTAATGACAAATCATTGATGTCATGAGTTTCCTCGATTGTTGCAATTTTTGGAATAAATCTTGGAGGTAGTGATCTCAACGTCTTCTTGATAAGTTTCACGTTGGAGTATTTCTTCCCCAGTTGATGAGCCTGATTTGCTATATCTCGTAATTTTTCATGAAAGTCTTCAATAGTCTCATTCTCATCCATCTTCAACTCTTCAAACCGCACAGCTAACGGCTATAGTTTCGATGCTATCATGGATTTTGACCCTTCATGAATAGTTTACAAAGCATCCCGCGCTTCTTTTGTCGATTCACAAGCTGAAATCATTGAAAAGCATCCCTCATCAACAACACTGAATATCATATGTATTGCTTGTGAATTTTCAAGTACACTTTCTTCTTCAAATCTTGTCCATTCAAATGGATCTTTTTGAACTGCCTCTCCTTTGTCATCAGTGATCATCAGATGCATCCACCCATCTACTACCGAATGCCAAGTTTTTGTTCCCTGAGCTTGAATGAAGACTCTCATCCGTGATTTCCATGTAGAATAGTTAAAGCCACCTAACAGTGGTGGTCTGATAATTGATGTTCCTTCTCTTAAGGCCATGTTCGCAAAACTAAGATCTGCACTAACTTACACCATGTTCTGAATTGGTGACCTTGCTCTAATACCAATTGAAAAAACAAAGGGGTTAATTATTTTGCAAACTTTTTTTCCACCAACAAAATAAACAAATAAAACCGAAATAATAAAAACATCAAAATTTTAGTAACGTGGTTTGGCACACCTTGTCTACGTCTACGGGCCTTCACCTAACTTAATACTTTCACGAAAGTACAATAAATTTACCCAAGTCTTTACTGAGCCGACACCACTCAACCCTTGAAACTATCTCTCAACCTCACTTACCATGAAAGAATTTCGCACCTAATCACACAACCGACTTGTGTTAATCTCGTCAGAAGATTTTTCTAAACAACTTTTACTTAAAACAATAATAAGCAAAAATAGCTCAAGTATTTAAACAATTGAAAATTGAACAACAAAATACTTGAGACAAAAGAAAGACTTCCATATGGTTTTTATCTTCTTGAAATAACACTGCTGAAACTCTCCACCATAGCTTACTCTTTCTTCACAGAAAAACAATTCATGGTGTTCCTTCAATTAATAGCTGATACCCACTTCACCAAAGATGATCTTCACTGTATTAACAAATCAAAATGCATGGCTCATACAAGAAGGTCGTTAATCACTACGCTAAAAAATAACACTAAGTCTCCACCAAATTGTCTCACGCTCGCATACACCTTTCACCGTGAGACCAAAAAACAAGATCAATGTATTCTCAGTTTTCACATATGCGCAACCAGCAATCTATTTTGCAAACATACAAGTGACTTCCTCTCCATTCACTATAACAAATATATACAATCCGTGACGTTTTATTAAAAAAAACGTCACTAATTGTGAAGATTTTTTGTGACATTTAAAAAACGTCACAAAAAAATTTAAATTTTTGGCGACGTTTCATAAAAACGTCACAAATTTGTAACATCTTTTATGACGTTTTATTATTAATAAAATGTTGTAGAATAAAAACTACGACGTTTAGTTGAAGAAAACAACGCAGGAGGTGTATGTCTTTTGTTTAATTAATGCACATTATTTTCCACTTTTTTTCCTTCTCTGCCTTCTTCCCACCCAGAGCGCTCCTTCTTCCTCCAATAACATTATGAAATTCCTTATTATTATAAAGTGTATTTATTTATTATTATCATTAAGTAAATTTACTAATTAATTTTATTTCCATTATTATAATTATTGTTAAATATTATTATTAAATTTATTGTAGAGTATTTATGAAATTTATTATTATTATTATTATTATTATTATTATTATTATTATTATTATTATATAGTATTATATATTATTATTATTATTATTATTATTATTATTATTATTATTATTATTATTATTATTATTAAATTTACTAATTAATTTTATTTCTATTATTATAATTCTTGCTAAATATTATTATTAAATTTATTGCAAAATTTTATAAAATTTATTATTATTATTATTATTAAATTTCTTATTAATATTAAATATTATTATTATTATCATTGTTTATCATTATTATTAAAAATATTTATTATTATTCATAACATATTATTAATATAAATAAATAAAAGCAAACTAACTTAATGATAATAAATCTATTAAATAATAAAAGAAAATAAAATAAAATACTACTAATTTTAATAAAAAATAATAATTGAAGTTCACAATATGGTTCAATCTAAGCCCTCATGTTCAATCTAAGCCTCCATGAGAAGGAAATAGAAGAAGCATCTCATGAGGCGCTGGCTCGCCCTCAAGAAGAAGGAATGAAAAAGCATCTCGCGAGATGCTTCTTCTGTTTCTTTCGTTTGACTCAAACAAGTCTTTGTATGCGTCTCACGAGGGTGAGCCCTCGCCCTCGCTAGATGTTTCTTCTGTTTCCTTCTCGCGAAGGTCTAGCGAGGGCGAGCTCGAGATTGGGCATATTATGAATTTTTTAGTATTTTTTTATTTAAAGTAGTTGTATTTTTATTTTAATTTTCTTTTATTATTTAATAGATTTATTTTCATTAAGTTAGTTTGTTTTATTTATTTATATTAATAATATGTTATGAATAATAATAAATATTTTAATAATAATAATAATAACAACAATAATAATAATAATAATATTTAATATTAATAAGGAATTTAATAATAATAATAATAATAATAATAAATTTATAAAACTGAATAATAAATTTAATAATAATATTTAATAGAATTATAATAATAGAAATAAAATTAATTAGTAAATTTACTTAATAATAATAGTAATAATAATAATACTAATAATAATAATAATAAAGAATAATAATAATAATAATAAGGAATTTAATAATAATAATAATAATAAATTTCATAAATACTCTGCAATAAATTTAATAATAATATTTAACAGTAATTAATAAAGATTGTTAAAACTTAAAATTAAAAGTTAATAATTAAGTAATTAACATTTAAAACTAAATGTAAAATTAATAATCAAATGTGAAATTATCCATATGTTTATAACTTATTGGAATGTTAGAAACTTAGAGCTTGGAAGTAATAAGTAATAACCATCCTAAAAAATAAATAACATTATAAGAATTTATTTTTAGAATAAGTATGCAATAATTGAACTAATTGAGACTAAGCTTAGTATGGAGATTCGGCAATTTAAAATGATTAAAATTCTTAGAAAAATGATGAGCCTTTTGTTTAATCATACTCAAATCACTATAGGAAAATTATTATTACCTTTGATATGAGAGTAGTCATTATTACTTTTGATCAACTCATCAATATTATTTGTGTTCAATGTTATTTATACTTACATTTATAAATGTCAACTAAAATTCTTAAAGCAATACATTTATTAATGTCAATTAAAAATTGTTAAAGCAATATATATATTTAAGAATGAAATATGAAATGGTGTATATAATATTATGATTTGTAAAAATGACAAAAAGATCAAAGGTTTAAAAGGAAATTTTTCAAAAAAATTATCATTCAACTTAATCTCATGTTATGAATAAATCTTTGAAAATAAAATTATGAAAGATTTTTGTTATGATTGTTGTAAATGGAAATGAAATTATGATTGTTTTGTAATTGTCGAGATTGAAAATTGTTGGTTATTATTGGAATGGAAATGGAATTATGAATAGAAATGGAAATATAATTATGGTTGTTTTGTGGTTGATGGAATTGGGAATTATTGCAAATGGATGGGAATGTAAATGAAAGGAAATGGAAATAGAATTATGATTATTTTGTGATTGTTGTAATTTAGAATTGTTGTATTATAAATGGAAATGAAATTTTGATTATGATTGTTGGAATTAAAAATTGTTGAAAATGGATAAATAAATAAAGTATAAAACTATAAAAGCCCTCTCCTCTGCGATACTGGCTTTTATAGTTTTATTTATTTATATTAATAAAGTAGATTTTCTTCTTAATATTTTTAAATTTATAAATGGTAATTATTTTATTTATGTGATTATTATGATTAGGTTTGTAGTTTAGTATATTACTTATGATAAATAAATATATTATTTAAAATAAAGATGTCTATTATTATTCATAATATTATTAAATTCGATATTATTATTAACTATTGTAATTTATGTAATTATTTATTTATAGATTTATAATAATAATAATAATAATATTATTATTATTATTATTATTTAGAAAAAAATAATAATAATCATACTAATAATATAAATAATAATAAGGGTCATAATAGTAGTAGTAGTAGTAATAATAATAATAATAATAATAATAATAATAATAATAATAATAATAATAATAATAACTTGTAAATTTTCAGTCAGCCAGTCTCGAGAGGGTGAGCCCTCACCTTTGCGAGGTTGACTTTTATTTATTTATATTAATAAAGTAAATTTTTTTAAATATTTTATTCATATTAATAAAGTTTCTAAACAGCCTGTTAAGAAAACCCCAAATTTTTTGAACCAATTTCTTCTCCTCCCGGCCTCTCTCTCTCTGTAACTCCTCTTTCTCTTTTTATAATTTCTACTGGGCGGCTTTCTCCTCTCCCTGGTTAGCCCTCCAACGATGTGATTGGACTATCGCTAATCTCACCGTCCATGACTCTGATGACACCTCTGCCCCTTGATGTAATTCACAGAAATCTCTCCACTCCACTCTCTGCTTATCACTTGCTCTGCGTGTCTACGGGCATGTTTATTGGTCGATGTTTGATTCTATTCGATTTGATTGTGATAGTGGAATGAATTGACTGCTCTTTTTGTGAGGAACGAAATTTGTATATTTAGCTTGTGTGATTCACCATATGTTGTCGTGTCCATCCAGATTTGCTGCTAGGGTTTCAATGAGCATATTCGAGCTCTTCCCATCTCACTCTTTGCTTCTGATTTGATTGGTCTTTTTTATTCTGTTTTAGCAGCAGCAAAAGGAGGATGATGAGATGCTAGTCCCACACTCCAACTTTGCGGTCGGCCCTCAGCCCATGGAAGGTACGCACTCCAATTTTTATTCATAATTTGCCAGTAACCTCTGTATTATTGTGTGATAGAAAAAGAGCCACAAAAGACCTTCCTTTTTTCTTTGTCACTTCAACGAGAAACCTTTTCTTGTTTATTAAAATGCTGCATTCATTTACCCTTTGTTTGGATGGAGGGAAAGCAAGAGAAAAGAAAGGACTCTTCCTTTCTACTGTTTGGAAAAAAATAAGCAAGGGAGAGGGAGAGAATGGAGAGGAAAGGGAGAGAAATAAGGACCAAATATATTTCTCACCAAATTGGTGAAAAAGGAGGAAAATTCAGGACTAAAAAGCTTAATATAAATAAATTACTATTATATCCTTATATTTAATTTATAGATGTCTAATCGAGACATAAAGATGCCTCAAAATATTCTTTTCATCGAATATAAGTTTAATTCCTTCTATGCGAATAAGGAATCCAAACGAGGAAAGGAAATCTCATTTCTCTTCCATTCTTTTCCCCTCTTTTCTCCTCAATATTTCCTTTCCTTTCCCTTGTGCAAATAAGGATCCAAACAAGGGCTTATAGTCTCACAAGAAGTTTTGGAATTTCTAATGTTTCTCTTTGATGGATTCTAGATAAACTGTGCCGAGTATACTTGTCCACTTTGGTTTTCCCCTGGGCCAAAGGCATTGATAGATAAGATCCAAGTTATCCAGTGCTTTCCGTTGTGGGAGGAAAGTTCTATGCTTGAGGAATCAAAAGCTATGACCGAGGAGTGGTTTGTTGGGGTTCCATTGTAAAACAGAGTACTTTAGTTCCTATTGGCATTCAGGTCTTCGAGATATCTGCTGGAGATTACTTCACCTGTGGAGTTCTGGCTGACAAATCATTCCTCTCTGTTTGTTGGGGTCTTGGGTTCCCCAGCTCTCTACCTGTGGCAATCTCATCAGGACTCTGTAAAACTACTCCCTATGCCGCTGGTTCTTACGAAATGAGCAATTACACTGCACCTTGCAAATCACCTGAGTCTCATCTTTGCTTGCCTTGCAGTAATGGTTGGTCTGCTGAAATGTACCAAAGAACTGAATGCTCTACAAAATCAGATTGCCAATGCGATTACAATTGTTGCAGCTGTCATTCAACATAATGCTTCTCAAATTGCTCTTCTTTATATTCAGATGCTGCTAGAGAAAAGAAGCATGATAGGTTTTGGTCATTTCAGTTTCCAATCATTGTAACTGAGATTGCCTTTGCTGCATTGCTAGTAATTGTTGTACCTACCATTGCTATTTTGTACTCATGGGCAGTCCATGCAATGAGCAACCAATATTACCAACAGAGGTAGTTTTGGGAAGCAGCAGGTTGCACAAGAAACCTCACAAAGATCAACAGATCAGCTTCAAAGACGGATGTGGTGGAAGCAAAAGATCAGCTACGACATGATGAAGCCTACCTTGGCAATGACAAATTGCTTGAACTTTTTTCCTTCTGCAGAAAGATTAATGCATTCTCCCATCAGAAGAAATGACTTCACCCCTGATTTAGCAAACAATATAGGATTAGAAACAGCAACTTGGGCAGAAAGTATCGTTGTCATGTTGATATATTACATACTTATGACGTTTTGTTTATATTAATTATTGTATTATGATATATTTCAAATTGCAATTCAATAATACATTTTTTGCTATTATGCAATTACTACATTATGACTTTTATATTAAATTGAAGAATTATTAAATAAATAAAATTTATAAATAATATTGAATAGTTATTAAATAAATAAGATTTAAAAATTTTATTTTAAAATATAATTATTAAAATTAAAATTATTAAATTAATATGATTTTTTAAAAAATGGAAAAAATAATAATAAAGAATACAAATAATAATAAAAAAGTCATGGAAAACATTTCGTGATGTTTCTAAAAACGTCGCAGTAGATATTCCGTGACGTTTTCAAAAAAACGTCATGGATTCCTTCACATTCTACGACGTTTTAAAAACGTCGCGGTATGTTAGACAATCCATGACGTTTTTAAAAAAACATCGCAAATTGTCCCAACTTTCAATGACATTTTAATAAACGTCGCGGAATGTCATAATTTTTCTTTCCGCGACGTTTTTTGTAACGTTTTTTAAAACAACGCAAATGGTATTCTGCGACGTTTTTGGACCTTTTGTGATGTTTTTAAAACGTCGCAAAAGGGTTTTTGCAACACCCATGCACACTACCTCCACTGTGTGTCAAACGTAAGATGTAAATATTGTAACGTCCTGTCTCCATATTAAGGATTAGGACTTGAAATTTCAATACATGTGAGCTCAAAGAGAGATTGATGAAATGCATTTTTTCTTGCTCATGCATAATGTTAACATATATGCATATGTGTTGGGCCCCAAATTGTTGTTATTGATGTTATTAAGCATGAATTATGTTAATTGTATGATTTGTTGCATATTTTGATTTTATTGGAAGTGTTAGTGGAAAATTAAGAATTATTTGAGTTTAGTATGGAATAAGTATTTATGAAAGGGGGGATAAATGTGTGAGGGCATTATAGGAAGTTCACTTAAGATGAAGGGATTAAGGCTTTGCATGGAAGGGCATTTTAGTCCTTGTATCTTTAGTTAGGGCTTAGGTGGAAGGAGTTAGAAGAAGAAAAGAAAGAAAGGAAAATAAAAAGAAGAGAAAAAGGAGAAGGGGGAGTCGTAGGAAGAGAGAAAGAAGAAGAGAAAAAGAGGAAAGCTAGGTTCAGAGGATTTTCGATCCGATTGAAGCTTCAACAAGTAAGTATGAGTTTATTTCTTCTTGTTTGAGATGGATTAAACCCTAGATTTGCTTGGAATGATGTTAGAACCGATGGTTTAGGGTTTTCGGAAATATTGGTTAAATTCTTTGGGTTGATGATCTTGTTGTGTTTTGATGATGATTTTGTGTTCGAATGAGTTTAGAATTGAAGTATAAGGCATGATCTTAAGTTTAGGTGTGTTGCATTGTCAAAATGGGAAGGATTGAGGTTGAAAATGCTGGAAAATCGGGTTCGGAGATACTCTTCAGACCCGCACGTCGTGACGTGCTCATGAGCACGCCGCGACGTGCGTGGAAGGCGTGCACATCGCGACGAGCAACAGGTCGGACGTCGCGATGCACACATGGTGCACGTCGCGACGAGGAGCGGGCCACACGTCGCGACGAGCGAAGCCTTCGTCGCGGCGAGCCCTCAGTTTTTAACAAAGTTGAGTTTGATGTTTTGGGCATATTTTTTGCTATAGAAGTCCAATTGAGGTGATTTTTGATGCATTGTAAACTAAAGACATAGGGATATAAGTTTCATGAAGAAATGAAGGTCTAAATCAGTCTCTAAGAATCTTCAATTTTGGATGGAAGTTGAGCATGAAACTCTTATTTCAGTCTTGGTTATAGTTTGAATTGTTCAAGTATGACTTTCTGATTTCAACACCAAATTGATTGGGAATTTGGCTATTTAGTTAAGGAAATCAAGTGAGGCAAGAGGAGCAAGAGGAACAAGAGAAAAGGCATTCCTAAATAAGAACAAGCAAGGAATTCAAGGTGGGTTCATGTCTATAATACAGTAAATAAGTCACTCATTGTTTTGTTCAAATTAAGAAAGATATAATGCTTTAAATTGCATCACCAATACCTTATGTGCTAGTGTGAAATCATTAGATGTTGCTATATGATTTGCATTCATGATTATTGGAAAGATTTCAAAAAGGGTTTTCTCTTTTCACGAATACATGCATATGAATTCATCTTTTTCGAAATGTATGAAAAGCAAGTTTACAAGTAAGTGTCGGTTTGGCAATCAAGTTTACAAGACTTTGAATCATGCATGTTATGTGGGTTTGTGGTAGTCCCAAGAACCGTCACGTGCACGCTGACCATGAAAAGGCTTCTCCCGCTTACCCGCTAGTGGCACGGAGCTCCCCACAAGGACTCCAACTACGACTACACAGGACCATTTCGATGGACATGTGTAGTACGTCATGAACCCAGGCTAACCCAAACCATTATACTATGCTATGTGCTTATGATTTGTCGTTATGTTTCATGCACTCATGTTTTGAACTCTACTCATGAATTGTTCAAAAATCAAGCATTTCAAGATAATGACTTTTACATGCTCAATTACTATGATTTCAAAGTACATCACGGCAATGAGTTATCTTTTGAATAGTTTTGCTTATTTCTATATTATAAATGTATTCCCACGAGCTTTATAACTCACCCCCTTTACCTCCCCCATTCAGGTGACGAGCAAGAGATCGAGTGAGTCACGAGTTATGGCAACACTCCATTTTGTTCTATTTATGTATTTTCAAGTTTCACTTTTGGAAGTCAAGGCTTTAATTACATTTCAAGTTTTATTGGTTCAAGTGTATTTTTGTATTTTTGGCATCTTGAAGTCAAAAGTTGTAATTTGGTTTGAAATGTTATTAAAGCTTTGTAAAACTCATCTTTTGGATATTAATGAATTATAGATATGTTTGTTTCAAATAAATGAAAGCAAGTTCCAAGTTTGTTCGCTATGGGGCCCTTGAGCTTCCGAGGGTTTTCCTTCTTCGTTTGATTAATAAGTTTTGTCTCACGCAGCAAGTACCACGCTTTCATGCCCGATGTTGGGCTTCGAAAATGGGGTCCAACAATATGAATATTGAATCTTTTCACAAAAATAAGTGTACATGCATTCATTGACAACTTCTGGGTATGATTGTTTTTAAATGTGATATTATTGAAAGTTAGAAATAGAGGAAGTGGAAAGAGTGATCTAGGTATGAGTTGAGGAAAGATTTGGAAATAAAATTGGTAGTGATCTAGAAAGTGTTTACTGAATATGCTTCATCTTTTAGCCATAATGTTTTCTCTAGTTGTTCAAACGAGATGACTCTTGATTTGGATTAATCTAGAGATATATGGATATATTTCGTATGAAGATATCAAATTTCAATTATGTCTCTAAAAGTCTCAAAATTTCATGAAGTTAAGAATTTGGTGCAGTACGTTGGTGTAGGAATGGAAATTTCATCTTTAGGATTTAGGGGTAAATTTGGAATTGATATAAATAAATTTTAGCAAAGGTACCTTCTAGAAAGTTGTAGATATTTCTTTTATCTTTCCAACAATATATAGTATGAAAATTTTGGACATCAGAGTCAAAATTTATGATCTTTATAAGTGGAGACGTTCTGGGGAAGAAATGAGACGGAAGAAAATGAGACGGAAGAAATGAGATGGAAGAAAATGAGACGGAAGAAATGAGACGGAAGAAAATGAGACGGAAGTAAATGAGACGGAAGAAATGAGATGGAAGAAAATGAGACTGCAGAAATGAGACGGAAGAAAATGAGACGGAAGAAATGAGATGATAGAAATGAGACGATAGAAATGAGACGATGAAAATGAGACGATGGAAAATGAGATGAAAGGAAAGTGAGACGTTGCAGAAGTCAGAAGACATAATTGGTCTTTAATTTCTGCATAAAAGTTGTATATCTCTAAGTCCTCTTTCTAATAGTCTAAATACGAAGTCAATCTGACATCTGTGGTGAGAGTTATGGCAATCGCGCCAAGGCATGTACAATATGAATAAAGATATGAACATGTTGGATTCTTTTGACTATAACGTCTCCTTTAGACCTCCAAATGACTTGATTCTTTAGCCATTGGATTTGTAAGACATTTCCCTACGTCTCCACAAAGAATCATAGCCTTATGAAATTAATGGAGAAAGATTTAGTGAAAAGAGTGGGACGGGTGTAGTGAGTGTGTTCTTCAATAATATGAACTGGTGTTATCTCATTGAACATACTTCAGTATTTTGATGTTTTCTGGATCAATAAAGGTCCAAATGATAAAATTTTTGTTTTATGGTAAATTAGAAACATAGAGCTAAAAATTATATCAAGAAATAAAATTCTGAATCTGACTCTAAGAGTTTCCATTTTTGGATGGAAGTTGAGTTTAGGGTACTAGTCTTGGAATAAAAGCAGTTCGGAGATATTGGAGTATAACTTTCACACTACTGAACCAAATTGAATGCTTTTGGTGTCATTGGAAACGTAAGACAATAGAGAAGAGTCTTCAACAATAAAGTGTTATGTTAGAATGTACAAGGGTGCTTTTGACAAGACACTTAAGTATAGAAAACATGAGGCATAAATGGAAGAGCGAATGAGACAATTATCAATCATTAAGGGCATAATTGGAAGAAGAAGTGTTGTCTTGCCTATAAATAGATTAGAAACACGTGAATGGAAGGAAGTAGGAGGGAAGAACGGATATTTTAGAGAAAAGAGAGAGAATGTCACAAAAAGGAGAGAGAAGTACAAAGAGAAGAAGAGAAAGAGAGAAAGAAGAGACAACAAGTTAGGGTTTCGATTTCCCTAACCTACAAGAGAGATTTTGGAGTAGATCAAGAAGGGAAACAAGTATAGGAAGAGAAGAGCTTCCCTTTGAGCCAAGCATTTCTTCATTTGGTGAAGAATGAAGATAAGAAAATTTTAAATCTTTCGGATTTGTGGAAGGATTCTATTTCATTGAGTTTAGAAAATGTTGGATTTAAGTATTCTAGAATCAATTTTAGTGATTTTTGCATTACAGGGATTTTCAATTGGATTCTTATTGGATGATGATTTGGATATTTTGAGATCAAGTGAAGTTAGAAAAGAGATTATGAGAAATTGAGTTATGATATAAAGTAACCAAGTGTTCTTGAGGTGTAAGTTTATGAATAAGCTAAACATATGCAAAGGGTAAAGATTGATGGGAGGATTTAGAAAGATTATGTACAAATGAAGTGTAAAGCTAAGTTAAATTAGACACATGTGAATTATGAAATAGGAATGAGCATAATATGTGTTCTAGAACATATGCCCGGGATTGTCATTGAGCATGCATTATACATAGTTCATTATTACAATTGTGCATAAATGAATGTTTTTACGTGTGCAATTACTGATGAGTGTGCAATGTGTGTTTTGTATAAATGGGTTGTGCAGGTCAAGTGTCTGCATTCAGGCGTTCCCAAAATTTGAAAACAAATGCTAATCTGGAACGTATTGTGAGTAGACCTAGATGGTCTCATTCTATTGTTTGTTCTGTTTGCCTTTTTTATATTAATTGAATTCTGAATGTGTCTGATTATGTTGGGTTTCGTACAAGAGGTCCAATGATTGTGATTCTGATTTTGATATTGAAGTGCTAATTGTATGTGAATAAGATAAATTAAGTGCACTGAAGTGTTTGCTAATTGAACTTTGAATGTGATATTGCATGCAAGTTAAGTGTGAATTCTCAACTATATGTTGAATGCCGGACTACGATTCGATGATAAGTGATTGTGATTGAATAAGAGCATGCAATTTAAGTGATGCATTTCGTCTCATGAACACATGAAATATAAAGGTGTTGTGACTTGTGTTGCCTGTATGAAGCGCTTCCACGTAGAGCTATGCTCCGTGATTTTGTTCTGATTGAGCCCTATGGACCAATATTATGTTCTGACTGAGCCTACGGGCTAGTATTCTATATATGTGAGTGGTAAGCACTCAGTCACAACAATAAGAACGAATGTGAGTCTCATACAAATGGCAAATGCATAATATGATTGTTTGAGTGAATTGAATATGAACGAAAATGTGAAATTCTGTATGATATGTATTATGTGACTGGGTGAGCCATCGATGATGGTCACTCATTGAGTTCACAAAATTCACCTAAAATTTGCAACTATTTTTAAGATTAGAAGAATACCCCGTTAGGCCAACGGGAGTATACCTACAGCATGTAAGTGAAGGATATAGATCGGGATTAGTTCGTGTCTGCATTTCATTTCTCTATTTTTGTATTGCATTGTATCTTCCACAAACTTTTGTATAAATTTGTATTTCAAAATGACTCGAGTGTTTTGTATTTGTGAAAGGGCCCGAACGGCTATTGAAAATTGTGTTTATTGAAATTGGTTATGCATGAATGTGGGCCCAATGTGAGTTTCGATTTTTGCATATATGTTTGTGGTTTTGGAAAAAAATGTACCAATTTCTGAATGATTGAGTGCTTTAACATGCTACCTTCGTGAGGCACGGACTCGGATATCATCATCGATGTTAGGTTCGGATCATCGCGGGAATGGGGTGTTACAAATATTTAGCTCAAATCAACATGTGCGCAGCCAGCCATTTTTTTATTCAAGGATCACAACTTCCGCTACCTTAATTACACACTTCAATATACAGTTGTCGCACACACTCCACTAGGTTGGTTTCTCCACTTACATATTTTAATAGACTTCATCAATCATTGGGAGATGTGCACACCACTCTTCATTAAACCAATACCAAATCCATTTATACCACACCCATGTAAGCTTCTTTCCTTCTTTCATATGTAATTAATGCCCGCAAGCATTACTATGCCACACATTCATTGACAATTAATGCACACACTCTCACAATCGTTATCCAATCTTCATATGAGATATCCTCTAGGAGTTAATTGATGCACGCACACGATACACACAAGCTATGAGAGTCCCACTTCAACTAGAAGATTATTCATATACCTTTTTAATTAAAGTCATTATCCAATTAATATCTTATATGTCCAATTAATAAATAATTTCAAAACTAAATAAAAGATATATAACACATACAATTACTTGGGCAAATCAAAAACTATGAAGAATATTTGATTAAAGACCTAAAGCATTCACTTGCATACAATTACTATTATCAAATATAATTTTTACAAGGATAATGACATGCAAATCACCAGATCAAGCATGAGACAAATTAAAGGAAGAATTTGAAGGTAATAGAAAATTAAAAATTTGTAATGATATTCTTAAAAGAGAATTTGATATATGGAAGATAAAAGATGGGGGGACAGTTAAGGAGTATTCTCTAAGATTCAAGCAATTTGTGAATCAAATTAAACTTTATGGTGAAACATTTAAAAACTTGAAGGTGATGAAAGAATATTGACTAGTTTACCTAACATATTTAAGCCTAAGATTTTGACAATCAAAGAATCTTATGACTTAAAATTTTGTCAATTGCATAACTAATTAGTAAATTATATGCACAAGAGCAAAAGATCTCTATGAGGCATAAAGAGAATATTGAAGGAGCACTCACGATGATGTAAAAAGTAAGAAAATAAAGTCAAATATGAAAAAAAAAGGGTATTGGTGATTAGTATAGTAAAGGCAGAAATTCAGCATAAAATTTAAAATAATTTCATAAAGGGTAAAATTTCACCCTATGGAACATGAAGTAGAACAAACAACATCGAGAAGCATCATTAGTACGAAGGCAAACCTCAATATTAGTGTTGATGGTATAAAAGATTTGGACACATCGAAATGTTTTGTAAATGGAAGATGGAGTCATTAGAGAAGCAACTTTTAGAATAAGAAAATCATATTAAAGATCAACCACAATCTAAGGAATGTTTGTTTATGGTAACCAAGTCCTTTCTGTTAGATGAAGCGAACGTTTAGGCTATTGATAGTAGTTGTACAAGCCATATAGCTAGAAATATCAATATGTTCACTTCACTTGATAAATCTTCCAAAATTGAGGTGAAGTTGGGAAAACGAGACCTTATGCAAACTAAAGGTAAAGGTACTATTATTGTTCCAACTAAAGAAGGTATTATGTCTCTTACTAGTGTCCTTTACGCCCTTTGCTTAGAATATTATCTTTTGAGTGTAGCTAAAATATTGAATAAAGTTTTTCAATGATTTCTAAAGATAATATGTGCACTATTTATAATCATCATAGCTGTGAAATCATAATTGCTACAATGGTAGACAATAGTTTTCTATTGGATTTATATGTAGCTAAACAATATGTTTAAATGACAAAATTGATGAAATATAGTTACGTAATAAATGATTTAGGCATTATAATTAGAAAGCTTCAAGTTCATAAAAGATAATGATATAATGATGGGTATATCTGTAATTTCTATAAAAGATAGTGTTTGTGATTTTTTTAAAAAGGAAAAATGCTTAGAAAAGCCTTTCTTGTCAATAACGGTTGGAAAGGGATCAAAAAACTTGAATTACTCCTGAGTGATGTATACGGTCCAATGGGAATTCCATATCTAATGGAAATGTATATTTTCTTTTATTTATTAATGATTTCACTACGATGATCTAAGTTTTTTTATTCTATGACTAACAAATATGAATTTTTTATATATATTTAAGAAATTTAAGGCTTATAAAGAGAACCAAAGTAGAAGCAACATCAAGATCTTAAGGACAAATAATGGTATGGATTACAATTTTAAAGAATTTAAGGATTTTTTGAAGTTTTAGGTATCGATCATTAGTTTACAGTTCCTTAGACTCCACAACAAAATGAAGCATTGGAAAGAAAAAACATAACCATGGTAGAGTTGAACATACACATGATGCTTTAAAAGAATTTATTGTAGAAAGCTTTGGGTTAAAGCTACAAATGCATTTGTCTATCTTTTAAACAGACTTACAATAAGGCCTATAGAAGGTATGACACTATACAAAGTATGGTTCAAGTAAAAACAATCAGTCAATCACTCAAAGTCTTTGTTTCAATGTGTTACATTCATTTAATTGCTATAAAAAGAAACAAATTTAGTCAAAAAAAAGACAAAAAAAGTTAGTGGTGTCTATTTATCACTATCACACCTCTATATGATGCATCTATCATTGTTTTTTTCATTGATAACAATTCTTTATAAAGATATTGAATAAGGAGCTATTAAGAGATTCTATACTGAAGGAAACTTGCACTTAATTGCTTAAATCTTTCTCAATACTCATGAAAGATCTCAACATCTTTTTTCTTTATTCCACATATTTCACTTCTTATACTGGCTTCTTTTAAGGTAGGGGGAGTTTATCAAGGAAAAACGGTACTATATCTACCTATGTCATAATAATAGACCTAGGAGGCAAATAAGATAACCAATTTTTAACTCCATTCTCCCTGTGAGGATCTTTATTCTCAAGGCCACAAGAGGTAGGCATAGATAAATAAGATTAGACTTAAGCCTAAAACCTATATTCAGGTTTGGCTATTCAATGTAATGAGGTTGTTAAGTTAAATTCAATGCCTCCAATTCTTTTAAGGTTCTCTTTTGATTAGTCAGGATTGCTTCAATTTCAAAATCGCTAGAGTATTTTGTCAAATCAAGTGTTGGTTCTAATCTAGGATATAAAGAGTAAGATGCTTGCTTATCACATAATTTAGTTTACTTCCTTAATCTCTTAGTTGTTTTCTTAACATCATGATCTTATTGAAGTTCAACTGAACAAGAAATTTTGGGCATAAAAGAAATAAATTCACTTTAACACCAAATCTCTAGCAATAATGCCAAAATTTAGTGGATGTCGAATCTAACAAATATAATCTTACTTAATGAAAGATAAATTATATATAGAGATGCACAAGATCAAATCCATATGGACTGTTAAAACTTATTTCCTTTTCCAAGTAAACAAATAAAAAAAAAGTAAGGGGATTTTAAGATGAAAATTGAAATAGATTAAAAGAAAAAGTAGAAAATTCATTAAGAATGCAATTTAATAAAATAAAATGATAACAAACATCTAGCTTAGGGTATAATTTTAGTATTGTTGAATTGATTATCGATACAAAGATAAACCCTTCTATTCCTTAATAAACTAGTTATAGTCATTAACAAGCTCTAACAAACCATCTCTCATTACCTTCTTCGTTAACTAAAATAAGCTCTTTGATTATTTCTTTTATCAACAAACAACCACAATCAAGATCTTAGAATTTAGGAATGGCAAATCCTAAAGAACCAACCTTTTGGAATTTTTTTAATTCAGTACCCAAGCCTTTAAATTTTTTGATCAAGTGACTAACCTTTTATAACATTAAAAACTTAGTTCAAAATTTTAGTTTTGTTAATATTTTATTGATTTGGATAACGTAATCTTTATTGTTCATGACATTTAGGTGTCTATATAGAGAAACAATTGCTAACTAATCATCCACATGGACTAAAACACCTAACCTATAATCTCTTTTGTATATTGGGTTAGGTGTTTTAATCCATAGGGATAATTATTTAAGAATTAATTTTTTAGGTGGACGTCTACATGTCATGGATTAAAAAAAATCCATTAGCCAAATAAGAAAATACTATATATAACTAATGTTTTGAGCTGAGTTATTAAGGTTATAAAAGTTTATCACTTAATTGAATATTTTAAAAACTTAGGCACTAAATTGAAATTTTTCTAAAAGACTAGAGAAACCGCCAATTATAGCTAATAAACATATAAGCTTAGTTTATATAGACTAGATTATATATCCACATAATATGAGTATAATATCTTATATCTTATATTGAATTATGTTATTCTATTACTAAACAATAGATTAATCAAACAATTACATATTTACTCATTCGATAGACAATATATTATTTGGATAAATGAAAATAAGCCTTTTATATCAATCAAATAGAGCAATAATTTTAATAATCTTAGAAGATATATAAATACTAAAGAATAAAAGACTAAAAAATTAGATCTTAAAATTCTTAAAGAATCAAATTTTAATTAAACTTTAGTTAGAAAAAGATATTTTAGTTTCACCTAATTCTCAAAGATAACATAAAAGAAAAATAAAGAAGTGTCATAAGAATATAGAAAAACTACAATGAACCAAAATGTGGAAGGAGATGGGACGACAACCTTCTGCACCTCTTTCTTATAAATAATCCTAAAATCCTATCTAATCTTCCTAAAAATAAGAAATAAATGCTAAGATCAAGACTAAATTTGAAGGATCTCCCTTTAGGATTATCCTACCTATTCAAAACTCCTAAATAGCGCAAAACAAGGACAAAAGTAACTGAGACCTATTAACTTTAAAAGAGCCTCATCCAATTAATCACTTTTATTTTTTAGAGTGGTCATATTGACGAAGGCATAGGCACACCTTATGCTTAAAATTAAATATTAAAGAGATGTATTAATATGATTCCTATAAGATGTATCGTAGGGCTATATTGCATCATCAAGATGCTTTCTCCAATCCTTTATATTTGGGTTGACAATCTTTTAATGTATGGATTTGATCTCTTTGTTAGAGATCTCAACTTATCCATTAGCTTGTGAATAGTATGGAGTAGAAATGCAATGCATCCATAGTATTGTTTTAATAAAGCCTTCACCACTTTATTACATAAATGTGTTTTATAATCACTAACTATATCTCTTAGTATTCTAAATATTGTGAAAATATTAGTCTTAGGAAATTTACAACCATTTTAAAATCATTAGTATAGATAGATTTTGTTTCCACCCACTTTGAAACATAATCCACGACAAGAAGTATACAAATATTACTATATAAAGGGAAAAAGGACTTATAAAATCAATATATTGTATACTAAATATTTCATAAACAAAAGTTGGTTAAGTGTTGTTTGATCTTTATCTCCTAAGTTCCCAATTTTCTAGTAATATTCATAAGCTTTACAAAACGTGTATGGATTATGAAATAAATTAGGTCAAAATAATCCACACTTTAACATCTTATAGGCTATTTTTTAAGGACCAAAGTGTTCCCTATGTACATATGTATGATATAAATTTAAAATTGAGGGAATTTCATATTGAGAGACACACCTTCGAATAATTTAGTCAAAACAAAATTTTTGCGAGTAAGATCATTCCAAGTGTTATTTTATCATTTTAAGCTCTAGACAAATCACTTAATAGTGTTCTTATAACCAAATAGTTAAATGTATCAGCATACTAAAGTATAATTGTTTGAATGGAAAATAGATCCTTGTTTTAAAAACAGACATTTAATTAGGACGACACTTCAATTATGAACAATCTATTAAGGTGTTTGGATAGTAAATTTTTTACACTTTCCTAGTTGGGCATTGTTAAATCAAACTCTTATAATAAGAGCATCTATCGAATGAGCCTTAGTTTTTCCTTTTTCTTGAAGAGTAGGTATTTGAGAGCTATATGGTCAGATTAAATAACTACTTTAGTAGCAAGAAAATATGGACAAAATCTCAAGCAAAAATAAGAGCTAAAAGTTATTTTCTTCATGGTGGTGTAGTTACTTTGTGCAATATCAAAGTGTTTTAAAAGCAAATAGATAACATAAGAAGCGATTTTAACTTTTTGCCTAAGAATAACAACAACAATGTAGTTACTTGAATCACGCATAATATTGAATTATAGGTGTAAAGGTTAACAAATCCTTTATCTTGTCAAACATTACTTTATACGCATCATCAAACTCAAATGTCAATTTTTTGTAGCAATGTATATAGGGACTGAGTAATCTTGGGAAAGTCTTCGAGAAAATATCAATAGAATCTTGCATGACTAAAAAAGAACAAACCTTTTGTACCTTTATGAGGTAAGGTAAGGATTTAATCACATCTATTTGTGGTGTTTCTACTTCTATTTCCTCTGAGTACACAATATGACCTAAAATAGTACTTCCATAAATTGATATTTTTCATAATTAAGGACAAGATTTTTCTCTATATTCCTTTCAAGTTCCTTAGTTAAATTAGCTAAATATCCATCAAAAGAATGACTATAAATAGTAAAATTATACAGTAATACTTCAATACTTTTCTTAATATAATCTAAAAATATACTTGCTATACATCTTTGGAAGGTGGTTGGTACATTGTAAAGTTCAAATGGCATGCGTTAATAGCTAAAAGTATCAGACGGGCATATGAAGATGGTTTTCTCTTGGTCTTATAACACAATTTGGATTTAATAAAAAAACCATCAAGATAACAATAGTGAGAAATAACCAACCATATCTCTCGACATCTGGTCCATAAATGGAAGTGGAAATGATCTTTTCTAATTATCGCATTTAACTTCCTAAAATCTATACAAACTGCCATCCATTTGGAACATGAGTAGCAATTAACCCACCATTAGGATCCTTTATAACATTTATACTTGTTTTCTTTAAAATAACATGAACAATACTAACCCATTTTCTATTGAAGATTAAGTAGATCATACCTGCATCAAAAAGTTTCCAATTCCCCTTTTTCTCAACTTCCATTAAGGGTAGAGTTAATTTGCACCGAGCTTCTCTTGAAAGCTTGCAACCTTCTTCTATTAATATTCTATACATATAAGTGGATAGATTTAATCCTTTGATATCAATTTTCACTACAAAGGTTTCACTCTCTCTTAAAAACATATACCTAAAATGAATAGGTAAGGGTTTTAATTACGACTTTGGTGTTGGTTTAAGTGATATTACCTAAAAGATTTCATCTTGAATAGTATTGTTGATGACAAATTTTTTTCCATGTTTTATAATACTGTGAGGTTATTGCCAAGTGTGATCTTTAAATTGTCCTTATCATCGATCACAAGCAATTTCTGCACTAAATGATCAATATAATCGAAAATAAAGACAGATGACACATCACTAAGATATCTCATGACATCATAAATATTAAATTAATGATTTTTCTATCAAATTTCATGGTGAGTGCATCATTAGACACATCAATATTTATTCTAGTTATCTTGAGAAATGGCCTCCCTAACAAAACAAATGTAGAGTTAAGAGAATTATCTTCTTTCATATCAATCACATAAAATTCAGTAAGGAAAACCAATTTATTGACTTGCACTAAAACATCCTTTAAGACCCTCACAGGGTAAACAACAAAACTATTGACAAGTTGGATGACCACACCTATCTCTTTTAATGGATCAACATTTAAAGATTCTTAAATAGAAAAAGGCATGACATCAATTGAAGCACCCCAATCATGCATAACTTTTTTAGTTCCAATATTGCCAATCGTATATGGGATATTGAACGTACCTGGGTCTTTATACTTAAAGGCCATTTCCTTTAGAGATTCATTTAGAGAATAGCTCACGGTCTTTCACATTTACACTTTCTTTAATTTTTAGTTTACCTTTATCAGTGCATAGTTCTTTGAGAAAGTTTATATGATAAGCTACTTATTTAATGCATTAAGCAAAGGAACCTTTACCTTGAAAAAGGGCTAAAAAATTTCTTTCTTCTCCTCCTCTTTCTTAGATTTAATAAATATTTCAAGGAAGGGAGGCTTAGTAACCAATGCCTCTAACAACCTTGGAATGATTGGGTTGTTGTTAAGGAGTTATCACTTCCTTTTATATGTTTTCCTTTAAGGCGTGACCATAAGTTATTCCTAGACTTATATTTTTCTTCAAATCTTTTCTATTTTATAAGGTAATTGCACTTGCATTTTATTTCATATCAATAATGTGTTGTGAATGCAACTTATATTGTTTCTCCAATCTACTAACTAGTGATGCAAGTTAACTAATTTGATTTTCTAAATTTTGTCTCATATTGAAATTGTTGTGAGTTAGTGATGAGTGCTTTAATCATATTTTCAGGATACATACTTGACTTTAAGGTAGGTTATTATGGTAGACAAACTAATTGGTTAAATATTTTAGAGACTCAATGGCCTTACTCCATAACTAAAGTTGCAATAATCATACCATCTTGGGTTATAAGTATTGGAGTAAGGATGATATTTACTTTGTGATGGACCTAGAATCTTCCAACCACATTGGCATACTTTTAATTATCATTTCGAAGTGTTGGGAACATGCCAATTGGGTGGTTAGGAGTGGCACAAATCCCACAAATGTTGGCTTGTTTCATCTTTCCCATGGAAATATGTTAAACATGATAGGTTAAATTAAAAAATTGTTGTTCAAGATTAAATATATTTACCTTATTTACTTTTCTTAAAAATGATCCTTATTTAAAACCAAATTATTAAAAATTAAAAGCTATGATGGAGATTAAATCTCTAACATCTTGAGCAGTTTTATTCATTGTAGCACCTCCACTAATTGCATCTATCATCCTTCTTTTCATTGGGAACAATCCTTTATAAAAGTCTTAAATGAGTAGTTATTTAGAAATTTCATATTGAGTGCAACTGACGCATAATTGTTCAATTTTTCCTAATATTCACAAAATGTCTCTATATCTTTTTCTTTATTCCATATATTTCTCTTTTTATGTTGGCAACTCTTAAGGCAAGGAAGAATTTGACATGGAATAATGTCACCATATTTGTCCATAAAGTAATAGACCTAAGAGGTAAATAAAATATTCAATCTTTAGCTCTATCACCTAATGAGAATGGAAAACATATAGCTTAATTTACTTCTCGGATACACCTTATAGTTTTATACTTAAACATGCCACATGGAATTCCTTCAAGTGCTTAAAATAATATTCATTCTTAATGTCACAAAAGGTAGGAAACAAATTAATCATAATTGACTTAAGCTTAAGACCTACATTCAGGTTTAGATATTTGATGCAAAGTGTTCTTTAAGTTAAATTTGGTGTTGTCAATTCTCTTAAGGTTTTCTCATGATTCATGATTTCTTTAATGTTGAAATCACTAGATTAGTTTGTTAAATCAAGTTTTCTTTTCCAATTTAGGATATAAAGAAGAAGATGCTTGCTTATCACATAATTTGGCTTCCTTACTTAATTTCCTAATTGTTTTCTAGATATTAGGATCATGTTAGAGTTAAATGCATTGAAAATTTTTTTGATAACATGACACCAAATTTCCAACGAATAGTGTTAAAATTTAGTAGTTTTCAAGTCAAAAGAAATATTTTTTTTTCGACACCAAATTTCCAACAATAGTGTTAAAATTTAGTAGTTGTCAAATATAACAAACATAATCCTACTCCAATCACAAATGAATTGTATATAACAATCAATAAGATCGAGTCTACAAGGGCCAGTAAAACTTATCTACTTTTCTAAGTTAACAAAACAAAAATAATGCAAGGGGATATCAAGATGGAAATTGAAATAGATTAATAGCAAAGATAGAAAATCAATCAAAAATGTAATATAGTAAAGTTAAATGGCAATAGACATCTAGCCTGTTAAGTCCAAATGACTTTACTTAGATATGATTTTGATGTATAACAAAAGAGCAAAATAAAAGAAAAACCAAAAGAAGACGAAGTCAGAAAGACGAAGTCAGACATACAGACAAAGGAACACAGACGAACAGACAAACAGAGAAACAGACGCAGAGACGAAGCAGACTCAAACGAAGACGCTATACAAATAGTAATGCAGACGCAGACGCAGATGAAAATAGTAATACAAACACAGACGTAGACGCAGATGCAAATAATAAAGCAGACGCAGATGCAAATAATAAAAGTAGACGCAAATGCAGAAGCACAGACGATAAAATACAGATGAAGAAAAACAAATGCGGAATTCGAAAAGAAGACGAAGGAGTCAGTTCGAGTTAGTTACAGAACTCAACTAAATAACCGTTTCTTTAAAGATTCAAGAAACAAGAATCAAGAAGCAGTTACAGACGAAGGCTATAAATACAAGTCGAAGTCAAAGATTGCAAAGTTAGAAAAATCAGCAAAAGTTAGACAAGTTAGAAAAAGTTAGACAACATGATCGTAAAAGCATTCAATTTAACTGAGAACTATTTTACTGTTACAAGTCACAAACACTTTTTTTCTGAGAAAAAGTAGTGCAGATAGCCTGCAGAGGCTAAGTGTGAAAGAATACTAGTTGTAGAGACCTGAAGAGGCTCGAAAAGAATACTTGTAACGTTGAAAGAGATAGTGAAAATCTCAGAAGAAACTTTGAGGACTGGACGTAGCCCACGGTTTGGAGTGAACCAGGATAAAACAATGTGTCAACCACTCTCACTCTCTATCTCTATTTTAGATTCAAGTTTTATCAGTACTTAATCAGTAATCAAAGTTTTCAAAAGTTTTGATTAATTAGAACTTATCAGAAGTTCTGTATAGAACTTTATTTCTAACAAACAGTTTTGAAAGAAGTTTCAAAAAGGGGAATACCCAATTCAACCCCCCCTTCTCGTGCATTCTATATCGTTTTATAAGTATTATATTAACGTGTAATTCACTTCAATTGGTATCAGAGCCTGGTATCCAAGGATCACTTTAGCAAAGTGTGGATCAAAGATAATGGCGGAATCACATGTGTACATCGCAGAAGGAGCCTCAGTCACTAGACCTCCAGCATTCAACGGAGAAGACTATCATTACTGGAAAGATAAGATGCGGCTATTCATAGAATTTACTCATATCGACCTTTGGGACGTAATAGAGAACGGACCCTATACACCCGTAGATGATGATGGCAATTCTATTCCACGAATCAGATGGATGACTGATCAAAAAGCAAGAATACAGCTGAACTCAAAGGCGAAGTTCTTCTTGACGTGTGCCCTAAGCAGGAGCGAGTATGACAAAGTCCACGGATGCGATACCGCAAAGGAGATGTGGGACACATTGTCCATTACTCACGAAGGCACAAGCCAAATTAAAGAATCCAAGATAAGTATTCTTATGCACCAATATGAACTTTTCAGGATGAAAGATGAAGAATCTATTGATCAGATGTTTGGAAGATTTCAAACAATTGTCAATGGATTGAAAGCGCTTGGAAGAACATACAACAATCAAGACCATGTTCGAAAGATCCTAAGAAGCCTTCCGAAGAGATGGAGACCTAAAGTTACTGCGGTGCAAGAAGCGAAAGACTTGAGCGTGTTAAAGCTTGACGAGTTGCTTGGATCCTTGAAGATTCATGAAGTTGAACTCGATGTTGAAGACAAGCTCAAACGGGACAAGTCGATAGCGTTGAAGGCCGGACATAAGAATCACAAGACTCAAAGACGGAGGAAATCATCAAAAGCGTTAAAGATTGAAGAGTCAAAGGATGACAACTCCAGCCAATCAGAACCAGAGTCAAGTGATGAAGACGACGAGTTATCTTTCATCTCTAGAAAGATAAGACGCATGTGGAAGAAGAAGTCCAGAGCAAACCAGACTTTCAAAAAGAATGTCAAAGATGAAGCCAAACCAGAAAATTCATCTATCATTTGCTATGAATGCAATCAGCCTGGACACTACAAGTCCGAATGTCCGACTCTAAAGAAGAAACCAAAGAGGAGTAGAGAAGGCAAGAAAAGCATGATGGCAACATGGGAGGACCTAGATTCATCGAATCGAATCTGTGTTACAATCGTGCGAACATGCAAATATCTACCGATGGCGAAGAAGATAGTGATGAGGAGGTAAATTCTGACTACGATAATCTGCATGATGCCTACTCAGAATTATTAGAAGATTCTCATGCTATTCTGAAACAGTACAAACTGTTAAAGAAAAAGTATGCAGAAAATATTAGACATACTGAAGAAATAGAGAGAGAAAATATTTGTCTGAAAAAGCAATTAGAAGAAAAGAATAAAGTTGTAGACAGATCAGAAGAGATCAATCAGCTTAAACTTAGAATCAAAAATCTATCAGCTGATTTAGCTACTTTCACAGAGAGCACTAAGAAAATGAATGAGATGCTTGGTAAATGTAGACATTCGAGTGATAAAACCGGATTAGGGTTTACAGCAAACAAGATTCAGTCTCATAATAAACCTTTCTTTCAGAAGAGAAACTCTAAAAGATCTCGTTTTAATCAACGTTTTAGTTACATGCATCAAAGAAATCATCATATGCATACTACTAACCATAAAGGACCCAAGAAAATTTGGGTACCAAAGAATAAAATAGTTTCTCCTGCAGATATCCTTCCTTGGAAGATACGGCAAGCACCATTGGTATTTAGACAGTGGATGCTCGCGACATATGACGGGAAAAAGGTCTATGTTCCTAGACCTTCAGTATAAGAAGGAGGATCAAGAACTTTCGGAGACAACCAAAGAGGCAAGATCATTGAATCGGTAAAATAGGTAAAGATTCCTTTGCATGCATAAATAATGTACTACTTGTTGAAGGTCTGAAGCATAACTTGATTAGTGTCAGTCAGTTGTGTGATTCTGGTTTCACTGTCACATTCAATCAAAATCTTTGCGAAGTCAGAAACAAAGATGGGTCTATACTTTTCTCTGCCAAGAGAAGAAACAATCTTTACAAATTTGATTTAGAAGATTTTCAAAGCCAAAATATTTCATGTTTTCTATCTTCCGAAGAAGAAAGACTAATCTGGCATAAAAAGCTAGGTCATGTCTCTTTTAAATATATTTCAAAGTTGGCAAAACATGATTTGGTAAGAGGATTGCCAAAAATAAGTTTTGACAAAGAGTTTTTCTGTGAAAATTGTTTGAAAGGAAAATAAGTTAAAACTTCTTTTTCTTCTAAAAATTTTGTAACATCATCTAGACCTTTAGAATTATTACATATGGATTTGTTTGGTCCAACAAGGACAATAAGTCTTGGCGGAAAGAAATATGGGCTTGTTATTGTTGATGACTTTACTCGATTTTGTTGGATATTGTTTTTATCACACAAAGATGAATCCTTTAAGTACTTTAGGACCTTATCCAGAAAATTACAGAATGAAAAAGGAATGTCTATAGCCAGTATCAGGAGTGACCATGGTGGAGAGTTTGAGAATGAGAAGTTTAGGATATTCTGTGAAGAGAATGGAATTTTCCACAATTTCTCTGCTCCCAGGACTCCACAACAGAATGAAGTTGTTGAAAGGAAGAACAGGACAATTCAAGAGATGGCATGGACCATGCTGTGTGAGATGAATCTTCCTAAATACTTCTGGGCAGAAGCAGTGAATACAACTTGCTACATACAGAATAGAATTCTTTTGCGACCCATATTGAAGAAGACTCCTTACGAGTTATGGAATGGAAGAAGACCAAACATATCTTACTTTCATCCATTCGGGTGCAAATGCTCTATTCTGAATACAAAGGAGCTGTTGGATAAATTCGACTCAAAGACCTATCCAGGAATCTTTCTAGGCTACTCATCATCGTCTAAGGCATTTCGGGTGTACAACCTTACTTCAAAGACAGTTGAAGAGACCATCCATGTCAAGTTTGATGATAGTTCCCAACCCCATAAGGAAGATGACATGGAAACTGAAGGTCCTTCAAAAAGTTTAGATGATAGTACAAAAACTCCATCATCAGGAACTCATGTAGGAAAAGTTGAAGATATTCCAGAAACTATCGGACTGAAAAGAGATTGGAAATATAAAAGTTCTCATCCAGAAGAGTTGATTATCAGAGAGACCTCAGAAGGAGTTAGAACAAGGTCCAGATTCAGAAGAGAAGCTAATGTGGCTTTTATCTCTGAAATAGAACCTAAGAAGGTTGAGGAAGCTCTTCAAGATGAAGCTTGGGTGTTAGCCATGCAAGAGGAGTTGAATCAATTCACTAGGAATAATGTCTGGTCCTTAGTTCCGAAACCTCCTCAGAAATCCATCATAGGAACCAGATGGGTCTTTAAGAATAAGTTAGACGAATCAGGAAGAGTGAGTCGAAATAAGGCTAGATTAGTAGCACAAGGCTATAATCAGCAAGAAGGAATAGACTATAATGAGACGTATGCTCCAGTAGCAAGACTTGAAGCCATCAGGATATTGCTAGCATATGCAGTTTGTCATGATATAAAGTTGTTTCAGATGGATGTAAAGAGTGCATTTCTGAATGGCTTTATAGACTAAGAGGTGTATGTTAAGCAACCACCTGGTTTCGAGGATGTTAAGAATCCAGACTATGTCTATAAACTTCATAAAGCCTTATACGGCCTGAAGCAAGCTCCTAGAGCTTGGTATGATCGTCTGAGTACTTTTCTTATAGAAAATGGTTTCAGTAGAGGTCAAGTTGATAAGACGCTCTTTAGGAAGAATTTTCAGAATGATTTCATTTTAGTTCAGATTTACGTTGATGATATTATTTTTGGTGCTTCTTCAAACAAGCTATGCATGAAGTTTGAGAGTCTAATGAAGAAAGAGTTTGAAATGAGTATGATGGGTGAATTAAAGTTCTTTCTTGGGTTGCAAGTTAAGCAAACCGAAGAGAAAATTTTCATTCATCAACAAAAGTATGTGAAAGAATTGTTGCTCAAATTTGATATGAAAAATGTGAAGCCTATGACTACTCCGATGCATCCTTCAAACCTTTGTCGAAAGATGAACTTGGTAAGAAGGTGGATCAAACCTCATATAGAGGATGATCGGTTTTTATCGTATTTTATGCAAGTAGACCTGATATCTTGTTCAGTGTATGCTTGTTTGCAAGGTTTCAGGCCGATCCTAGAGAGTCTCATTTTATTGCTGTTAAAAGAATTATGAGATATCTCGCAGGTACTACTGATGTTTGCTTAATGTTTGAGAAAGGTAAAAATTTCAGGTTAATCGGATATTGCGATGCGGACTATGCCGGAGATAGAATCGAAAGAAAGAGCACAAGTGGAGGATGTCACTTTCTTGGCGCAAACTTAGTTTCCTGGTCAAGCAAGAGACAAAGCTCAATCGCTCTATCAACTGCCGAAGCAGAGTATATGGCTGCCGCAAGTTACTGTTCGCAGACGTTATGGATCAAATATCAACTTGAAGACTATTCAGTTCGAGAAGAGGAGATTCTAATCTACTGTGACAACACAAGTGTAATCAATCTGTCAAAGAATCCGATTCAGCATTCTAGAGTGAAGCACATTGAAGTCAGACATCATTTTCTGAGAGACTATGTTCAGAAGAAGATGGTCAAGCTACAGTTCGTTGAAACAGAGTATCAGTGGGCAGACATCTTCACTAAACCATTGAGTGAAGAACGGTTCCAGAAGATCAGACGCAACCTTAACATGGTTATGTTAAGTGAACAGTCAGGCTAAAGGGAAGTCAAAAACTAACGGCGTCAGGAACAGTGAGTTACAGCTGGTAACTTCTCTGACAAGAAAGTTTTGGAGGGAAACGTTTCACGATCTTTAGAATCCCTATGATTCTAGAATACGCGTGATAAGACTCTTCAAGTTGCCTGAAGCTGATATCATTGCGGTTACTCTCATCTCCAGACGGTTCATCTTGCTTTCAAAACTCTCTCAATCATCCTACCTGACGAAAAGCTATCCGAGACAATTTTGTTCAAACAATGGAAACAGCTATGATATTCGGAAGACATGTAGATTTCGAGTCATTGAGAAATGATGGCATGAATGTAAAACCAGAGATTGTAAGAGCTGGTTGGAGGAATTTCTTCCAGGTATGAGAACCAGTATACACAAATGAGGTGTATGAGTTTTGGAAGAACACTCAACTTGTAGACAACAACTGTGGTATCTTGATGAGATGACATATCATTGTTGTGACTAAGGAGCTGATTAAGAAGGTGACTGATTGTCCATCGGTTGGTGAGACTCTGTCTACCAAGGCCGGTTGGATGTCCCAGGTTCGCATGAGAGAAGAAGATGTCAGAAGACAACTATATGGAGCCAATGACTCATTTGAGAGGAAGACCTCTAGTTTGATTCCGAAGGCTAGGGTTCTTCACGCCATTCTGTTTAATTGCATACTACCCAGAGCATGTTCCAGACATTTGGTGACAACTTTGGATGAACAATGCTTGTTCTACCTGCTAAATCGCAACCTTGTCGATTTACCCTTCTTAATCTTTCACTACACGATTAAGGGATGAAGGATACAACTAGCTATCCTTACGGTATGCTTCTCACAAGGATTTTTAAAGAATCCGGAATCCTTCTCCACAGAGGAAATAGAAGGATTGTACCAGTGAAGAGTAAGATTGATTCAATCACAATACGGCGAATGGGTCTGAGGACCGTAGTTAAACAAGAAGCCGACTCTTCAAGGAGAACAAGAACTAAGGGGGAGCGTGTTTAGAAGAAGACTCCTGCTTCAAGTTCTCCAAATCAAGTGAGAATAAGATCGCCTACAGAAGAAATAAGAAGACTGACAGGAAAACCGCTGATGAAACGGACGACTCCTCAAATCAAAGTAAGTCTACCTCGAAGGACAGAAGAAGGTGCGCCAAAAAGACAAGGAGAAAGTCTTTTAAGTGAAATTACGAAGAAGGCGAAGAGATCACCGAGGATTCGGACTCTAAGGCAACAAGAAGAAAAGATTGTCAGAGAACAGAGTCAGGTAAAAAACTTCTCAATCTCGTGCACCTAAAGCAACAAGGTCGTTAGTTTCTATTCTGGAAGAGGATACATCCAGAAAAGAAAAAGAAACCGAGAAGAAAAGAAAATCGAATCGAGAGAAAAATCTCAAGTAAAGAAATCATCAAGATATTCAAGCGAAGATAAGACTAAGAAGATTAGTCGGAAGAAGACCGTCTCAACTACTGAGGAGGTTAGTCAAAGAAAGAAACCTCGATCTTTGCTCAAAAAAAAAAGAAACGAAAGCGGAAGCGAGTTCAGAAATCCCATTGCTCAACAGGAGGAACCAATGGAGGAAAGCCTGGTTCAGGATAATCCTATTGAAGCACAACCAGAGGCCACAGCAGAATCAGACTCGGATAATGATAAACCTTGTTTGATGGTATACAACTATCATAAGTTTTTGAAAAAACAAAAACTGAAGATCAAAATAGTTCATTATGTTACCAGGACAACTACTATCGCCATCGATAGTCAACCAATGAAGAAGACAGTAGTTCTTGTACAATCTATGTCAATAAATAGTGACACGTGGGACTTACTAGAAGAAGATGAAAAGATGTTCTACTATGCTTTGAGGATCTTTCTGAAGCCATACCTACAAAATTCCACAGAAGTCGTGTACTATTTTTTCGATCTCAGAAAAAACATAAATAAAGATTGTACTGGATATCCAGCCAAGATATCCTTTGGATTTGACTAAGGAGAAGTCAAAGCTATTTCCTGAGGAAGAAGTTCGTGATGATCTGTCCGCAAATCAAATGGAAGAAGAAGTGCGTAGAATTGATGATGCATGCGCTTCGAAGGAGAATGAAGATGGAGCTAGTTGCAGCTATATTGACAAGCAGGAAGACTGCCCAGTGGGAGGAAGAATAATAACAGGGACGTTTATTGAGTTCCTTATTCAGACAGTTTTGCGTATCAGGCCTTTATCTGGTACATTGTCTATTAATGTTGAAGGCATACCCCTACAAGGAAGACAATTATTGATGTTGCCTACTCCGTTTGACTTAGATCTTCCTGAAGCTGATACATTTATCCACCCACCGACTATTGAGATCAATGATGAATACATTCCTACCTCTGATGCTTATTCTATGACAATTCCGTTCACTGCTCCCTCAATAGATATCAACCAATCCTCCTCTCAGAATGATTCACAAGAAGAACTCAGCAGATTACGTGGTGAAGTCAATGAGATCAAGGAGACGATGAATGACCTGAAGAAGATGATGACAGAACTGCTGAAAAGCCATCATCGATAATCATTTTTTATTATAACAAATAGGGGAGAAGAACAGAAAAGAAGAGAATAAACAAAAAGAGAAGAGAATAAGCAGAAGAGAAGAGGATGTTCAGAATGTTTAGTATAGAAGGTGTGACTGAAGCAGACGAAGAAAGGAAGAAGTCAAAGAAGAAGTTCTGCAGATAAGTTTTGTTTTTTTGTTGTTCTTTTCAAAACATTGTATTTTTGTTTTCTTTTGTATATAATTTGTTATCATCAAAAAGGGAGAGAATGTTAAGTCCAAATGACTTTACTTAGATATGATTTTGATGTATAACAAAAGAGCAAAATAAAAGAAAAACCAATAGAAGACGAAGTCAGAAAGACGAAGTCAGACATGCAGATGAAGTCATACAGACAAAGGAACACAGATGAACAGACAAACAGAGAAACAGACGCAGAGACGAAGCAGACTCAGACGAAGACGCTATACAAATAGTAATGTAGACGCAGACGCAGATGCAAATAATAAAGCAGACACAGATGCAAATAATAAAAGCAGACGCAGACGCAGAAGCACAGACGAAGAAAAACAGATGTGAAATTCGAAAAGAAGACGAAGGAGTCAGTTCGAGTTAGTTACAAAACTCAACTGAATAATCGTTTCTTTAAAGATTCAAGAAACAAGAATCAAGAAGCAGTTACAACGAAGGCTATAAATACAAGTCAAAGTCGAAGATTGCAAAGTTAGAAAAATCAGCAAAAGTTACACAAGTTAGAAAAAGTTAGACAACGTGATCGTAAAAGCATTCAATTTAGCTGAGAGATATTTTACTGTAACAAGTCACAGACACTTTTTCTTGAGAAAAAGTAGTGCAGATAGCCTGCAGAGGCTAAGTGTGAAAGAATACTGGTTGTAGAGACCTGAAGAGGCTCGAAAAGAATACTTGTAACGTTGAAAGAGATAGTGGAAATCTCGGAAGAAACTCGAGGATCGGACGTAGCCACGGTTTGGGGTGAACCAGATAAAACAAAGGTGTCAACCACTCTCACTCTCTATCTCTATTTTAGATTCAAGTTTTATCAGTACTTAATCATTAATCAAAGTTTTCAAAAGTTTTGATTAATTAGAACTTATCGAAAGTTCTGTATAGAACTTTATTTCTAACAAACAGTTTTGAAAGAAGTTTCAAAAAGGGGAATACACAATTCAACCCCCCCTTCTCGTGCATTCTATATCGTTTTATAAGTATTGTATTAACGTGTGATTCGCTTCATAGCCAAGAGTATAATTTCAGTATTATTAAATTGATCATTGTTGTAAAGATAAACCCTTATATTACTTAATAAGTTGGTTATGGTTATTAACAAGCTCTAACAATCTATCTCTTTTACTTCCTTGTTCACCAAAATAAGGTCTTTGATTAATTATGTTATTAACAAATGCCCTAAATAAGCTCTTGGGATTTAAAATATTGACATTATTAAAAAACTAGAGAGATCACGAATCATAGCCAACGAATACACAAGCTTGGTTTATTTAGACTAGATTATACATCCACATAATATAATATTATATATTAAACCTTATTATTTAACCACCGAGCACTAGAACAATCAAATAATTATAGATTTAATAACTCCATTAACAACATATTATTTTAATAATTGAATAATAGGATTTTATATTAATAAAATTAATAATTTAAATAATCTTAGAAGATATATAAATACTAAAGAACAAAAGAGTAAATCAAAATAATTAAATCTCACAATTCTTAAAGAATCAAGCTTCAAGTAACCTTTGAATAGAAAAGAGAGTTTAGTTGCAATTAATTGTCAACGACATTATAAAAGAAATAAAGAAATATTCCAAGAATATAGAAAAAAACCAAGATGATATGGAGATGGGAGCATTGCCTTTTGCATCTCTTTCCTATCAATAATTCCAAAATCTTATTTTAGTCTTCCTAAAAATAACAGATAAAAGCTAAGATCAAAGTTAAATTTAAAGAATTCCACTTCTATTAAGATTTATCTTACCAAAAACAAGTCCTACATATAAAAATTTAATAAAGAGAGTAAAATAGGGGAAGAAATAACTAAGATGCACTAACTTTGGAAGGGCCTTACCCATTTAATCACATTTATTTTCTAAAGCAGTCATACTGACTAAGGCGTGAGTGTGCTTTATACTTATACCTCTTTTAAAAATTGTTTTATGAAAGCTTTCATTGTTTTCTTAAATTTGCATTTGTTTCCCTTTTTAACTAAATTTCCACTTTTAAGCACATTTTGATCTAAATTTCCAATCTACTTTATAAAACATAAAATACATAATTACAAACATTTTATCAATCAAAACATAAAAATTAATATGAAATATAAGTATTTTCTACATGCTATCAAGTGGGTACCTTTATGGACTATGCATATTAATCAAAAGGTTATATAGTTCATTATGTGAAGATTTCAAAGATTATAGTTTGTAGAGATCTTATAGTCGATGAATTGCCATTTCGGAAATTGCAGAAAATCTTAGTTGAACGACAATCTAAAAATTCATGTTCAAAATCATGTTTAGGAGTAAATATTATTCCAAAACTTTTACTTCAATTAAAGATGGTGATGATGATTCCAAATTAGATTTGGATTCTCCAGTTCTGAAACTACTTCTCCTTTTAGGGATTTATTCAAATTATAACTTGTTCATTTTAGAAATAACTGAGTTTATTGAAGCTTCTAAATAAGAAGAATGAAATAAAGTAATGAAAGAGGATATTCAAATGATAGAGTAGAACCAAATATGAGAATTCGCCAACAACTAAAAGGGAAGAACATTGTTGGTAGCAAATGAGTCTATAAAAATAAATTAAATCATGATTGTGAAGATTTATGAAAAAAAAATATTTGGTATCCATTATGGTAACACTTTTACACCTGTGGCATATCAAAACATAATTAGAATGTTGTTAGCTTTGTTACCAAGAATTGATGAAGTGTAATTCATCTATATGCCAAGTTTGCCTTTCTAAATGACATTATTGAAAAGGAGATTTATGTGCACCAGCTTAAAAGAGTTACTATCTTGGGTTAAAAGGATCAAATTTAAAAATTGAAGAAGGCATTATACAGACTTAGGATCCCAATGGTTGGTATACTAGAATTGACTCTCACTTAATTTGTTATTATTGGACCCCGAATCTTTTTGGTAAGCTAGGATTGTTAAATAAGGATTTTTGAATGATTATTCATGAGAAAAGAAGTTAAGAATTCTTGAAATTGAAATGAAATGGAAGATATGGTTTAAATACGAGATGGATTAATGGGGAATTAATTGACATGTTAATATGCTTAAGGTAAGGTGTCATGAAATTAGGTGGCATGATTTAATGGAATTCAATTATTGTATTTTGTGGACTAAATTAGCATGTTAAGGAAATTTGATTAACATGTTGATTAGACTAAGACTATATGACATGGATTAAGTGTATTAAGGTGTTATGAAGGTTGTAAATGTATTAAGGGTTAAATGGGCCTAAATCAAATGAAAAGAAGAAGAAATGGTTTGGACTTAAGTGATTTAGTAGGATGAGAAAAAGAAGGAAGAATAAATTGGGCTTTGGGTCCAAATGAAATGAATAAAGAAGAGAGGATATAAATGAAATGGGCTTAAGTTGTAGTAGGAAAATAAGAAGGAAGGAATAAAATGAAGTGGACTTGGGCTTGAGTAGTAGGAGTTAAATGCAAAAGGAAAGAATGGAAACAAAATGAAGAGGGAAGGAATTGGGTTTAAATGAAGAAGTGGGCTTGAGTAGTTTAATGAGGTAGGAAAAGAAGAAAAGAGAAGAAAGGAGTAGGCAAATGGGCCTTTGGGCTTAAGTGAGTGTGTAAGGAGTATAAAAGAAGAAAATAAGTGAGTTGTAGGGAAGAAGAGAGGAATACGAAAATTTTAGAGGGAGAGGAGAGTGGTTTCGTGGAAGAGGAGAGAAGGAGGAGAAAAGAAGAATGCTTTGGTTGGGTTGGATTTTCCAAGAGATTAAGAGGGAATTTGAAGAAAGTGCAAGAGGAAAAGTGTGGAAATCACTAGAGCTTCATTTTGAACCAAGTCATCACTTGGTTAGTGGAAGTTTAAGGTAAGCCTTATGTTTAAGTATGAGATTTTAGTTGGGTTATGGTTGAGGAAGACTAAGAATGGAATGGGTATTGTGATTCCAAGATAAATTTCATGATTTGTGTCCTTAGGATTTGTTGCATTTTGGATGTCTTTTGATTTGAGAATTGTGTTGATTTTGAGGAAAATGGTGAGAGGCAAGAGGAATGGAAAGCAAGGGAAGGCCATGGGAACAAGGTTTTCAAGCAAGGAATTATAAGGTAGGTTTTATGTTTATAGTTAAATAATGGGCCATTGACATAATTTTCAAAGAAATTAAGAATATAAAAACGTTTTCAAATTCATTATTTTTGAATGCCTTGAGAAATTGTTATAATTGATGTATCATGGTATGAATGATTTGAAAATGTCATGTGGATTGGATGATTGATGATTTGTTATGTGAATGTGATTTTGTTAAGGAATGATGATGCATTGCATATGAAATGCTTTATGATCATGAAATAATTTATGAAAATTTGCATGATTTATGCAAAACAAGATTTACAAGATTTTTGTCATAGGGCAATCAAGTTTCAAGTCATGATTATATGTTAAGTGGGTTAGGTTAAGTCCACCCAAGAAACGTCTCGTGCACGATGACCATGAAGAAGCCTTCGCCCGGCTGCCCGATTGTGGCATAGGATGATCCAAGATACGGACTCCTAAAGATTTGCCCATATAGGCTCATTAAATGAGACTATATGGTTGCCAAGAATTGTGGACTTGCCAAACCATTATGATGTGTTAGGTGATATGTGTTATATGATGTGAATTGTGACAAGTTGAATTGCATTCATGATTTCATGAACTTTTGAAAAAAAAAAGAATGATTTGTGATTTCAAGAAAATGACAAGAGCTCTTAGTTTATGATTTCATGAACCTTTGAAAAATGAATGATTTGTGATTTCAAGAAAATGACAAGAGCTCTTAGTTTATGATTTCATGAACCTTTGAAAAATGAATGATTTGTGATTTCAAGAAAATGACAAGAGCTCTTAGTTTATGATTTCATGAACCTTTGAAAAAAGAATGATTTGTGATTTCAAGAAAATGACAAGAGCTCTTAGTTTATGATTTCATGAACCTTTGAAAAATGAATGATTTGTGATTTCAAGAAAATGACAAGAGTTTTGAAGAAGACAATGTTTTATGATCTAAAGGAAATTAATACGGAAATGGACTTCTAAAACTGTTTTGTTCATTATTTGGTTATAAGCATAGAACCTTCTGGGCTCCCCAAGCTCACCCCCCTTATTTTCCCAATTTTTAGGTTTTTAGCAAGAAATCAAGAGGAAGTGGATCAAGGCAGTTGTGCTTGTTTTATTGTGTATTTGAAGTTTGGTTATGTAAATGTATAATTGTAATTCATATGAGCAATGGAATAAGGTAAATGAGATATTGTTATTGGTTTTGGAATTTGGCTAGGAAATGCCAATGAAATTGTAAAACTCTTATGTATGATGATTAATGCAATATGGACTTAAGTATGGTTGTGAATGTAAAATTGCATCATTGTATAGCCTGGATATGATAGATGATTAAGAGTGTGGCTGTTGCTTCGAATGGTGTTTGAAGATACCTTAGGGTTTAATCTTGTTATATGAGGTTGTATGATGAGTTTTATGCGGTGGAAGTCTTAGAATTGAAAATTGGGTAGTTGCATTTTAAGGGGATGTGCTGTCAAATTTTCCTAAAATTTGACAATATTACTCTCAATATTAGACCCTCTTGGTATGAATTAGATCGATGAGTCTTCATGAAGATTGTAGTAGGAGTTTAGAGTTTTCCAAGGTGTATCGTTTGCTAAATTTGGAGTTCAGAGTCAAAAGATATGATCCTTAATAAGCGAGGAAGGAAGGAAAGCGAAGATAGAAATCGGAAGATAGAAAGCGAAGGAAGGAAGCGAAGATAGAAATCGGAAGATAGAAAAGCGAAGGAAGGAAATCGGAAGATAGAAATCGAAGGAAGGAAATCGGAAGATAGAAAAGGAAGGAAGGAAAGCGAAGATAGAAATCAGAAGATAGAAAGCGAAGGAAGGAAAGCGAAGATAGAAATCGGAAGATAGAAAAGCGGATGGAAGGAAATCGAAGATAGAAATCGGAAGGAAGGAAATCGGAAGATAGAAATCGGAAGGAAGGAAATCGAGAAGATAGAAAAGCGAAGGAAGGAAAGCAGAAGATAGAAATCAGAAGATAGAAAAGCAGAAGGAAGGAAATCAGAAGATAGAAATCAGAAGGAAGAAAATCAGAAGATAAAAAGCAGAAGGAAGGAAATCAGAAGATAGAAATCAGAAGGAAGGAAATCAGAAGATAGAAAACCAGATGATAGAAATCAGACGATAGAAAACCAGATGATAGAAATCAGACGATAAAAAACCGGATGATAGAAATCAGATGATGGAAAAATAGGACGCTGCAAAATGTAGGAGATAGAATCAGCCTTTGTAGTCTTCATAAGAGTTGTAGATATAGATGTCTAATTTCATATGGTGAAAGAACGAAAACATTTGGAGCTATAGATTAAAAGTTATAGCAATCGCGCCAAAAGAGTTTTGATTCGATTTCGGAAGTGAGCATTGTCCGTTGTTTTAGGCATATTTCCCTCATACGACCTCCAAATGAGGTGAGGCTTGAACCATTGGATTTATAAGACACATATCTTTCACTCCATAAAATCCGGTATCAATTGGAGTTAAATTGAGAAAGTTTGTTCTAAAACAAGTGAAAGGTCTGTTAAGAGGGCATGTTTCGGGTATGAACTCTCTTAGGTTTTTGGAGTGTATCTTGAGTATATGACTCCGATTAAGGTGATTCTTGTTTCAGGAAGAACTTGAGACATAAAGCTACAAATTATATGAATAAGTCAACCCATGATTTTAGTGTATACATGGTGTGTGCTTGCCATGAAGGTGGAGTTACAATTAAGAATCCTGCAAGATTATAAGCGCAAGGTTTGGGACAACGAAAGTTGGGCTCAAAACAGGTTCAGCGTCTATGGTACTATAGTAAGAGTAAGAGTGTCAAGTTTAAGGTCTCAGCAAGGCAAGTGTCTCGGGATGGGCTCCACTCGGGCTCACATCCAGGACGATCGAGGCTCCCGAGTTCGGGTCGACATCAATGGTATCGAGCCTAAATTGAGATCTTATATGGTATATGTAAAAGTTACATACAAGAGAAAATTGTTAAGAGTTTGGGCTAATCAAATTAGCGAATAAATTGAAGTTGTGGATTAGTGGAAATGAGAAATAGTACATGGTCAAACATGACCGGTAATGAGTCAATGGATCTGTTGATGAAATCGAATATGGTATCAATGACATACTATGGTGCTTATCCTTGAATGTGGGAAATATGTGAATTATGAGCGTGATTGTTTGAGGAAAAGTAGGGGGATAAGGATTAAGGGTTTCAAGTAGAACTTCATGAAAGTCGAAATTCTTATAGTTTTAAGAAGATGAAACCGGAACCCCAGTGGGTGCTTGCTTATAATAAATTCAATAAGCCAAGTTTGTTTTCATTAAATCAAGCAAGAAAATTTCATAATTTAAATTGAATCATAATCGTTGCATCAGTTGTGCATTGAGTGCATTATGAAATGTTGCATGTTTAATATGTCGATTATGTGAATGATTGATGAAATGACTTTAAAAGGATTTTCTTTTAAGAATACAAGTTTATGAAATTATACTTTCAGACATGATTTGTCAAGGATATCACATTGTGAAAAGCAAGTTTACAAGAAAGTGCCATTACGAGCACCAAGATTACAAGTTTTGAAATCTATGCTGTATGAAATACGTGATGATTTTATTTCCACAAGTTTAAGTCAATGGCAAATATATATATATATATATATATATATATGTAAGATGTGAAGTGAAGGATAATGGGACAATGAGATGATTGATAGTAATGTTTGTATAAGTTCAAGAAGGTCAAATTGGTTGTTGTTGGGAGTATTTGTATGGAAATCCATAATTATGCACAAATGAGTGTATTAAGCACATAAGTAGAGTATGTGTGAAGATAATAGAGGAAGAAACCTATGATTTAGTGAATATTATTAGTCATAGTTTCCGTAGTTTAAAGCCCAAGTGATCAAGTAGACATAGATTGAGAGTTGTTGATGGTGTTACAATGAGGAATAAATTCTAAGATCAAGAGAAAATATTGTCTAGGATTAATGAAGATCAAAGTATCAATCATATAAGAGATTGATTTATGAATTGATGAAGATAAGTTCATGGATAAAATATGATGATGATAATAGGAGATTGATTAAGATTGCAGGAATAGTATAGATGATTGCAGCAAAAATCCTCTTTTGAAGAGGGATTTCATTAAGTTAGAATAAGCAGATCAAATGGTTCATGTTAAGAGTAATCAATGAAAGAGCTAATCGAGAAAAGAATATGTGATGATTCAAAGTGAGTACACTCACTATAGAGACCTTGATTGTTAACATGAGGAGTATGTAAGTCTATGTTATATATTACGTGAAAGTATGTTTGGGAGATATTGGTATGACTTGATGAATATATTAAAATCACCCTAATTAAGTTTGCAAATAAGCTGCAAATTGTGGAGAAAAAAAAATCATTCGAGGAAGAAAGTCAATAAGAGGAATCGAAAGGAAAGTAAGTCAATATGCCTCATTGAGGGAATTGTTAAGTAAGGAATCACAAGGGCTAATCGAGAGATACATGAAAATTGATAATGATTGCTTAAGTTAACAAATGCCCAATAGCACTATAGAATTGGAGACTATTTGATGATGTATGAAAGGTATTTAGAAAGATGCTCAAAACAAAAACAACAATTTTTTTTTTGAGGAGAATGGTTTGAATACATGAAGAGAAATGTATAAAGCCCTATGAGTGAATTTTGATACATGACCTAGAACTGTAACATTGATGATTGTTTTGAAAGTTTGGAGACAACATATGTACAGGAACATGTATGAACATGCAAATCAGATCGTAAAAGTACAAGGCAATTCTTGAATTGGGAGAATTAAATATGAAACTCGGAGATTGAGATATGTATCAAAAGACTATGATTGCACCAAAGAAGAGATTCCAAGTGAGGCTAAGTGTTGCATCCGATGCATTAAGCATGAATTGATACTATGATGTCCGAACTAGAGCAACAAGAAGCATAGCGGGTGGGACATAGTTTATCCCAAATTAAGGATAAAAGATTGTGAATCTTATTAAGAAATTGATACGGATCTGAATTTCAAGTTCAAATAGGAAGAATGATACCAGGTGAATGAAATAGGAAGTATATGAAATCAATAAAGATGATTAAGTAAAAAGGTTGCTAGCAAAGTACAAATGGTAACATGAGGTATGCATCCTAGCAGGATTTCATCGAAAGATCTCTTAGTGATCAAGAATGTCAAATAAACAAGTGAATGTAGGAACTGATGGTCTTAATTATCAAGAATATGCTTAAAGCATATAGTTGAAGTTCATAAGGTTATGAGATCCAAGTATAACTTTAGTTTATTTTAAGTACAAAATCACAGTTCTAGTAAATTCAATCAAATGCGGTATGAAGAATTAGATGATAGAAAGATTCATCTTTTTAGCATTATGATGATAAGTAAGGTCTACAAGTTATAGAAGGCTAGAATTGAAAAGGTTATGGACAGGTGAAATGAGTGAGTGATAAGAATCAAGTGAAGTAAGAAAGATGAATTAGAAGAATCCAAGAATAGGCATGGAAGTAGTGTGTTAGTTCACAGTCACTTACCATTATTATGATGTGAACATCAAGCATAAGACGAGTTGCCCAGTGATGCTTTCAGAGTCACATGCTTTTACTCTCACGAGTACATGATTATGAGTACATGTTTAAGAGTGCCACCGTGCGAGGTGCACTCAAGATCAAATAAGCGAGGTCGGGATGGTGAGCTATCTGAATAAGTCATGCAAAATAAGTTGAATCCGTTAATTAAGGATTTAAACCCTTGCCTCTAGATCGAGAAGATAGGAATTTCGAGGACGAAATTCTTTAAGAGGAGAGAATTATTGGACCCGAATCTTTTGGTAAGCTAGGATTATTAAATAAGGATTTTGAATGATTATTCATGAGAAAAGAAGTTAAGAATTCTTGAAATTGAAATGAAATGGAAGATATGGTTTAAATACGAGATGGATTAATGGGGAATTAATTGACATGTTAATATGCTTAAGGTAAGGTGTCATGAAATTAGGTGGCATGATTTAATGGAATTCAATTATTGTATTTTGTGGACTAAATTAGCATGTTAAGGAAATTTGATTAACATGTTGATTAGACTAAGACTATATGACATGGATTAAGTGTATTAAGGTGTTATGAAGGTTGTAAATGTATTAAGGGTTAAATGGGCCTAAATCAAATGAAAAGAAGAAGAAATGGTTTGGACTTAAGTGATTTAGTAGGATGAGAAGAAAGAAGGAAGAATAAATTGGGCTTTGGGTCCAAATGAAATGAATAAAGAAGAGAGGATATAAATGAAATGAGCTTAAGTTGTAGTAGGAAAATAAGAAGGAAGGAATAAAATGAAGTGGACTTGGGCTTGAGTAGTAGGAGTTAAATGCAAAAGGAAAAGAATGGAAACAAAATGAAGAGGGAAGGAATTGGGCTTAAATGAAGAAGTGGGCTTGAGTAGTTTAATGAGGTAGGAAAAGAAGAAAGAGAAGAAAGGAGTAGGCAAATGGGCCTTTGGGCTTAAGTGAGTGTGTAAGGAGTATAAAAGAAGAAAAATAGTGAGTTGTAGGGAAGAAGAGAGGAATACTGAAAATTTTAGAGGAGAGGAGATTGGTTTAAATGGAAGAGGAGAGAGGAGGAGAAAAGAAGAATGCTTTGGTTAGGGTTGGATTTTCCAAGAGATCAAGAGGGAATTTGAAGAAAATGCAAGAGGAAAAAGTGTGGAAATCACTAGAGCTTCATTTGAACCAAGTCATCACTTGGTTAGTGGAAATTTAAGGTAAGCCTTATGTTTAAGTATGAGATTTTAGTTGGGTTATGGTTGAGGAAGACTAAGAATGGAATGGGTATTGTGATTCCAAGATAAATTTCATGATTTGTGTCCTTAGGATTTGTTGCATTTTGGATGTCTTTTGATTTGAGAATTGTGTTGATTTTGAGGAAAATGGTGAGAGGCAAGAGGAATTGAAAGCAAGGGAAGGCCATGGGAACAAGGTTTTCAAGCAAGGAATTATAAGGTAGGTTTTATGTTTATAGTTAAATAATTGGCCATTGACATAATTTTCAAAGAAATTAAGAATATAAAAATGTTTTCAAATTCATTGTTTTTGAATGCCTTGAGAAATTGTTATAATTGATGTATCATGGTATGAATGATTTGAAAATGTCATGTGGATTGGATGATTGATGATTTGTTATGTGAATGTGATTTTGTTGAGGAATGATGATGCATTGCATATGAAATGCTTTATGATCATGAAATGATTTATGAAAATTTGCATGATTTATGCAAAACAAGATTTACAAGATTTTTGCCATAGGGCAATCAAGTTTCAAGTCATGATTATATGTTAAGTGGGTTAGGTTAAGTCTACCCAAGAAACGTCTCGTGCACGATGACCATGAAGAAGCCTTCGCCTTACTGCCCGGTGGCATAGGATGATCCAAGATACGGACTCTAAAGATTTGCCCATATAGGCTCATTAAATGAGACTATATGGTTGCCAAGAATTGTGGACTTGCCAAACCATTATGATGTGTTAGGTGATATGTGTTATATTATGTGAATTGTGACAAGTTGAATTGCATTCATGATTTCATGAACTTTTGAAAAAAAGAATGATTTGTGATTTCAAGAAAATGACAAGAGCTCTTAGTTTATGATTTCATGAACCTTTGAAAATGAATGATTTGTGATTTCAAGAAAATGACAAGAGCTCTTAGTTTATGATTTCATGAACCTTTGAAAATGAATGATTTGTGATTTCAAGAAAATGACAAGAGCTCTTAGTTTATGATTTCATGAACCTTTGAAAAAGAATGATTTGTGATTTCAAGAAAATGACAAGAGCTCTTAGTTTATGATTTCATGAACCTTTGAAAAATGAATGATTTGTGATTTCAAGAAAATGACAAGAGTTTTGAAGAAGACAATGTTTTATGATCTAAAGGAAATTAATACGGAAATGGACTTCTAAAACTGTTTTGTTCATTATTTTGTTATAAGCATAGAACCTTCTGGGCTCCCAAGCTCACCCCCTTATTTTCCCAATTTCGTGTTTTAGCAAGAAATCAAGAGGAAGTGGATCAAGACAGATTGTGCTTGTTTTATTGTGTATTTGAAGTTTGGTTATGTAAATGTATAATTGTAATTCATATGAGCAATGGAATAAGGTAAATGAGATATTGTTATTGGTTTTGGAATTTGGCTAGGAAATGCCAATGAAATTGTAAAACTCTTATGTATGATGATTAATGCAATATGGACTTAAGTATGGTTGTGAATGTAAAATTGCATCATTGTATAGCCTGGATATGATAGATGATTAAGAGTGTGGCTGTTGCTTGAATGGTGTTTGAAGATACCTTAGGGTTTAATCATGTTATATGAGGTTGTATGATGAGTTTTATGCGGTGGAAGTCTTAGAATTGAAAATTGGTAGTTGCATTTAAGGGGATGTGCTGTCAAATTTTCCTAAAATTTGACAAGATTTCACCTCAATATTAGACCCTCTTGGTATGAATTAGATCAATGAGTCTTCATGAAGATTGTAGTAGGAGTTTAGAGTTTTCCAAGGGTGTATCGTTTGCTAAATTTGGAGTTCGAGTCAAAAGATATGATCCTTAATAAAAAGGAAGGAAGGAAAGCGAAGATAGAAATCGAAGATAGAAAAGGTAGGAAGGAAGCGAAGATAGAAATCGAAGATAGAAAAGCAGAAGGAAGGAAATCAGAAGATAGAAAAGCAGAAGGAAGGAAAGCAGAAGATAGAAATCAGAAGATAGAAAAGCAGAAGGAAGGAAAGCAGAAGATAGAAATCAGAAGATAGAAAAGCAGAAGGAAGGAAATCGGAAGATAGAAATCGAAGGAAGGAAATCGGAAGATAGAAAAGGAAGGAAGGAAAGCAGAAGATAGAAATCAGAAGATAAAAAGCAGAAGGAAGGAAAGCAGAAGATAGAAATCAGAAGATAGAAAAGCAGAAGGAAGGAAATCAAGATAGAAATCAGAAGGAAGGAAATCAGAAGATAGAAATCAGAAGGAAGGAAATCAGAAGATAGAAAAGCAGAAGGAAGGAAAGCAGAAGATAGAAATCAGAAGATAGAAAAGCAGAAGGAAGGAAATCAGAAGATAGAAATCAGAAGGAAGGAAATCAGAAGATAAAAAGCAGAAGGAAGGAAATCAGAAGATAGAAATCAGAAGGAAGGAAATCAGAAGATAGAAAACCAGATGATAGAAATCAGACGATAGAAAACCAGATGATAGAAATCAGACGATAGAAAACCAGATGATAGAAATCAGACGATGGAAAAATAGGACGCTGCAGAATGTAGGAGATAGAATCAACCTTTGTAGTCTTCATAAGAGTTGTAGATCTAGATGTCTAATTTCATATGGTGAAAGAACGAAAACATTTGGAGCTATAGATTAAAAGTTATAGCAATCGCGCCAAAAGAGTTTCGATTCGATTTCGGAAGTGAGCATGGTCCGTTGTTTTGGGCATATTTCCCTCATACGACCTCCAAATGAGGTGAGGCTTGAACCATTGGATTTATAAGACACATATCTTTCACTCCATAAAATCTGGTATCAATTGGAGTTAAATTGAGAAAGTTTGTTCTAAAACAAGTGAAAGGTCAGTTAAGAGGGCATGTTTCGGGTATGAACTCTCTTAGGTTTTTGGAGTGTATCTTGAGTATATGACTCCGATTAAGGTGATTCTTATTTCAGGGAGAACTTGAGACATAAAGCTACAAATTATATGAATAAGTCAACCCATGATTTTAGTGTATACATGGTGTGTGCTTGCCACGAAGGTGGAGTTACAATTAAGAATCCTGCAAGATTATAAGCGCAAGGTTTCAGGACAACGAAAGTTGGGCTCCGAAAACGGGTTCCGACGTCTATGGTACTATAGTAAGAGTAAGAGTGTCAAGTTTAAGGTCTCAGCAAGGCAAGTGTCTCGGAGATGGGCTCCACTCGGGCTCAAATCCTGGGACAGTCGGGCTCCCGGGTTCGAGGTCTGACAGTTATAGATTCAAAGGCAAAAATAATTATTATTTTTTAGGAACAGAGGTTTTTCAAATGGAGACATGGATTTTTTTCCATAAACGAAATATTCATGAGATGTTCGTAAAATTTTTAATTTAGAGCAATGTAAATTGATTGCAACATCGCTAGTCCAAAATGAGAACTTTAGATGATGAATATAAAGTGAATCATACTATTTTTAGAAGTTTGGTTGGAAGCATGCTTTTTTTTATTGCTACATGACCTAACCTTATGTTTGCATTAAGTATTTTTTTCAAGTTTATGCACTCACCAAGTCAAGATCACCTTAATATTGCCAGAATGATGTTGAGATACATTGAAGATACCATTGATTTAAGTGTGGTATGTGAAAGAAATCGATGACAAATTCTAGAGATATGTTGATAGTGATTGGACTGAAAGTATGGAGAATTTTAAAAATACTTTGGGATATATATATTCTAATTTGGGTTAGCTTATTTCTCATATAATTCAAAAAAGAAAGAAGTGGAGGCCCAATTAATGACTAAAACTGAGTACATATCTGTTGTTGCATTAAATCAAGCCATTTGGCTTAGAAAATTGTTGATTGATTTTGGGGAAGAGCAAATTAAGCCTATTCTCATTATATGTAATAACAAACCTGCTATTTTTGTTGCAAATAATCTTACGCAATATGATAAAAGTAAGCATATTAAAATCAAATTTCATTTGTTAAAGAGAAAAAGATGATTAAAATATTAAGTTGTGCATTGTAGGCCTAAGTTACTAATTATAGACACTTTTATTAAATCACTTTTCAAGAACTGGTTTAGGAATTGTAGTTTCAAAGAAAAGTCTCAAGAAGGAGTGTTGACTAATTTAGAAATGTTTTAGTGGATTTTATGATCAATTTATTAGCTTATGTTGAATTTTTAATTTTTAAATAATATTTTTTATCTTTAAATTAAGGTATGTCAATAATTGGATAAATATAATCACTAATTAATTTGTCATACTCAAAATTTTGTTTTATGATTTGTATTTATTTGAAACGATGTAACCAAAATTTACTATTTTAAAAGGAAATTTATTTTTAATATTTTATTTTCTATAATTTTATATGCTACCATTTTTCAACATTTTGCTTTTAGTTTCATTTCAAAGTTCAAACAACAAAATAACAAAAGCAGACATTAATGTGTAACGTAAGGTCCAAAATGTTGAGCATTTGTCTATTCCCATATAGCTTTGATCATTGCATTAGAAAAAATTATCTCTGTGCTTTGGCTTCCAGTGTTGAGATGCATCACTCAAATTATCATATTCGGTTTCATGCATCATAATTGGTACTCACTGTTAGTAAATAAATCAAGCTAAGGTTTGCATGGAAGGAGACAACAACATTAAATGGTAGCTAAGTGGAGAAATACAACAAGCATCTTCATTTAATGGGAGCTAAAATCATCATGATGCAAGTAGGAGAGAAAACTTGTAGCTAAAAATCTTGAAGCAAGTTGAGACTGGATTACTTCTTCCTTAAGCTTTCATATGATTTGTCCAAAATTTTGTTCTAATAGGATGATTACTTGTACAAGTAAATCTCTAGTATTTTTATTGTTTTTGTTGCCTATAAAAGAGTGTAACGAAGCCTTACTATATTCGTGTGCTTTGGGATTGAATTATAAACTCTCTTATCCTCTTCTCTCCCTCTCTTTCGTGTATGTGAGTGTGTGTCATTTGATATCACATTGGTATCAAAGCAAGTTAAATCTAGCTCTAGTTTTAAAGAGATTTGTGAGGAAAAAAATAGTGAAAGTGTTCTTATACTTGTGATAGAGTGGTTTATTTAAAAGTGAGAGAAGTCAAACAGTTATAATATTGTGTGATCAGGTCCCAAATTAGATAGTAAACTTGATTACAATTATTGGGAGATTTTAATGTCTAACCACCTTAAGGCTCGCAATATTTGGAGTTTGTGAGAGGTATGAAATGTTCAATTTAGAAACTATTGAATAATATTTTTCTTATATTACTGATCTTGTCAACAAGATGAGGCTATGTGGAGAGGATATTTCAAATATTAAGGTGATGGAAAAGATTCTCTGCACCATATCTATTAAATTTGACCATATTGTGACTACAATACTATAGTCATATGGTATGGAGACTATGACTGTAGCAGAGTTATAGGGAAGCATTGCAAGTCATGTTAGCATAATATTGGAGAAAACATAAAAGACAACAGAAGAAGCCTTAAAAGGCTAGGTAAATTTTAATACTGTTGCAGAATTTAATCAAAATGCAGATGATAGATGTAGCATCCCAACCCCGCAGGACCCGAACCCGATATCGTGGGTGATATCCGAGTCCACGCCACACGAGAATGGTAGGCTACAGATGATCAATTTCATCTGAAAACTCAATACACAATTTATAAAACACTTTAGAATCAATCGAAATGCATAATTCAATAAGCAGTTGGGTCCCCTTTAAAACGAATACATTCACTCAAAACACAATTTCAGTAATCACATATCAGTTATACAATTATCACTCTGGGGCCCTATATAATAGCAGTTCAATTTAGTAGAAAACACGAATTATTCATTTACACACAAAACTCGGAAAGACACTTATGCGACGCCTTGGCGATCCCGACCCTAGTCTCCGACTCAATGCAAAGACATACTCCCGTTAAATCGGACGGGTACTCTTCCATCCACGAAAAATAGTTGCAATGTTGGGTGAGTTTGCGAACTCAATGAAAACCATCATCGATGGTTCACTCAAATCATGCATTACACGTATCGCGTATAGCACAAAGATAGTAGTCAATTTACTGATGATCGTATAACATTATACAAGACTATATAACAATTCTGATGATAAACGATTCTGATATATACAATTCACAGTGATAACCAATTACGATACCATACCGTAGATTACAGATGGCCTCACAGTTCATGAGTCTATTAACGATCCTATGGTAATCATACATAACAATTTACTGATGTCACATCACGGTTCGCGATATTATGCGCGATTCTGATAAATCATGTCAACATGCAATCGATCATTGCCACAATTCATCATTCATTCTCAATAATTTGCGATGAGCGATCCACAGTCATTCACAGTAATCATACAGTCATTTCAGACATTCAATATAGCATGCAATGCATATGAGACTCTTTTCCGTTATTCCATGTTGTGCCCAAGTGCTCCATCCGTTGTTCAGTGAATGCGTCTTAGGAAGTAGGAGAGCCCTCTGGGTATGCACTACTTTTCACGCGTCAGTAGGGATAGGAGAGCCCTCTGGGTATGCACTAATCCCTTTCCAATTGTAGGACCCCACACCCCACCCGTAGGTGTTTGCAGATGTTCTCACGGCGTGTGTTTCGGGTGTTACCGCGGCATCCTCAATTCAAGAATGATATTGAGCTTAAAGCTCTTTTCAACATCGATCAAGATGCTCTGGGACAACTCCCCTCGGGCTCGAGGCCCGGTCAGTAATAATCGCAACTCGGGTCACATTCCATTATATGATCATGCATTTATGCATGCAATGCAGTGTTCAGTGGTTCAGTAATGTGGCTATAAAAGCCCGAGAGTGTTCGATTCTCGTGTCATTCAAGAATCCAATTCAATACAATGCGCACACACTTCAATCGTACTCTTTTCAGAATAATACATTCACTCATACATTTCAGTGGTCATACAGTAGTCCAGTTCAATACAGTGAGAACATACAGTTTGATCATGTATATTTCAATAATCATGCAATTTACAGGTGTCATGTAGCGTCCCGTTCAGTAACAGTAAAAGCATACAATTCAATCACATTCATTTCAGTAATTCATACAGTGAGCATTTAGACAATCAAGAATTTGAGAAACCAACTAGGTTACTCACCTGTAACTTCCGAGCTATTGCCTGGAAGTCCCAGCAATGTCCGTGGAACGATGATCCAACGGCGCCACTATAACAGTAAAGTACAACCCATTACTAATTGCCCAATAAAAGCGATGCAAGAATGTCGTATGTCTCAGGTCAATGATGTACAATGCGTGTTCACGATTTTCCGGTGCTAAATCCCAATTTCGATACCTTAAGCCCAATTCCACTTTCTTACTCAATTGCTCGACAATAATTGATCCAGTCCTATGATCCAGTCCAATTTCCTATATTTATACTTCCTATAACAATTTCCTATCCATTGGGTCAAAACCTCTATTGCAATCTCCAATTAAAACTCCAATAGTCTCAAGTTGTGACACTTAGGTCACACTATGAATCACAATTGACCTCAATTTCTATAATTCAGTACCAATTAAATCAAATCTAATTCCCATAATTATTCTCATCTGTAGACCTCTTTTCCTATTTCATAACGAATCTGGAATTACCTCAATTGGAGGTCCACAACAAAAGATATGCCCAATAACCCAGCAATCATCCAATCAGAAAATCCATCATCGTCGCGACCTACGTCCTTCGCCCATGACGTCAATGATCGTTCGCATGACGTATAAATCGTTCACCGCGGCGATCAGTCCCACTTCGATTCATGCATGCAAGACGCCAAAGGCTCGCCATGACGTATCAATTTTTCCACGTCGCGTCGTCTACACAAGCTCGCCGCGATTAACACATTTATTTAAATTCAATTTATTCATCGCGGCGAAGCCCTACCACTTCTATGTCGTCGCGACGTCATAAGACCAGATCGTCTTCTCCGAACGATTTTCCGCCATTAATGCTATTAATAACCTCCATTAAACACCCTAACCACTCAATCTAACCCCATAAATGCCATAACTGCTCAAATAACCAGTAATAACAACATTAAAGCCAATAAAAACTTACCAATCGATGAATCGATCCACAACTTCCGTAAACCCTAAAATCTTCCCCAATCACCGATTAACACTCTCAAACCTCTCAATCCTTCATCAATCACAATAAATCAGTTAGCTTAGCACAATGAGATGAAAACCATAGAGAAAGATCAAAGAATCCTCACCTATGGAGGAATCGAAGATCACCGTCGAAGGAGAGAAGAAGAAGAAACGATAATGCCTTAGGTTATTTTTCCCCTAATTTCCAACCTTACTATTTATAGGCTTAAGTCTCAGAATCAGTCCAATTTTTAGTTTCAAATTTTCCATGACTCAACATATTTATTTTCTATCAGTAAACTTCTAGTTTTTCCATTACCATTGGACAGTTCTTTCGGTAATATCTGGTCAATCGATCATCACTCCAAAATTTCCGGTCCGGTATTTTCTCCGAATTTCGAAAATTTTCTATAAGCCTCTATAAATTTCCAATCACTCATAAATGGTTCCAAATCAGTCATTTGAACCCGTAACTCCTAATTTCTCACTCAATCATATTTCCAATCGGCCAAATACGGTTCACAAGTCGATCAATTCACATACCACAATTCCAATTCACAATGAAATCTTGGAAAATCATAAATGCATGTACCTAAATAAATGACTATGCATATGCAGTAGACCTGTTCCTCTATAATTAGAGGCTAGTAGCATGCTCAATCGGTAAATACATTACAACCTATCAGTCAGTCCCAGTATTACCATAATACCCTTACTGACAGTAACGGGATGTTACAATAGAGGTTATGGTTTTAATAATGGAGAAGAAGAATTTCAGAGGCTGAGGTAGAGGAAGTTTAGAGAAAGAGTTAATGGGAATAATTTTAACTAGGGGAGAGAAAACAATTTCAGAACATTCACTTAAGGAAGAGGAGGATATACTTTTGGGCCTACCGGTTGAGGAAGAAGTTGAGATAATCAATATTAAAAGAGATGTAATTTTAATTACTTTAATTACGAAAGGTATGGACATAAAGCTACAGATTATAGATCCGATCCAGATCTCAAAACAATTATCAGGCTAATGTTGCAAAAAATCAATACCAGCATTTGGGTGAATTATCAAAGAAAGGTTATAAAATACAAGTTCATTATGATTTATGTACCTTGATAGACAGTAGTGGAAGAGGTAAAGATGTCTTCTAACTGTCTCTTCCCAAAAAAATTCATCATAAAAAATTTTCTTGCTTGAATTATGTGATACTTGATGCTATCGGCCATGACACATACGTTTTGGCCATTTTTATTTTTTGGATTAAATTATCTATCGAGAAAAGAGCTTGTATCTAGCTTACCTGTTATGAATATTCCTAACAATGTATATGGGACATGTGAGATGGGAAAAATGCATAAGGATGTATTTCCAGTTGAAAATTCCTATAGAGCAAAGAAGTTATTTGAAATTATTCATTTAGTAATAGGTTTTTATTAATTTTATTAATAATTTTAGTAGAAAGGCCTAGGTGTATTTTCCAAAGTAGAAATCAGAAGGTTGTGATGCTTTTAAATCATTTAAAGCGTTTGTGGAAAAGTGAAGTGGTTGCAAAATTAAAGCATTAAGAACAGATAGAGGTCAAGAGTATTTTGCATGCCCAAAAGTCTTCAAGCAGGATGGAATTCAACATCAATTGATCACCAAATACACACGTCAACGAAATGGAGTAGCAGAAAGAAAAACATAACTATTATAAACATGGTGAGATATATGTTAAGATTTAAAAATTTGCCCAAAGAATTTTAAACAGAAGCTATTGCTTATACAATTTATATTTTAAATAGGTGTCCAACAAAAAGCCTTAATGACAAAACACTTGAGGAAGCTTGGAGCAGAAGGAAACCTTCCATTTGACATCTCAAAGTTTTTGGGTGTATTGTTTATGCCCATATACCAGATCAATTGAAGAAGAAGTTAGATGACAAAGGTGAGAAATTTTTTTATAGGCCATAGTACAAATTCAAAGTCCTATAAATTATACAATCCAAATACAAAAAAGACGATTATTAGCCGTGATGTAACTGTTAATGAGGATGGAATATAATATTGGTCTCCAACTTTCCAAAAAAGGTCAGTGGTAATTTTAGAAGCTATGAAGGAGAAAATACTCAAACAAATTTAGTATCTCAACCAGAGACATCTAGTAGATCCCAAAGGCGTCGTCAGTTACTAACTATATTGGAAGATTGTGTGATATGTACTAATAATGATTTATTTGATGAAGAGATTATCAATTTTGCTTTATTTGCATATTATGAACCATTTAATTATAAGGAGACATCAAATGACTTGAAATGGAGGAAAGCCATGGATGAAAAAATATATGCAATTGAAAAGAATGACACATGGGAATTAACAGATTTGTCTACTGATAAAGAGCCTATAGGAGTAAAGTGGGTGTACAAGACAAATTATAAGCCTAATGGTGAAATCAATCAGTTTAAAGCTAGATTGATTACAAAAGACTATAAGCAAAAATTAAGTTCCTAAAATAAGGAATTTGTCCATTTTTTGGACTTTGAAGTATTTGCTCCTGTTGTGAGATTGGATACTATTGGCATTATTATCTCTCTCTTAGCTCAAAATAACAAGAAAATTTTCCAAATGGATGTAAATTTTGCCTTTTTAAATGGAAATTTGGAAAAGGAAGTATATATTGAGTAACCTGCATGATATGAGATTAGAGGAAAAGAAGATAAAGTTTATACGTTAAAGAAAGCACTGTATAGATTGAAGAAAACAAAAAGAGCATGGTACAAAAGAGTTGATTCATACTTCATGGAGCATGATTTTGAAATATATCCTTTTGAGCATACTTTATATGTTAAATTTGTTGAGCCTGGTGATAGTTAATTATGTGTCTTTATGTTGATGATCTAATTTTTACTGGAAACAACTCAAAGATGATTGAAGAATTTAGAGAGGCTATGGTAAAAGCATTTCACATGACAAACTTAGGTTTAATCTCTTATTTTCTTATAATAGAGGTATGTGAATGATATTTTGAGGAAATTTAAGATGGAGAATTCAAAACCAACTCTCATCCCAGTTAAAGAAAAATTGAAACAATTAAAAGAAGACAAACAGAGATCTATAAATTCAACTTACTACAAGAGTTTAACTGGAAGTCTGAGATATTTAACTAAAACCAGACCATATATAGTTTTTAAATTTGGATTACTTAGCAGATTCATGGAAGAGCCTTGTACCTGTCATTTACAAGGAGCAAAGAAGATTTTCAATATATCAAACATACTTTGAATGAAGGAATTTTTTATATAAATGTCAATTATGTAAATCTTGTAGGTTAAATAGATAGTGATTGGGGTGAAGATATAAAAGCAAGAAAAAGCATATTTGGGTATTTTTTTTCATCTTGGCACTGGTATAATATCATGGTCTTCAAAGAAAAAACCTTTGGTTGCATTATCTACAATTGAAGCAGAATACATTGCAGCAACTAGTTGTTTTATATAGGTAGTATAAATTAAAAAAATGCTTAAAGTACTACATCAAAAATAAGATGATCCAACAGAATTATCATGTGATAATAAGTCTGTAATAGCAATGTGTAAAAATCCAATTTTTCATGATTGATCTAGGCATATAGACATTCGATTTCACAAAATTCTTAAGTTAGTAACTGAAAAGGAAGTAGTGATTAGTTATTGTCACACTAAAGAACAAGTTGCATATTTTTTTTACCAAATTGACGTCTGAATTGTTTAACAAATTGAAGAAATTGTTAAGAATATTAAATTTTACTAGCTTAATTTAAGGGAGGAAATGTTAGTAAGTAAATCAAGCTCAACTTTGCATGGAAGGAGACAACAACATTAAATGGTAGCCAAGTGGAGAAAGACAACAAGCATCTTCGATTAATGGGAGCCGAAATCATCATAATGCAAGTGGAGAGAGAGACAACTTGTAGTTGAAAATCTTGACGCAAGTAGAGATTGGATTACTTCTTCCTTAAGCTTTCATATGATTTGAACAAAATTTTGGTCCAAGAGGATGATTAATTGTATAAGTAAAACTCTAGTATTTTTATTGTTTGTGTTGTCTATAAAAAGTGTAATGAAACCTTACTATAGTCATTTGTTTTGGGATTGAATTATAAACTCTTCTCCTGTCTTCTCTCCCTCTCTTTCGTGTGTGTGGATTTGATATCACTCACAGAGTACTTCCTGAGCATGTCATGACTAAGGAATGGAATGAGTGGATCTATAAAGCTTCTCTTCTTACCAAAATTTCACTTTTGAATTAAAACGAGGAGATTATGAACAAGGGATAATATTTCATCTTAGGCCCCTTCTATATAATATATGCTCATTCTCACTCATTGGAGATTCACTTTTGTACATAGAAACTGATAAAATCGTACAATAACACGCCTGGTAAAGGATTTTATATTCATGTAAGGCTCTTGTATGCCAAGACTAAATCAATATTTCTTCCCGAAGATTCAGATGCACTTGGACAAACTAAATCAAAGCCTATAAGAATAACCTTTTTGAAAGGTCACGTCCTTATAAAAAATAGATTAATTTAGAACCATCGTTCTAGTATATTTCGTCTTCTATAAATTCAATTCCCGTAAACTTCTTCTCTCATTTTTTTTCTTTACAAAATTAATAAAGTTTCTATTTAATTTATAAATTAAAATTTTATTATACCAGTAGTAATAAGTCTTATGTAAATAGTGTTTAGAATAGCTAATAAATACTTAACTTTGATATCTGTAGAAGGCAATGTAAGCCTCACAATATTCTTAAATGTCAAACAAAAGAAATAATCCTAAATTATACGGTTAAAACAGAAGATTGAGTAACCATTGTTCAAGTTAACTTAATTTACATCAACTATGATTCATTTGTAACTCCAAACCCTAACTTTTGCTACTTATTACTTTATCATTATTATAAAAGTTGTGTTTCTACACTTATCTTTGTATAAGGATCATGTGCATCAAAAAGTATCAGTCCTATGATCTTGTTTGAGTTATAAGTAATACGAGGAAGATTTGTCAGCATAGATTCCTAAGAGGTAAGTCTTGAGAGTTGACGCCTATTGAGAGGAAAGATCTTGTATCTCAGTTAGCATATCCAGAATCTTAGCTACAGTCTTCTTTGTGTATCTTAGAACTCTCATAGAGGTCAACTCTATCATATCGACGATGGTTTCCTATTATTCCCGTAAATCCTCTAACCAAGTTTCCCAAGTGGTATCCCAATAGAAATAACAATAATAAGAAGAATAATAAAACAATATATTGTTGAGTTGCATTTATTTTTAATAAAGTAATTTAGTCCTATTTGGCATGAGTATGATTATTTATTTATTTATTTATTTATTTATTTATTTATTTATTTATTATTATTATTATTATTATTATTATTATTATTATTATTATTATTATTATTATTATTATTATTATTATTATTATTATATTAAAATATTTATTTATGTACATAATAAATTACTTAATGAATGAATAATTAAAATTATATATTTCAAATAATTTACTTAACAAAGTTTTAGTATAAATTTTAATAATAAATTTGAGTTGCTTTGTACTTGTAAATTTTAATTTTTTAATTTCAACATATTATCTTTTTAAAATTTTAAGTCAATTCTAAAATTAATAAAATAATATAATATTAGAATAATATAATATAAAACATAAATATCTTTTATAGTCTTAAAAGAATCGATGTGCACTCATTTTGTATTCGATTTTTAATGTAACATTTCTAAGGATGGCAATTGGCCCAATTCGGGCAAGCCGGATCTCATTTCTTAGAAAAAATTAAATTAACAAAACAACATCATTTTGTACTTTTTTTATCGAGCTACATGTGGAGACAGTCCCGACTTGAATGGGACTCATGACTCTACGAAGCTAATCAATCGCGAACTGTAGAAGTCGAGCTGAACCAAATCGCACCATATTTACCATCCCTAAATATTTCTACTAAGCGGCAGAGGCAAGAATGTTATCTCCATCATCAGCTTCGGGTCGGGTCGGGTCCCAAAAGTGATCATGTTGGGAGGATCGCTGGACCATTTGCTTATGGACCAAAGATGTATGCCTAATCCACGCCTACTCACGAAACTTGGTAGTTGGGCCTCTAACCTATTCACTTACAATAAGCCTCGCAAACCTGTTGAAAAAGGACCAGGCAATCATGTCCAGAAAGGTATACTTAATTTTGGGTGAATTGTAAAGCAAAAAAAAAAAACATCTTTATTTAATTTCTTTAATTACCGTTAAATTGTTCAAACTTTTTATTTTAATAAAAATATCTTAACATTAAATTTTCTATTAACATTATTGAAATGATACATATATATATATATACACGGAATATCCTAAATTAAAATTTTCATTTTCATATAATTATTAAGCAAGATATTTGTTATTTAATAAAAATATGTTAAAATCTGGTACCAAAACTTCAAAGATGTAAGTTTTGGAGCATAATAACATATAATGCAATTGTTTGTCTCTACCTTTTATTATATACACCTAATTTATAATTCTACATCCAAATTTTGAAAGTTATCTATGTTCCATTGTATTTCAACTTCTTATCTCATTTTACACTTTATTAATTATTTTAATTTCAAATTAATATTATAAAATTGAATAAAGTTTTTTCAACTACCTTAATTTTATATTACATAAATGAGAAGAGTGTTGTGATGTTCAGGTCAACGCATGAAGTGGTAGATAAAATGGTTCGAAAAGGGCAAAGGAATAATAAATAATACAGCTCTAAACAAGCAAACAAAATCTCTTTCAATTGTTATTTTTTTCCTTAAAATTTATCATAAAATTGCGACATAAATACTTGTAATTTGGGGAGAGTATTGTTTTGGTTATTCCTAGAGCGTATGATTAGGTTAATTTACACTGTTTAAGTATTCTTGGCAAAGCCATCTTGTATTCTGAAAGTCTTTAAGAAGAGAAAAGAAGCAATGAGAGTCATCTTTCTTTTCTTAATCCTGAAACCCTCCCTTTCAAAGCCGAAAGATGGAAAAGGTTAGCCTCAAAAGACGGGAAGAACATTCTTATGGAACAAAGACTGCCGTTTGAAATATTATTTTCAACACCTAGTTGGAAGCTATAACCCAAAAGAGGAGGCAAACCCTCAAAGCAAGGAATAAGGCCAAAGCAAAAAAGAGAGGATGATAATGGGAAAAAGTAGACAATAATTTGCACGGTTCAATATAATTATATGTCGGACTAGCTGCATAGCTACTACCTAAGTTCCTTGTGCGGGCCAATGCGAGAAAAGGGTTTCCGTCACCCCTTTTTTCTTTTTTGGCTTGTCTTCATATGGCTGCATAAGAACCATTTATGCATACATTTTATAAATTTCATTTTCAATTTAAAAGTCTATTAAATTTTATACTATTAATTAAAAATATATCATTTAAAGATTTGCGATTTCACATTCAATTTATTGCAAAAAAAATTCATATTTGGAATACAACTAGAGATGGCAGTGAGTTTTCAACCCGATTAATATCTGCACTATCCGACCCAATGGATTTGAATATGGACAGTAAATCGAAAAAATCGATAGATATGAATATGAATATGAATATGGGTTGAGTCGTAAAAAATGGATATGGATATGGGTAGAGTAAAACCCGAACCATGGATATCCATATCATACCCGTTTTTTATTAACTCTATTTTTTCTATTTTTCTTGAATATTTATAGTTAAATATAATAAAATATTAAAATTTTATAAGAAGAAATAACTTTAAAATCTTCACTTTACTCCTCAATACTCACATTTTTCATCATATTTTATTTTTTTATAAGATGATAATAATGCAAATGATATGGAGATGGAGTTTTGAATGTTGTAGAGTTCACGCAAAGACAATTTGAAGTTTTAATTATTTCAATCTTTGTTTCAGTTCTAAATTGTGAAAAATATATGCTGTCTTTGTACTAAATATTATGATTTTTATTATTCCAATTTTATGATCTTTTTAATACATACAAATCAAAATCTTGACTTATTATTATTAAAGCTATTTTGATTTGGAGCGTTCGCAAAAATCTACTTTTTATATTTTTTATTTAGAAGTTATATTTTTATGTGTTATACAACCCGATAGATATCCAAAAACCCGAACAACTCAATAGATTTGGATATGGATAGTAAATCGTAAAAACCGATGGATATGGATATAGATATGAGTTGAATCACAAAAAAATGGATATAGATATGAGTAGAGTAAATCTGAACCGAACCCTACCCATTGTCATTCCTAAATACAACTTTATCTTTTAAGGAAAATGGAGGGAAGAGCAATGTTATTATCAATCTTCACTAATAACACAAGTTAGTCCATTTTGCTTTTGAATTATGGTATCCAGACATCAAATCATTATTTTAAATCAGGGTCACCAGTCGCCTGTCACCAGCTAAAGGTTTTCTTCATTTTGTTATTAGACTATATGATCATTTTGGTGAGGTCTTCTTAATTCATGTCACGCACGGTGAACAAACAAAATATTAGACAACTAGATGGAAAAGGCCAAATATGAGGAGATCGGCCTTAAGTAGAATTTGTTATGTGTGAGTGGACTTGTAATTGGAAAATCAAAAGATCATCCACACGGATGCCTAATAAATTAAATTGCACGTTCTTTCATGTTGCTTTTCTAGTGCTGAGGGTACACACAAGATCCTAACTATCCCTTTAGATAAACTGAACAGAGGTCTGGTCTAAGTTTCAGATTCAGATTCAGATGCCCATGGCTTTCAAAGGAAGAAGTATGATTTCGGATGAATAGTAATCCGTGTTGATGAAGAAAATCATTTGTTGTTCTTGAAAAATTATTACTGCAAATTAAGTTTTTTACATCTCGTTTAGGCTCATGGATACGTCTGTTTAAAGAGATTATCTGTTTTTTTTTTTTAATCAAAAGAACGGAAAAGGGATAAGTTCCTCTGCATGATTGAAACTGAAGTCATCATGTCCAACTCCAAGTTTGGAGTATTATATGCAAATAAAAATTTCTCCAAAACTTTCGAGGCAATTTGGTTTCGCTGCAGGAACGTAGTTACGTGGGGGCAATGGTGCATTGAGCTTTCTAATATTTAAAAAAAATAAATATTTTTTATTTTTAATATATATATATATATAAAAGATGGAGTTATTTGGAACCTGTTAGTACATTAGGCTTTCTTAAAATTTAAAAAAATGAAATATTTAAACTTTCTTATATTAAATTCTTGACTCCGTCACTATTTTGTTCGTGCAAATTTGGACTAAGTGAAGAGTCTAAGTTTATATGCTTATGATTTATAATAAAAGAATGAAGAGTAATGTAAAGAAATTATGCTTGAATTCTCTTTCTTCATAGGCCAGCTAGGAAAAAAGACCAACTTTCTTCAAACAATTGAATTGAACTACAAAAAGAAAAGAAGGTTAGGTTTGAAAAACGCCAGTGAGAGAGAGAGGCGTGAGGTCTTTTAAGTAACACGACCAGCAAGTACAATGCAAAGGGAACCAAATAAAGTTTCGAAGAAAGCACTGCAAAATTTAAAAAAAAAAAAGAAAAGAAAAGAAAAAAGGAAAGGTGTATAAATGTTCCCAGCTATTCGTAAAGCTAAAGTCCAAATCACGTCACTTTCAGAAGGTTGCAATTGGAAGGATAGCGAGGCGACATCACTTAATAATGGAATTTTGTGGTGTAGGTACAAGAAACACATGGCCGAGAACGAAATTTCAGTCCCTACTACTTTTTTCTTCCGTTTTCTTCCAAACTTTGAAAATTAACATGATATTACATAGTTATTTTTGTTGTTAACAAGCATACTTACCTCCCCCTCTTCAGAATTTGTAGAGGCTTGGACTCGGATCCAATCAAAACATTATTCCTGGTACACATGGTTAATTGCTAGCCCTCGATAGCAGGCAGAAAAAAACATATGATCTGCAAGTTGTGACACATATCTTGGAGTTTTGGCATTGGATCATACGATATATAGCACAAACCTAACGCTAATTCCATGATGATCCATTGTGTTTGTGTACAACAATGAACCACACCTGCCTTGAAAAGAAAATGACCCTTCCATCATTCCCAACCCAACTTCTATTTGCACTCATTCTTTTTACATAGCCAACCTACGAGATCGACCAAAGTGATTGGCAGTGAACCTTTGTACAAATTAAATCCTTAACCTCGAGCACTTTGATAATCTTGAATAGTTCAGAAAACTCGAAACTGAAAAGCCCATAATACTTGAAAGACTCCTAATTAAGAGACTTCTTGCATGTAATGTAACTGTAATATCTCCATTCTGAAACAATGAAATAACAAAAGTTTGATCCAAAAGGTGCACATTCAATCTGCACCTTACGATGCATCAATTCTTTGTCAATACACACAATGGATGATTTTGGAAGACTAAGCAGAAGAGTGTGGACATATGCACTTGCAGACACAGAAATAGTAGAAGCAATGATGTAAATAAAGAAGGAAAAAGGAATTAGTGAAGGTGACCTAGTAGTTTTAGGGAGGGGATGTGTTTGTCTCTTTACAACTTTGCCATAGACAAAAGAATACTTCATTATACAAACAAAAAGCTGTTCCTACCCCATGTCTTAAGTGTTCTCATGTGCCACTTCTTGTGCTTAGATTCCTCCTAGCAGACTTCCATTTTGTCAAATAATAATAATCCTACATAGCCAAGTCACGAGGCAGGCAATATTGTGAGTGTGGACAATATATTCTTTATAAGTCAAGTAATTAACCAAAATAATATCATATGGTGATGATCCTTTGTGGTCACGAGACAACACGTGATGGCTTCATTTCCTTGCTAGACAGGTTTTTATAGAAAGAGGGGAATCTGATGCTGTGTCATGCAACAAAACTAATTTATAATAAAACCTAATCTCATTTTAATGGATCTGACTAGAGTTTGATTTCTGCAGTGTTGTTTCATCTTATAGATCTGAATCTAAATCAAAACACTGTCCGTATGTTTATGAACGTTTGGATGCTGAATCCATATCGGAGGAAATATGTTGAAATATTGCAATCTTGAGTCCTCATGAACACTTGTGTCTTTCTTTCCATGGAAAGGGAAAGGGAGAAATCACAAGAATTAGCAGTTGTAGGAATTATTTGCTCAACTACCAGATCAAGCCACTTCAAGCAATTGCACTAACCAACTCATGGAAGTTAATCAATCATTTTCTTGTCAGTAATTTCCTTTTTTGGTACAGATTTCATTTTCACTCTAAAGTTGTTGCTAACATTTATCTATCCATCTTGTAAATTTGGGTTTTAGTTCTGATGGACTCATCCAACTCCACTCAGGAGTCAGGGACATAGCTCACTAAGGCTCTTCACAATACCATACTGGACAGATACGGTGCAACTATCAATTCATTCATTTTGATTTCTGATGAGAAAGATCGAACATTACATCCAAATCCTGATGGCGACTTTAATATCATTGGATTACTAATCACATAAACAGAGAAAAGAAAAAAAAAAAAAAAAAGGGATATGCAAGAGAAATTTATAATATCAGAACAGAAGGGCACAGAAAGAAAGATAAAAAAGCTTGTTCTAAAAAAGTGGTAGACAGAGTCACTCATCCACCAATTCCAGATATAAAAACAGTTTATGTGCACTTTCCCCTTCAGACCCTCACCTCTCATCAGCCATAAACAAATGTCACAAAACAACCAACTAAAATTCCATTTTCTCTCTGCACAAGCATCATGGCCTAGCTGTTTCTTGGATCCGGAGATTCTGGGTTTCTTTCAATTTGTTTATGGCTGGTACGTCTAGTGAAATTAATATAGAGATTTGTAGGTTAAAAAAAGAAAGAAAGAAGCATATAGCCCACAAGACATGATTTGGTTGCTCTCATTGTCCCTCCCTAGGCTAAAACCACCATTTTTTGTGCTCCTCTCATTGGAGTTTGTGGCATAGCTGTAATGCCTGTAAATCCTTGGACCCTCTTATCCATCTTAATCCTCTCTTGTACCCTTCAAATTCCTTTCCTTTTCACAGCTTTTGCCCTTAACCAACAAGGTCAAGTTCTTCTCTCATGGAAGACAAGCCTGACAGGATTGCCTGAGGCCTTGAGTAATTGGAAAGTCGGCGATGAAACTCCATGCAAGTGGTTCGGAGTCACTTGCAGCAACAACGGCGAGGTTGTGGCATTGGAACTGAGCTATGCGGATTTGTTGGGACAAGTTCCTTCCAATTTCACTTCATTGTTATCGTTGAACAAGCTGGTCTTGTCAGGAACTAACCTCACTGGTTCAATTCCATCAGAGATTGGTTCTCTGCCTCTGTTGACTCATTTGGACTTGAGCGACAATGCATTAACCGGAGAAGTCCCAAGCGAGCTATGCAACTTGCCCAGCCTTGAAGAACTCCATCTCAACTCGAACCGACTCGAGGGCTCGATTCCAGTAGAAATTGGCAATCTTACAAGCTTGAAATGGCTGACCCTATACGACAATCAACTCAGTGGTACCATACCCAACACCATAGCCCAGCTAAAGAATCTTGAGGGGATCAGAGCTGGGGGCAACAAGAATCTCGAGGGTTCAATACCTCAAGAAATTGGCAACTGCACCAATCTGGTGATGTTAGGCCTAGCAGAGACAAACATCTCAGGTTTTCTTCCACCGAGTCTCGGCCTACTAACAAAGCTCCAAACCATTGCCGTCTATACCACCATCCTTTCAGGCCAAATCCCACCGGAACTCGGTGACTGCACCGAGCTCCAGAACATCTACCTCTACGAGAACTCCCTCACTGGCTCAATCCCAAGAACTTTAGGCAAGCTCCGCAAGTTGAAGAACTTATTGCTCTGGCAAAACAACCTGGTGGGCATAATCCCACCAGAGATAGGATTCTGCACACAGATGCTGGTCATCGACACGTCAATGAATTCGCTCACTGGAAGCATTCCTCAATCATTTGGTAATCTAACCGAGCTTGAAGAGCTTCAACTGAGCGTCAATCAAATCTCAGGAGAAATCCCAGCGCAACTAGGAAACTGCCAGAAGATCACTCACATCGAACTCGACAACAACCAGATCAGCGGTTCAATTCCTCCCGAACTAGGCAACTTGTCAAATCTGACATTACTGTTCCTGTGGCAGAACAAGCTCGAAGGTATCATCCCAGGTTCCATTTCCAATTGTCAGAATCTGGAGGCCGTAGATTTGTCCCAAAATGGACTGATGGGACCCATTCCGAAAGGAATATTCCAACTCAAGAAACTCAATAAACTCCTCCTCCTCTCCAACTACCTCTCCGGCCAAATAGCTCCAGAGATCGGTAACTGCTCGTCGTTGATCCGGTTCCGAGCAAGCAAAAACAAGCTCACCGGACCAGTTCCACCGCAGATTGGAAGCTTGAGGAATTTGAATTTCTTGGATCTCGGATCAAACCGCCTCACAGGAGTCATACCCGAGGAAATCTCCGGTTGTCAAAATCTCACCTTTTTGGATTTACATTCCAATTCTATTTCCGGTAGCTTACCGCATAGTCTTGATGAACTCGATTTCCTCCAATTTGTTGATTTCTCCAGTAACCTACTTGAAGGCACGATAAGTCCAAACCTTGGTTCACTCGGTTCATTAACCAAACTGGTTCTAGCCAAGAACCGGTTCTCCGGTTCGATTCCGGGTCAACTCGGTTCATGTTTTAAGCTACAGTTACTGGATCTCAGCAGCAACAAGTTGTCTGGTAATATTCCACCGAGTGTCGGTAAGATACCATCGCTTGAAATTGCTTTGAACCTGAGTTTGAACCAGCTCTCTGGCGAGATCCCGTCGGAGTTCACAGCGCTTGACAAGCTCGGAATTTTAGATCTCTCTCACAACCAGCTCACTGGCGATCTTCAAAATCTTGCCGACATGCAAAATCTCGTGGTCCTCAACGTCTCGCACAACAAATTCTCGGGGCACGTGCCAGATACACCTTTCTTTTCTAAGCTCCCTCTCAGCGTCCTCGCAGGCAACCCCGAACTCTGCTTCTCCGGCAACCAATGCGCTGGTGAGAAGCGTGTGAGAAGATCCACCGCCGCACGTGTGGCAATGGCGGTGCTACTTTGCGCGGCGTGCGCGCTCCTAATGGCGGCGCTCTACATCATTCTCGGAAGCAAAAAGCGGGGTCGTGGACCCGACGATGGCGACTCTGACGTGGAAATGGGCCCACCATGGGAAGTTACACTTTACCAGAAACTCGACTTGTCAATTGCTGACGTGGCAAAATCGTTAAATGCTAACAGCATCGTCGGCCGAGGCCGAACCGGCGTCGTTTACAAGGTGACACTACCGTCAAGCACAGCTCTCGCCGTTAAAAGGTTTAACACATTGGAGAAAACATCCTCCGCCGCATTTTCATCGGAGATTGCGACGCTGGCCAGAATTCGGCACCGGAACATCGTCCGTTTACTCGGGTGGGGAGCGAATCGAAAGACGAAGCTGTTGTTCTACGATTACATGGCGAATGGTACATTAGGAGCATTGTTACATGAAGAAAACGTGGGGTTAGTGGAGTGGGAGACGAGGTTTAAGATAGCTTTGGGAGTGGCGGAGGGTTTAGCGTACTTGCACCATGACTGTGTGCCGGCGATTTTGCACCGAGATGTGAAAGCGCATAATATATTACTTGGGGACAGGTACGAACCATGCTTGGCCGATTTTGGGTTAGCCAGGTTGGTGGAAGATGGACATGGCTCGTTCTCGGCGAGCCCACAGTTTGCAGGGTCTTATGGATACATGGCGCCTGGTGAGAATTGATTCATTCATTCATTCATTCACTTTCAAGATCATTTTTAGCTTAATCAAATATGATATTCTTCTTGTGTAAAAAAGACTCAACTTTAGTTTTGAATTTGACTTGCAGAGTATGCTTGCATGTTAAAGATCACCGAAAAGAGTGATGTTTATAGCTACGGAGTAGTCCTTTTGGAGATAATAACCGGGAAAAAGCCGGTGGACCCATCGTTCCCGGACGGGCACCATGTGATTCAATGGGTGAGAGACCATTTAAAAAGCAAGAAGGATCCCGTTGAAATTCTTGATCCCAAACTTCAGGGACACCCAGATACTCAGGTACAGGAAATGCTCCAAGCACTTGGGATTGCCCTTCTCTGCACCAGCAACCGCGGAGAAGATCGACCAACAATGAAAGACGTGGCGGTGCTGCTGAGGGAAATCCGTGAGGAGCCCATTGCAGGAACCGAGACACATAAGCCCAGCGATAAGTCGTCAACGGAAGCTACACTGCATTCGTCTTCGGCACCGGTGACACCGTCCCAGTTGCTGTTACTCCAAGGGTCTTCAAATTGCTCGCTTGCCTACTCTTCTTCGTCCGCTAGTTTTTGTGTCTAGAGAACAATAGCAAGTGGCTGTATGTAGTAGAGTGGATTTGGAATATTATTGATTGATTAGAGTAGAGCAATACATAAAAGATTAACAAGTTCGTGTTTTTAGCATCTTGGTTATACGAGCCTACATACGTCCTTGTTCTGCAACTGCAAGTACTCCAAGCCTTCCCTCCACATATCTCCCTTTCACGTAGGGACAGTGTCCTGAGGATAAGAAGGTTTCGTACGACTGTCAAGCATCCTGCTTACCCCTACCCCCACCCCTACCCCTACCACGTGCTTTTTCTAGATAGGTGATTGATTTCAAATGAAACGATGATCTTCAGCAAAGTTATGAATATGATACTAGATTCGGTATCAAATTGAGTTCTAAAACGAACTATATTGATATCGGTTGGTATTAAATATCGAATATCATTTTAGATAATTTTTAAAATTTTTAAAATAATTTTAAAATTTATAAAATTTATAAAATAATCCATATTAATATATTATGCAGTTATACGGTATACTTTACTAATTAACTGCTTACTTCAACCATGCTTTCAAAAATCTTAATAATAAATAATAATTATAATTAATATGAAATAACAATAATTTTAAATATTTTACATATAAATAATAATCACAATTAATATAAACAAAACATTCATCATCATATAATTATAAAATTAAGAATAATACAAAGTATTTAAAATATTATAATAATACAATTTCATCAATTTAATAAATAATATTACATTAAAAGATTCAAAACATCCAATACAAAGAAAAATAAATATTACAAAAAGAGTTGATGACGAAAAAACAATCAAGTAGAAGTTAAACCTGAAACAAAAACATTACGGTTACATTACATATATAAAATTTAACATAAACATCAAATACAAGTAAAATTAAAAAAAGAGGAAAAATAAAAACTTAGAATTCAATTGTCAATGGGAGGATACTAGTTAGAACTGCACTGAACTCAGTGATCATTTGGTACAAAATTCTTATCATTGAGAGGAGTTTCATCATCATTATCATTCAAATTTAATGAACCAATGACATGTCAATGCTTTCTCATTCAAGATTATCTTCCAAATCTAAATCATTAACATCAACCAAATTGGGTTTTTCAGAAACTCAATCTGCCAAAACATCAATATTATCAATGACAGTTAGATCAGTTGAACTACTTGTGTTATTAAGACTCCTAGTAAACAATTAAATTCAATTATTATAAAATTATAAGAAATTATATCGAAATTAATAATGATAATAATGAAAATAACATATCTTTCCCGAAGCTTTAAATTATAACGAACAAAAACCAAGTCATTCAACATCTTATGCTCCAATCTATTCATTTTTTTAAGTGGATAAATTCAAATGTGTTCCAGTTTCGTTCACACCCAGTTGCACTCACACGTTGACTTAAAATTTGAATCGCAAACCCTTTTAATTCTGAAACATTATTTCCGAATTGATCCCACCAAGAAACTGCAAATTATAAGATAACAAAAGTAATGTTATAAACAAACTAAAGTAATAATTAAGTAATACCTGGAGAAAGTTTTCTTCTTTGTCGAATAGCAATCGGCATTCCAAAATTACCATAAGACAACTTGTAAAGCTCCATCTGTGAGCTTAAAAGATCTTACATAGCGTCATGAGGAACAACTGTTATAATTGTGAAACGCATTCCTCTATTAACTTCAAAGCTTGCTTTGTAAGATCCAATCTAAAAAATACACTAGGATTCAAAAATGTCCCAACTGCAAACAATGGAGAAGAAAGTTGTCTTTCCCTTCTCTCATTAATGATTGAGAGATGTGGTGTGTATAAAGAAGGCCTATTTTTCATATTGGCCTTAATTGCTTCTTTTGTTCTCTTCATACCATCAAAAATATAACTCAATGTTGACTTTTCTTCACTATCGGCCAACCGAAGCACTCTGACCAAAGGCTAACAAGCTCGAATAACAAATTGACATTGCGACCAAAATTCTCTATCTTCCAGTATAATACTATAAACTTTCACTCCAGCATTAGACCTAGCATGTTGAGATGCAACCCACTTATCACTTGTAAACATTTTCCTTAACTCCTTCTTCATTGAAACAAAAGACTAAAGTGATAAGAAATTTGTTGCAAATCTTGTCGCAATTGGGCGACACAATTTCCTACCATTGGTAAATTCTTTTCTCATCAAATTCAAAACCCATACACGATTATAAATGAAAATTTTCACCTTTTTAACCTTCTGTATAGTCTCATCAATAATAGAAAAATATCTAGGATCTCCTATATTCTCCAGCATTAAGTCAATGCAATGTGCAACACAAGGAGTCCAAAAAAATAAATTATAGGTATTTTGTAACCTTTTCCCTGTTGTTTTATAAACGGAATCATTGTCAGTAATAAACTGAACAATGCTTTCCGCCCCTACTTCATTCACAAATTCATCAAATATCACAAACAAAATCTCAGCATTTATAATAAGGCCAGATGCATCAATAGATTTCAAAAACATAGAGTTATTTGAAAAATAAACCAAAAATTTTATAATAGGCTTGTCTCCTATTTGTCCAACCATCACACATAATTGAACATCCATAAGTACCCCAACTCACTCTTCTTTCTGCCAAATAATCTTTAATTTTAGAAACAACAAAACTCAAAAGTTTACCTCTTAAGTCATCAATCGATGACCTTTTATATCCTGGACCATAAGAGGCTATTGCATCTATCATAGGTTGATAATAATAAGACTGAGAAGCATTGAATGGCGAACCTGTATCATACCACCATCTAGCTACTGCCATATCGACATTGTGAGTCGCATCTCTTGATTGCATTGCACTACGAATTGAAGGTTGGGCTTCAGGAGTTGTTCGTGGTGCAAAGAAATTAGACATCTGCCTTCTTCTCTTCCTCACATCAGATTCTTCATGATCCTGAGATGGAACACTACCAGTACCAGTATCACTACCACTTTCACCTTCAACATTTCCATAATCACTACGAAAACCAGAAAATGAACTTCCACTACCAATTTCAAAATTTAATCTTTCCCTTCTATCTTTCTCAAATTGATGTTCATCAAGCAATGTTTTCATCTGCCACTTCACATCATGACTTTCTTTTTCACACGCTTCCACATCACCTTTAACCCTTGCTAAATGCCTTTTTAATTGGGTAATTCATCCACCTTTCAAATGCTTGTTACAAAATAAGCAAATGATATGATTCTTTTGATCGGGAATCGTATCAGTGTGAGCCCAAGTTGAATCACTATATCTTCTTGAACTAGGTTGATCGGGAGTATTTGAACTTCCTTCCATTTATCTGTACATAAAAATAAATAACACATAATTTTAGTACACAATGACAATATGCATATCCATCTTATATAATATAACTCATTCTGTATAAGTCAAAAGTTAACAATTCAAAACATTCAACATATATAAAAAGTAATACAATCATAATATCATTTTCACTTCCTTCCATTTCCAATAATTTATAATTCTAACAATCACAAAACATTCATTATTGTTTTTCCATTCCTAACAATTTTCAATTCCAACAATCACAAAACATTCAATATTGTTTTTCCATTCCCAACAATTTTCAATTCTAACAATCACAAAACATTCAATATTGTTTTCCATTAGTAACAATTTCCAATTCCAACAATCACAAAATATTCAATATTGTTTTTCCATTCCTAACAATTTTCAACAATTTCTAATTCCAACTGTAGCGCCCCCTTACCATAGAGTACTCACCTGAACGCCCGTAGGTCATTCCGGTACATATCCTACGATAAGAGACCACTACTGACAACTACCACTAAACTCCTCATGACATCACAATCATAAAGCAGTACGAAGAAATTGACAACTTTTAAAACCAAACTGGATTTTATTTCATTCACTCAAAATTGAAATTTACAAACCGTCAAGATTTTCATCACACATGTTCCAAAATACCGTACACTACGTACCATACAAGAATGTACAAAGAATGATCTAACTATAAGTCTCCAAAAGAAAGCCCACCGACCGACCTTTGAGCCATCGCCTCTCGCCAATCCACAAGACACGAATCTACGATCCCGAGGGAGCTATCTGCTACACTTAAGCTGAAAAATATATTGCAATTTTGGATGAGTTTATGAACTCAATGAGAAACCATCATCGATGGTTCTCCCAATTCATGCATCACATAAGCATGATACAAGATATGCGTCCAAAGAATCATACAATTACAATGCTAATACAATCACAAGAATAGGCATACAACACATCACGGTAAATGAAATGTAACACGATTCTATATATATTACAAGATACATACAGATTAGTACCATGTCAAATATTCATCCAAGATGCAATGCACATGTGACTCTTTTTAGTTTATTACAGATTGTGACCGAGTGCTTTAGCGTTGTTCAAGAGTCGATGAAGCGCGTCTAGGAGAATTATCTCCTTCGAGCTCGGCTTCGCGATGACGATGTCGATGGCGACTTCGGTTCACAATTTTTCTTTTAGCGGTTTATGCATCATGCATGAATGCACATGCCCATTTGAACAATCACGTAACGAGATATAATTCACAAGGATCGTAATTTGATCAATATTTCACAAGTAATCACTGTTCAAGCCATAAATAATCCAAGTAGTCTCCGTAGGGCACTCAAGTCACAGTAAACACATAGATTGAGGTAACCACCTAGGTTACTCACCTATTACTTCCGAGCTAATGCCAGGAAGTTTTCACCTCGTCGGTCGAACGACGCTCCACTTGGGCCTCTATAAGAATCAGAGAAGGTACGAGTCACTAAATATTTAATTCGAACTAGTACTGATGCACATGTAGGTAAAATATGCATGTTCATGAATACCCGGCCCTAATCCCATTTTTTTCTATCATAAAAATCCGTCTAAAAATTAGAAACCTATTGGCGTTGACGGTGCGCAATTCGGACCTCTATAGGTCCCCAATTAAACAAAACAGTGATTAAACAGACCTTTACCCGGACCCACATCAATTTTCCATCCAAAAATCCCGAATCTCTCAGAAAATGAAATTCAATATTCTATGAAGCCGATGCCTCAAGAATCAGGTCAATCGGACGTCGGACGGAAAAGTTATTCACGAAAGAAACCAAAATTCAACAATCAATATATATATATATATAGCCCTTATTTCCTTCTCTTTTTCCTGTTTTCCAACCGAAATTCAATCTATCATATCTCTTTCTACACATTTCAGAAAAATGCAAACTATACCTTGTTGGAAAGATAATGAAACCCTCTACAAGTTTCATGAAGACCCCAACAAGCAATTTTACCCATAAGGGTATCAAAAATTCAGTCAAAGCCACTGCCTATTCAAAACCTATCAAAACAGTGCAGTACATTGCAAATTCATTAACTTTCTAATTATTCAGTCAAAAATTACACAATAAATAAGGCAGTAAGATCACAATGTTATCTACAACTTTCATGAACAACCCAAAATCAGATTTACTTGCTAACTATGTCAAACAATTCACCAAAACATCAGCCCTCAGAATTTTCCCAATCTGAACAGCACATTTTACAACAGTATATCTCTTAGCACAAATGTCACCAAATTCACTACCTTATATCCTTGAAAAGATAAGATCTTAAACTTCAATTTTCATGAAGAACTCACCATCCAATTCGATCTCTAACAATTTCAAAACTGTTATGCAAGTTTCTGTCATGATCAGCAATTCACAACCTAATGCAGGTTCAGTATTTGCAAATTCATTTCTCTCAAATCTGACAACCAAAAATTACATGTCATATATCATTCTCAAGATAATGTCTTCCTCTACAACTTTGCAGAAGATCACTCACACCAATTCAGTTCACATAAATTACTAAAATTGCTCCACTAGGTACAGCCAAGTCTCTACTTAATCCTTGAGAAGATGATGATATGCATGTATAGTGGAGATAGCCGTGGGTGAGGTATCAAGGTAGGAAGTGTGGAGAGGTTTAAAGACTTTGAGAATTGATAGCTTGTAACTTGTTTAAGGTGAGAATTGATGTTTGTTTTTATTCTTTTGGTAGTTAGAAGCATTCATGGAGATCCTTTAAGCATTTATTTGATCATAAAAGTGGTAGGTTTGAATGGGTTTAATGCATGCTTGTGTGAGGGAAGTGGATAGAGTAGTTAAAGAATGTGAAAGTAATGTTGTTAATGATGTTTATGATGTTTAATGAATGGAAATGAAATATGGAAGTTGTGTATATGGGCGCTGCCAACTTTTGTGTAATTATATAAGTAAATGTTGTGATGATTTTGTGATTGAATTAGAGGTGTAAATGGATGCTTGGTGATGTGTTATTGATTTTAGAAGTGATAGGAGTTAGGTTGAAGTTGAAAGCTGGAAAATGCATTTTGACCCTATTGCAATGTTTTGATCATAACTAATTGTGTAGGTGAGCAAATGAGGTGAGGTTTGTGCCCAATTAAACTTTGGGATGTTGGCTACAAAATCATTAAATACTAGAAGCCACTTGGCTTTCTAAAATGAGAAAAGACAAAAATGAACTTAATTAACATAATTTAATCATAACACTAATCTCATTTAATCTAAATCCAACATATGCTAATGGTCCTATAACAATTCCCACAATTATTTATTCCATAATCCAATGCCATTAGGCAGTCTTTTTTAGTACAGAGAAAGTCACTCAGTCGGTCAGTTGGAATTTTTCCGGTTCGGGCAAGAACCCCGAAAAATTCCAGAAAAATTCTCAAAAATCTCTTAAAATAAAAAACAATTTATGGCGCACTCAGAATAATTTTCCAAACCCAAAAATCACGCTAATCCCAATAAAATTGTCTTAGGCACGAAAATCGGGAATGTTATGTATGCATGTACAGTAAGTTCATGTGCACAATTGTGACTATGTAGCAATCCTATTATGCATGAGCAGTCCTATGCCAATTTACTATTCTACCCTTCCAATTGAGAGTGAGATGTTACACCAACAATCACAAAACATTCAATATTGTTTTTCCATTCCTAACAATTTCCAATTCCAACAATCACAAAACACTTATAATTTCATTTCCATTCCAAAAATAATCAACAATTTCCAATCCCAATAATCACAAAACAATCATAATTTTATTTTTATTTACAACAATTTCCAATTTTAAGTTTCTAACAATCACAAAACAATCATAATTTTATTTCCATTTACAACAATTTTCAATTCCCCAACAATCACAAAACATTCATAATTCAATTTTCATTTACAACAATTTTCAATTCTAAGTTTCGACAATCACAAAACAATCATAATTTTATTTTCATTTACAACAATTTCCAATTCCAACAATCACAAAACATTCATAATTTCATTTACATTCCAACAATAACCAACAATTTCCAATCCCAATAATTATAAAACAATCATAATTCTATTTTCATTTATAACAATTTCCAATTCTAAGTTTTAACAATCACAAAACAATCATAATTTTATTTCCATTTCCTTCTATTTATAACAATTTTCAGTTCCAACAATCACAAAACATTCGTAATTCTATTTCTATTCCAACAATAACCATCAATTTCCAATCCCAGTAATCACAAAACAATCATAATTTTATTTCCATTTACAACAATTCTCAATTCTAAGTTTCTAAAAATCACAAAATAATCATAATTTTATTTCAATTTCCTTCCATTTACAACAATTTCCAATTTCAACAATCACAAAACATTCATAATTCTATTTTCATTCTAACAATAACCAACAATTTTCAATCCCAACAATCACAAAACAATCACAATTCTATTTCCATTTACAACAATTTCCAATTCTAAGTTTCTAACAATCACAAAACTTTCATAATTTTATTTTCATTTCCTTCCATTTACAACAATTCTCAATTATAACAATCACAAAACAATCATAATTTTATTTACATTTCTTTCCATTTTCAACAATTTCTAATTCCAATAATCACAAAATAATCATAATTCTATTTCCATTTATAACAATTCTAAATTACATCAATCACAAAGTAATCATAATTCTATTTTCATTTCCTTCCATTTACAATAATTCACAATTCCAACAATAACAAAACAATCATAATTCCATTTTCATTTCCATTCATAATTCCAATTGAATTTTCAACAATTTCCATTTCCATTTCCAACAATTTTAATTCAAAGTTTGAAAAATGAGGATCAAGTTGAAGGGTATGATATGATTTACATAATTGGCAAATAATGCATGACATATCTTATACAATTGTTCATACACATATATTCATAACATGATCATCAAGTTGAAAGATTTATTCATAACATGAGATTAAGTTGAAGGATATAAATTTTTGGAAATTTTTTCCTTATTTAAACTCGTGATCTTCTTTTCATTTCTAACAAACCATAATATTATATACAACATTTCATATTTAGTTCTTAAATATATATGTTGCTTTTACAATTTTAATTGACATAAATAAATGTAAGTATGAATAATTAAAATTTACAAGTCTACAACATATTCACAATTTGACAACAAACATTCATTACATCACTTCTTTATACTCAAACAATTTTTTCCTAAATGAGTAAATTCAATACCAAATACTAAAAATAAATTACCATTTCACAAATATTAACAATGTATCAATTAATGATTTAAGTTTTACAATTTTACAAAATTTTATTATCAATTTTACAATTTCACCTTTAATTATCAATTTTACATTTGATTATTAATTTCACATTTGATTATTAATTTTACATTTAGGTTTAAATGTTAATTATCAACTTTCAATTTTAAGTTTTAACAATCCTTACATAATACATAATTAATTAATTACATACTAACCCTATTTTACAATTTCATTTTCAATTCTAATTCTAATTTTATATAACAAATTCATAACAAAATAACAAAACCCACGGTATTCTTCAATCCAACAATTTCAAATTTTCAACTTCAACAATTCCATTCCAAATTCAAATTCAGACCAATTTACATCACATACACACAAATTCACCGTAAGTAATTTCATTCCAAAACAATTCCAAAACAAAACAATCATTAATCCATTCCGACCAAAACCGTGACAACAACTTCTTCAACCCCCAAGTCCTCCACCACCGACAGCCAACCCAACTCCCATATTCATCAACATAATTACACAAATCCAAATCCAATCCAATCCATAACACAAAAAAATTGTAACGGTTTTCCAGTAATTTTTGGAAATACCAAACAATAGAGAAGAAAATAGATCAACGAAACAAAATCAACAGGCCCAAATTGTTTTTTAAACCATCGGGTCTTCGCTCTTCAGGTTGTGGCTTTAGGTTTTTGGGTTGTCCAGCTGTGAGTGTCAGAGGGTCGGTGACTCGATGGTGCGGCGATGAAGTGTTGTGGATGGTGTTGCGGTGGTGCGGTGGATCTTCAGGGACGTAAACCCAGATCGCGACTCCGCGACGATGAACCGAGGAGGAGAGTGATGAGAGCAACCGGAGAAGGGAGCAAATGTCGACGGTGAGAGAGAGGTGAGAACGAGAGAGTGAGAGAGAGAGAGGGTGAAACTTGAGAGAGAAGAAAGAGTCATGTGAGTCGTGGTCGCAGCAGAAGTTAGGTTTGTTTTAAGTTTAAAATTTTCAAATTTGCAAAATGGTCCTCAAACTTTTTTAATTTCTCGGATCCGTCAGATATTTTCAGGTATGTTGGGTACCAGCCGGTACCTAACAGAAAATCCCAATACTGGACGATATTTTTGGCCAATATTAAGGTTAGAATCCATAGTATCGTTATCCAGTTGGTACGGTACGGATCCCATAACAATGATCTTGAGTGCGCATACATATTTTAGATAAATAGTGAGTCAAACGAATTCGATTTAATTAATTAGAAATTCGACAACTTTAACATTTGCATATTAAAAAAGAATCATGCCAATAAAATATAAAATTTCAAGTAATTATAATTGTTGAGATCTGTGAAAATTCTTAAATAAAAACTTAATTGTTTATTATAGTGATTTACGATATTTTCCTTTATTGTAAATTTTTTAATATAGTTATAATATTTGGATATAAAGTCGTATTTTGTAATTCAACCTAAAACTATTGTTGAAATACATTTGTCACTACAAATTTTTACTTTCGTTCTTTCTTCTTCACATTTTCTCATTAAATCTCTTTTAAACTTTTTTCTTATTTACTCTACCACAACATGATCATTTCCTTCATAATTTTATTGACTTATGTCACTTATAATAGAACCTCTCACAACTCATTTGCCCATGAACTCGGATGAATTCAATATTCTTTTTTATATTCAAATTTGGCTCCTGATCTTCCAATATTTAATGTTTATATTATCAAAACAACAATTAAATAAAAATCCAATTGAAACACAGAGTTTAAAGAGGTTTAATAGTATGCAGCCTTACCCCTAATTAGTATAGAGACAATTTTCAAATGACTTATATGAAAAATAAGTAAATAAATAAATTATCAAAAGTAAATGAATCTTTCAATAAAAAAAAGTTTGATAAGTTTCTTAGTCACCATAAGACATGCCTTATTGCTAAAAGATGGGTTAAATTGCATTTTTGAACTTCATCATTTACAACAAAATACAGAATAGATCCTAACGTTTCAAAGCATTTAAATTGAATCCCAATATTTTCAAAATATTCAAAACAGATACCAAAAGGATGAAAATTTTAACTCAATTATTTAAATGTCATGTAAATGTTGACCTAACATTATTTTTATTTTTAAATAAAAATGAGTCTCACTATTACATAAAAAGTGGAACCTATTGTATAACAGTGAGGGTCCCACTACTACATAATAAATGTGATCTATTTTCTACAATGTATAATAGTTAGTTTCGTTGTCATATGATAGTGGAACCCAATTTTGATTAATTCTAAAAAGCTAATTATGTGACAATATAACCCACTTTTTGATATATCCTAATCAGAATTGTTAAGAATTAAAAGAGCATGGAAATTTTGTTGAATAATTTTTTTATTAAACCTTATCAACTCAAGATAACAATCCTTATCGAGCTAAAACCAATCCAAATATTTTGGATTATTTTGTAGTTACCCCATCAAAAATTTTGTTTTGAACGTTTTGTTAATTCGAACGTTTCAAAATGTTAGGGTTTAAATTATATTTTATTGTAAATGTTGAAGTTCAAAATAAATTTTTGGCTTTAAGAGATATTATCAATTCACTACCAAATAGACCACTATCTGCATTATTCTTACTCTTACAATTATATATAATCAGTTCATTCGTTAATTGATATTCACACTTCTTCTTTCACAAAACCTTCAAGAACCAATTTTCATGACTAACTTTATGATTTTGTTGATTCTCATTATCTACATTATGTTTTCCATCCTCATAAAGTGTTTCAACAAGACTAAAAAACTTCAAGAACTCAACTTCACTCCTTTCAATGTTAACACCTCCCTCAATCCTAACGTATGTAGATGACATTCCGATTATGGATTCTTCACCTACTTTTATTTTATCCTTTACACATGACTTTAATATTACCTTTTTTAATTAAAAACCTTGACTATATTCATTATTTCTTTAATATCGAGGTTACATTAATACTAATTAGGCTTCTCCTTACCTAAATTAAGTATATTCGTAACCTTCTTTACCATTTACATCTCAACACATCTAAACACATACTTACACCTATCACTCGAACTCTACCAATGTCCAAAAATTATAATACCCCTCTCTCTGAATCCTATTGAATATTGAAATATCATTGATACTCATTAGTAATTTTGTCTCAAGCGTATCTACATACAATTTTACTGTAAATAAAATAAAATGGGATAAAATTATTTCATTATACTTGCAATTTACATCCTCTTATGACATTCACTTAACTAAAGTCACCTCAACCTCCTTTTTATGCTTATTTTGATGATGACTAGGTTGAACTATTTTGATGATCTTTGCTTGACTTCTAAGTTCTAACTATTATAATTTTTTGAGTTGTAGCCTTATTTCATGGAGTGTTAAAAAATAACTTATTGTTGTTTGTTCTAACATAGAAACTAAATAGAAGAGCATTGTCATTGTTGTCGTTAAAATTTGTTGGACCACTTTACTATTTGATGAGATTAAAATATCTAACTTTAAACTCAATTTATAATGTGATAATCTTCATACTACTTTTCTTGTTGTAAATTTTATTTCATATGCTCAGAGAAATCATGTTAAGATTGGTGTTCATTATGTTTAATTTATGACCTAATTGCTAAGAAGACTTTGGTTATTCGTCATATATTTATTATTGCGCCATGACCAAAACCTTAGTTACCATATTCTTTCATTGATTTCATAACAACTTCACCATTGTTTCACAATAAAGAGTAATCTTAGGAAAATTGGGAATATTCTTAATTGATTCAATTGTATAATATTAAGGCGATATACAAATATTATCCTTAATTATAGTTTACTAATTACTAAAATAATTGCATATAAATGGAGGTATATAATATGCAGCAATCAAGGAAATACATTTTCACCAATTTTATTCAAGAATATGTATTATAAGTACTGTAAATGCATGAATGTATTTCAACTTCTAGTGAAGATAATTCAATTTTAATCATTATTTTATGTTTTTCTTTGGTAAAGAGTACAATTTTAAGAGACCGATAACAATTATGAATATGTCAAGGACAACCGAAAATCTAATACACAAAATCCCAAACTGGAAAACAACATAGCCAGACCCATCCCACTTCCCTTTTTTTAAATCTAGTGGTGCACATGCAAAGCTTCATATACCCCACAGTGAGGAGATCTTTTGATCCCAGTCTTCGGATAGTCGAAACAAATCATATTATGATGCACAAAACAAAACAACACCATCTCTCTATACCCTCAATTCAGCCCCAAGTACCTAACGATACTTTGCATATATTTGTAGGATTAGCTCTATTAATAATACCCAAAAGCAAAGAGACAAAATATTGCAGAGCCTCACCGCACATGAACGGAATTGGTTCTACAAATGAATAAACGTCTCATCAGGTCACTTCACACATGGTTTTTTGTTATGTACTAGTGTTGGTGTTAATTTTGCTTAACTGATCTTAAGTAAGGATCCCAACTGTGGAATCTTCCATTTCTACCTCCATCAAAAAAAATGTTTGTCTTTGTGTTTCTTTTTTCTTTTTGTGTCTAGTGGGGATTAGCTCCATTATGGTTTTCAGGTTAAAAATTCTATTTAGTTCATTTTAAGCAAAGCAAATATGGTGTTAGAAGCCAGTTTTGATTCGAGCTCTAGCTGTTAGTGGTTTGTTAGCACAATAGTTTAGATTTTTTAGGCCCTCTTTTTTATTCAATAGACAATTGATGGATCCATATTTTCAAGAATTGCTGCAGCCACGTCAACTAAACAAATATGGACCATTCTTAAGACTGAATTTCAATGATATTCCGAGGTAAACAATGTCAAGTTGTAATCTCTTATACGTGAATTTGAAACTTTTACTATAAAAAACAATTAATATGTTCAAGAGTATTTGGCTAAGGTATCTTCTATTATTAATCAAATGCATTCATATGGTGATAAAATAATGGATGAAACAATAGTTACAAATGTGTTAAGAAGTTTATCACCTAAATTTGACCATGTAGTGGCTACTATCGAAGAATCTAAAGACTTGTCTATTTTTTTCATTTGATGAACTAATAGGATCCTTGCAAGCATATGAAGTTAGGATAAATTAGTCAACTACACGAGAAAAAGAGAAGGCGTTTCAAACAAAGGGCGGGCCGGAATCTTTATATCAACGTTCAAGAGGACGAGGAAGAGGAGGTTTTCGAGGTAGAGGTCGAGGTTGGAATAGCTCCTTTCATTGCTCATATTGCAACAAGTACGGGCATTCTGACAAATTTTGCTGATCAAAACCTAAAGAGGCTAAATATGCTAAAGAAGAAGAGGAGGAAGACAACTACATGTTCATGCTCAAGTAGATTCAAAATAAAGGACTGATGAAATTTGGTACATAAACAACGACTGCTCTTTTCACCTACAAATGCTATCTTGGATTAGACGCCATATGAAGCTTGGACTAGGAGTAAGCCTTCAGTGAGTCATTTGTGTTTGTTTGGTCTGTTTTGCCTTACATACTGCTCAAAGACACAAACTTGAAGAAAGCTCATAGAAGTATATCTTTATTGGTTATTGTGTTTAATCTAAAGCATATAGGCTCTATGATCCTTTAAGTAAGACATTTATAGTAAGCAGAAATGTTGCATTCGATGAACAAGCCTTTTGGATTTGGGATGAAAAGACCAAAAAACAAATAACTCAAGTTGAAATGGAAGAAGACAAAGGTGTAAATAAGAAGGGAGTTCTGATGAATAAATTCCAATGGAGTCAACTCAGCTATGCAGAAGTAAGCATGGCATAATTTGTAACATTCCACTCTTGCATGACCCGAACCCGACATCGATGGTGATATCCGAATCCGTTCCCCGCGAGGGTAGCGTGCTACATCACTCAGTAAACTCAGTATAATTTTTTTTTGTAAACATTCATACACGCCAAAAATAGTAGACAATCGAGCCCGCGTTAATTTGTATATCATTCCAGTCATTCCCAATCATTACCAACATTCAACGATAATTTAACAATAATTTAAAATAGCCATTTAATGTATACCAATCCATAACCAAATTGGGTCCGCTATAAATACAAAGTATTAATTTACAGAGCTTGCGGAATACAACTTTATGAATAACAGAAGGATGAAACTAATGCAAACGTGGACTGATCCTGACCTCTACTCTTCATTTGAATGCTGTAGATATACTCTCGTGATCCTAACGGGGTATGCTTCTGAGTCCTGAAAAATATTTGCAAATTTTGGGTGAGTTTTGCGAACTCAGTGAGGAACCATCATCGATGGTTCGCCCAATTCATGCAACATGCCATGTCATATAACGTATACTAACACTATTATATACTTGATTACATTTCACAATTTTCCTTGATCATAAGCAATAAAGACAGTTTATACACAGCATCCAATTAGTCATACATAATCAAAAGCATATATGTACCACTCAAATATAACACAGTTGTTTCATATTCCGCATTCAGAAGTACCACGTGACATAACTCATATTCAAAAGTACCGCAAGATTATATCTAAACGCATAACTGCACATTCAGAAATGCCACATTTTTGCATATAAGCAAAGCACAGTTTATTTTACATTAACACACTCAGCAGTATATATAAGGCATTTTTGCCTTTCATCCATTCAAAATGTTCAATCAAATATGTATGCAATGCATATGTGACACTTTCCCATTTTATTTCAGTGTTGTGACCGAGCGCTTAAACAGTAACAGTGGACAGTAGACGCGTCTAGGGAGTAGGAGAGCCCTTTGGGTATGCACTATCTCCCTTCGAGCTCGAGGCTCTTTTTCAGTATCAATGGCGACTCTGGTCACAACTATTATTATCAGTTCATGTATTTGTGTATGAAATGCATCCGTGTATACATTTAACACTCTCATATATCAATGTAATTCATCCAGTTTACATTCAGTAATATCACAATTATTTCACAAAACATATTCAGAAATATCACCTGGTTGGATTACAGTAAATCGCAGTATACAAGGCATTCTTGCCTTTTTCCCATATACAAATACTCAGTTAATTGTGTATGCAACACATATGCCCAATTTAGCAGTCAACGAATTATCGACAGTCATTATGTCACATCAGAGGCAAAACAATTGATCACAATTAACCACAAGCAATTCACAATTTTCACATCAAGAACACTTCTATGTCAAACTTCCCATTACATCAGACCATCTGTCCGGAATCCAGTCAGAAACAATCACAAGTACTAACCCGCCATTATCTCCACAGTGAACATACAGAAATTGAGAGAAAGCCATCTTAGTCACTCACCTGTACTTTCGAGCTAATAACTGAAAGTCTCAGTAATGTCGGTAGATCGACGCTCCAAAAGTGCCTCTATAACAGTTATAGTATATAAACATTACCAATTGTCCAAATCAGAAATATTTACTAATGCACATGTAGCGATTTAAAATGTGTACAATGCATGTTCATGATATTTTCGGCCTTAAACCAATATTTTCATCATAAACATTCCATCTAAAAATTAGAAATCTAACGGTACTGAAATTACTCAATTCGGATCTCTATAGGTCCAAAAATAAACAAAATAGTAACCAGAGAACCATTTCCTGGACCCATGTCAATTTTTCGTCCAAAAATTCCCAATTTCTCATAAAATAAAATTCAATGTTTCATGAATCCGATGCCTCGAGAATCAGGTCAATCGGACGTCGGACGGAAAAATTATAAGCAAAAGAGTGGAGAGAGGTCAGTTTCAGAAATTACAGAAATACAAATTACATAAGTCAGAATGACATTAATGCAGAATAGTACTGTTATTTCAAAGGGTCCCAATTGGTAAATGTGGTATTTGTAATGTGATTTCCGAAAGTGTTCAGAAATGGCATTGGGCCTAATTTGGCTATGGAATTTTTGTAAATGAGTTGATTAAATACTGTTGAGTGCCTTTTAATAACTGGAGTTGTGTATGATTGAAAATGTTTTCGTGCTAAATCTTACCCAAATTATTTATTGATTTTCGCGCATACGATTGTTTTCAAAACAAAATTGTCTTAATGAATTTTTGGACTATTATTGACTGTTCTAGCATATCACCCTCGTGAGGTTCAGGCTCGGATATCACCCTCGATGTCGAGTTTGGGTCTTGCGGGATTGGGATGCTACATAATTCCTCGGTGATAATTATACATTGAAGGAGAGGCTATATCGTTATTGGTTTTATTTGTTAGGGATTTGATAATTGTTGAAGAAGCTATGGAAAAGCAAGAATGGAGAGATGCAATAAAAGATGAACTATTATCCATACAACGAAATGGCACCTAGGAGCTTGTAGATCTACTTGAAGGTAAAAATGTGATTGACTTGAAATGGATATCCAAAACTAAATTTCTAGTAGATAGCAGTGTTTAAAAATGCAAAGCTAGACTGGTGTTACGAGGCTTTGCGCAATAATATGGAGTAGACTTTGAGGAAACTTTCTTCCTTGTGGCATCCTTCGAGACAGTCAGACTTATACTTGCACTCGAAGCATAAAAATAATGAAAGGTATTTCAATTTGATGTTAAATCTTTTTTTAACTAGAGAATTGGAGGAAGAAGTATGTGTAAGTCAAGCACCAAGATTTGAAAATCTGAAGGATGAGCACAAAGTCTTCCGGTTGATAAAAGCTTTATATGGGCTTAAGTAGACACCTTGAATTTGGTATGGTAAGATTGACAAAATTTCCCATGAAAATGGGTTTGAGAGAAGTAAGCATGAATGAACATTATACTTAAAGAGACAAGGTATTAATGATCTTGTGATTGTTAGTATCTATGTTGATGATATGATATATCTAGGCTCATCAATGCGCTTGATATCTGAGTTTCAAGAATCCATGAAGAGAATGTTTGAAATGATAGATTTAGGTGAATTGTGTTACTTCTTAGGGCTAAAAAATATACAAATGCCTACTGTAATTTTCATGTCCCAAAAGAAATACGTAGAAGACACTATAAAAGCGTTCAGTACGATGGGATGCAAAGTGGCTATAACTCCCATGAATATCAATGAAAGGTTAAGCGCAAATGATGATACAGGGATGGCAAATGCAACATTGTACAGGAGTTTGGTTGGACGATTAATTTATGTTACACATTCTCACCTAGATGTTGCTTTTCTAGTTGGAGTAATATCACGGTTTATGCACAAGCCAACTAAACATCACTATGGAACAATCAAAACGATACTTCGGTATCTACTAGGAACAACTGAGTATGGAATCTAGTTTTAAAAGGTAGATGAGTTCAATCTTAAAGGATTCAGTAATAGTGATTGGGCGGGCTCTGTCGAAGATAGACAAAGTACATCAAGAAGCTGTTTTATTTTTGGAATAACTGTTGTATCTTGGAGCTCAAAAAAACAATCTATTGTAGCTTTTTCATCTATAGAGTTAGAGTATGTAGTCGCAATAGCAGCAACTTGTCAAGTAATCTAGTTACGAAGAGTTTTGTGTGATCTAGGTGAAGATCAAAATGAAGCAATAGAAATAACTTGTTGACAACAAGTCTGAGTCATGCTTACCAAGAATCCAGTGCATCATAGTCGAACAAAGCATATAGAGATCAAGTATCATTTTATAAGGGACTTAATAGCCAAAGGAGAAGTCAAGTTGGAAAGTTGCAGAACTGATGAACAAGTGGGAGATTTGATGACTAACAACTTGGTGCAAAAGAAACATGAAGAGTTTTGTTTTAATTTAGGAATCAATAAGTTCAAATAAAGAGGGAGTGTTAGAAGTCAGTTTTGATTCGAACTCTAGCTTTAAGTGGTTTGTTAGCATAACATAATCCTAGAGATACTCTAGCTATTAATTCTTTGTTAACACAAAATAATTCTAGAGATATTCTCACTGTTATGCTTCCTATTATCTACCTTGTTTACATTGTGTCAGTTCATATTTTTTAGGCTACCATTGTGTTGTAATGCTTATATAAGGCTGCAAGATAAGTTAATAAAACATTCATCTGCAGAATAAAATTTCTTCTTATAAAAAGCAATTATTGCACTATCAAATTCCCAACATGTGGACATGGTAAAAGGGAAAGCTTAAATATTTATCATCTTTTCCTTTGGTTCTTTACTATTCTTCTTCTCTTTTTGTTCAAAACTAGATATAGAAAACATCTTCAACAAAAAATAATTCTAGAAATATGAACAATTTAGCTTGGAACAACTTCTTTGCAATAGTATAAGTGAAAACTTTTATTACTTGGAACCTGGAAATAGCATAAAACCCTCTCAACCAAACACATTTCTAAACTGTTCTTACTAGTTTAACAAGAAAAAAATGAAAGAAAAGATAATCACTCAAAACTTGGAAACGTTGCTCAGCTACAGTTATGTATTTTCTTAGGCATATAAGTTATCCTCATCTCTATTTGTTGTAGTTGGAGCAAATGGATCTGATGTTGGAGGATTTGTTAGAACCCGATCCCGAGACCGGATCCCAACTCCAACTATTTATACCCTAACATTTACGCTCATGCTCTTGCTTACATTCTACACCTATTGGACCCGTTTCCAGAGCCCAAAATTTCAGAGCCCTAAAGTTTGCGCTCCCTACTTTGCAGCGTTTGATGCTGTGGTTCTATAAGGGTGATGAGCGTACACTACCTAATCATCAAAATCACATTTAGACTTGTTCATATCAATGTAGCTTAAGGCCTCACGTTCACACAGAGGCAAGAATCACCTTAATCGGAGTCATATAACTCAAGATACACTCCAAAAATCTAAGAGAGTTCATACCCGAAACATGCCCTCTTAACTGACCTTTCACTTGTTTTAGGAAAAAATTTCTCAATTTAACTCCAATTGATACCGAATTTTATGGAGTGAAAGATATGTGTATTATAAATCCAATGGTTTAAGCCTCAACTCATTTAGAGGTCGTATGAGAGAATTATGCCCGAAACATTGGACCATGCTCACTTCTGAAATCGGATTGAAACTCTTTTGGTGCGATTTGCTATAACTTTTAATCTATAGCTCCAAATGCTTTCGTTCTTTCACCATACGAAAGTAGACATCTAGATCTACAACTCTCATGAAGACTACAAAAGCTGATTCTATCTCCTACATTCTGCAGCGTCCTATTTTTCCCATCATCTGATTTTTATCATCTGGTTTTCTATCGTCTGATTTCTATCTTCTGCTTTTCTATCTTCTGCTTTTCTATCTTCTGATTTCTATCTTCTGCTTTCTATCTTCTGATTTCTATCTTCTGCTTTTCTATCTTCTGCTTTCTATCTTCTGCTTTTCTATCTTCTGATTTCTATCTTCTGCTTTTCTATCTTCTGCTTTTCTATCTTCTGATTTCTATCTTCTGCTTTCTATCTTCTGCTTTTCTATCTTCTGTTTTCTATCTTCTGCTTTTCTATCTTCTACTTTCCTTCCTTCTGCTTTTCTATCTTCTGATTTCTATCTTCGGCTTTCTATCTTATGCTTTTCTATCTTCTGATTTCTATCTTCTGCTTTTCTATCTTCTGCTTTTCTACCTTCTGATTTCTATCTTTTGCCTTTCTATCTTCTGATTTCTATCTTCTGCTTTCCTTCCTTCTGCTTTTCTATCTTCCGATTTCCTTCCTTCGATTTCTATCTTCCGATTTCCTTCCTTCGATTTCTATCTTCCGATTTCCTTCCTTCGATTTCTATCTTCGCTTTTCTATCTTCGCTTTCTATCTTCGCTTTTCTATCTTGATTTCTATCTTCGATTTCTATCTTCGCTTTTCTACCTTCGATTTCTATCTTCCGCTTTTCTATCTTCCGATTTCTATCTTCGCTTTCCTTCCTTCCTTTTCTATCTTCCGATTTTCTTCCTTCGATTTCTATCTTCTGATTTCCTTCCTTCGATTTCTATCTTCGCTTTCCTTCCTTCGCTTTTCTATCTTCCGATTTCTATCTTCGCTTTTCTATCTTACTTTTCTATCTTCTCCTTTTCTTCCTTCCTTTTCTATCTTCTGATTTCCTTCCTTCTGATTTCTATCTTCTGATTTCTTTCCTTCTGATTTCTATCTTCTGCTTTTCTATCTTCTGATTTCCTTCCTTCTGATTTCTATCTTCTGATTTCCTTCCTTCTGATTTCTATCTTCTGCTTTCCTTCCTTCCGATTTCTATCTTCTGATTTCCTTCCTTCTGCTTTTCTTGTAAGGCTCATATCTTTTAACTCCGAACTCCAAATTTAGCAAACGATATACCCTTGGAAAGCTCTAACCTTCTACTACAATATTCATGAAGGCTTATTTATCTAATTCAAGTCCTACGAAGGTCAAAATCTGAGGCGAAGTTCTGTCAAATTTTGGGAAAATTTGATGCTCTTCCTGAAAGTACATCTATCCAATTTTTCAATCCTAATACTTCCACCGCGTAAGACTCATCATACAACCTCATATAACATGATTAAACCCTAAGGTATCTTCAAACACCATTTGAAGCAACAGCCACACTCTTAATCATCTATCATATCCAAACTATAATAATGATGCAATTGGCTTAAACATGCATGGATTTCTCAAAATACATTTGAACTTAGCATTCTTGCATTTCATTTACGCTCAAAGTGAGTAGCTTATAATGCTTTAGTGGGCATTTCAAGCCCTTTTACAACATAGTTCAAATACACTTCCAAAATACTACACTTTTCTTAAATGCATCTAAAGCATTGTTTACAACAATTTGCTTGAAATACATCAAAACATAATTCTTGGAGTATGCCTTGAGCTCATTCTTCATGATCCCGATCTTTACCGGAGATGGGACGGGAAGGTGGGGTGAGCTTTACATCAAGTGGGTGACACATTTATATTTAGGCTAATAAGCTACATTGCTTCATTTATCATACTTTTAGCAACTTGCATAGAAATCATGCAATCATGCAATTCATGAAATTTATCAATCTCAAAACATAATGTTCATGCTTCATATCATTCTCATTCTTGCAAAATATACGCTAACATGTAAACACATAGTGATGGTTCGAAAAGTCCACGGTTATCGATGAGCTACACAAGTGTAGTCATATGTTGAGGAGTCCTAAAGGAACATCCTATGCCACAATCGGGCAGTAGGCGCGAAGGCTATATTGGTCGACGTGCACGTGACTCTTGGTGGACTTAACTAACCCACATAACACTTAATTTCATGCATAAAAGCTGGACTTGTCTTGTCCACGACTAATTTTCTAAAATGGATATTCAAGCATCCATAAAGCTGATCATGCTTAAAGCACATTTCATGCTTAGCTCACATTTCATGATCTCATTCATGCTCATCCAATTTATGGCAATTTCAAGCAATGTCATGCACTAATCAATTTCTCACCTAATGGCAATCATCCATCAATTTATACACAATCAAAAGTCAATCAATGCTCATTCTAAATTAGTTGGAAAAACATTAATTTTCCTTAGTTAAGATAATATTTAAGCATTACTAACATAAAGATAAAAGTGAAACCCACCTTATATCCTTGCTTAAGCTTGCTAAGGAAGTTCCTCTTCTTGTTCTCCTCTTCTTTCTTGTCCTCCTTCATTCATGGCAAGGAAAGAACCTCACATCATTTAGGGTTTCTAAAATTGAAAACCTAATGAACCTTAATCATGAAATCAACCCTAGAATCACTAAACCCATCTTCTTTCTAAGCTTTCTAAACCATAAAATCAAGCCAAACTCAAACTACATTTCATAACTTACCTTGAATCTTTACTCAACCCAAGGGTTTCTTGTATCAAAATAAAGCTTAGACTCTCCTATTCACTTTTCTTCTTGCTCTTTCTTCAAAACTCACTCACTCTCATGGAAATGCCAAAACCCTAGCAAGCTCCTTTCTTCTTCTCCTTTCTTTCCTCTTCTACGTAAACTTCTCCTCTTCTCCTTTAAATTTCAGAATCTCACTTCTTCCTACACAAACTCACTTAAACTCCTCCTTTTATACTTCTTCTCTAATCCACTTAAGCCCAAAAGGCCCAAGCCTTCATTTAATTCCTTCTTCTTTCATTTTTCCTACATCCTCCTTACTTCCTCTTTATCCTACAACTTACTTAGGCCCAATTATCTTTAAGCCCATTTTATCTTTCTTTTCTTTCCTACCTCATTAAAACCCAACTAATTCATTTAATTCCATTAACTCATTACCTAACATCTTTAATGCCAACTCATATTACTCAATGTCAAGTTAATTTATGTTAACATAATTTACTTAATTACTCTAATCATGCTTAATTTCATAAAAATTTTGGGGCTAACATTTCTCCCCCCTTAAGAAATTTCGTCCTTGAAATTCTTACCTGACTCATTGAAGAGGTGTGGATACTTCTCCTTCATTGCATCCAAGGGTTCCCACGTCGCCTCTTCAACTGCATGATTTCTCCAAAGGACTTTTACTAGCTGAATCGTCTTGTTTCTGAGAACTTTCTCCTTGCTATCTAGAACTGCTACTGGCATCTCCTCGTAGCTCAGATCATCACTCAGCTGAACCTCTGAGGTCTGAATTATGTGAGAAGGATCTGATTTGTACCTTCTCAACATAGAAACATGAAAACATCGTGGATCCGAGACAACTCGGAGGCAATGCTAATCAGAAGCTAACGGCCCGATCCTCTCTAGAATTTCATACGGACCCACATATCGAGGACTTAACTTCCCTTTCTTGCAATCTCATAACTCCTTCCATGGAGACGTCTTGAGGAACACCTTGTCACCCATCGCATAATCCATTTCTTTTCATTAGCATCGGTATAGCTTTTCATTCATCTGGGGCGCCTTAAGTCGCTGTTTGATTACCTCCACTTTCTCAATCGTCATCCGACCAACTCGGTCCCACTAGCTTCCTCTCACCTTCCTCATCCCAAAGATATCGAGTCCTGCATCTTACGCCATAAAAGGCTTCATAAGGAGCCATCTCAGATGCTCGAATGGTACAATTGTTGTAAGCAAATTCGACCAACGGCAAATGATCATCCCATGCTCCTCTGAAGTCCATGACACGTGCTCTAAGCATCCCCTCTAGAGTCTGGATTGTCCTCTCGGTCGACCATCCGTCTGAGGATGAAATGTCGTCTTTGAAATTCAATTTAGTTCCTAATGCTTCCTGCAGACTTCTCCAAAATCTCGAGGTGAATCGAGGATCCCATCGGATACTATAGAATCCGAACTCCATGCAACCTTACCACTTCATCAATGTATTTCTTTGCTAAGACTTGCAAGGAATCTGCTTGCCTAATTGCGGAAAATGGGCTGACTTGGTCAACCGATCAATAATAACCCAAATGGCATCATGCTTCTTGGTCCCTCGGCAAACTCATCGAAAATCCATCAGGATCCTTTGCCACTTCCATTCGAGAATGGACAATGGCTGCAACATGCTGAAGGTGCCTTGTGTTCACCTTGACTTGTCGACACACTAGACATCCGCTCACATACTCGCTACATCCCTCTTCATGCCTTTCCACCGAAATGTTCCTTCAAATCTCTGACATTCCTGTGTCGCTGGGTGCATGGAATAAGGCGCGTTATGTGCCTCATCCATGATCTCATCCTTAACTAATTTATCATTCGGGATACATAACCTGCTTCCACTACCATTAGCCCATCATCTCTCACTACCACTTCGGATCGCTTACCATTCTCAGATTTCCTCACGGCTTACTCGATTCGCATCCCGCTCCTCGCAACTCCTTAACTTTCTCTCTAAGTATCGGCCTCACCTCGAATTGAGCAAGAATACAACTGACCGATCCTGTTTTAGACTTATCTTAAGCTTGGCCATTTGCTCCAATAGAGGCAAGTAAACCTGCTGAACATAAGCTATCGATGACTTCCTACTCAATGCATCCGCCACTACATTAGCCTTGCTCGATGATACTCTATCATCGTCATAGTCCTGAGCAACTCTAACCATCTTCTCTCGCCTCAGATTCAGCTTCTTTCGGCTTATGATGTACTTAAGACTTTTGTGATCCGTGAAAACCTTTGTGCGAACCCCATACGATAGTGTCTCCATATCTTTAAGGCAAAATCATCACTGCCAATTCCGGATCATGAGTCGGATAATTTAACTCATATGGCTTCAACCGCCGTGAAGCATAGGCTATCACTTTGTCATTCGCATTAACACACAACCTAAGCCTCTTCTCAAGCATCATCAGATATCAGATACCCCGATCTCCATCAGGTGATTAAAATGGGAGCACTAGTTAACCGCTTAAACTCCTCAAAACTCTGCGGCAATCCTCATTCCAGATAAACCGCCGATTCTTCCTTAACAACTTAGTCATAGGGCATATTATTGAGAATCCTTCCACAAACCTTCAGAATATCCTGCGCCAGCCCGTAAAACTCCGTACCTCTTTTCTCGCCTTAGGCTCTTGCCAATTCACTCATCGCTTCCACTTTTCTCGGATCAACATGAATTCCTTTCTTGGAAATCACATGTCCAAGGAAAACTACTTCATCTTGCCAAAATTCACACTTGCTAAATTTGGCATACAGCCTCCGCTCTCTCAATCTCGCAATACTATCCCGAGATGTCGTTCATGCTCTCCTTCATCCTTAGAATAGACCGAATGTCATCAATGAACACTATGATAAACCGATCTAAGAACTCTGAAAAACCCTATTCATAAGGTCCATGAATGCAATTTGGAGCATTGGTCATCCAATGGCATGACCACGAACTCAGAAGTGCTCAGTGGCGGGTCCCGAAGTCGTCTTGTTAAGATCGACTCCACGATTCGGAGTTGATGATAACCTCGATCTTAAGTCAATCTTTGAAAAGACCCTTGCTCCTCAGAATGATCAAATAAATCATCTATCCGTGGCAACGGATACTTGTTCTGAATCGTCATCTTGTTAAGCCTTCTATAGTCTATGCACATCCTCCGCGTTCCATCCTTCTTCTTACCAAACAGGACCGGAGCTCCCCAAGGTGAAGAACTCGGCCTAATGAACTGCTTCTCCAACAATTCCTGCAATTGCTCCTTGAGTTCTCTCAATTCAACTGGAGCCATTCTATAAGGTGGTATGGAGATTGGCGCGGTTCCGGGAATCAAGTCAATTTCGAACTCAATTTCTCTCACCGACGGCAACCCTGGTAATTCTTCTGGGAATACATAAGGAAACTCCCTCACAACCTGATAATCTTCTAATCTGCCCACATTCACTTCTGAATCCACTACATGCGCCAAAAAGGCCTCACACCCTTGGCTTATCATATTGTCAGCTAACATAGCCGAAATGATCATCGGCACTGGCAGCTTCCTGTCCCCCTTGAAAACCACTTTCTGATCATTGCCCAGATCAAACTTTACTTCTTTCAAACTACAATCTAGCTTCGCCTTATACTTCTCCATGACATCCATCCCCAAAATGACATCCAACCCTTGAAGGTCTAGAGGTAGTAGATCTACTACCAGTCTAGCGCCACCGATGCTGAGCTCACAATCCTTGTAAATCAAACTGATGACCACCTTACTCCCTAAAGGAGTACTAACAACCAAAAAATTGTCCATAATCTCAGGACATACAGCATGCATATTCATACTTGAGGAAACAAATGAGTGTGTGGAGCCAGTATCAATTAACACATAAACAGGAGAGTCAAATAACTTAGCCATACCACCACAACTTCAGAGCAATGCAGCTTTCCTCTCTCGTCATGGCAAATACTCTAGTGGGCGCCTCGACCTCGTGCCCTTGGTCTCCTGCGCAGGATTAGCCCTCTTGACCGCTCCAGAATCGCCTACTTCAGAATTGGTCCGTTCCCACTGTCTCTGTCTCGCCTCGAGCTTGAGCTTGGGAACCCTCTCTGCCTCGACCTATGGGGACAATCTCTCATCATATGCCCTTCTCCACACCGAAACAACCACCAAAGCCCTTGAGACACCTCCCGGATGAAACTTCCCGCATTGATCACACCGAGGATACTTGCCCTTCCATGACTTCCCGAGCCTCCCACACTAGAGACCTGTTCTCAAATTGCCTGGATCACTCTTGGCGGGACCACTACTGCCCATGCCACTCTGAGTATGATGGGTCCCGGTGCTCCTCCAGTCTTTGGAGCACTCACTCCCTTCCCGAAAGATTGCTCTCTGTTCTTCCTTTTCCTACTCACTTCAAATTTTAATATTCTTCACTTCTCACTGAGCGCCAGATCTACCAACTGCCGATAGTCATGGAAATTATGGATCAACACCTTCTCCTTGATCCCTAGGTGCAGTCCGCCTCAAACTTGCGGCACTTATCCTCTTCGTCGCCACAATATTTGTCACAGACGAGACAGTTGAGTGAACTTCACTCATATTCACTCACGCCTGCTCCCTTTGTGTGAGGCTCGAAACTCCCCGGCCTTCTCTTGGATGTAAACCCCGAGAAGTACTTCCTCCTGAAAACCTCTAGAAACTCCTTCCATGTCACCTGGAGGTACTACTCGATCAGGGCACCGCCTCCCACCAAGTCAACAGATCCCCCGCAATAAACTAGCTGCATACTCTACCCTCTCCCCATCCGAGCACTTTATCGACTCAGACCTCTCGGTCCTCTTCAACCATGCTTCGCCTCCTGGGATTAGTAGTCCCGCTGAAATCGACAGCCCATACTTCCGAGCTTGTCATACCGCCCACTCCGATCTGCTGAGCCGGCATCCGAGCTTGGGTCCTCGCCCATGGCATGGATGAAAGCTCAGGTGAAGGCCCGAAAGAACTGGGATCTACTCTAGGCATAGGAGGGGCTGGAGAGGCACTTCATGCTGCACACTCGGTGCCTCTGAATCAAAGGATGGTCTCGCATCCCGGGAATGTGGGATTCATCTGCACCTCCCTCCGAGAGCCTCGACGAGCTTGAGCTCCTCGAGTTCTTCTTCGAGGCATATTACTCCTTTTAGTGAAAACATTTCAAATCTTTAGCTCATGCTTGTAAGACAAGTTCAAATCATGTAAAATAATTCAAAATCAATGATGCATGTACTGTATTTAAAACAAGTTTAAAGCTCATGTAACATGATGTATGCTGACTCTACTCTTGAGGCTACCCACTAGGGTTCCTAGGAAATCATAAACCTAGAGCTGCTCTGATACCACAGATGTTAGAACCCGATCCCGAGATCGGATCCCAACTCCAACTATTTATACCCTAACATTTACGCTCATCCTCTTGCTTACATTCCACACCTATTGGACTCGTTTCCAGAGCCCAAAATTTCGGAGCCCTAAAGTTTGCGCTCCCTACTTTGCAGCGTTTGATGCTGTGGTTCCATAAGGGTGATGAGCGTACACTACCTAATTTTCTTCTTGCTCTTTCTTCAAAAACTCACTCACTCTCATGGAAATGCCAAAACCCTAGCAAGCTCCTTTCTTCTTCTCCTTTCTTTCCTCTTCTACGTAAACTTCTCCCTCTTCTCCTTTAAATTTCGTAAATCTCACTTCTTCCTACACAAACTCACTTAAACTCCTCCTTTTATACTTCTTCTCTAATCCACTTAAGCCCAAAAGGCCCAAGCCTTCATTTAATTCCTTCTTCTTTCATTTTTCCTACATCCTCCTTACTTCCTCTTTATCCTACAACTTACTTAGGCCCAATTATCTTTAAGCCCATTTTATCTTTCTTTTCTTTCCTACCTCATTAAAACCCAACTAATTCATTTAATTCCATTAACTCATTACCTAACATCTTTAATGCCAACTCATATTACTCAATGTCAAGTTAATTTATGTTAACATAATTTACTTAATTACTCTAATCATGCTTAATTTCATAAAAATTTTGGGGCTAACAGGATTTGCCAAGCAGTCTAGGAATCTAAATTCAAAACCAATTCCATAAGATTGTTGTAATATCTGTGCAGACATCTGATACTTACAAATATTGGCATCATTAACACTTCGGCATGCATATTTCATTGACTACACGAATTGGGATGCCTTTATATCTAAGACATCATCATATTCATTTCTTCCATTGCTTTAGGATTCTCTTGCCTTCTCCTTTTCAATATCTTGTTATCCTTAAAAGGGTTAAATAAGGAGCAAGAACAAGATAAATTAAGAATGCTATGAAGAGGTTATGAATTTCACAACCTAACCATTACTAGAGCTAGGCTCACCAATGGAATTATAAACTAGAAGACAAGTTGTTACAGTCTCATACCTGCGATCGAGTTACTGGGTGATTAACAATGATGTCAATGTGCGATTCCTATAAAAGGGAGTATTTTCGAGGTTTCCTTCCTTTATAACCTTTGTTGAATATAGAGGTGGCTTCGTTAAGAGAAAGCCACAAATCTCTACACTACCGATTATTGAAATAATTCTCGTTAATTATTCAGTTCCAACATACAATCCTTTTTAAATAAAAAGTCAATAACTACTTCCTATAAAACAGGAATCCACTATGTGCAAGACCTAAAAGCTAACTATTAGGATAACAACTAAGAATTTGAAAACAATACAACTTAATCAACGAAAATCGATGCAACCAAAACTCAATAATGTTGCATCACGTTTTCGTTGTCCATCTATGTTGCTCGTCACTTATAAACATGTCCTTTGAAATTTCTATCCATAACACAAGCATGGGCTCTATAGCAATTACAATCTACATTTCAAAGTATAGCTTCTCTAAAAGCTAAGCTAAGAGAAGAAAATTATTCAAAGAAACAATAGTATATGATAGTCAAAGAACTTTACTAGAAAATAATATGCTCTAAGTGAATTTCTAAACATGCAAACTCTTCAACAAAACTGAAAATCCAGAATAGTCATGGAAAAAATAATTAAGAATGTCAATTTTCGTTTGACCTATCGGGGGCACAGGCCAAAATTTTTGAACCGACTAGAAAGTCAAAAACATCATTTTTTTTAATTTTTTTAAAATATAAGGTTAGGCTGGGCAACCTGTGGTCTAGTCGGGCCGGGCCGCTCCATTGACATCTATAAAATAATTTAATGATGCCAATTATATCATTGAAGATGGATGGTCTTACCTTCTTGATATTCTCTCTAATAGCATATTTGCAGGCATGTTGACAAATTTTTGTGTTGTCAGCATCATCAAACTCTTGATCATATCAAGAAAGAGCTGCTAGATTAACATCAAGTGGAACAGGTCACTTGCACAGATATTCTTTAAATATTTGAAGATAAGAAGCTTCGTAAGGTAAGGGGATATAAATCAACTGGTCCAAATGCCCCAGTCTAAGTAATGCTGGTTCGGTAATATCTGGCTATACGTTGCCCAATGATGAATACATTTTTCTCAACAAGTTGGTTCAATACTCTATCTACAGCATCACCAGCATCAGCCACGGTGATGCTGGAGCTGCCAAGTGTTGATTTATACCCTACAACTAATCGTTTTGGTTATAGTTTAATAACAAATTATTTAAAAGCATTATTTATCTTGTACATGTTTAGATGTATATGATAAATTCAATGGGATAATTGTACATTACAAATGAAATTATAATAAGATTATAATTATGAGATTCATATTGCATTTGTGTATTATTCCTAAATATTCCTAGTCATTGTTCTATTAACATTGGACATTAATAGAATGTAAAAAGACTAGCACGCGTTTTGTTTTTTCTTATGAAGAAAGTAGTCGATCTCATAGGCTATAAAGTATAGAGATACTTAAACAAATGTGTGGGTGCTTGCTAGAGAACAAGTTTACTGAACAGATCCGATATAAAAAAATTTATTTGAAACATTACTTGTATGTCTATAAAATTTTCATTATGATGATTGTATAAGTGATCTTTTGACTTGAGGTCATCAAAGTTATCTTGTATAGGGATTGCTATATTTTGATATTATTTATGATCTATTTAATCATAGGTCGTTTAATCAGTAGTCATTGGATGTAGTATGAACTATATGAAAATAGTTGAATAATCAAGATAAGATTCATCACCCTAAAGTAATTAGGGAGAATGTTTCGTCATTCTCAATTAGTATTGATTCGGGCAATCCTTGTATTCAAAATAGAGTAGACATCAATTTCGCGCTCTATGTTTAATCGAAACATTATATAATGAAAGGATTGAATTATACAAAAAAATTATGCACGGAAAGGTTAGTCAAAATCACTTTGACATTCGTAAATATTTAGGTGGTCATGATGCATTGCTATGCGTCAATCTTGATATGCGATTATAAATTGTTTAATTGGAGAATTAAAGATAAATTAAAAGAAGTTTTAATTTATCTAATTTTAATAATGAATTAAAATTAGATTTTATAATCATTGCTAACATATTTGAGAACCTAATAGGTCTCACATATATAATGAGTTAAAGAGAGCAAAGTTAATTTAATTAAGTTAGATTTAATTGTAAAGTTTGAGAATCTTTATGATTAAATATAAGATATTTAATAAATAAAGGTCAATATGAGATATTGAATCTTATATGAGAATTATTGATATTTAATTATAAATATTTATAATTTAATTAAAATTTAATTGAAATTAAAATTTAATTTCAATTAAACTACTAAAACGTCCAAACTTATTATAAATAGATTTAAACTCTATGGAGCTAGCACTTCATGCTTAACCCTTTCTGTAAGAGTTACAGAGTTCTTTCAATCTGTTCTATGGATACCATTAGAGATTGAATGTTTGTGCTACTACGGTAGTTGAAATGGATTGGTTTCAGAAATGATTCGAGGGATACAACAAGATAAAGATCAAGCTTCAGAATAAGGTACGAATTAAATTTCCTCTTTATTATGATTCATGTTAATCATTTTATAAAATTAAATAAATCTTGATTTTTGAGAAACCAAAAGTCACAAAAAAAATTTTGTAATTATTCCGCTGCAGTCGAAATCGGATCTCAATCAGGTTTCCCAACACCAGGGTGATAGAAAAACAAAATATTGTAAGCAACAAGTTGAGGTGAATGATTATTGAATTACTTCAACTGGAATTATATTTGCGAGCAAATCAAACTTCTCGAGCAACGATTTGGGCAACTTCTGTCCAAAGGTTACAGTAGCAGTACCTGAGTTGCAACAGAATCAAGCTCATCAAAGAAAAGCACACGCAAAGCTGATCGTTGTGCTTTGTCAAATATTTTCCTTACATTTGCTTCACTTTCTCCAAACCACATTGTCAGCAACTCGGGACCTTTTACATTTTGTAAAGTTAGCCCGGCATTCATTAGCAATTGCTTTTGCAAGTAGGGTTATACCGCAGCCCGGAGGTCCATAAAAGAGAGCACCTTTTGAAGGTGACATGCCAAGTTTCTCAAACGTCTCAGGATGTTCCATTGGATATCGGACTGTCTGTTAAAAGTTTGAAACAAGGTTAAAGAATTCAGTACAGAAGGGATAACGTTAAAACCTTTAAGTTGAGATAATGCATGTGCCTCCTGGAGCTATCTTTTTAACGTTATCTAATCCACCAATATCATCCCAGGACACATTAGGGACCTCCACGACCTATGAAAAAAGAGAGAAGTATTTGTCATTCTGAAAACAAATGGAGTGACATGGCAACATGGATAAATCAATCAGCCTGAAAAAAAAAGGAGCAGAAGAAGAGGCCTACACAACCACAAAACATTCCTTGGATCCAAATTACAAGGGTCGCATTAGAATGATTATGAACATATTTTAGTCATTTTTTACGTACCTGTGTATGACTAAACTTTTGAATGCGTTGGATTGGCAAATTTTGCCCTCGGAAGTTGACAAAATAAATCTCACAAAGCACTGGTTTCAAGAATAAAAGGTAAACTCAGGTAACAGTTTGTAAATAAATTTTCTGTTTCACGCAAGGCTGATGGATTTGAAGATCCCAGCACAGTCTTTAAGTGATCATTTGTCACAGCCATCGAATTCAACACCTTAGCATCAGTGCTCAAATCCTCCAGCCTAATAACATCCATTTTCTCCCTAATACACTGAAGGGCAGATTCTGTGCAAAGAACAGCAAGATTCGCACCCATATAACCATAAGTATCTTTTGCCACACTTTCAATATCAACCTGAAACCAAAAATTGATCAATTTTGATTTAATACGTGAAGTTTCGAAGCAATAACTTTTTATTTAGTACTTCACTAGAAATCAAGGATTCAAATCATCAGCAAGTTTCATATTTTTTGTGTGAATGCTAAGGACTCCCAGACACCCAACTTCATCGGGACAATCTTCTGAGTGCAATGCTATTGGGCCTATTGGTAGCTCCAGTTACAATCACGTGTTCTGCTCTTGAGACCATTCATGACTAGCTAAATCCTACTTCAAAACCATAAAAGGAACCAAGAACATTGAAAACCAATCAAACCCAACAAAAAGTTGAAAATTTTCTTAGTAATAATTACAGCAACAGCCGAAATTTCATTTATTTCCTTTCAGATTGTGTAGTCTTCCTCAACCAACTATGGCTGGGTAAGCAATTAAGTCATTCAAACACAACAAGAAGCAAAGCGGCAAGCAACTGAAAGGAAAGATAAGTAAAAGGGACAGGTGAGACGCACTGGATAGAGGAGCAAGAAGCAGGACGACTATAGCCTGTATCTGCCATTGATTCCGTATTCCAATTTCAGAAGTCAGGGACTAGCTACAAGTACTACTTGATGCTTAAGGGCCTGAGAGACGACATGTTATTATGGATTTCCGTGTTTAAATTATACGTAGTAGGCAATTAGTTACTTTTACCCTAAATTTTGTATCAAAGTTTAACTCAAACATTTTAAAGTGAACAATTCTAATGATAATATTTAAAAAATGTACAAAAAATTTAAGGTTATGTTTGTTTTCGATTTTTTTTTCTCGTTTCCTGTTGCGGTTTTTATAGAAATTGAAACTTTCGCATAAATCGCGTTTGGTTGTATTTGATTTATTTTGTTGTTTTAAAAAATAAAAAAATCGCAACTCTTTTACAAAAACGGAAAATTCACGTTTCCGTGATATTTCACAACAAAAAATATCGCGTTTTCAAAACTCGTTCTTTTTTCTCTGCATTCTTTTCTCTCTATGCCGCATCTTCATTCAGCATCTTCATCCTCTCTGCGCCTCATCTTCATCCAGGTTTGTGTTTATTTATGTCTTCATAGCTCTTGTTAATGTGTATATTTTCATATCATTCAAAGGCCTGCTTGTGTACTCTTACCAAACATCCTTCACAATCACCCTATACTCATCACCAAACTCGAGCTTAAAAGTGTCGCGAATGGTTTCAACAGAGGCACGATGACTACCACCTGCGTCACTAATAAGGATTAACACGTTCTTAGTTCTCTCAGCACCCATCTGAACAGGTTCCATGTTCCCATACACTCTCCGCAAAGGACAATGATTGGTTCTCTCAGCACCCATCTATGGAGGTTGATACCGAAGTGTCGAACTATACTGAAAGAAGCAGAGAAAAATAAAAACGAGAGAACTTAGATACAGAGGAACTGTGTGAAAGAAGCAGAGAAAAATAAAAACGAGAGAACCCAGATGCAGAGGAACTGTGTGGACTAATAAGCCTTTTATGTTGTCTATCATGCATTAAATGCATCTATTTACGTGTCTTGCATTCATTCGATGCATCTCTGAAACATTAAATGCTTATGTTGAAATGCCTTTCTTGCAACGGTATTCATGGCTTCCATCGGATTTTATTCACTAAAAAGCTTCATCTTTAAAATAAAATAATAGCCATATATTAAACGCTTATGTTTGAAACATTAAACGCCTTTCAAGTAACGTGTATTCATGCATTAAGTAAAGTTGAAATATTAAATACATTTGATAATTATAATCAGACATATTTTATTGATTAGAATCAATTAATATAATTTCTAATTTATGTAATTTTATTATATATAATTAATGTATAATTTTTAATAATATTTAATTTGCATATATTTAATTTTAGCAATAATGATAATTAATTAATTTAAAAATATAATGTATTATATTATAATTATTACACATTATAGTATAATTACAAAAGAATAAAAACATCATAATAAAAAAACATATTTTTGTTTTCAGTTTTTTAGAAATAAAAATCTTAACTAAACAGTTTTTTGTTTTCAGTTTTATATTACAAATATCAACCAAACAGGTTTTCGTTTTTTTAAAGAAAAAACAGAAACTAAAAACAGGAAACAGAAACTAAAAACAACAACAAAAAAACAAAAATAGAACCAAACGGCCCCTAAACTTTTATGATAAATATTAGGTCAACAATAACCTAACATTTTACAATATTTTTTAATATTTTTGTAAATGGGGTTTACATTTTTTTAAAATATATTAAAATTTTAATTTATTTATAAATATTAGAACACTATTTGATTTAATTTATTTATAACTCTCTCTTTTCTGCCTCGTTCTTTTCTGACAACTGCTCATCAAAAACTATGATATAATTAACCAAATGATAACTTTTTGCATTTGTACAAAGCAACATTAACTCTTAACAGATAATTATGAGATCACTGATGTATTCTTAACCTTGATTTCTATTGTTGTTCCTAAAGAAAGACAACGCTCGTCATAGTAATTGTTGTTTTCTGGAAACCAACATAGCATAACGTAGATAGACTATTTGATAAGGATATTATTGTAAGACAAACAATGCATATTGGTATTCAAACTGTTCTTTGAAAAGTATGAGATAATGTAATATTTTTGCACTGAACCATATTAATATTACCCTAAAAGCAATTTGGTAATTTGTTGGAGCTCCTCCCTTCTCACTACCTAAGTCACCTCCACGAGGACCATCGCGATATCCTTTTTTGTCATCGAACCTAGGTTGATCACCTTCAAAACGACGTGGGCATCTAAACAAGCGAAAGAAGGCATTAATCACACATCAAACAATGAAGTTGGATTTGTATAGAACACTTAAACCAAGGAATGCTTGGCATAGATGTATTACTAGTAGATAATCTCACTGGCTGGTCCAACCGAAGAGAGAAGGACAACCTATGAATCTCGGCATCTAGTAGGAGCAACTGAGACAATCGCAGGTGAATGTAGATGCTGTTGAATTACAAAATGTACATGCTGGTCTGCGAGATAGTGCAGTTTTTTCTGGGACGGACACCAGGTGGACCACCCATTGGCTGACCTGCAAGCTTTGTTGATTTCTTCAAAGTGACGGGTATAATTTTTGATGGAAGATTGAGGTAAGTCCTCATAAATTCAATTCCATCATTTGTGAGGTACTAGTAGTAATACATCCAAGCAAACGTCTCATGAACATACTCCTTCGATTTGAAGCTTTGCATGAGCTTAATAACCTACAAGTTTGGTATGTCAATGTCCGGGGTGCTTTGCAAGGTTATAATCCTTCTTAACATAGCAAACTCCTTCTGACAGATTCCCAAAAAATAGAGAAGAGATCAAAAGCCATTGTTCTTATCAAAAGCATTTAAATCTCATAAGAACAATTCATTCCCAAGAAGCAATCAAGTAGGCTATAGAAATGTATAATCAGTATGACCTAATTTCATCTATTACGTGTAACACGTAGCATAAACCTTATTACGTGGCCCGGATCATTCATGAAAGAGTTAAAATGAAGAAAAAGTGAAATACTTGATTTCAGTTCTATCTTGACTTTCGAAGCGATTTTTGTGACCAAAACGAGCTCCAATCTCCCGGGACCTTAACGAAAAGCGTTCACTGATACGTGATTAACGCCTTTCTACATTTTTTTCAATACATAAGCGCTATTAACGGGTCAGAGGATCCGTATGTTTACGAATGATATGAGCAACTGCAGGAGACCTTAACCTTTATATATAGCTTCCATATCGAGCTTTCCTATCATAAGTCCGATATGCGTCTGATCCACACTAATCGGGATCCTTTTTTTTTTAGACTTCAACTAATTAATTTAGATCATTTGTTGGGTCACTTTATTACCTTTATCTAGATCAAATTACATAATTTGACTGATAGGCTATTGGAAAATCAAAAAATACAATTAATAGTTGTCCAACATAATGAGAAAGGAAAAAATTGTCCAACATTCTCCCTCTTGGACAATCATTAATTGCAATTTTGACTCAAGTTTAAAAATAGTTTGAAAACTTAGTTAAGTCACACTGCTGTATTGGTACCAAATTTAAAAATTAAAAAACATTTGATCCAAAGGTAATGAAAGTCCAACATTCTGTCTTGCAAGGCATTCGATACCAAAAAATATCAAACACATATATCATGTGTGACACAGGTCCAATATAATCACAAATATCTAATAACTTACTAACATGAATGGAAAAATGGAGTGTGACAAACTATGATGATACCTGGATGATCTAATACAAATCATCTTCATTTGTAGGTATCGATTTTTCCAACTTTATGCTAAATTACATGTACTAAATTGCAACAGAGAAATTATGTTTTCTCTTACCAAATGTTAAACAGCATTAGAGAAAATCTTGTTTTTTTTCACCGGATGTTAAACAACATTAGAGAAAACCTTTATGTTCTCTAACTGAATGCTAAACTGCATTAGAGAACTTTTATGGGATTATACCTTATATCCCCCTATGTTATGTCAAATTTATGGTTATCTATACTAAAATGTATGTGTTCAAATGACATAGGCTCAAGATCAATCTTTATATATGCCCAATGACCTTTAAAATATTTAAGATCAACACAAATCTTAAGACTTTTATATGTATTATGACTATACACAAGAACAATTATTAGTGAGGATAAAAAGATGATCATCTATATTAATAAACAATCATAATGTCATAATACATCAAAATGTACAAACATTTAAGGAGCAAATACAATGATCCCTAACTATTGCTGTCTAAGGACCTTAACACACCCATATTGGATACATGTTTAACAAACACTAGTGGGCGAAGTCCTTTAGTCAATGGATCAACTAACATCTCCTCAATTCTGATATGCTCCACTTCGACGTCACCTTTTTGAATCAACTCCTTTATGGTCAAGTATTTGACCTCTAAATGCTTAGATCATGTGATATTTTTGTTGTTGTTACTGAACAACACTACAGTAATATTATCACAGTATAACCAAATGGGTCTAGCTATCGAATATACCATAAAAACTCAGAAATCAAGTATCTGAACCAAACTGCCTGTGTAGCAGCTTCATAACATGCAACAAACTCTGCATGCATGGTCAAGGAAGTTATCAGTATTTTCTTGACACTCTTCCACAATACTGCACCATCTGCCAACGTAAAAATGTACCCTGAAGTGGATTTGCGATCATCTGGACACATAGCAAAATCGAAATTTGTATAACCTATGAGGTTTAAATTGTTGACTTTTCTATATGTTAACTTATAATTCTTTATACCCTTTAGGTATCTCAACACCTGCTTAACTGAATTCCAATGGTCTACACTTGAATTATCCAGATATCAACCCAATAGTCCAATAACAAATGCAATGTCCAGCCTAGTGCACACCTTGGCACACCTCGCTCAATATGTGCTCTTTGTGAGAGGCTCAATGAGTGTTGAGATCTGTCTTGATAAATCTGTATATCGAGGACAAAAGATGTTTCACCTAAATCCTTCATGTCAAAGTATTTGGCCAAAAGTTGATTTACCTCATGCAACATAGTCAAATCATTTGACCCGAGCATGATATCATCCACATACAGTAATATGAAGATAACTTTGCTCCCCCTGACCTTATAATATAAGCATCTTTTGACTTTGTTTTCTAGAAAGTCGAATGAGGTCAAAACCTCATCAAACTTTAGGTATCATTGTTTAGAAGCTTGTTTCAGATCGTATATTGATTTAGTCAACTTAAAAACTTTGTAAATTATATCTTAATCATGAAATCCTTGAGGTTGCTCCATATAGACCTCCTCATAAAGGTCACCATTCAGAAAAAGCGATTTTAACATCCATCTGATGTAGTTTTATGTCATAATGAGCTACTATTTTCATAATCACTCTAAATGCATCCTTTGATGATACAAGAGAGAAGGTAACATTAAAGTCAACTCCTTATATCTGGGTGAATCCCCTGACAATTAAACATGCCTTAAATCGCTCAACTTGACCCTGTGTGTCCTTCTTGGTCTTACAAAAGCTTTTACAATTGACAGGCCTACAATGTTGAGATAAATCAATAAGCTCCAATACCTTATTTTTCCTTATAGATTGCATCTCATCCTTCATTGCTTCCCACCACAAGTCCGCGAGTGATCCAGAAACTACTTTTGTAAAAGTAACTGGATCCACAATATGTCCTATGTCATAGTCTTGCTCACCCAAATAGGCTATGTAATATGATGAGATAGTAGGCTGCCTCTCTTTGATGGATCTACGCAACTGCATAGGTTTTGTATCTCAGAAACCTCTTCCTGAACAGATATAGGTTCCTATGTCTACATAGGCATAGTACTCATACCTTCATCCATCGGACCTGATTGTATAAGGGCGGATCTGAAATGATCGTAGTATTTGTCCTGCTATCTCCTGGAGAATGTGAAGATCCTCCCTCATCATGGATATCATATTCCAGAAACTTAGCTATTTGTGATTCCACTATTCTGGCCCCACCTTCTCTAAAGTAAAATCTATAGCCCTTAGAGTGGTCGGGATAACCAACTAAATAGCAACGAGTAGAATGAAGTTACAATTTGCTCTTATAAAGATTATATAACCTTACCTTAGCAGGGTAGCCCCACACACGAATGTGTGCAAAGCTTAGTTTCCTATCAACACAGAGTTAAAAAGACGTCCTTGATACTGACATACCTGTGACTCTATTCAAGATATACAATGTCTTCTTGATGGCTTCGCCCTAAAGGAATTCGGGTATGTTAATCCTGCTCTGCATTGATCTCATCATGTCTTTTAGGGTGCAATTGTGCCTTTCGACCGCACCATTTTGCTCAGGATTACCTGGCATAGTGAATTGAATCACTATTCCAATTGATTCCAAATACTTAGCAAACGGATCCTTTTCTTGTCCTATAATCCCATGTCTGCCATAGTACTCCCCGTCTCTCCCCTTCTCTGTTAGATTTGACAATCTTTATTGATTTTCCTAACTGCCACACATGTCCATCACCCTGTGGAGCCACGTGGGAGGACGTTTGCACGTGTCAACCAAACCACCTTATGGCGGTTATTGTAGCACCATCAGGCACCTGACGGTGTAATTGCCCTCTGATAGGGAGGGCGATTTCTAGTGATCTTGGGACCCTTTTTTCCATTTTTTAATCTATTTTGACTCGTTTTTCATAACTAGCTTTATGTATACTACTTTCACGTAATCATATACGCAAAAAAATCAAAAAATGAATAAAAAACACACGAAAACTATAATGAATGAAAACTAAAAAACCTTCGTGTCTGACAACCCGATCACATAACTGCTCTAGTACCATATGTAACACGTAGCATAGACCTTATTACATATCCCGAATTGTTCATAAAAGGTTTAAGAATGAAGAAATGTAAAATACCTGATTCTTGACTTTCACAGAAAATATTCACAGATAAGTAGTTAACGTTTTTCTACTTTTTTCTCAATACGTAAGCACTCTTAACAGGTCAGAGGATCCTTATGCTTATGAATGATATGAGCAACTATAGGAGACCTTAATCTTTATATATAGCTTTCATACCAGACTTCCTTATCACAAGTCCAATATGAGTCCGATCCACACTAATCGGGATTCATTTTCCTCCTGAACTTCGACCCATTGATTTAGATCATTTATTGGACCACTTTATTATCTTTATCTGAATCAAATTACATAAATTAATCGATAAGTTATTGAAAAACCTAAAAATACACTTAATAGTTGTCCAACATAATAAGAAATGACAAAATTGTCCAACATTACGTCTATACTGATTCCAAAAAGACAAGAATGAGATGAAGAATAAAGATTTAATTCTATCTTTAAGCTTACACCACCAATTGCCTCAACCAAAGAAACACTATCCAGTAATACACCTCTCAATTTAATACAATTTTGCTACTTTCAACATACATTCTCAATCTTAGAGTATCAAAAATCCAAATCAAACCATAAAAATTCAAACTTACCTCCTTTGGCATGTTCTTTGGCAACTGAATTAACTAAAAGCGAACAAAAAAAACAATAAATCAAATCAATTAGCGTGCAAGAACAAGAGAAACTAACCTTGAAAAAGGTACTTGGAGATTTCTCTCTTGTCCTTCTCTGGTATGATTTGAACTACAGAACAAGAAGAAACCCAAGTAAGCTTTGTACATTAATCAACCAAAAAACACAAGAAATCTAGATAGATATAGAGAAGAAAGAGCATGAAAGAGCTACCATCGTTGCTTAACCCTGCAAAAAATGCTTCTTATCACTGTAGTAAAGTTAGCTTCAAAAATGCAAAAGAAAAACCCTAAAGGAACAACAATAGAAAATTAGAAAAAGAACACTAATATCCTTGTCAAGTAGTCTGTCTACGTTGTGCTATGTTGGTTTCCCGAAAACAATAATTACCATTATAGGTGTTCTCACTCTCTAGGAACAACAATAGGAATAAAGGTTAAGAATACATCAATGATCTCATAATTATCTGTTAAAGAGTTAACGTTGATTTATATGGATATAAAATGTTATTATTTGGTTAATTATATCATAGTTTCTGATGAGCAATTGTTAAGAAGAAGAAGGAGGAGGTAGGAGAGGAAGAGTCGTAAATAAATTAAATAAAAAAAGTGAATCTCACAATTTATAAATAAATTAATATTTTTTAAAAAAGTGAGTCTCACTTTGCCATGTCAGTAATAACGTGGCACATGGTACTCACAAAAATAATAAAAATATTAAAAATGACAGATCAGTGTTGACTTGACACTTAATGGAGGGGTTTAAATTTCCGTCAGAGAAAGGTTAAAATTAACGTTTTTAAAATGTTAGGGCTCGAATTATTCACTCCTGAATGTTTAGGTCAAACTTATCAATTTTCGCAAAACTTAAGATCAAAAGTGACCATTTTGCCAACATATTACTAGGATTACGAACAGGAAAGCAAGCAAAATTTAGATATTGCAAACATGAGCATTTGAATCAATTTAAAGTATATCTTTCAAGAATATTACGTTCCTCAAAACACTTGAAAACTATATATATATATATATATATATATAGGTTAATTACAAAAAATTATCAAATTTTGCTTAATTTTGTAGTTATAGTCTGAACTTTAAAAAGTGACAATAAAATGCTCAAACTTTTTTTTTAATTCTAACCCGACGTTAGTGTATATGTTAAATTTGCTAACATAAATAAGACTATGAAGCCCTGACGAGCTCACACTTTAATTTTAGTTTTTCCTTCATTTTCACTTTGTTCTCTCGACGTCCTCATCTTTCAATTTTTAGATTACGCAGCTTCAACACTCTCATGCTAAGGGCATTGTGAGAAAGAATTAAAAACCAAGGGCTTGCTGGTACATTGTAATGCGAGAATAGTTTAGGGTATCGAAAGAACAAACATAAAATAAATAGTTAAGGGCGTTGGGAGAACAAACAGATAACGAAGGGCTAAGGCTTTATAAATTGATTTAGGGATTCCACTTTTAAAAATGACGTCGTTTTATCAATCTTCATTTGTTGTGCTAATTTTAGCTAACGTGTATTAATAATTAGAGTTTTTAACGTCAGATTAGCATTAAAAAATTAAAAAATTAAAAATTTGGACATTTTATTGTCACTTTTTGAAGTTTTGGCTAGAATTAAAAAAAATTGAAAGGTTTAGCATTTTATTGCCAGTTTTTAAAGTTCAATTATAATTGTAAAATTAAGTAAAATTTTGAAAATTTTAATTAACCCCATATATATATATATATATATATATATGAATATATGTATATATTAATAATAACTAATATATTTTACAAATCATATTTATTTGTATTTCCGTCCTTTAATTCAATTTTAATTCCCCTACAACGTCATTGGTAATTGAAAATTAATGCAATAAAAGAAAAATTTCGTTTTTTTTGGTGGCTTGCGCTAACCGGATATTTCGTCTTTTTACCGGGAAACCGGGTACCGCCCATCACCTACAAGTAGCATATCGCCACGTAAGAACGCAAAGATTCTTTCTTTCCACGTACGGTCCGTGACCGAGTCGACTTCGTCAATTCGCGAGAACGGCTTCGCATCGAGATTGCAACCTATGGAGTATGGACTATAAATATTTGGTGCTTTTAGTTTTTGCTGTCCTTGACGAATAGTCCACGAGAAACCCAACTCGAAATCGAGGATGGGCATAGAAATTGGAGGAGAAATAGAGAAAGTGAACGGCAAAGAGCTGAGCTACAATGAGTTCGTGGAGAGGTACTTGTCAAAGAACCAACCAGTGCTGCTCACGGGTTTAATGGATGATTGGAGAGCTTGCAAAGATTGGGTCACTGAAAATGGTCGACCGAACCTCAGATTCTTCTCTACCCATTTCGGGAAATCCAGAGTTCAAGTACCCCACTTGTTCAAATTTGCCAATTTTATTACTTTAATACTAGAACCGTTGGTTTAGTTCCGAAAGTTTTGATCTTTTGTTGTTTTTTAATTAAATTTTATGTGATAATTAACATATTTCTGGCTGCTTATTCTAGTTTTAGTTGAAGTATAGGCTAATTCGCATATTTAGATTGCAGATTGTGGTACTAGAGAATTTACGGATCAGAGGAGAATAGAGATGACAGTTACAGAGTTTATTAATCACTGGAGTGAGGATTTTGTGTCGGACTGTGCTAATGGAGCAAGTCGGGAGGGTAGTGACAAGTCGGTTCTATATCTCAAGGATTGGCATTTTGTAAAGGTATAAGAGCATAAACTATACAAATCCATTGCTTTTGTGTTACTATTTGTTTGGTTAATGTGGCTAAGTTTACTGTGCCTCCTGTTGCAAGTATCTGCCTTATCGATATGCATAAAATGGGGCTTTCACAAGTTTCCTTGAACTATCAGCTTATACTAACATTTTATTGCTACGGAAGATCATTATTCAGTTTCCTTGAACTATCAGCTTATACTAACATTTTATTGCTACGGAAGATCATCATTCAGTTCTCAATGCGTTTTATGGAGGTGGTAATTTTTTTCCCCTACGAATGATAATTTCCATAGAGATTATTTATGAAATTGAAACTTGAATGTCCTATTCATCTGCATGGTAACTGATAGGAGGGTGTTAAGGGAATGGCAGTTGCCTGGCTGACAATAGAGAAAAAATTCATTTATCACCTTTTATGTGTTTATGTCCAAAGTATCTTTCTGGCTGTGGTGCAAAATTGGCTTATTGGTGGTTGAATTATGTTGCTTATTTTATTTCTTTTCTTGATCTTTATCATCAGGAGTACCCAGATTATGTAGCATACAGAACTCCAGTGTTTTTCTGTGATGATTGGCTTAACTTGTATCATGACCATTATCGTATGCATAAGGATCCTGATATAAGTTGCCAAGAAAACAATGACATAAGTTGTTCTGATTATCGGTTTGTGTATATGGGAGCAAAAGGTATGAGTGTCATGGATGTAGCTTTCTTGTTACATATGGTTGTAATTAGATTGATGTCATCTATCAGTTCAGAGAATTAGTCCCCTTTTTGTCTAGCTGAATGGGTAGCCTTGAGCAACTACATAAATTTCAATCTTTCTGAGCAGGATCGTGGACACCTCTTCATGCTGATGTTTTTAGGTCATACAGTTGGTCGGCTAATGTATGTGGGAAGAAGAGATGGCTTCTTCTGTCTCCTTCCCAGAACCATCTTGTGTTTGACAGGCATGCACTTGGCATCTCTCATCCTGAGTATATTCTTGTTTACATTGTACTAACAATTCTTTCTTTCAAATGTTTTCTTCTGTCAAGCATTAATATGAATGTTGCGATGGCTCTTCCCTTAGAATTTACTTATAGTTTCCAGAACCTGGCTATAGCCTAGGATAGTCATCCATCTTCATATGCCAGCAAACTACAACCAGCAGAAGGGTTGCTAGCATTGTTCTTCTAATTGTAGTTTTTGGGTAAAAGTTTCTTTTCCAACATTTGTCACAACAGCTTTGTAAACCACGAATCTGGCCAACATTTTTGCATGCTTCTATTAGCAAATAATGCCAAGATGGTATCAATTTTTATCATGACGCTTCTTACTTCTCTGGTGAACTTAAATCTGTTTTTTTATTCAGGAACTTGAAGAACTGTGTATATAACATTCTTGATGATGTTAATGAAACAAAATTTCCGGGTTTTAAGAAGGTCACTACCCTCTTCCAAATCATCACAATATATTGTTAGTTTTCTCTCTAGTATTGTTCTAATTGTGTATCGTTTTTATCCTTTGTGTAGGCTATCTGGCTGGAATGCATTCAAGAATCAAATCAGATAATTTTTGTACCCAGCGGATGGTATCATCAAGTTCATAATCTGGTACCTGTCTTTATGCACTCTTTATGGTTGCATACATCATGCCTTTCTATCTCCTGACAAACAGATTTTCAGTGCCTTAAAAGAATTTTAAAATTTGTTATTTAAAACCCAAAAAAGTGTTTTAAATTTGCCAGGTTCTTGATTCATCAATTTGCATCATTTTATATTTCGCTTATTGTAGATAATACGATTATTACAGGCATGAAAATGCAATCCACGTACTTAAAATGATGAAAATCAGCAATTCACCAAGGTCATCGTTTTGTTGGTGCAATTTTCTTTTCCTTTTGTGGTTAACATGCATTATTGGTATGTATATCAGGAAGACACTGTGTCAATAAATCACAATTGGTTCAATGCATATAACATCTCTTGGGTGGTAAGTGTGTAAAACCAAGTGATTTATGTTTAAAAGGCTTATATTTCAATAAGATCACAGAAGCCAAACATATCTCACCAATTTGCTCATTACCTCAGTGGAATTTGCTTCTTAGAGACTATGAAGAGGCTAAGGAGTATATAGAAGACATCCGGGATATCTCTGATGATTTTGAAAGTCTCTGCCAGCGGAATCTTGCAGCCAACACAGGTAAGCAACTGATAAATCCTCTCTTGATGCTGCACAGAGTTTGCCTGAACCAGCTATATTTGCTGAAGATGATTCTGTCTTGCTAAGAAGAATGGTTTCATTGAGTATATCGCTAGATTAAAGTCATTGAGCTACATGTATGCTACATACATGGTATAGAATTCTTCATTTAGATAAACATGGGCTTGTGTTAACACAGGTCAGATGTAGCCTGTTAGCTAAGGACATGATGAATGTTTTTGGTGCATTTTATTCACCTATATTATTATCCAAAATTAGTTTCTCTTTACCTGTTACTTCTGGTGCCAATGTAACTTCCATAATCAACTTATCTCAAATAAGAGTTATTGTCCATAAATCGCATGTTCAAGGACTCAACTGAATGAAACTGGAATTCACTATCTTGCTCTTGCCATTCCTGATTTGAAATACCAAGTACTTACTAATCACAATAGTCCAACCGATGAGGTGAGCAGCCAATTTTGCATATGCAATCAGCTTCTAACTAGACATTGCACCAAAATATCCCCTGGATCTTTTGCTGAGCTGATTGGACATATTTATGAATGAACAAAGTCAATGATGCGTATGGTTTTATTAGCTGCTTGTATATGACTTATGCGTGTGCTTCCAAGACTAATTGTTTCCTCTGAAGGATACGAGATTGACCTTTCTTAAATCACCTATACGGTTTGTTGTTTCCAACAGGAATGAATTTTATTGATTTCTTTGTCTTTCTGTCGCGGCTCTTCTTGGCCAACATAGGGCAACTCTACTATCCAAATGATGAAAATGGAAGCTCAAGCAGGATTTCATCCTCCTTTAGTCAACATTTAGCTCTGAATTTAACATCTATACAGATGATTTCATCAAAAATGAAATCCATGAATCTTGCCGGAAATGATGACTTCTTTGTGGACTGGCAGGAAATTTTAGATGATCCTGAGTTTTCTATGCTATGCGTTGATGTTGGTAGAACATATCAGATGATACACAAGCAGCAAATCGAGACCTGTGATATTAACAAGGCTTTGATTGTTGACCTTATCTACTATAGTCCTCGTATTAGAACACTTAAAGATTTTGTTATATTCATAGACACTGCTTTAACCAAACTAGGAATTAGCTATGCCAAGACATTCTGATGCTGGGGTTAAAGAGGCTACTTCCTCTGTGAGGGTTAACTTTGTACCCCCACAGTTCAGTTCCCTGGATAAAGATGACCGATGTTAGCGCACAAGTTGTTGCTTATCAAGCTATATCTTACAATGAAAGTTATGCCATGAACTCTTGATAGATCATCTATAAATTATAACCATGCTCAATCTCAATACATGCTAGGATTAAAGAAAATTTTTAAAAAGATAGTAAAGAAAATCTAAACTTCTACTTTAGTTTGTCCTTACATGCATTTTATATTCTTTGCTATTATTATGCACAGTGACGGAGCTATGTTGTCATGGAGGGGGGCCATGGCTTCCCCTTTCAATTTTTTTTTTAAAAATTACTTATATAATTAATATTTTTAAAATTATAAATATAAGTGGCCCCTCTTAAGAAATTTTTTTGCATTTAGATGTTAGCCCCCGACCCTTCTTTAGAGTCGAGTCTGACTCCGTCCCTGATTATGCATGTAGATTTCCATTCAGAAGTCGACCGTATCAAACCGCAAAAATTTTGATAGGACAACTACGAGTGAATATGAGATTGATAATTTTACCTTGCAGTGTACTTTAATGTGTGGTTTTTAAGACGAAAGAAGCACTGAAGACAGAAATGCATAGTGGAAGTTTTGTACCACCATTTTTTTGACTTTCCACTTTGTCTTCAAACTATGCAAATCAAGTACAATCCAATCTAAATATTTACTTAAAATGGGAAACGACAATTGTCTCAAAAAGGATTCAAAGAAAAACATTAATGTCCAAAAGTTGGCAATTAAATCTCAAGATGTTGCAAGAGACAAGATATTGGTTGGAGAAGAAAACAAGTAAACAATGCTAAGGTGTAGGAAACTGAGCATATTTTACATTGGGTTGTTAAGTTAGGATCCAATGTATCATTATTTAACCAAAGTTTTCTAGTGGGCATAGTCCAATTTTTCTTGGTACTTTCCACATGCAGTGCCACACAGAAAATGTCACTTAAACCGATTAAAATATATAGAAATTGCAAGTATCAATGTGGAGGAGAGTTGGTACTTGTCCCTTGCATGGATGTCAACTCTCCACGAGCAAACTTAGCTGCCAAATTTGGTGTTTGAAGATATCGAATTTTCATACATTGTTAATCTACCATACTTTGCAATAAATTAAAGGTAAGACCAATCAAAGAATAAAGAGAGTATTGAAACCATTGTTATTAACAACATCAACCGCTTAGTAAAAATTTCGGTAATATGCAAGGTCTGAAAAGGTCTAGTAATATGTAATCTTATTCTTAATTAATAGAGAGGTTGTTTTCAAATAATTCTTATGAAAAATATAATAAAATAATAAATTAAAATTTTAATAAGTAAAATCTGAAATCAGTAATAAACTAAATAATAATAATAATAATAAAAGCATTATTATTAACCATCTTCGATTTTCCATAATTTACAGCATAGGAAAAAAAAGAACCTGAACAGAAGGGATATATTTTTCAAAAACGATCTCAGAAAACAATGGGGCTAGGCTGAAAAATCTTACATAAAATAAAAATTAAGGAGCTGGCTTTCTATTCTGTATACCAATATGTTTTATGGACATCTTACATTCCTTCCGGGCCCTCCATAGTAAAAATAAGTTCCCCACGCATTGTTCCTCCCTTGTCTAATGTCATAACAACTTGGATGATCAGCCAAGAGGTGAAGATTTGTTAACGGTAGCAAATTATTATCCCAATCTACTGTCTTCAGATTCCTGAAATATGATGCTTTTCCAAACCCTTCTTCTGCAAAATGGCCACTTCCCATTTGTGTAGATGTGTGGTATCCTGATGACCTAAAGTCCACAATTTCTCCTCCAAATTGAATCATACTTGCATGGCTTCTCAGGTGACTGAACAAAAATGCTGGCCAGTATCCAACCAGCAGTCCTGACCCAAATTCTAGCCACCAGTTTCCATGCTTTGGGTCCTACACATAAATGTATCTGCTTGTTAGTGTTATTAGGTACTGGCACTTCATCATATTTTCAACTGTACATCAGAAAATGATTACATTTCTTGCCGGTGAAATAAAGATAAGAATGCAAAAATTGAAAAGAACAGTTTTTGTTGCGCCACTTTGTATCTAAGGATTCAAATCCTGTCGGTAAAGAGGACAGATGAAGTTTACACATCAAGGAATTTTTTGCAACAAACTTGAAAAGTCTTCCACATCTTCGCCTAACTATGTAATCAATATGCCTTCATCTCCAATGTAACAGATCAAACTCACAAATAATACTTTTAAGCTGAATTCACCACGGTAAACTTCTGTCAAAAATTACTTTCCACGGTTATGTAATGATAAATAATCTCACCTTCCATATCATTACACCAATGTCGAATTGTCTGCCATTGTAGGAGGACCTTGGAGATATTGCAGCTCCAATGGCGATCTTACTGTTAGTTTGGACAAACCCAGAACACAACAAGTTGTAGCATCCTGTAGCTCTGTATGCATCAGACTGTGAGAATATATATATATCATTTAGCGCTTGTTCTTTCTGCATCTTTAAGACCACAAAAACACCAAAACAAATATTGAACTTACTGTCCAATAAGTGAAGAATCTAGGATAATTATCTCCATATAATTCTGGGCTAACCTGAAAATATTTAGATAGTTGAATTTCTTAGTTTCTCTGCTAAACGATACTGATAGAGTAAAGGTGCAAAAGAGAAGTAGAAAAATCTTGCCTGCCAGCCTGCTTCAATGGTGTTTAGATCATTTCCAAAAGAACCAGAGATGACCCAGATTTGCGACAGGCTAAATTCGTACGCATTGGTTACACTTGGTGCCCACACATTTATGTTTGCCTTGGCCCCGTAATACTCATCTCCGTTGACAAATACAACTGCATGCTGTAACATCAAACGTTGTCAGCATCCACTTTGCTGTTCATATATGAGCATAACAGTTATGGTCCCTCATTTTCCCCTGCAAAGTTATTAAATGCTATATGACAGATGACAGTACATTGTATGCAACAAACTTTCGTAAATTAAATGTCCCTTTCATTGTCTGCTCCTCTTTACTTTTCTTCTGCATCTTTCTCCTGGACAAACTTGCGATCCATTTGATCAAATTTGCCTTTTAGATGAAGACCAGTTTTTAAAATTAAACATTGAAGGTTCCTGCACTAACGATGACTATAGATCCTGTGATCCATATTTGATTACTTCCAAAATATGAACTTGAGAAAAGAACACGCTGCTGTTATATTTTGCCTGAAGTTAATAAAAAATCAGCTGCTCAAGTGATTGGTTCAACAGTTTTTCCTGTTATTTCCATTATAGAGCTGGAGTTACAGTACTAACCTGATGTCCAGTGCCTGTTGAATCTCTTCTAACTGGTCTTCTTAATTTTCTCCCATATCTTCTAACAGAATTTGCTCTTAGAACATCCTCTGCTGAGGTCCTTCTGATTGGAACAGTTCCTTCTGGACATGATTCACCTGCATCCGTCCATAGCTGATATATTTCTTCAACTGTCTCCATGGTCTCATTGCTTTTTGGCCTCTCCGGCGGATCCTGTGGTAACAATATAAAACGGTAATGATTCGAACACATTTGGTAATCCTACCTGAAAATGAAACAGAAAAGAGCTCATGCAGGGTAGAAAAATACCATAGGTCTCTTTCCCTCGAGCTTTGGATGGTCAAATGCCGGTTGAAGATGAGACGGCACACAATCAATGACATCTCCATCGGCACTCTGTGACATGAAACCAAAATCTCTGATCACCCTAATACTCAATGCAACACTACAATAAGTGCAACTCGAGTACTATCTCCAAACTAATAGAAAAATAGGGGAAGTAACCTGAATTGCTTTAACCGCAGGCTTGTTGATGTTGTTGAGATAAGCATGAACTCTTTTTAATCTCAGAATCTCTTTACTTGGCCTGAAAGTTTGGTTGGTCGGTAGCCGGTTACCAGAGTCTGATGTAGCTGGTAGAGAGATGACAGGACAAAAAAAAGGAACAAAGAGAAGGAACACAACAAAATAGAGTATCGTCAGGTGAGCACAGTGAGAAGCAGAAGCGGCCATTTTGGAGGATCTGTTGCGGTTGTCGTTGTTTCTCTGCTGTTTGTTTCACACTTAAAACTGCTTATGTTTGTATGCATTGGAGTTGTCTTGTTGTGTAAAGGATACAAAATGGCTCACGCCCCCCAAGTCTTGTCTAAGCAAATGAAACTACCTTCATGTCCATACAAGACATAAGCACCATTCAATCGAAACTTAAAACTGGTTTGTCACTAGCTTTCCATTTTCAAAACATTAATAACCTCTCTTCCCTCTCTCTTAACTGAGATTCTATAGTAGTATTGGTTTTTGTTCTGACACAAAAGAAACATAAGGCAGGCCAGGATGGATGGGAAAAGTGGTGTCTTTCGATGTCTTAGGGATGACTAGTTTAAGTTGTGGTCAAAATGAATCAAGTATTTTCCAATTTTCATTTAGAAAATATGAATGTCAGTCAGACAGAGTTTCAATTTCAAATCTTGGGAATGAGAAGAGCGAGAGTAGCTGGTTATTTTTATAATGGTGAAGAAAGAAAGGGAGTCGCACATCATCTTTCACTTCAACGTTGCTCTTTCATTCTACTAAATTAAAACCATGACTCTTCATTTACAAAATATCTTTGGTGTGTTTAGCACATATAGGTTAGTCAAAAGAATCGAAACTGTTTTAAGATAATCCAACACCTCTGCCTTATCCGTTTTCTGATGGCACATTGTTCAATCAAGTGATAAGAACTAGTCCTTTTCTGGGTATTTGTCATTTATTCTTTACAATGATCTCGTGGTAGACCAACTACATAGATTAGCAAACCATGTGCCTCACCAATTTTGCCTAAAAGGATTGTGTTGTCATTCCAACCTCTTTGGGTCCTCAATGCTATGGAACTAAGAATGTGGACAGCCTTGAAAGAGGCCACTAAACCTTCATCAGCATCAAGTGAGTATTGATTAAAGAATAAAACTTCAAACAAATATTTATACATAAATATATTTATGAGTCTAGAACTAGAACCCAATACTTGTGAAGTTTTGGATTATGGTGCTCCTCTTTATATATATGAAAGACTCTTCTTCGGATTTCTGCTAACTCACCCATCTCCCATTTATTAGGCCAATTGTTCGTTGTTCTTGCTCTACCAAAGTTGGTACGTTAGATGACATGATTCTTGTACAAAATAAATTCAGCGTTTCGTCAATAGTATAGTATGTCTCTCTCTCTCCAGCAAGATTAGTGCAGAAGGGCATCTGAGATGGAAATGTCCACTGCCTATAGCATCAACGTCATTCCCCTACCTACACCTTTTCTGATTCTTTGTCCTACATTGTCTCAGCTACTTCTACACACTCCTACGTTGTGTGCTAATGCTAATCATAGAATTTAGAAGGATAATCAGGCTATGCACGTAGTCCCAGATATGGAAAAACATGTAATTAATAGCATCGAAAAGTAAAAGCGAAGTGCTTTTGTAGTATTTCTTTTGCATCGTGCTTCGCATATTAAGAGCACAAAAGTATGGGGCAGACTATTTTCTCTTTTTACGCATGTGGCGTGCGGTGTTTCCCACTACCAAGTACCGCCCTTTAGCTCATGGTTCTTCATTTCTCGCTTCTTTTCATAAAAGAACGCTTTGACAAGAATACAATACCTTTTTTCAGTGGGAGCATGCTCCTTTGTAAAGTTGGTCTTACAGGACAGATTCCAACCCCACAGCCAAGGAATGGTATGGCATAGTCTCTTCCCAAACTTCTATTTGTTTGAAATGTGACTTTGCATGTAATAACTTAGCTCACTTACTCAACGATTATGTCATTAAGGGATCTGTAAAGTCATTCGTAACTACTTATGGACATCAACAACCATAACTTTGGCTCAGGTAATAAGGCTGCCATTCCCGTGCTTTTTGAAAGAGAGACAATGATAACAATGCTAAGGAAACAAATCCAATTGGGGTTCCTTTTGTTTTCGATACTTTTGAATGTGCAATCTTAATGACAAAGATAAAACCTACCAACTTAAATCATCTGTTTAGAGTATAATGAATCTATTGATATTCTTTAAGATTCAACTCTTTAGCTTCCTTTGTTTGTGTTTCATGTTTCACGACCTCCATTAATTTTCAACTTCAAATAATTTATTATTTATTCTTTTTTTAAGCTTGAGTTTTGAACTGATAAAAACATTAGTCTCTTTGTAAAATTACAAGAGGGAGGATACATATATTATGACCTTTTTAGACTCTCGCAAAACGAATAACCCTGTACACTGGATACGATGACTTGATTATTTGTGTCGTATAAATAATGACAAATATGAAACTATTATTTAAAATTATGATTATTGATAAAATTTATGTAAAAGGTTAGTTTAGACTATCATAGATTTTAAAATAATGTTAGTATCATCCATGTTAATTTTGAAACTTTTGATGACATATTAAAAAATAATGTTTTAATATAAAATTTTAATACACAGGTATTCAATAAATATAATATCAAGTTTCAATTTTATGTTTGGTATTTATGAGAGTATAAAAATTTATTTATGTTGACATTAAATATTATGATATATTATACCATATAAGAGGACTTCAACAACAAAAACCTAGATAGAAGTATTAAAAAGTAATCAAGATTAAGTAGGAAAGTTAGAGATTGTTTATCTCTAAAATTAAAATTTTCTTATATATATAATTTAATATCATGTCAAATTTTATTATCAAAACTTTAATCTTAACAACGATAACAATAATTCAGTAAAAATTTCATTTGACATGCGAAATTTAAGAAGATCTATTAATACACAACTTTATTCGTAATTAGTAGAAAGTTTATTTTTGCCCCCAATCGTAAAGAAGTTTAGCTACCTACAAGCATATGACTATGCCTTTTATGCAAATAATTGTGTGAGAAATAACATCATATTCTAATACGTATCGATAGGGTTTTATTTTCCCAAATTAGTGAAATTGTTCTATCTACCTAATAAATAATAATAAAATTTTGTTCTTTGTTTTAATATTTAAAGAATATGTGATTCTACCTTAATATTAAGGATGAAATAGTATGTATGCCCAAAAAGTAAATTAATTGGAACAAAATATAATTTCTATAAATAATAGTGTTGAAATTAAAACGTTGATTACTTGGAGACAATCTCTTTATTAGTTAGAAATAAGATTGCATGTTATTAGACTTAATAAAATGTAGGAGCATGAGAAAGTGACAATATGTTGGGCTCGCACACAAATAACACTTAGCCATTAGACAATGGGCAAATTTAGCTAAGGTATAGACCATGTCCCACATATCTTAGTGTCGTAGGCTTAGATGGAGATGGCTTATGTTATAGACGATGTCCCACAAACACGAAAACCACCTCTTCCACTGCAAAAACACATTTAGGCCATTTATCGACGATTTTGCCGGTCCGGGAATTTTCTCCGAAAAATTCCAGAAAAATTCCTACAATTCCAGTAAAATAGAAAATAATTTATGGCGCACTCAGAATAATTTTTCAAACCCATTAACCACGTTAATCCCAATAAAATTGTCTTAAGCACGCAATTACTGGGAATTATCATGAATGCATATACAGAAATTCTATGTGCACAATTGATACTGTGTATCAATCCTATTATGCATGAACAGTACTCATTATTCCCTATCAATCCCATCCTATGACAAATTTCGTATTTTACCCTTCCAGTAGGGGGTGAGATGTTACATATATGGCTACATTTTTTATGAAGACATCGAGTTCCGGTTCGATCTCTAAAATTCTCAAATTTTTATGAAGTTAAAAATTTGGTGCAGTACGTTGGTATAGGAATGGAAATTTTGTCTTCAAAATTTAGGGGCGAATTTGGAATTGATATAAATATAATTTTGCAAAGGCACCTTTTATAAAGTTGCAGATCTTTCTTTTATATTTACAACGGTAAATAGCATGAAAATTTTGGACATCGGAGTCAAAAGTTATGATCCTTATAAGTGGAGATGCTCTGGAGAAGAAAATGAGACGGAACAAAATGGGACGATAGAAATGAGACGGAAGAAAATGGGACAATAGAAATGAGACAGAAGAAAATGAGAGGATATAAATGAGACAGAAGAAAATGAGGCGATAGAAATGAGTTGGAAGAAAATGAAATGGAAGAAAATGAGACGATAGAAATGAGACGGAAGAAAATGAGACGATAGAAATGAGACGGAAGAAAATGAGACGATAGAAATGAGACGGAAGAAAATGAGACGATAGAAATGAGATGGAAGAAAATGAGACGATAGAAATGAGATGGAAGAAAATGAGATAATAAAAATGAGACGGAAGAAAATGAGACGATAGAAATGAGACGATGGAAATGAGACGATAGGACTAAGACGAAAGGAAAGTGAGACAATGCAAAAAGTGAGACGATACAGAAGTCAGACGATAGAATTAGCTTTCAAGGTCTTCATGAAAGTTGTAGATTTAGAAGTCTTCTTTCCAATAGTCCAAAAAAAAGTCAATCCAACATCTGTAGTGAGAGTTATAGCAATTGCGCCAAGACATGTACAATATGAGTAAAGATATGAACATGTTGGATTTTTTTGGCCATAACTTCTCTAGATTTCCAAATGACTTGATTCTTGAACCATTGGATTCGTAATACATTTCCATACATCTCCACCAAGAATCATGGTCATATGAAACTAATGGAGAAAGATTTAGTGAAAAGAGTGGGACGGGTACAATGAGTGTGTTCTTCAATAATATGAACTGGTGTTATCTAACTTAATATACTTCAGTATTTTGATGTTTTCTGGATCAGTAGAAGTCCAAATGAGACGATTTTTGTTTTATGGTAAACTAGAAACATAGGGATACAAATTATATTGAGAAATAAAATTCTTAATCGGACTCTAAGAGTTTCAAGTTTTGGATGGAAGTTGAGTATAGAGTACTGTCTCGAAATAAAAGCATTCCGGAGATATTGGAGTATAACTTTCACACTACTGAACCAAATTGAATGCTTTTGGTTTCATTGGAAATGTAAGACAATAGAGAAGAGTCTTCTAGAAGAAAGTGTTATGTTAGAATATACAAGGGTGCTTTTGGCAAGACACTTAAGTATAAAAGACATAAGGCATAAATAAAAGGGTAAATGGGACAATTCTCACTCATTAAGGGCATAAATGGAAGAAGAAGTGTTGTCTTGCTTATAAATAAAGGAGAAAACGTGAATAAGAAGATTCTAGAGAAGCAAAATGAGTGGATTAGAAAAGAGATAACAGAGAGAGAACATGAAAAAGAAATGAAAGGGAGAAGGAAGGGAAAACAAGCTAGGGTTTTAATTTCCTTAGCCTTCAAGGGAGATTTTGAATTTATTCAAGAAGAGAATAAGGTAGAGGAAGAAAATAACTTCCATTTAAGCTAAAGATCTCTTCATTTGGTGAAGAATCAAGGTATGATCAATTGAATCTTTGGATCTTTGTAAAGATTCTAGTTTATGAAGTTTAGAAAATGCTTGGGTTTGAATGTTCTAGAATCAATTTTAGTGATTTTACATTGTGAAATTTTTAAGTGGATTCCTATTGAATGAGATTTGGTTAGTTTTAGGAAATCAAGAGAATCCTACCCAATAACAAGGGGAAAGACAATTGTGACTTGGAGTTTTGGCAAGCAAACTAGGTGGGTAAAATATTTATGGTTATTGTATCAATAGGCAATATGCCTAAATGTGTACATATGTTTAAATTGCTAAGCTATGAATGGGAATTGGATATTATGAGATCATGTGAGGTTAGAAAAGAGTGTTAAGTCAGAATGACTTTACATAAAAATGATTTTGATGTATAACAAAGAGAGATCATATACAAGATAAACAAAATGCAGACAGACTAACTCGCATACACACGTACATACGAAAGTCCGAGATGCAGAGCAAGTTGCAAGAAAAGCAGTCGAGACAAAGGCGAAGTTGATAAAAGTCAAACATGACGAAGTTGAAAAAAGCGAGCAGACGCAGACACAAAAAAGCAAAGCGAGGCAGACGCAGACACAAAAGCAAAGCGACGCAGACCAGACGCAAAAGCAAAGCATGAGCCTTGAGCAGACGCAAAAGCAAAGCGACGCAGAAAAGAAACAGACGCAAGAGTCGATTCGAGTTAATTCTGAGAACTCAAGTGATTAACCGTTTCTTTAAAGATTAAAGATTCAAGATTCAAGAATCAAAGAAGCGATTAGAGGCGAAGGCTATAAATACAAGTCAAGTCGAAAGCGAAGAGGGTGGGTGATGTTAGAAAAATTACACAAAGTGAAAAGCGATCAAGTGCGAATTAGTGGCGCTATCTTCTTTAACAAAGTGTTCAAATATTTTTCGAGAAGAAAAGTTGTATAGATAGCTGCAGAGGCTAAGTGTGAAAGAATACTAGTTGTAGAGACACAAGAGGCTCGTAAAAGAATCTTATGGCAGCAAAGAGATAGTGAAATCTCGGAAGAAACTCGAGGATCGGGCGTAGCCCACGGTTTGGGGTGAACCAGGATAAATCCGTGTCTATTACTCTTACTCTTTATCTTTATCTTGCCTCAAAGTTGATCATTACTTACTATTCATATACTTAGCATTGAAAAGTTTGATCAATCGGGATTAATAAAGATTACAGAAAGAATTTTATTTCTAACAAGTAATTCGGAAAAAGAACTTAAAAAAGGGGAATACACAATTCAACCCCCCCTTCTCGTGCATTCTACTGTATTTCTAAGTGCTGTATTAACGTGTGATTCACTTCAATTGGTATCAGAGCCTGGTATCTAAGAATCACTTTGGTAAAGTGTGGATTAAAGATAATGGCGGAGTCACATGTATACATCATTGAAGGTGCCTCGATCACTAGACCTCCAAAGATTCAACGGAGAAGACTATCATTACTGGAAAGATAGGATGCGGTTATTCATCGAATCTACATATGTAGACCTTTGGGACGTAATAGAGAACGGACCCTATATACATGTAGATGAAGAAGGCAGTTCTATTCCACGAAACAGATGGACGGCTGATCAGAAAGCAAGAATACAACTGAATTCAAAGGCAAAATTTTTCTTAACGAGTGCCCTAGCGAAGCGAGTGCGACAAAGTGCATGGTTGCGACCTTTGCAAAGAGGCGTGGAAACATTGTCCATTGCTCATGAAGGCACAAGTCAAGTTAAGGAATCCAAGATAAGTATTCTTGTACATCAATATGAACTTTTCATGATGGAAGATGAAGAATCTATTGATCAAATGTTTGGAAGATTTCAAACAATTGTCAATGGATTAAAAGCTCTTGGAAGGACATACAATAACCAAGACCATGTTGAAAGATCCTAAGAAGTCTTCCTAAGAGATGGAGACCTAAAGTTCTGCAGATCTGAAGCCAAAGACTTGGCGTGTTGAAGCTAGATGAGTTGTTGGGATCCTTGAAGATTCATGAAGTAGAACTCAACGAAGACAAGCCCAGCGAGACAAGTCAATAGCAATGAAGGCGGACAGAAGAATCATAAGACTCAGAGAAGGAGGAAGTCATCAAAAGCATTGAAGATTGAAGAATCAAAGGATGATAAATCAAATCAATCAGAATCAAAGTCAAGTGATGAAGATGACGAATTATCTTTCATTTCGAGAAAGATAAGACGTATGTGGAAGAAGAAGCCCGAGGTAACGGACATTCAAAAAATGGAAAAGATGAAGCTAAGCCAGAGAAGTCTTCTATCATTTGGTACGAGTGCAACCATCCTGGACACTACAAGTCCGAATGCCCTACTCTCAAGAAGAAACCCAAGAAGAGTAGAGAAGGCAAGAAAAGCATGATGGCAACATGGGAGGACCTAGATTCATCTGAATCAGATACAGGCTCCGAGTCATCAGAACATGCAAACATTTGCCTAATGGCTGAGGAAGATAGCGATGAGGAGGTAAAATCAGATTATGATAATTTGCATGATGCTTATTCAGAATTGTTAGAAGATTCTCATGCTATTCTGAAACAGTACAAGCTGTTAAAGAAAAAGTATGTAGAAAATATTAAACATACTGAGATAATAGAGGAGAAAATAGTTGTTTAAAGAAACAATTAGAAGATAAAAAAGATTGTAGACGATCGGAAGAAATTAATCGACAAGCTAAGGATTAAGAATTTATCACCGATTTAGCTACTTTCACGAAAGTACAAAGAAAATGAATGAAATGCTTGGAAAATGTAGACATTCGAGTGATAAGACTGGATTAGGGTTTACTAGAAACAATACTCAGTCTAGTAGCAAATCTGTCATTCAAAAAGAAAGATATAGGATAACACATTTTAATCAACGTTCGAGTAATATGCATTATAGATCATATCATAAGCATACTACTAACCATAAAGGACCCAAGAAAATTTGGGTACCAAGAAATAAAATAGTTTCTCCTACAGATATCCTTCCTTGGAAGATACGGCAAGCACCATTGGTATTTAGACAGTGGATGTTCGCGACACATAGCGGAAGAAGGTCTATGTTCCTAGATCTTGATTATAAGAAGGAGGATCGGTAACTTTGGAGACAACCAATGCAGGCAAAATTATTGGAATCGGGAAAATAGGTAAAGATTCCTTTGCATGCATAAATAATGTCTTTGCTTGTTGATGGTCTAAAGCATAACTTGATTAGTGTGAGTCGGTTGTGTGATTACGGTTTCTGATTACATTCAATCAAAATCTTTGCGAAGTCGAAACAAAGATGAGTCTATACTTTTCTCTGCCAAGAGAAGAAACAACCTTTACAAAATCAATTTAGAAGATTTTCAAAATCAAAATATTTCATGTTTTCTATCTTCTGAAGAAGAAAGACTAATCTTGTTGGAACCCGAATCCGGAACCCAACTACTTATACATATTCCCTCAATACGTACACATGATTCCTTATGAACTCTTATAACCCGTTACCGAATATCCAATTTCTAATCCGAAAATCCCGATATAAAATTTTTTTTATTCATCTTAACTCCATTTTCATGATTCGAGTCTTAACCGGAGAACGAAACGAAGAACAAAACAAAAGTAAATCGAACGGAACGGAAGAAAAGTATACGTAAACGAAGATACATACTGAAGACAAAGTACGAAGCACATGAAAATCAAAGATTAAAGAATTGAATCCGAAGCAAATTACAAAGCAAATCGAAGGCGCGGAATCGAAAGCAAAACATACTGAAACGAATCGAATCGGATAACAAAGTGTGGAAACAAACGAAAACGGAAGCCAAAGCAACTCGAACCGAAAGGTATAAGGCGGAAGGAAACAAAACAAAAGCGGAAACAAAAGCACATCGGTTTGAAAGGCATAAGGCGGAAGCAAAGCGAACATCTCGAAGCATAATTCAAATAGGTCAAAGCAACAATACAAACGTGCTGCCGAAATTTCGATAAAATTGGATGAAAATGAGATTTTGGATTTGTATTATTTGTTTTTGCATGAGATCAATAAGATGAGAAAATGAGAATAAGAATAAGAAAGAAAAAAAAATTTATTCCGGATTTTGGAACGTCTTAGGGTTTCCAACGCGACTATGTTCATTCGATCGTTTCCTTTGAAAATTGTTGTCGGATGTCGGATCCGTTTTGCTAAGTGTTTGTTTCCGCATTCGCTTTGCTTCTGCTTTGATTCCGCTTCGGTTGTTTCGTTTCCTTCGTTCTGCTTTTCCGATTGGGATCCGGTTCCTGGATCGGGTCCCAACAAATCTGGCATAAAAAGCTAGGTCATGTCTCTTTGAAACATATTTCAAAATTAGTAAAACATGATTTAGTAAGAGGTTTGCCAAAAATAAGTTTTGACAAAGAACTTTTCTGTGAAAATTGCTTGAAAGGAAAACAAGTTAAAACCTCTTTTCCTTCTAAAAATTTTGTAACCTCATCAAGACCTTTAGAATCTACATATGGATTTGTTTGGTCCTACAAGGACATTAAGTCTTAGCGAAAGAAATATGGACTTGTCATTGTTGATGACTTTACTCGATTTTGTTGGATATTATTCTTATCACACAAAGACGAGTCTTTTAAGTGTTTTAGAACTCTATCCGAAAGTTCTGAGCGAAAAGGAATGTCCATTACTAGTATCCGGAGTGATCATGGTGGAGAGTTTGAAAATGAGAAGTTTAGAGTATTCTCAGAAGAGAATGGAATTTCCCACAACTTCTCAGCCCTAGAACTCCTCAACAAAATGGAGTTGTTGAAAGAAAGAATAGGACGATTCAAGAAATGGCAAGGATCATGCTATGTGAGGCGAATCTTTCTAAGTATTTACAAGGAAGTCGTGAATACTGACATGTTATATTCGAGCAGGATCTTGTTGCGACCTATGTTGAAGAAGACTCCTTATGAGTTATGGAATGGAAGAAGACCAAGCATATCGTATTTTCATCCATTTGGGTGCAAATGTTCCATTCGAATCTGAAAGAGCATTGGATAAATTCGATTCGAAGACCTATCCAGAATTTTCTAGGCTACTCATCATCGTCTAAGGCTTTTCGAGTTTACAACTTGATTTCAAAGATATTGAAGAGCGATCCATGTCAAGTTTGATGATAGTTCTCAACCCCATAAGGAAGATGACATGGAGAATGAAGGTCCTTCAAAGAACTTAGATGATATCTCAGAAACTCCCTCGTCAGACACTCATGAGAACAAAACTGAAGATATTCTAGAAACTATAGAACTAAGACGAGATTGGAAGTACAAAAGTTCTCATCCGGAAGAGTTAATTATCGGTGAGACCTCGAAGGAGTTAGGACTAGGTCTAGATTCGAGCGAGAAGCTAATGTAGCTTTTATCTCGAAGTAGAGCCTAAGAAGGTTGAGGAAGCTCTTGAAGACGAAGCTTGGGTGTTAGCCATGCAAGAAGAGTGAATCAATTCACGAGGAATAACGTCTGTCCTTAGTTCCAAAACCTCTAAGAAATCCATTATAGGAACCAGATGGGTTTTAAGAATAAGTTAGACGAATCGGGAAGAGTAAGTCGTAATAAGGCGAGATTAGTAGCACAAGGCTACAATCGGCAAGAAGGAATAGACTACTGATGAAACATATGCTCCATGGCGAGACTTGAAGCTATAAGGATTTTGTTAGCATATGCAATCTGTCATGATATAAAGTTGTTTTAGATGGATGTAAAGAGTGCATTTCTGAATGGTTTTATAGACGAAGAAGTGTATGTAAAACAACCACCTGGCTTCGAAGATGTTAAAAACCCAGATTATGTCTATAGACTTCACAAAGCCTTATCATACAAGCAAGCTCCTAGAACTTGGTATGATCGTCTGAGTACCTTCTTGATAGAAAATGGTTTCAATAGAGGTCAAGTTGATAAGACGCTCTTTAGGAAGGGTTTTCAAAATGATTTTATCTTAGTCTGATTCGTTGATGATATCATATTTGGTGCTACTTGAAAAAGTTGTGCTTGAAGTTTGAGAGTCTAATGAAAAGAGAATTTGAAATGAGTATGATGGGTGAATTAAAGTTCTTTCTTGGGTTGCAAGTTAAGCGATCAAGAAAGATCTTCATTCATCAACATAAGTATGTGAAAGAATTGCTGAATAAGTTTGACAAGAATAATGTGAAGCCTATGGCAACTCGATGCATCTTTCAAATCTTTTGTCGAAAGAGCGAACTTGGTAAGAAGGTGGATCAAACCCTATATAGAGGATGATCGGTTCTTTCTTGTATCTTCTGATAAGTAGACTGATATTCATTCAGTGTATGCTTGTGTGTAAGATTTCAAGCCGATCCTAGAGTCTCATCTTATTCTTTAAAAGAATTTTGAGATATCTCGCAGTTCTCTTGATCTTTGCTTAATGTTTGAGAAAGGTAAAGATTTCGAGTTAATTGGATATTGCGATCACGAACTATCTGGAGATAGAATTGAAAGGAAGAGCACAAGTGGAGGATGTCACTTTCTTGGAAATCTTGTCTCTGGTCAAGCAAGAGACAAAGCTCAATTGCCTATCAACCGCCGAAGCGAGAATATATATACTGCCGAAGTTTCTCGCTCACGACGCGTTGTGGATCAAATACCCTCTTGAAGACTATTCAGTCAAAAAGGAGGAGATTCCAATTTGTTGCGACAACACCAGTGCGATAAATCTATCAAAGAATCAAATTCAGCATTCCAGAGTGAAGCATATAGAAGTCAGACATCATTTCCTGAGAGATTATGTTCAGAGGAAAGTGGTGATTCTACAGTTTGTTGAAACATAACTTCAATGGGCAGATATCTTCACTAAACCACTAAGTTAAGAACGTTTTCAGAAGATAAGACGCAATCTTAACATGGTGATGCTAAATGAGCAGTCAGGCTAAAATAACGTGAGAAACTAACGGCGTTATATACAGAGAGTTACAGCTGGTAACTTTTCTCACAAGGAAGATTTTTGGAGGGAAAAATCTGATAAACTCGAGGTTCTTAATGATTCAAGAACCCATCAGTCCATAACCTATAAGTAGGTCAAGATGAGATTATAGCGATCTCTTCATCATCTCCCGACGGTTCATCTCTACTTTACCAATTCTCTCAAAATTTTCTCACTCAAAAAGTTCTCCAGAAGATAATTTTTTGCTTTATACAATGGAAGCAGCCATAGTTTATGGAAGACTTGTGGACTTTGAGTCACTAAGGAGTGACGGCATGGATGTAGAACCGAGAGATCACAAGAGTGGGGTGGAAGAACTTCTTTCGATATGAGAACTTGTCTATCTGGATGAGGTATATGAGTTACGGAAGAGCGCTCGTCAGTAGAAGACACTATTGTATCCTCTGTGGAAAGAATATCATTCTTGTCACAAAGGATTTAATAAGGAAGGTGATTGATTGCCCATCGGTTGGTGAAAGCTGTCTACCAAGGTGGATGGATGTCCTCGGTTGGAATGAAAGAAGAAGATGTCAAGAGACGGCTCATGGCACAAATGATTCGAGGAAAGGAAGACATCAAATCTGATTCCAAAGGCTCGGGTTCTTCATGCAATCTGTTTAATTGCATTCTTCGAGTTGGTTCAAGGCATTTGGTGACTACTCTAGATGAACAATGCTTGTTCTTTCTTACGAATAGAAATCCCATAGATCTACCATTCTTAATCTTTCACTATATGGTTAAGGGGTTAAAGGAAACTAAAGTTATCCTTATGGTATGATTTTGACGAGGATCTTTATGGAATCCAAGATTCATCCGCACTACGGTATCGTATTTAACTGTTCTGTGAAGAGCAAAATCGATGCACATACGATTCGTGAATGGGTGCGAACATAGTAGAAAGAGACCAAGCCGACTCTTGAAGGAAGCCAAGAACTAAGGGGAGCGTGTATTGAAGAAGACTCTGTCTCAAGTTCTCAATCGCCATAAGTATCAAATAGCCTCTTCTTAGAACTAAGGAGAGTGCTAGGAGACCTCTCATGAAAATGGCGAGTCCCTTTTGGAGAAAGCCAATTTGAGAGGGCAAAGCAAAGTGCCAAAGAGATAAGGAGAAAGTCTCTTGGCGAGGTTGTGAAGAAAGCGAAGAGATCTCCAAGAATCAAGACTAGGCAACAGGAAGAGAAGATTGCCGAGAACAAAGGCGAGAAGAAACTTCTAAATCTTGTGCAGCCAAAGCCACAAGATCCTTAGTCTCTATTACGGAAGAGGATACGGCGAGAAAATCCAAAGAGACCGAGAGGATGAGAAAAGCAACATCGATAAAGAAAATCTCCTGCAAAGAAATCGGTGAAACTAAGCAAGCGAGAAAAAGACTAAGAAGGTTAGTCGAAGAAGAACATCTCAATTCTTGAGGCGTTAGTCAACGAAAGACATCAACGATCTTTGTTCAAGTAGAAGCGAAGTGAAGCGATTATCTGATTCAGAAACCCCGTGGTTCAACAAGAAGAACCAGTTGAAGAAAACACGGTTAAGGAAAAACATAATGATCAAGAAAAGGAGCTAGTAGAGGAACCAACATTGGAAACACCTTTTGGTCTAAAGAAGGAGCGAGAAGATGGAAGTTGATTCGGTGGCGTCTCTGCAAAGACATCAAGGAGCAACAGCAGTTTCAGACTCGGATGTTGGACCATGTTTGAAGGTACACAACTACCATAGATTTATGAGGAAACAGAAGCTGAAAATCAAAATGGTGGAAGTTGTTACGAGAAAAAGGACTGCTATTGCAATTGGTGTTCAACCAGTGAAGAAAATAGTGGCTATAGTGGAACCTATGGTGATTAATCACAACACATGGCGATTACTCAAAGAAGGCGAAAGGATCTTCTATGACTCCTTAGGATTTCTTGCTTCTGATGCCATATCCTACAAATCGTCCACGCCATCCATGTACCATTTTCCCGATCACAAAGAACACGAAATCATGGTTGCACCGGACATACAACCAAGATTTCAAAAAGATTTCACAAGGGAAAAGCAAAGTTGTATCCACGAAGATGATGCTAGTGATGATTTGTCCATGAATCAAATTGCGAAGAAGTGCGGAAAATTGATGAAGCATGCACTCCACGCGAGAATCCAGATCAAGCGGCTGCAGCTACACTAATCGGAGGAACACCGTCGATGGGGAAATATAAAACGGAACATTCTGAGTTCCTCGTTCGAGAGATTCTTCGTATTAGGCCTCGACTAGTACACTGCCTATAGAAGCACAAGCCTTACCCTGCATGGAAGGCGATTCTTCGATCTTTGCCAGATTCCGTTTGATTTAGATCTTCCGAAGTGAAACGTTTATTCGTCCAATCGACTTTTGAGATCAATGAAGACTACACTCCATCCTCGATGCCAACACTACTTCAATTCCTTTCGCTCCTCCATCGGCGAAGCGGATCAAGCCTCTTCGTCGGTTGATCCACGGATGAAGTCGATGATTACGTGGTGAACTCAATGACATGAAGGAGCGGTGAATGATCGAGAAAGATGATAGCGAGCTAGCTGAAGTGCGAATCGTTAAATCATTTTTGATTATAACAAATAGGGGGAGAGCAAGAAAAGAAGATAATCAACAGCAGAGGAGAGGATGTTCAGATGAAGAAGGTGTGACCACAACAAACGAAGAAAGGAAGAAGATAAGTTTTTTATTTTATTTTGCAACATCTGTAAATTTTTGTTTTGTTTTCTTTTCTTGTATGTAATTTGTTATATTCAAAAAGGGGGAGATTGTTAAGTCAGAATGACTTTACATAAAAATGATTTTGATGTATAACAAAGAGAGATCATATACAAGATAAACAAAATGAACCGAACGAACTTCGCACCTGCGACGTACATAGACGAAGTCCGAGACAGACGAAGTTGTAAGAAAACAGTCAGACACAGACGAAGTTGATAAAAGTCAAACACAGACGAAGTTGAAAAAAGCAGACGCAGACGCAAACATAAAAGCAAAGCAGACGCAGACGCAGACGCAGACGCAAAAGCAAAGCAGACGCAGACGCAGACGCAAAAGCAAAGCTGACGCAGAAAAGAAACAGAGCGCAAGAGTCGATTCGAGTTAATTCTGAAACTCAAGTGATTAACCGTTTCTTTAAAGATTAAAGATTCAAGATTCGAGAATCAAAGAAGCAGTTAGAGACGAAGGCTATAAATACAAGTCGAAGTCGAAAACTGAAGGGCTGGCTAATGTTAGAAAAATTACACAAAGTGAAAAAGCGATCAAGTGCGAATTAACTGAGCGCTATCTTATCTGTAACAAAGTGTTCAAATATTTTCGAGAAAAAAGTTGTCTGAGATAGCTGCAGAGGCTAAGTGTGAAAGAATCTTGGTTGTAGAGACACGAAGAGGCTCGTAAAAAGAATCTTATGGCTTGAAGAGATAGTGAAATCTCGGAAGAAACTCGAGGATGGGCGTAGCCCACGGTTTGGGGTGAACCAGGATAAATCCACGTGTCTATTACTCTTACTCTTTATCTTTATCTTGCCTCAAAGTTGATCATTACTTACTATTCATATACTTAGCATTGAAAAGTTTGATCAATCAGGATTAATAAAGATTCTGTAAAGAATTTTATTTCTAACAAGTAATTCTGAAAAAGAACTTAAAAAAGGGGAATACACAATTCAACCCCCCCTTCTCGTGCATTCTACTGTATTTCTAAGTGCTGTATTAATGTGTGATTCACTTCAAAGAGATGATGAGAAATTGAGTTATGATAGAGAGTAACCAAGTGTTCTTGAAGTGTAAGTCTAAGTTTAATTAGACACACATGAATTTTGAAATGGGAATGAGCATAAAATGTGTTCTAGAACATACCCGAGATTTTCATTTAGCATGCATTGTACGTAGTCCATTTATTATCCGTGTGTAATTACTGATGAGTGTGAAATGGGTGTCTTGTATAAATAGGTTGTGTAGGTCAAGTGTCCACATTCAAGCGTTCCTAGAAATTGAAAGCAAATTCTAATCTGGAGCGTACTGTGGGTATGTTAAGTCAAAATGACTTTTTATAAAAATGATTTTGATGTATAACAAACATAGTGAGATCAAATACAAGAAAAACAAAACAGTCACAGACGTATCTGAGGAATTCAAGGCAGAGCGAAGATGGCGTATCTGAGCGAATTCGGAGACAGACGAAGATGGCGTACACAGACGAAGTTGCAAGAAAACAGTCAGACACAGACGAAGTTGATAAAAAGTCAACACAGACGCAGATGACACAAGACAATAAAAGACACAAACGTAAATGTAGATCTGAGGCGAAACAAAAGCGGAGCCTTGAGCCTTGCAGACCTTGAGCCAGACGCAGACGCTTGAGCGAAAAAGCGAGCAAGAGTCGATTCGAGTTAGTTACAAAACTCAATTGATTAACCGTTTCTTTAAAGATTCAAGATTCAAGAATCAAGAAGCAGTTAGAGACGAAGGCTATAAATACAAGTCGAAGTCGAAAACTGAAGAGCTAGCTGTTTTTGAGAAAAATTACACAAAGCGAAAAAGCGATTAAGTGCGAATTAGCTGAACGCTATCCTTCTGTAACAAAGTGTTCAAATATTTTCTGAAAAGAAAAGTTGTATAGATAGTCTGCAGAGGCTAAGTGTGAAAGAATACTGGTTGTAGAGACCTGAAGAGGCTCGTGAAAGAATACTGTAACGTTTGAAGAGATAGTGAAATCTCAGAAGAAACTCTAAGGACTGGACGTAGCCCACGGTTTGGGGTGAACCAGGATAAATCTGCGTGTCTATTACTCTCACTCTCTATCTCACTTTTAGTTTCAAAGTTGATCTTTATTTACTATTCATATACTTAGCATTGAAAAGTTTGATCAATCAGGATTAATAAGAATTCTGTAAAGAATCTTAATTCTAACAAGTAATTCTAAAAGATAGTCAAAAAGGGGAATACACAATTCAACCCCCCCTTCTCGTGCATTATATTGTGTTTTTAAGTGCTGTATTAACGTATGATTCACTTCAATTGGTATCAAAGCTTGGTATCCAAGAATCACTTTGGCGAAGTGTGGATTAAAGATAATGGCAGAGTCACATGTATACATCGCTGAAGGAGCCTCAGTCACTAGACCTCCAGCATTCAATGGAGAAGACTATCATTACTGGAAAGATAGGATGCGGTTATTCATCGAATCTACACATGTAGACCTTTGGGACGTAATAGAGAACGGACCCTCTATACCTGTAGATGATGAAGGTAGTTCTATTCCACGAAGCAGATGGACGGCCGATCAGAAAGCAAGAATACAACTGAATTCAAAGGTGAAATTTTTCTTAACGTGTGCCCTAAGTAGAAGCGAGTACGAGAAAGTGCATGGTTGCGACACAGCGAAAGAAATGTGGGACACATTGTCCATTGCTCATGAAGGCACAAGTCAAGTTAAGGAATCTAAGATAAGTATTCTTGTACATCAATATGAACTTTTCAGGATGGAAGATGAAGAATCTATTGATCAAATGTTTGGAAGATTTCAAACAATTATCAATGGATTGAAAGCTCTTGGAAGGACATACAATAATCAAGATCACGTTAAGTAAGATTCTAAGAAGTCTTCTAAGAGATGGAGACCAAAAGTTACTGGCGGTCTGAAGCCAAAGACTTGAGCATATAAAAGCTAGATGAGTTCTTTGGGATCCTTAAAGATTCATGAAGTTGAACTCAACGCTGCAGATAAGCCAAGCGAGAGAAGTCAATAAATTTGGACAAAAGAATCATAAGACTCGAGAGAAGGAGGAAGTCATCAAAAGCATTGAAAATTGAAGAATCGAGGATGACAACTCTAGCCAATCAGATTCGAGAATCGAGTGATGAAGATGACGAATTATCTTCCATTTCCAGAAAGATAAGACGCATGTGGAAGAAGAAGCCAAAAAGTAACCAGACATTCAGAAAGAATGGAAAAGATGAAGCTAAGCCAGAAAAGTCTTCTATCATTTGTTACGAGTGCAATCAACCTGGACACTACAAGTCTGAATGTAACATCCCCTCTCCTATAGGAAGGGTATTTTGGTAATTAAGATGGGTTCGGGATATTAAATTATATCTCGGCATCTTGCATCTGACATATAGTCTCTATAATTCTTGTTGGTTGCACATGCACATAGTATACATGCATTCATGTCATTTTCCAGCTTAGGGTTGAAATTGAACTCTTGTGTGAAATTAATGGGGTAATTGAGTTTGAAAAATTATTTGGACTGTGCCATAAATCGTTTTACATTGTTAGGGATTTTTAGGAATTTTTCTGGATTTTTTCGGAGAAAATTCCTGGACCGATAAAATCGCCAAGTGGCGAATCGGTCAATTCTCGGTAGCAAAAATCGCTACCCAATGGTACTGTAATTTTGGGTATTTTATTTTGGGACTGAAAGTAGGGTTATTGGAGTTAAATGGAGTAACATTTTGTACTGGATTAAACAAATGTATTTTGACTTTTCAACTTAAAAGCAACCAATCAATTTGTGCCATTTAAAAGTATCATTTAATGCTCTTTCATCAACACTCTCGGATTTGTGTTTAAAGGAAAGGAAAGTTAAATTGTTAAGTGCTTTGGTTATTAACATCCGAAACTTCACTCTTCTTTACAAAGTCCATCGATTTTTGCCCTCTTCTTTCTACTTTCTCCATAACTTCAAGCTCTTCTCTTTGATTCCATCAAAGCTTAAAGATGAGCTTTGTACATACTGAGAAGGAAAGGTGGTAGCTTGGTATAGAAGTTAGAAGGTAAAAGTTAGAAGTTGAAGCTTTGAAGGAGAATTGGTGTTAGAGGCTCCGGTGGACCATAGTTCCTGATTTGGCGAGACTTCCGGCGTTAGCGTGGAAGTTATTAGGTGAGTAACCTAGTTGGTTATTCCAATCTACGTGTTTACTGTGCATTGATTGCCCTACGGGGATTACATGGACTGTTACTGTGCATTGATTGCCTACGGGAATTATGTGGACTATATGTGGTTTATTGATTGCTAATGAGGCTGTATAATTGGGTGACTATTGAATTTGTGAACTATCATGTATCTTGCTATGGAACATGTGCATTCATGCCTGTTGCATCCTGTATTAAAGGAAAATTGTGAACCGAGGCATGCCATCAGATTGAACCGAGCCTAGAGCTCGATATCTTTGAAGCGAGCCTCGAGCTCGACGGAGATAATTCTCCCAGACAGCGTCTATAATGATCAACGATATGCGCTCGGTCACAATCTGAAATGAGCTGGAAAAAAAAAAGTCACATGTGCATTGCATCTTGGATTCTATATCGGCAATATTTTAGCTGGGTGTATATTCTTGTCTTGTGGATGCAATTTCTTGTGTTTGTATCAATGTTGTGTTTTGTATAATTCTTTGCATGTATCTTGTTTCATGCTTATATGATGCATGAATTGGGAGGACCATCGATGATGGTTTCTCTTTGAGTTCATAAACTCACCCAAATTGCAACTTATTTTTCAGGCATAGCATAGCAGATAGCTCCTCGGAATTGTAGGTAGTATCTTTGGGAATTGGCGAGAGAAGCAATGGCTCGAAGGTCGGTCACCGGGCTTTCTTTTGGAGGCGATAGTTAGATCTGGTTATTATGCGATCGATGTGAAACATGTAAAATTAAAAATCTTGTGATTGTGAATTACTAAGTTTTGAATGAATGAAATAGAATCTAATTTGGTTTTAAAAAGTAGCGATTTCTTATTCTTGTCTTATGATTGTGATGCCATGAGGTGTAGTGGTTGTTGTCGGTAGTGGTCTCTTGTCGTAGGATATGTGTCGGAATGACCTACAGGCGTTCGGTGGATACTCTATGGTAAGGGCGCTACATTTAGTGATATCGAGCATGGTTTGGCATCTTTTGGGAATAGTAACAATATAGGTAGGAATCGGATGAAATTGTTGGGCCCGATCGAACTTTTGTTTTATTTTAGGTCTTACGCATTAGGTGATCGGGTTGAAGCGACCACCGACCAGGATCGATGGGAACAAGTAGGGAGTCTTCTATGCCTCGTACTGAGGATTTGCTTCCTCGCGTTTACGTGAGACGGGAGAGGAGGTATGACTTCTTGCTTGTGGCGGTATGAATTTCTATGGTAGTCTGAGACCCGTGAGGTGAGGATGGTTGGAAGGACGGAGAGAGTCTTGACGGATGGATGCGAACGATGAGAGGTTCGATTATGCAGTGTCACTTGCGGGGCCCGACATACAAGTGGTGGAAGATCTGTGCGGGCGGTACCACGAGCCTTGCTTCTTGTCATGGGCTGATTTTACGAGGGCCTTGAGGATAATTATATGCCCAAGGTCTATCTTGACATGAAGATCAGGAATTTCTGGGCTGAAGCGGGGACGGATGTCGGTGGCGAGTATGAAGTGAAATTTAATGGTGATAGATTATGCCACGATGATGGTCCCGCGAGGTGATAAGTCTTGGAGGTTCGAGAATAGCCTCAACACTTGAGATCCGTACAGGTTGGCTCGGTGGGACATGGGTACATTCATTGAGTTGAAATTGCTTGCCGTTATAGTGGAAGCGGTGATGAGACGAGACAGTGAGATTGGATCCGGGGTGCGGCCCGATGATAGTCGGCGACTCTGGCGAGAGCTTTAGTAAGCTCGAGGCGGGACTTCGAGTCTCCGGAGGTTCGAGGCGGTCTGGATTTGGGCGAGGGAGATTTGGATCGATTGGTAGTGGTAGTGGCGGAGGCTCTGGCAGATTTTTCCGGTGTGCCGCATTGTGATAGAAGACACGATGGGGAGTGTTGGTGGCTTCTTGGGGCTTGCTTGAGGTCTGGCTCGGCAGACATCGGTCGAGGATTGCCCCGATACATTGAGAGTTCAACTTCTTTGGTAGTGGGCGAGTCGGGAGTAATCTGTTGTCTGTTGAGTGAAGTGGGTGGATCGAGACGGAGGGCCGAGGTAGAGGCCGTGGTAGGTGAGGGTCCTTTGTGAGGGCCGAGGGTGGGGCGGCCGACCACAATCGAAAGTAGAGTATCGCCATGTGCTGACAGAGGCCAGGATTCCCGATGTTGTAGTGGTATGCTTCTTCTTTCGATATTGAGGCATTTGCATTCTTGGATCCTGGATCCACGATTCTTTATTGCACCTCATATGGCATGTAGATTGCATGGGGATAGGGAGATGTTACGGTATGGGTTAGAGGTGAGTACACCTCTAGGTATGACTCTTGCATTGGGAGAGGTGCATGGGGATGCTCGATTGATTGATCAGCGGTATTGAGGCGGACCTTATAGTGTTGCCTCGAGAGAGATCGATGTCGTTACAGGGATGGATTGGCTTCTTGCTCATAGGGCTATCATGGGCTATACCAGGAGGTTGTTTTGGAGTCTCTGGTCGACTAAGCGGTGTTGAAGGAGTTAGTCGAGCGATGCCAGCCGGATGATCTCTTTCCTTAGTGCCACGAGGTTGATGCGAGGAGGTTGTGAGGCCTATCGGCTCATGTGATTGACACGAGTTGACGAGAGGCTTCATGATATTCCGTGGTTAGGAATTTCGGATGTGTTTCTGATGAGTTCTGGGTTTCTTGCGGATCGGGAGCGAGTTTACTATTGACCTCATTCAGTCTATGCTCTATATCTATACCTCCATATAGGATGGCATCTGTGGGCGAAGGAACCAAAGGCTCGATTCACGGGGAGTTCTTGGAGAAGGGTTCATTAGACCTAGTGTTTCACCATGGGGAGCTCGGTTTTGTTTGTGAAGAAAAGGATGTGACTTTGAAGTGTGCATCGATTATAAGCGGTGAATCGGTGTGATGAAGAATAAGTACCTTGCCTAGGATTGATGACTTGTTTGATCGATTCGCGAGGAGCTCGGTATTCACCAAGTTAGATCTGCGATCTGGTTACTATCGATTGAAGATTGCGAGGCCGATGTGCCTAAGAGTGCATTCAGAGTAGGTATGGGCATTTCGAGTTTCTAGTGATGCCGTTTGGGTTGACTAATGCCGGACTTTCATGGCCTTGATGAATAAGGTATTTCAGCCTACAGGATCGGTTGTTATTGTTTTCATTGATGACATTTTGGTGTATTCGAGGGATGAGCAGGGAGCATTGTGAGCATTTGAGGATTGTATTCTGAGGCGATGAGGAGAGAGGTTATGCGCCAAATTCAGCAAATGTGAATTTTAGCTGGATCGGTGATCTTTTGGGGCATATAGTGGTTTGGTGAGGGTATTGAGTGGATCCAGGTAAGGTGGAGGCGGTGCTAAAGTGGGAAGCTCCTAGGAATGTCTTTGGAGATTGGAGTTTCCTCGGATTGGCTGGTTATTACGGAGGTTTGTCGAGGTTTTCATTGATCTCACCCCTCTCCGACAAAACTTCGAGGAAGAATGTGCCATTCGTGGGACGAGGAGTGTCGGAAGAGCTTTGAGGAGTGAAACATCGGTTAACTCTGCACGGTGTTGGCTATTCCATCTGGGATGGAGGATTTGAGGTGTCAGTGATGCATCACATCGAGGATTGGGATGTGTTACGATGCGGCATGGTAGAGTCATTGCCTATGCCTCGAGGCAGTTGAGGATTCATGAGGTAAACTATCCTGTTCATGATTTGGAGTTAGGCTGCATAGTATTTGCATTGAAGATTTGGAGGCATTACATATGGTGAGACCTTTCAGATCTTCTTGACCCTGAAGTTTGAGATACTTCTTGAGCGAGAGAGAGTTGAATTTGAGACGAGAGGAGGTGGCTTGAGTTGTTGAAGGATTCTGTTGTACTATTGAGTATCACCTGGAAAAGCTAATGTGGTGGCGGATGCTCGGTAGGAAGTCACATCTGAGTCTGACTCAGATTCGACAATGAGATTGCCTAATTTGATTCAGTGAGAGCTTTGAATGTGCGAGATGAATTTGGGCGAGGATGGAGTATTATTGGCTACATTGAGATTGAGACCGATGCTCTTGGGCGAGGATTAGGAGGGTTCGGGATAAGGATCTGTTATGGTGAGGTGATTGAGAAAGTGAAAGTGATTCGAGATCTGAGTTTGATGTGAGAGATGAGACTCTATGGATGGGGCGGAGGCTTTGTGTGCACGATGTGGATGATCTGAGGCGAGAGATACTTGAGGAGGCTCACATGGCCACATATGCTATGCATCTGGTACTACCAGATGTATAACACCCTTAAGCAACATTTACGGTGGCTGGTATGAAGAGGCGGTAGTGAGTATGTGTCTAGGTGTTTGACGTGCCCGAAGTTAAGTGAGCACCAAGCTCGATGAGGAAGCTTCATTCGTTGCCCATTCGGAGTGGAAATGGGAGCGGATCACCATGGACTTCATTATGGGATTGCCTGGGGCCTTGAAGCGACATGGCGCTATCTGGGTCATAGTGGACGGTTGACTAATCGGCCCATTTCTTGGCGATGAGGAGAATAATACTATGGATCAGTTGGCCCGTAAGTATGTGGCGGAGATAGTGAGGCTGCACGGGTCCCGGTGTCTATAGTGTCAGCGAGGATCCCAGTTTACTTGAGGTTCCAGCGAGTTCTGATCTGCTATGGGTACTAAGTGAATTTCGATCTGACATTTCATCCTCGAGACAGATGGGCGAGTGAGAGGGCGATTAAGGCTGTTGAGGATATGCTTGAGCTTGTGTATTGGAGTTCGAGAGGGCATGGGATCGATGCTTGGCCTTGATAGAGTTTGCATATAACAATCACTATCATAGTAGCATCGGGATGGCTCCATATGAGGCCTTTGTATGGGCGACCGTGTAGATCGCCTTTATATTGGGACGAAGAGGCGTAAGGATGATTGAGGTCTGAGTTGATTCAGGATCTTTGTTGATAAGGTGAAAGTGATTCGGAGTCGCATTAAGGCGGCGCAGGATAGACAGAAGAGCTATGTTGATCAGCATAGGAGGGACATTGAGTATAATGTGGGTGATAGAGTATTCTTACGGGTATCACCGTGGCGTGATATCTTGAGATTTGGGAGAAAGGGTAAGTTAAGCCCTAGGTACATTGGTCCATATGAGATCACTGAGAGGATCGGACCTTTGGCTTATAGGCTAGCTTTACCGAGTGAGATGTCTCGATTACATGGCGTCTTCCATGTGAGTATGCTCATGAGATATCGGTCGGATCCGACACATGTGATCTGGCTCGGGAGATTGAGGTCTCCGATGTCCCGAGTTATGTGGAGGAGCCGATCCAGTTATCGGGTCTCAAGTGAAACAATTGAGGAATAAGAGTATTCCTTAGTGAAGGTTCTCTGGAGGAACCATTCGATTGAGGAGGCTACAGGAGACCGAGGAACATATGAGGAGACAAGATCCTCACCTTTTGATCAATCGGTAAGAATTTCGAGGACGAAATTTTTGTTAGGAGGGGAGAATTGTAACATCCCCTCTCCTATAGGAAGGGTATTTTGGTAATTAGGATGGGTTCGGGATATTAAATTATATCTCGGCATGCGCATACAACATATAGTCTCTATAATTACTGACTGGTTGCACATGCACATAGTATACATGCATTCATGTCATTTTAAACTTAGGGTTGAAATTGAACTCTTGTGTGAAATTAATGGGGTAATTGAGTTTGGAAAATTATTTGGACTGTGCCATAAATCGTTTTACATTGTTAGGGATTTTTAGGAATTTTTCTGGATTTTTCCGGAGAAAATTCCTGGACCGGTAAAATCGCCAAGTGGCGAATCGGTCAATTCTCGGTAGCAAAAATCGCTACCCAATGGTACTGTAATTTTGGGTATTTTATTTTGGGACTGAAAGTAGGGTTATTGGAGTTAAATGGAGTAACATTTTATCTTTGGATTAAACAAATGTATTTTGACTTTTCAACTTAAAAGCAACCAATCAATTTGTGCCATTTTAAAGTATCATTTAATGCTCTTTCATCAACACTCTCGGATTTGTGTTTAAAGGAAAGGAAAGTTAAATTGTTAAGTGCTTTGGTTATTAACATCCGAAACTTCACTCTTCTTTACAAAGTCCATCGATTTTTGCCCTCTTCTTTCTACTTTCTCCATAACTTCAAGCTCTTCTCTTTGATTCCATCAAAGCTTAAAGATGAGCTTTGTACATACTTGAGAAGGAAAAGGTGGTAGCTTGGTATAGAAGTTAGAAGGTAAAAGTTAGAAGTTGAAGCTTTGAAGGAGAATTGGTGTTAGAGGCTCCAGTGGACCACCGTTCCACAGATTTGGCAGAGACTTCCCGGCGTTAGCGTGGAAGTTATTAGGTGAGTAACCTAGTTGGTTATTCAATCTCGTGTTCTTGTGCATTGATTGCCTACGGGATTACATGGACCGTTCTCGCATTGATTGCCTACGGGAATTATGTGGACTATATGTGGTTTTATTGATTGCTTAATGAGGCCGTATAATTGGGTGACTATTGAATTTGTGAACTATCATGTATCTGCTATGGAACATGTGCATTCATGCACAATGCATCCTGTATTAAAGGAAAATTGTGAACCGAGGCGCCATCAGATGAACCGAGCCTAGAGCTCGATATCTTGAATCGAGCCTCGAGCTCGACGGAGATAATTCTCCCAGACGCTGTCTATCTTGATCAACGATATCGCTCGGTCACAATTGAAATGAACTGGAAAAAAAAAGAGTCACATGTGCATTGCATACTGGATTCTATATCTGGCAATATTTTTAACTGGGTGTATATTCTTGTCTTGTGATTGCAATTTCTTGTGGTCATATCAATGTTGTGTTTTGTATAATTACTGCATGTATACTGTTTCATGCTTATATGATGCATGAATTGGGAGGACCATCGATGATGGTTTCTCACTGAGTTTGCAAACTCACCCAAAATTGCAACTTATTTTTCAAGCATAGCATAGACAGATAGCTCCCTCGGAATTTGTAGAAGTAGTATATTGGGAATTGGCGAGAGAAGCAATGGCTCAAAGGTCGGTCACTGGGCTTTCTTTTGGGCGATAGTTAGATCTGGTTATTATACGATCAATATGTGAAACATGTGTAAATTAAAAATCTTGTGAGTTGTGAATTACTAAGTTTTGAATGAATGAAATGGAATCTAATTTGGTTTTAAAAAGTAGCGGTTTCTTATTCTTGTCTTATGATTGTGATGCCATGAGGAGTGTAGTGGTTGTTGTCGGTAGTGGTCTCTTGTCGGGATATGTGTCGGAATGACCTACGGGCATTCGGTGGATACCCTATGGTAAGGGCTATATGCTGAATGCTCTACTCTCGAAGAAACCCAAGAAGAGTAGAAGGCAAGAAAAGCATGATGGCAACATGGGAGGACCTAGATTCATCTGAATCAAATCTGGCTCGAGTCATCGAACATGCAAACATTTGCCTAATGGCCGAGGAAGATAGTGATGAGGAGGTAAAATCCGACTCTGAAAATTTGCATGATGCATATTGAGAATCTGTTAGAAGATTCTCATGCTATTACGAAGCAGTACAAGTTGTTGAAGAAAAATTATCTGAAGAATATTAGAAATCTTGAGAAAACAGAGAGAAAATATTTGCTTAAAAAGGGTTAAGTTAAAATGAAACTTGTAGCGGATCGGATGAGATTAATCAACTCAAACCGAGGATCAAGAATCTATCGGTGATCTAGTTACTTTCACAGAGAGTACAAAAAATGAATGATATGCTAGGAAAATGTAGACATCCTAGTGATAAAATTTGGATTAGGGTTTCTTGGAAACAATACTCGGTCTCGTAATAAATTTGTCTCTCAAAAGGAAGAAATAGGATAACATATTTTAATCAACGTCCGGTAATATGCATCAAAGATCATATCATGTGCATACTACTAACCATAAAGGACCCAAGAAAATTTGGGTACCAAGAAATAAAATAGTTTCTCCTGCAGATATCCTTCCTTGGAAGATCGACAAGCACCATTGGTATTTAGGCGGTGGATGCTTGCGACACATGACGGAAGAAGGTCTATGTTCCTAGACCTTCAATTATAAGAAGGAGGATCAAGAACTTTGGAGACAACCAAAGGGCAAAATCATTGGAATCGGGAAAATAGGTAAAGATTCCTTTGCATGCATAAATAATGTCTTGCTTGTTGATGGTCTAAAGCATAACTTGATTAGTGTGAGTCGGTTGTGTGATTACGGTTTTATAGTTACATTCAATCAAAATCTTTGTGAAGTCGAAACAAAGATGGGTCTATACTTTTCTCTGCCAGAGAAGAAACAACCTTACAAAATCAACTTAGAAGATTTTCAAAGTCAAAATATCTCATGTTTTCTATCTTACGAAGAAGAAAGACTAATCGGCATAAAAGCTAGGTCATGTCTCTTTGAAACATATTTCAAAATTGGTAAAACATGATTTGGTAAGAGGTTTACCAAAAATAAGTTTTGACAAAGAATTTTTCTGTAAAATTGTTTGAAAGGAAAGCAAAGTTAAAACCTCATTCTCTTCTAAAAATTTTGTAACTTCTTCAAGACCTTTAGAACTATTACATATGGATTTGTTTGGTCCTACAAGGACATTAAGTCTTGACATAAAGAAATATGGACTTGTCATTGTTGATGATTTTACTCGATTTTATTGGATATTGTTTTTATCACACAAAGATGAGTCTTTTAAGTGCTTTAGAACTCTATCCAGAAAGTTACATAATGAAAAATGAATGTCTATAGCTAGTATCAGGAGTGATCATGGCGGAGAATTTGAGAATGAGAAGTTTAGAGTTTTCTGTGAGGAGAATGGAATTTTCCACAACTTCTACCCTAGAACTCCACAATGAGAATGGAGTTGTTGAGAGAAAGAATAGGGCGATTCAAGAGATGGCAAGGACTATGCTATGTGAGACGAATCTTCCTAAGTATTTTTAGGTAAGTCGTGAATACAACATGCTATATTCGAATAGGATCTTGTTGCGACCTATGTTGAAGAAAATTCCTTACGAGTTATGGAATGGAAGAAGACCAACCATATCCTACTTTCATTCATTCGGGTGCAAATGTTCCATTCTGAATACGAGAGAGCTGTTGGATAAATTCGTTTCAAAGACCTATCCAGGAATATTTCTAGGTTACTCATTATCGTCTAAGGCATTTCGAGTTTACAACGACTTCAAAGCTGTTGAAGAGCGATCCATGTCAAAATTGATGATAGTTCTCAAACCCATAAGGAAGATGACATGGAGATTGAAGGTCCTTCAAAAACCTAGATGATGCCTCAGAAACTCCCTCGTCAGACACTCATGAGAATAAGATTGAAGATATTCCGAAACTATAGAACTAAGGCGAGATTGGAAGTATAAAAGTTCTCATCCAGAAGAGTTAATTATCGGTGAGAGCTCAGAAGGAGTTAGGACAAGGTCCAGATTCGGACAAGAAGCTAATGTAGCTTTTATCTCGAAGTAGAACCTAAGAAGGTTGAGGAAGCTCTTGAAGACGAAGCTTGGGTGTTAGCCATGCAAGAAGAGCTGAACCAATTCCTGAGGAATAACGTCGTCCTTGGTTCCAAAACCTCTAAGAAATCCATTATAGGAAGAAGATGGGTTTTCAAGAATAAGTTAGACGAATTAGGAAGAGTGAGTCGTAACAAGGCCAGATTAGTAGCACAAGGTTACAATCAGCAAGAAGGAATAGACTACAACGAAACATATGCTCCAGTAGCGAGACTTGAAGCTATAAGGATTTTGTTGGCATATGCAATCTGTCACGATATAAAGTTGTTTCAGATGGATGTTAAGAGTGCATTTCTGAATGGCTTTATAGACGAAGAAGTCTATGTGAAACAACCTCCTGGCTTTGAAGATGTTAAAAATCCAGATTATGTCTATAGACTTCACAAAGCCTTATACGGCCTAAAGCAAGCCCTAGAGCTTGGTATGATCGTCTGAGTACCTTCTTAATAGAAAATGGTTTCAGCAGAGGTCAAGTTGATAAGACACTCTTTAGAAAGAGTTTTCGAATGATTTTATCTTAGTACGGATCTCGTTGATGATATTATCTTTGGTGCTACTACAAAAGAGTTGTGTTTAAAGTTTGAGAGACTAATGAAAGAGAATTTGAAATGAGTATGATGGGTGAATTAAAGTTCTTTCTTGGGTTGCAAGTTAAGCGGACCAAGAAGATCTTCATTCATCAATGTAGTATGTGAAAGAGTTCTTGAATAAGTTTGACAAGAATAATGTGAAGCCAATGGCAACTCCGATGCATCCTTCAAACCTTTTGTCGAAAAACGAACTTGGTAAGAAGGTGGATCAAACCCTATATAGAGGATGATCGGTTCTTTATTGTATCTTCTGACAAGTAGACTGATATTCATTCAGTGTATGCTTGTGTGCAAGATTTCAAGCCGATCCTAGAGTGCGATTTTCTTCTTTGTTAAAAGAATTTTGAGATATCTCGCAGTACTACTTGATCTTTGCTTAATGTTTGAGAAAGGTAAAGATTTCAGTTAATCGGATCTTGTGATGCGGACTATGCCGGAGATAGAATTGAAAGAAAGAGCACAAGTGGAGGATGTCACTTTCTTGGAAATCTAGTCTCTGGTCAAGCAAGAGACAAAGCTCAATTGCTCTATCAACCGTGAAATGTAATACATGTTTGCATGATTCTTTGTTCACGATGCCGGATCAAGTATCGACTTGAAGACTATTCAGTTAAGGAGGAGGAGATTCCAATTTATTGCGACAACACTAGTGCAATAAACCCGTCAAAGAATCAATTCACATTCGAGTAAAACATATAGAAGTCGGACATCATTTCACGAGAGACTACGTTCGAGAGAAAGGTGGTGCTTCAAAGTTCGTTGAAACAGAGCTTGATGGCGGACATCTTCACTAAACCACCGAGTGAAGAATGTTTTCGAAGATAAGACGCAATCTCAATATGGTGATGCTAAATGGCGATTAGGCTAAAATAACGTGAGAAACTAACGGCGTTATACGATGAGTTCTGATTGGTAACTTTTCTCACAAAGGATTTGATAAGGAAAGTGGCGATCGCCCATCCGTTGGTGAAAACCTGCCTACCAAGGCGGATGGATGTCCTCGCTTGGAATGAAAGAAGAAGATGTCAAGAGGCGCTCTATGGCACAAATGATTCAAGAGAAAGGAAGACATCAAATCTGAATCCAAAGGCTAGGGTTCTGCATGCAATCCTGTTCAATTGCATTCTTCCTAGAGTTGGTTCAAGGCATTTGGTGACTACTTTAGACGAACAATGTCTGTTCTTTCTTCTTAATCGAAATCCTATAGATCTACCATTCTTAATCTTTCACTATATGGTTAAGGGGTTAAAGGAAACTTCCAGTTATCCTTATGGTATGATTTTGACGAGGATCTTTATGGAATCCAGTATTCATCTGCACCAAGGGATAAGACGAACTGTTCTAGTGAAGAGCAAGATTGATGCTCATACTATTCGGCGAATGGGTCTGAATACAGTAGACAAAGATCACGCCGGTTCTTCAAAGAAACCAAGAACTGAGGGGGAGCGTATATTGAAGAAGACTCCTGTCTCAAGTTCTCAATCGCCTGTAAGTATCAAATCGCCTACTGCCGAATTAAGGAGAGTGCTAGGGAGACCTCTCATGAAAATGGCGAGTCCTCTTGTCATGAGAAGTCAATCTCGAGAGGGCAAAGCAAAGTCGCCAAAGAGACAAGGAGAAAGTCTCTTGGCGAAGTTGTGAAGAAAGCCAAGAGATCTCCAAGAATCGGGACTCGAGGCAACAGAAGAGAAGATTGCCGAGAACAAAGGCGAGAAGAAACTTCTAAATCTTGTGCAGCCAAAGCCACAAGATCCTTAGTCTCTATTCTGGAAGAGGATACGGCCAGAAGATCTAAAGAGACTGAGAGGAAGAGAAAAGCAACATCTGTTAAAGGAAAATTTCCTGTGAAGAAATCAGCAAAATTAACTGAAGCAGAGAAAAAGACTAAGAAGGTTAGTCAAAAGAAGAGCATCTCAACTGCTGAGGACGTTAGTCTACAAAAGAGATCTAACGACTTCGTTTCAAGTTGAAATAGAAACTGAGCATTGTACAGTTCAAGAAATTTCTAGTGCTCAACAAGAAGAACCAGTGGATGAAATTACGGTTCATGAGACACCTGGCATTATAAAGGAGGAACCAGCAGAAGAATGGCCGGTTCAGGAAACTTCTAAGGAACACAACCGAAGCAAGCAGCATGCAGATTTAATGATGATGAACCAAGTCTGAAGGTATATAACTACCAGAAGTTCTTGAGGAAATATAGGCTGGAAATCAAATTGGTATAAGCTATTACCAATCTGAGCAATGCTATTATAATCGGTGTTGAACCAGTGAAGAAAATAGTAGCTCTGGTGCAACCTATGTTGATTAATGGTATCACATGGCAGTTACTAAATGAAAAAGAGAAGTCCTTTTACGATACCTTGAGGCTTACTGATCATTTGCCATATCCCTCAAGACGTCCCTGCCCACCGTGTACTATGTTGCCAATCACAGAGAACACAGAGATAAAGATCAGATTGCAGAAGAAGTGCGGGAAATTGATGAAACATGCATTCCTGCACAAGACCCAGATCAAGCGAGCTGCAGCCATACAAATCGTGCGGAAGACTGTCCAGTAGGGGGAAGAATAAAACAGAACATTTATCGAGTTCCTTGTTCGCATAGCTTCTTCGTATTAGTCCTTTGTCTAATACATCGCCTATCGAAGAACATGCCTATCCTGCAAGGAAGGCAGTTGTTGATCTTTGCCGCCCTTTTGATCTAAATCTTCTTCAAGTCGCAACATTCATTCATCCACCGACTTTTGAGATTAATGAAGACTACACTCCATCCTCTGATGCCTATACTACTACAGTTCCTTTCGCTCCTCCATCAGCAGAAGCAGATCAAGCCTCTTCGTCAGATGAAGTCAGTAGATTACGTGGTGAACTCAATGACATGAAGGAGACGTGAATGATCTAAAGAAGATGATAGCAGAACTGCTGAAGAACCAGAATCGATAATCATTTTTTATTATAATGAATAGGGGGAGAGCAGGAAAAGAAGAAAATAATCAGAAGAGGAGAGGATGTTCAGATGAAGAAGGTGTGACCACAACAGACGAAGACATGAAGAAGATAAGTTTTTGTTGTTTTGTTTTGTTTTCTTTTCTTGTATGTAATTTGTTATAGTCAAAAAGGGGGAGATTGTTAAGTCAAAATGACTTTTCATAAAAATGATTTTGATGTATAACAAACATAGTGAGATCAAATACAAGAAAAACAAAACAATCCTGAGACGATATCTGATCGAATTCGGAGATGTATTTAAGATGGCGTACCTGCAGCGAAGTTGCAAGAAAACAATGTCGGAACCGAGGCGAAGTTGATAAAAAGTCAACACGAGCGCAGATGACACAAGACAATAAAAGACGCAGACGCAAATGTAGATCTGAGCGCAAAAACAAAAGCGAGCCGCAGACGCAGACGCAGAGCAGAAAAGAAACAGACGCGAGAGTCGATTCGAGTTAGTTCTGAACTCAACCGATTAACTGCTTTTTAAAGATTCAAGATTCAAGAATCAAGAAGCGATTAGAGGCGAAGGCTATAAATACAAGTCAAGTCGAAAACGAAGAGCTAGCTGTTTTAAGAAAAATTACACAAAGCTTAAAAAGCGATTAAGTGCGAATTAGCTGAACGCTATCCTTCATAATGAGTGTTCAAATATTTTCGAAAAGAAAAGTTATGCAGATAGCTGCAGAGGCTAAGTGTGAAAGAATACTAGTTGTAGAGACACAAGAGGCTCGTGAAAGAATCTCAGTAAAGTTTGAAGAGATAGTGAAATCTCAGAAGAAACTCTGAGGACTGGACGTAGCCCACGGTTTAGGGTGAACCAGGATAAATCTGCGTGTCTACTACTCTCACTCTCTATCTCACTTTTAGTTTCAAAGTTGATCTTTATTTACTATTCATATACTTAGCATTGAAAAGTTTGATCAATCAGGATTAATAAGAATTCTGTAAAGAATCTTAATTCTAACAAGTAATTCTAAAAGATAGTCAAAAAGGGGAATACACAATTCAACCCCCCCTTCTCGTGCATTATATTGTGTTTTTAAATGCTGTATTAACGTGTGATTCACTTCAGGGTAGACCTAGGTGGTCTCATCCCTCTGTTTGCCTTTTTGATATTAATTGAATTCTGAATGTGTTTGATTATGTTGGGTTCCGGACAGGAGGTCCGATGATTGTGATTGTGATTTGGATATTGAAGTGCTAATCGTATGTGAATGAGATGAACTAAGTGCACTGAAGTGTTTGCTAAGTGAACTCTGAATGTGATATTGCATGCAAGTTAAGTGTGAATTCTCAACTATATGTTGAATGCCAGACTACGGTATGAGAATAAGTGACTGTGAATGAATAAGAGCATGCAATATAAGTGATGCATTCCATTACATGAATGCATGCAAGATAAAGGAAGTTATGACCAGAGTCGTCAGGGTAAAGAGCTTAAAGCTTGGAATGTGATTAGAGCCTCGGGCTCGAGTGTGACTATACCCGATATCCACTAAGGGATATGGGACGTTTTATGACACAGCTCAGTATCCACTAAGGGATATGAGCTAGTAAAATGGCACTCGGTCATAACGACAATAATAAATGAAAGTGAGTCTCATGTGCATTGCATATGCATAATATGAATGATTAAGTGTAATGAATATAAAGTGTTAAAGTGAATGTGAAGTGTAAAATAATGTGAAATGTGAGATGTATGTGTTATGTGAATTATGATTTATGTGATTGGGTGAGCCATCGATGATGGTCTCTCATTGAGTTCGCAAAACTCACCCAAAATTTGCAACTATTTTTCAGGATAAGAAGAATACCTCGTTAGGCAAACGAGAGTATACTTACAGCATTCAAGTGAAGGATAGAGGTCGGGATCAGTTTGCGTTTGCATTTGTGTTTTTCACATTTTTATTGAATTGTATATTCCGCATCTTTTTGTATAAAATTGTATTTTGAAATGACAAAAGTGTTTTATAATTGTGAAAGGGCCCGAATGGCTATTGAAAATTGTGTTAAGTGAAAATGTTTATGAATGAATGTGGGCCCAATATGAGTTTCGATTTCTGCATTTTGTGTTATAGATTTTCAAAAAGGAAATTATGTGGACTTTTGAAAGATTGAGTGCTTTAGCACACCACCCTCGCGGGGCTCGGACTCGGATATCAGCATCGATGTTGGGTTCTGGTCATTGCGGGAGTGGGGTGCTACACTCATAGAAGTTGTAAAACTCAAAGTCCACTTCGAAACCAAACTTAAATAACCTCAATACGAGTTCTAAAGAAAAAGTTATGCCTCTTTCCCCAACACATATCCAATTGCATTCTTATTTCCAGATTTCTAATTCTTTACTTACTACATAAACTACCTTATGCTTAGTCTATCATTTCTAATTTAATTTTTCATCATTTCCCCATTATTCTAACTCCAATTTGACTCAATATCATCCATGAACAAATTATAATCCATGATTGATCATGAACACTAAAACATAACATATACATATATATACATTCATTATCAACTTTCTACACCCAATACTCAACTTCTAGTCAAATTTTGAAACTTTTAAAGATAGAATTTGAATTCGATGTCTTCATGAAAAATGTACCCTTATGTCTCTAATTTAATCTAAATTACAAGTCATATAATTTGGATGTCTACATAACAAGTTATGGCTAAATTATAGATGTATAATCAGTGGAAAACGTTACAGCTAGCATTTTTCCAACACACTTTAAAAACCATTACCATTTTATCTCCAAACTTTCATCCTAGTTCTTCCCTTTTCAAGAGACTACACTTGCCTTTTCTCTTACTTCAAATCTTAATCCAATCCATGTCTAAAACAACCAATGATCCATGTTTTTATCCATAAAAAACAAAACATAACAATATCCATTCATAAATTAATTTTTCTGCACTTCTTTCTACATCATCTTTATTGATCATCATAAACACAAAAACAAGACATTAATCTACCCACATTAACTATCATCAAAACATGTTTCATTTCAACCAATCAAGAAGAGTAATGCTTATACTTACTTGTTTACTTCAAGATCTTCAAATAACACTTAACCCTAGCTTCTCCCATGCATCCCATGATCATCAACTTTCAAGGTGAAATAGGTTGGGTCTTTTAGCAACAAGAAGAAGATAGCAAGATAGTTAAGTGGCTAGTAATAGAAGAAAGCAAGGTTCCATTTGATTCTTGGAGACGAGAGTGTCGTGAGATAAGAAGAGAGCAAATGAAGAAGATGAAGAAAAGAAGCAAGTGTCATAAATGGACAAGTTAAAAACCATAAGGTGGTCTTTAAGTTGGTAAAAATTCGTGAGTGGTGAGTGGCAAGTGTTGTGACACTTGTCACTTGCCACTTATCATCTTATTGTGGCCTCTAATTGGTTCCTTTGAAGCTACATTTGTCTCCAATTTTCAACCCAAATTATTCCCAATATTCAATGACACTTGTCATTAAATCCCAATATCATTTATAAAAATTTTCACTTTCATTTGAATCTTATTTCTACTACTATTCATCGATTATTCTACCACTTGGTATTTTTTTAGTCTAAAAATACTCTTAAATTTTAGAAAATTATCATATTTCACCAAAAATTCTAATTCACTACGTATACACTTCAACTCAACTTTTAAGACACATAATTTATAATTCGCATTGTTATCACATTAAAACAATCATTTATACCCAGAAAATGTCAAATGAGTACACAAACAATTCATTGCAATGTATGCAATAATCAAATTCACATGTGTGTATGATAACATTACGCATGAGCATGAAATGCATTTTTCTAATCTCTTATTACTTTTTTTCAATTAAAAAAATCTAGGGTTCTACCCCTTAGTATGGGAACGGGATGTTACAAAACATGCCCTTTCAAAGGGTAGCGAGCCTAAGTAAAATCTGCTGGTACGTGAACTCAAAAAGATTTAGGGTGTGCATACATTTGAGGGAATTAATAGGAATTATAATAAATATGTCGAGGAATAGAATATTAAAAAGTATAAAATATTATCTAAAAAAGATATAAAATATTATTCATCTAGTCATAATATATTATGAATAATTTTTATTTTTTACTTAATTTTTTCCATACCAACTAATTAAGTAATAAGGCTAGTTTGATTAATATGCTCGTTAAGGATGTACCACTTACCTTATAGTTTCTTATAGAAACTTGGATAGAGATGAAACTTGTAGTGCTTAGATCTGTAGTGATATTGACTTAAATAAGAAAAATCCTTCAAGTTACTTAAGGATCATCTTTAAAAATCACTTAATCTTATACCACAAAGTTTATAATAGTTAGGCTAAGACTTCAAAATCATTTCTCGAATGCCAATCAATAAAACTATACAGTTATGTTGGAGATAGGCACATGACAAAAATGAATCTTTAGACATTCAACTTAAGTTTCCTTACATAGGTCTAAATAAAGCAAATTCACAAAAATCTAGGGAAACTTGCATTTATTTTAATCAAGCATATCTGTTTGGTATATGTAGATGATTTGACATGAATCGTCTTCCTTAATAATATTTCCTATCGAATATAACTATTGTATTAAAACTTTTGTTGCATATAGGAAGATGAATCGTTACTTAATCTCTAGTAACTCTATGTCTAGTGAGTATAGTAACATAGGATCGATTACTTCGAATTAAACAAAATAACTTTGTACCTTATAGGCATACCAAAAAACTATCTGCTTCATAAATAACAATTAGGTGTCCCTTTCTTGTATTATATGAACCTAGCTTAGTCAGGTCTAGTAAGAGTCTTTATCACTAAAGCTCTTTTTTTTATTCCATGTTTAGGGATTTGGACAAAAACCTCAAAACATGCATAAATCTTAATAAACTACAAAGATTGGGTTTAAGAAGATCATGAAGAAGTTCCACATTCCTAAATAAATCAGCAAGTATTCAAACTAAGATGAGCACATTTGTTACCCTAGGTCTAGAGAGGTGTGATTTTATTATGATTCTTTAAAGTGTGGACTATGACTTCCTTTATACTTTTCCCATAATCCATCAGATACTTAATACTATAGACATAATTCCTAGCCAATTACTTCTATATTTTTGGAGTATGATGCTTTGATTAATCACTGTCTAACATATTTGAGAGGTGACTCTACTTTGAGTTATTCAAATTCATGAACCAATACAAGCCTGTGGGGATCAAAAGTGGATGGTACAACTTAAACGCAAAGATTTGGTTTTAATTGTTAAATACTCCTAAACATTTGAGTGATTGGAAGGAAAAAGTTGTTTTCATATCAAATAAAACATGTTTATAAATTTTTAACGTTATTTGAAGGGGTTTAAAAGAGAAAATTTTCAAGTGGGATAGGAACTTCATTATCTTTTTTTAAAAAATTTATTTAAGTTACTGTTAGATACTTCAAAAAGCTCAAATATTATGATTTTTATCAAATCTTTCTTACTTATCATTATAATGTGTTTGGTATGCTCCTCTAATGCTAAAGAGAATATTAAACATAATCTATATAAATAATGTAGAATTCATAATAGGAGTAAAGCTCCTTACTAAAGAAAGGATAACACTTCCATATTAATGATATTGTGAGATGTTGAGTTATATCACTTTTAAGATTCACTGTTAACTTCAATAGAGTTTATTCTCTACATACGTCCTTTATCATTTGATTGTTACCCAAACATGATGATTATTAGAGCCAAATGCTTATAAAGAGGGTAAAGATGTAATATTCGAATTTGTTTATTTGAGATTATTGGTTTCGTTCCACAGAGGGTAGATGGCCCTAGTAGTTTAAGCTAAGTAGTTTAGCCTACTCATAACTAAAAAGATTGATATTATTAAAGAAATAGATTTCTTTGTGAGATCTAAATCTACCTCTGGTGCATCTACCTCTAATATCAATAAGGCCCTGTTTGGTTGGATGTTAATTAATGAAACGAAATGTAATAGAATGGAGGGGAATGAAATGGTTTCTAATGGAATGGAATGTAATATAGTAAAAAGTTGTTTGGGAAGGATGGAAGGGTTCATAAAGTAATGTAGTGAAATATTGTTTGGAAGATGGATGGAATGGAATGTAATGTATAATAAATGACTTTTATATCCTTATATTAAAATAGTTGTTGCAGGAGGTTTATTATTTTATTATTAATTATATAAAAATATTAGTATTAATAATTTAATAAATTTTATTTTATTTTATGTGATTTATATTAAAAATAATTTATTTATATAAAAATATATACAAACAATTACATAATACTTTTTACATGTTTTCTATTTTCATTAATAAATTTTTATTAATGGTATACAATTTATTATTAATTATATAAAATATTATTATTAATTATTTAATATTTTATTTTATTCTATTCTATTCTATTCTATGTGATTTATATATAAAAATAATTTATTTTATTTTCATTTATATAGAAATATATAAAATAAAAAGTTATTTATTTTTAATTATATACAATTTATTATTAATTATATAAAATTATTTTATCAATTTTTAAATAAATTTTATTATATTAAATTTTATTTATATTTAAAATAATTTATTTATATTTTATTTATATAAAAATATATACAAATAAGAATAATTTTTAATATATTTTATTAATGAAAATAGAAAATATATAAAATTATTATTTAATTGTTTTAGATATTTCTATATAAATAAAATAAATAAATAAATTTTAAATATAAAATTTTATATTTTATTATTAAATATATATAATTTATTATTAATAATGTAAAATATTATTATCAATTATTTAATAAATTTTATTATGTTAAATATTACTATATTCTATTTAATATATTAATATTATGATTTGATCGAGTTGATATTAAGAAGGATTATTGAGGGTATATTAGGTAGTATGTATTTATTAGTTTAGGTTTCATCCTAAACCCCCCGAATCGAAGGTTTCTTATTTTCACTGTTTAAGAAGGAATGGAATGTCACATGAAACCCTCCGCTTCCATCCCAGTCTATTCCATTCCATTATGAAACCTTCAAACAAACGATGGAAGTGTGTTACGTTCCATCCCATCCCATTATTAACCCTTAAACCAAACAGATCCTAAGAGTCTCATAAATAATGATGAAATTACAATTGAAAACTTTGAAGTTAATTGATAATTAAGAAAGCCTTAAAGCTCAAAAAGACCAAATTTGTTAATAGTTAAAGTTCAAACTCTTCTAAAAAATGGATACTCTATCCAAACATAAGAATGTGATATTTTTCTCTTAAAGACCTTTGAAACCATCCACCTATTGACCCCAGTCTCAATGAAAAAACATAAAGATAAAATTTTCGAATTCATTTATATAAGACTAGAGTAAATAAGAGTAAAACCCCTTACTAAAGAAGGATCATACACTTCCACAGTAAAGCTATTAAGAGATGCTAGGTTCTATAGTTTTAACGATTCACTTTTAAGTTTAATAGAGTATATCTTTACATAGGTCCCATCACATTTAATTGTTTCCTAGGTCCCATCTCATTTGATTGTCACCTAAAACTAATGATTTCCCTTAAGGATAAAAATATTTTAGATGCCTTGGTATTGCAAATATAGACCTATAATTATAAAATAACACATGGTTAATTCTTCTAGTAGTAATTTACAAAATACATTACAAAGCCACGAGCAATGTATTTGCCTCTAAATCCTTAATACACATAAACCTTATTTGCAAACAAATTTTACAAACTCCAACACTATAGTCCCAAAGTCCATAAAAAGGAAAGGTATTAGCCTGAGTGGTGAATGAATACTTGAAGTTAGAGCAAATCTATGTCCACTTATGCCTTTGAGTCTAAATATAAACATCAAAGAGATAAAGTAATGTAAAGATGGTAAAGTGAAGTTATCTTTGAGTAAAAAATCAAAAGCTTTAGATGAACTAGGAAGAGTTCCTTAAGTGATAAACATCTTTAGTAAAGACTTGTCTAGGCACTCAAAAATTGATATCCCATCTTCAAACCTTCAAGGAGTAGGTTGTAACAAAAATATTCCATAATTTATTTATAAAAAATACAATGAACAACAATCTCCCCTAACATCACTAAAATTTTCCTCAATAATAAAAAATGTGAACAATGAGTTGTACGTGTTGTCAAGAGAAGATATTTGCATGATGACTTTTATTTTTTAGAAAACAAATAAAAAATATTATGATTTTTAACAATTTTAGAGAAAATAAATTCAAGAGAAATATTATGAGTTTGTTAATAGTCATAGATACACATTTTATTCCTTAATCGGTTTAACATATATGACCAAGAAAATAATATAAAATATCCTTTTAAATCCATTAATAATAATAACAAAACAAAGGTATGGAAGACAAAAAAGAAGAAAATTATACTAAAAACAAAATATATTTATAGCTTCCCTATGAAAATTACAAAATGAAAGTGTAAAAAATTATGTGTTTAAAAAATTACACAAATAGTTATTTGCTTAAGTTAGAAGGACAATTATCTAGAATAGAAAAAAATAGAAAATCCTATTATTGTTGGATCCCATTCCCGAGACCCAACTTCTTAACCACTTAACACACTAACGCTGATAAACCACTTGATCATGGGCACTCTTGAATAGAATTCAAATCGAAAGAAAACAATAACTGAAGTGAATCACACGTTAATACAGCACTTAGAAATACAGTAGAATGCACGAGAAGGGGGGGGGGGGTTGAATTGTGTATTCCCCTTTTTTAAGTTCTTTTTCAGAATTACTTGTTAGAAATAAAATTCTTTACAGAATCTTTATTAATCCTGATTGATCAAACTTTTCAATGCTAAGTATATGAATAATAAGTAATGATCAACTTTGAGGCAAGATAAAGATAAAGAGTAAGAGTAATAGACAAGCGGATTTATCCTGGTTCACCCCAAACCGTGGGCTACGTCCAGTCCTCAGAGTTTCTTTTGAGATTTCACTATCTCTTCAAGCATTACAGTATTCTTTTGCGAGCCTCTTCAGGTCTCTACAACTAGTATTCTTTCACACTTAGCCTCTGCAGGCTATCTGTACAACTTTTCTTCTCAGAAAAATATTTGAACACTTTGTTACAGTAAGATAGCGCTCAGCTAATTCGCACTTGATCGTTTTTCACTTTGTGTAATTTTTCTAACGTCAGCCAACTCTTCAGTTTTCGACTTCGACTTGTATTTATAGCCTTCGTCTCTAACTGCTTCTTTGATTCTTGAATCTTGAATCTTTAATCTTTAAAGAAACGGTTAATCAGTTGAGTTCTGTAACTAACTCGAACTGACTCTTGCGTCTGTTTCTTTTCTGCGTCTGCTTTGCTTTTGCGTCTGCGTCTGCGTCTGCTTTGCTTTTGCGTCTGCGTCTGCGTCTGCGTCTGCGTCTGCTTTTGTGTCTGCGTCTGCGTCTGCTTTGCTTTTGCGTCTGCGTCTGCGTCTGCTTTGTTTTTGTGTCTGCGTCTGCGTCTGCTTTTTTCAACTTCGCATGTTTGACTTTTATCAACTTCGCCTCATTTCCGTTTTCTTGCAACTTCGCCTGCGTATGCGTCGTATCGAGCGAGTTAAATGCGTATGCATTTTGTTTATCTTGTATATGATCTCTCTTTGTTATACATCAAAATCATTTTTATGTAAAGTCATTCTGACTTAACAATCTCCCCCTTTTTGAATATAACAAATTACATACAAGAAAAGAAAACAAAACAAAAATTTACAGATGTTGCAAAATAAAAAACTTATCTTCTTCCTTTCTTCGTCTGTTGTGGTCACACCTTCTTCATCTGAACATCCTCTCCTCTTCAGTTGATTATCTTCTTTCCCGCTCTCCCCTATTTGTTATAATCAAAATGATTTAATGATTACGCACTTCAGCGAGCTTCTGCTATCATCTTTCTCGGATCATTCACCGTCTCCTTCATGTCATTGAGTTCACCACGTAATCTCGATTTCATCTGGTGGATCAACCGACGAAGAGGCTTGATCCGCTTCACGATGGAGGAACGAAGGAATTGAAGTAGTGTAGGCATCGAGAGGATGGAGTGTAGTCTTCATTGATCTCAAAAGTCGATTGGGCGAATATCGTTTCAACTTCAGAAGATCTAAATCAAGCGGGCGGCGGCATCGAGAATCGCCTTCCATGCGAGGTAAGGCTTGTGCTTCTATAGGCGGTGTACTAGTCGAGGCTTAATACGAAGAATCTATCTCAACGAGGAACTCAGTAATGTTCCTATTCTTATATTTCCCCCGATGCGGTGTTCCCTCCGATTAGTGTAGCTGCACTCGCTGATTCGATTACGTGCGAAGTGCATGCTTCATCAATTTTCCGCACTTCTTCTGCAATTTGATCTGCGGACAGATCATCACTAGCATCATCTTCAGGATACAACTTTGCTTTTCCCCTTGTGAAATGTTTTGGAAATCTTGGTTGTAAGTTTGGTGCAACCATGATTTTTGTGTTCTTTGTGACTGGGAAAATGGTACATGGATGGCAGGGACGATTTGTAGGATATGGCATTGTAGCAGCAAATCCCAAGGAGTCATAGAAGATCCTTTCGTCTTCTTTAAGTAACTGCCATGTGTTGTGATTAATCACCATAGGTTCCACTATAGCCACTATTTTCTTCACTTGGTTGAACACCAATTGCAATAGCGTCCTTTGTCAGTAACAACTTCCACCATTTTGATTTTCACTTCATTTCCTCATAAATCTATGGTAGTTGTGTACCTTCGACATGGTCCAACATCCGAGTCTGGCTACTGTTGCTCCTTGATGTCTTTGCATGAGCGTCCACTGAATGGACTTCCATCTTCTGGCTCCTTCTTTAGACCAAAAGGTGTTTCCAATGTTGGTTCCTCTACTAGCTCCTTTTCTTGATCATTAGGTGTTTCCTTAACCGTGTTTTCTTCAACTGGTTCTTCTTGTTGAACCACGGGGTTTCTGAGCGTATCTTGCTAAACTTGCTTTCTACTTGAACAAAGATCGATGATGTCTTCTGTTGACTAACGTCCTCGTGATTGAGATGTTCTTCTTTCGACTAACCTTCTTAGTCTTTTTCTCTGCTTCAGTTAGTTTCACTGATTTCTTTGTAGGAGATTTTTTTTATCAGATGTTGCTTTTCTCTTCCTCTCAGTCTCTTTGGATTTTCTGGCCGTATCCTCTTCCAGAATAGAGACTAAGGATCTTGTGGCTTTGGGTGCACAAGATTTAGAAGTTTCTTCTCGCCTTTGTTCTCTGGCAATCTTCTCTTCCTGTTGCCTCAGAGTCCTGATTCTTGGAGATCTCTTGGCTTTCTTCACAACCTTGCTCAAGAGACTTTCTCCTTGTCTCTTTGGCGCACTTTGCTTTACCCTCTGAGATTGGCTTTCTCCGAAAAGAGGACTCGCCATTTTCATGAGAGGTCTCCCTAGCACTCTCCTTAGTTCGGTAGTAGGCGATTTGATACTTACTGGCGATTGAGAACTTGAGATAGGAGTCTTCTTCAATACACGCTCCCCCTCAATTCTTGGCTTCCTTGAAGAGTCGGCTTGGTCTACTTCCATTCCATAACTCATAAGGAGTCTTCTTCAACATAGGTCGCAACAAGATCCTGTTCTAAATATAACATCTTTGATTCACGACTTCGCTTGTAAATACTTAGAAAGATTCGTCTCACATAGCATGGTCCTTGCCATTTCTTGAATCGTCCTATTCTTTCTTTCAACAACTCCATTTTGTTGAGGAGTTCTAGGGGCTGAGAAGTTGTGGGAAATTCTATTCTCTTCACAGAATACTCTAAACTTCTCATTTTCAAACTCTCCACCATGATCACTCCGGATACTAGTAATGGACATTCCTTTTAGCTCAGAACTTTCTCGGATAGAGTTCTAAAGCATTTAAAAGACTCGTCTTTGTGTGATAAGAATAATATCCAACAAAATCGAGTAAAGTCATCAACAATGACAAGTCCATATTTCTTTCTGCCAACACTTAATGTCCTTGTAGGACCAAACAAATCCATATGTAACAGTTCTAAAGGTCTTGATGAGGTTACAAAATTTTTAGAAGGAAAAGAGGTTTTAACTTGTTTTCCTTTCAAGCAATTTTCACAGAAAAGTTCTTTGTCCAAACTTATTTTTTGCAAACCTCTTACTAAATCATGTTTTACTAATTTTGAAATATGTTTCAAAGAGACATGACCTAGCTTTTTATGCCAGATTAGTCTTTCTTCTTCAGAAGATAGAAAACATGAAATATTTTGATTTTGAAAATCTTCTAAATTGATTTTGTAAAGGTTGTTTCTTCTCTTGGCGTAGAAAAGTATAGACCCATCTTTGTTTACGACTTAAAAGATTTTGATTGAATGTAATCTGTGAAACCGAATCACACAACTGACTCACACTAATCAAGTTATGCTTTAGACCATCAACAAGCAGTACATTATTTATGCATGCAAAAGAATCTTTACCTATTTTTCCGATTCCAATAATTTTGCCCTACTGGTTGTCTCCGAAAGTTACTGATCCTCCCTTCTTATACTGAAGATCTAGGAACATAGACCTTCTTCCCGTCATGTGTCGCGAGCATCCACTGTCTAAATACCAATGGTGCTTGTCGTATCTTCCAAGGAAGGATATCTGCAGGAGAAACTATTTTATTTCTTGGTACCCAAATTTTCTTGGGTCCTTTATGGTTAGTAGTATGCTTATGATATGATCTATAATGCATATTACTCGGACGTTGATTAAAATGTGTTATCCTATATCTTTCTTTTTGAATGACAGATTTGCTACTAGACTGAGTATTGTTTCTAGTAAACCCTAATCCAGTCTTATCACTCGGATGTCTACATTTTCCAAGCATTTCATTCATTTTCTTTGTACTTTCTGTGAAAGTAGCTAAATCAACTGATAAATTCTTAATCCTTAGCTTAAGCTGATTAATTTCTTCTGATCTGTCTACAATCTTTCTTTTATCTTCTAATTGTTTCTTTAAACAACTATTTTCTCTCTCTATTATCTCAGTATGTTTAATATTTTCTACATACTTTTTCTTTAACAGCTTGTACTGTTTCAGAATAGCATGAGAATCTTCTAACAATTCTGAATAAGCATCATGTAAATTATCATAACTGATTTTACCTCCTCATCACTATCTTCCTCGGCCATTAGGAAAATGTTTGCATGTTACGATGACTCGAGCTCAGATTCGATTCAGATGAATCTAGGTCCTCCCATGTTGCCATCATGCTTTTCTTGCCTTCTACTCTTCTTGGGTTTCTTCTTGAGAGTAGGGCATTGGACTTAGTAGTGTCGGTGCTGGTTGCACTCGTAGCAAATGATAGAAGACTTCTCGGCTTAGCTTCATCTTTTCCATTCTTTCTGAATGTCTGGTTACCTCTGGGCTTCTTCTTCCACATACGCCTTATCTTTCTGGAAATGAAAGATAATTCGTCATCTTCATCACTTGACTCTGATTCTGATTGATTTGAGTTATCATCCTTTGATTCTTCAATCTTCAATGCTTTCGATGACTTCCTCCTTCTCTGAGTCTTATGATTCTTCTGTCCGGCCTTTAGTGCTATTGAGTTGTCGCGCTTGGGCTTGTCTTCAGCGTTGAGTTCTACTTCATGAATCTTCAAGGATCCCAGCAACTCATCTAGCTTCAACACGCTCAAGTCTTTGGCTTCTTGTACTGCAGTAACTTTAGGTCTCCATCTCTTAGGAAGACTTCTTAGGATCTTTCGAACATGGTCTTGGTTATTGTATGTCCTTCCAAGAGCTTTTAATCCATTGACAATTGTTTGAAATCTTCCAAACATTTGATCAATAGATTCTTCATCTTCCATCATGAAAAGTTCATATTGATGTACAAGAATACTTATCTTGGATTCCTTAACTTGACTTGTGCCTTCATGAGCAATGGACAATGTGTCCCACATCTCTTTTGCAGTGTCGCAACCATGCACTTTGTCATACTCGCTTCTGCTTAGGGCACACGTTAAGAAAAATTTTGCCTTTGAATTCAGTTGTATTCTTGCTTTCTGATCAGCCGTCCATCTGTTTCGTGGAATAGAATTGCCTTCTTCATCTACAGGTATATAGGGTCCGTTCTCTATTACGTCCCAAAGGTCTACATTTGTAGATTCGATGAATAACCGCATCCTATCTTTCCAGTAATGATAGTCTTCTCCGTTGAATGCTGGAGGTCTAGTGACTGAGGCACCTTCAGCGATGTATACACGTGACTCCACCATTATCTTTAATCCACACTTCGCCAAAGTGATTCTTGGATACCAGGCTCTGATACAAATTGAAGTGAATCACACGTTAATACAGCACTTAGAAATACAGTAGAATGCACGAGAAGGGGGGGTTGAATTGTGTATTCCCCTTTTTTAAGTTCTTTTTCAGAATTACTTGTTAGAAATAAAATTCTTTACAGAATCTTTATTAATCCTGATTGATCAAACTTTTCAATGCTAAGTATATGAATAGTAAGTAATGATCAACTTTGAGGCAAGATAAAGATAAAGAGTAAGAGTAATAGACACGCGGATTTATCCTGGTTCACCCCAAACCGTGGACTACGTCCAGTTCTCAGAGTTTCTTCTGAGATTTCACTATCTCTTCAAGCGTTACAGTATTCTTTTACGAGCCTCTTCAGGTCTCTACAACCAGTATTCTTTCACACTTAGCCTCTGCAGGCTATCTGTACAACTTTTCTTCTCAGAAAAATATTTGAACACTTTGTTACAGTAAGATAGCGCTAAGCTAATTCGCACTTGATCGCTTTTTCACTTTGTGTAATTTTTCTAACGTTAGCCAGCCCTTCAGTTTTCGACTTCGACTTGTATTTATAGCCTTCGTCTCTAACTGCTTCTTTGATTCTTGAATCTTAAATCTTTAATCTTTAAAGAAACGGTTAATCAGTTGAGTTTTGTAACTAACTCGAACTGACTCTTGCGTCTGTTTCTTTTCTACGTCTGCTTTGCTTTTGCGTCTGCGTCTGCGTCTACTTTGCTTTTGCGTCTACGTCTGCGTCTGCTTTGCTTTTGCGTCTGCGTCTGCGTCTGCTTTGCTTTTGTGTTTGCGTCATTTACTTTTTTCAACTTCGCCTCAGGTTCATTTGCTTTCTTGTAACCGTCTATCTCGGACTTCGCTGCGTATACGCCTGTGTTCTCGAGTTCGCTCTTGTATATGATCTCTCTTTGTTATACATCAAAATCATTTTTATGTAAAGTCATTCTGACTTAACAATAACAACAAGCTGAAACGGATCACATAATGAAATGGGAATCAGACACATGAATCGGAATAACAAGTGAAATGAAACAAATGCGAAGTTGATAGGATCGAATACAAATGTGAGACAAAACGGTCAATTGAAACTGACATTTCAAAATCCCGACATCTGAGGCGTGAACATAGAAAATCTTGTCGCGTTGGAAACCCTTATGACTTAACCTATCCGAAAGTCGATGTACATTTTTTTTTCTTTTGGTCTTGCTTTCTTTTGCTTTTCATCTATAACTCATACTAAATCTCATCTTACTTAATTCTTCTTATTCATCACATTAAAATTTGCATTCCTTATCATACTATCTCATGCTCATGCCAATAAACCCATAAATACATATACCATTAAAAATCCGGCATAATAACGATCGACTTTAACCTATCCAAAAATCTGCAAATAGAAAAATTCACTTCTAATAACATCACACATACATCATGATCAACCGGACCCTCCGTCCGGGATCTCAGCAGAAACGCAAACCTAGATTCTCAACCACTTCTAATCATTTTCATAACAAATCATAATCATCACATTTAAACTCATATCCCATCATCCAGTACATTCATCCATATCTAAATATTCATACATATGTCCCAATTGCATTCATCATCTCAATCCAATTAATATACAAAACTAAATTGCGCAATTATAACTAATACACATTTGCTAATTCCATAACTCATGACTCAAATTCTTATACAATTGCATAATCCCAAACAATACATTATGAATCGAAGGCTTACAATATTCTAATGGAATTCTCAAGCCATAGACCATTCCCAATAATCTTAAAACAAATACACACTTGACAAATCATGTACAACTACTGATGTCTTGACGTCTTTCATCCAATCTCCTGCATGAATACCTGGAGATGGGGATGAAAGGGGGGTGAGCTCGGAAGCTCGTGAATAACATGTTTATTAAACAAATAATAAGCAAAAGCATTTTCAAACCTTTCTTTCATTGATTGAAACCAAGAAGGTTACTTCTCAAAATTTTCAAATTCAAAATCTTTCATAAAGCTTTACAAATCGTTTTGCAAAACTCTCATAGTTGAAAATCCAAATTCTCATTTTGTCAAACTTTCAAACCATTGAACACATGAAATGCATTTCATATATATGCAGCATATTCTAAACAAAGTAAAACATATAACAAATCAATCGGTTTGGGTCAGTCCGTAAAATAGGACGTACTGCACATTCCCGCAAGCGGTCATGTGCAGCCGTGAAACACATGGGGAGTCCGAAAACGGAGCTCCTATGCCACTAGCGGGTAGCCGGGAGAAGGCTTTAAAATGAGACCAGTGCACTGACTCCACATGAAGGACCTAACCAAACCCATGTAACACGTATTCAAGCTTGAAAATTTATATTGCCCGACGGCACATTTTCAGAAATTCCATTTTTCATGTAATGTCAAAAATCAACATGATGTTAACCATTCATAATATCACACAATCATTCACATAATCATATCACACTAATTCACATAATCAACTTACTAATCAATAAAACACATGAAACTCAATGTATATGTCATCTTTAACAATTTAACTTCAAAAATCCATTTAATAGACAGTTCAAGTCATTTATAGAGAAATCGTCCGAACCATTGCGGAAAATTTCATAAATCATTTCAAAACAATGACGTTCACATTTTATAAACTTTTTCAATTGCAATTGGTTCAATCATTGGTAAGACCATATCTTATAAAACCAACAATTAGAATTGCTCATAATTTGAAAAATAAACATATCACCCACCTTTAATTCCATGCCATAAGCTTGCTCCAATCCTCAAGTTGATCTTTCCTTCACTCTCACTTCCAACTTAAAATCACCTAAGCCATAAACCACCCAATCCAAAACATTCTCATTATATTTCTCAAAATTGATGTCATGATTTACAAGCCCATAAGATTTCTAACCTCTTTACATCATAATCTTCCACACAATTTTTACTTATATACTTTAGCATAAATTCCAAATCACTTCTCATCCATAAATCAACATGACCCAAAGTATAAACACTAAAATTAACCCCATACATAAGAAACCCATAACTACCTTAGGATAAATCAACTAAAATCTCAAGAAAAACTCAATTTTAAACTCATCTCTTACCTTTCTCTCCCTAAATTTAGAGATCCTCATGGCTTAGAGAGTAAGTCTCTTCTCCTTCTCTCTTTTCCTTCAAGAATCCATGTAGAAGAGAAGCTTGGAGAGTCCAAAAACTTACCTCTTCTTCCCCCTTCTTCTTCTTCTTCACGATTCTTCCCCTTCTCTCTTCCTCTTTCTTCTTTCTTCTTCTTTTTTCTAGAAAATTCGTGAGCCTTCTCCCAACCCACGACTTCTTCCTCCTCTTTTATAGGCCAAAACATTTAATTGGAGTGTAAATACCCTTTTGCCCTTGTCTCATAAGCTTTAAACTCAAAACCTTAAGTGAACTTCCGAATATGCCCCTGAACTTTTCTTTAAGTCATGCTTACTTTTGAACAATTATTCTCACATATAAATGAAGGAATTTGCTAAAACTTCCTTCTAGAGAATTTTTCCGCTATGTATTAGCTTCATAATGCCTTAAGAATCGTCCAATTTGGAGCACTATATCAAAAGTTATAGTCCAAACATGTCGGACATATCATTTGCTAACACATTTTCTAACAATTCACTTCCTTCCACACATAAACATTCTTAAAGGCTAACTTAAAATTTGGTTCCTTCATAACAATTTTATCCCCATGTCTTAACTTTATTATGCCTCAAACATCGCTTCAATCGGATCTCTACAGATCCCGAAATTCGCAAAGTACTGAACTATGTTCAGAAACTTTCTTGACTCATTATGATTCACATAATCTTGCTCAATTAAATCTCTAAAATTTATAATTTTCACATAATCATGAACTTCATTGTTTTAGGAATCCAACGCTTCAAGAACCGAGTCATTCGGATGTCGGACGGAAAAGATATAAGCAAATGATTTGACAAAGCCGGATGAGGAAGGAAAATAGCAAGCTCAGAATGAGACAAAACATTCTGATTATCATGTGATTCAATCAAACTTTTTTAATTTGATTCCAATTAATGCAAATTTTTATGGAGAGAATGATACATATGTTAGAAATTCAATGCTTCAAGAATCGTCTCAATCCGAGGTCGGATGAGTGAGTTATGATCAAAACAACTCAACATGTTCAAAACAGAAATCATATTGAAACTCTTTTGGCGCAAATGTCATAAATTTCTCTAAAAATATCCAAATGACTTCGTTCTTGCTCCATTTGAAAGATAAGATCAAGATCTAAAACTCGTATTAGAGTCCTCAAAACCAAATTCAGCCTCAAAACTGGTCAAAATCACAAATTCCCCAAGGTGACCCGTAGCTGTCCGTTAAACGGACACGCACGGCCAAAACTATACCAAACCATCCAAGAAAGTCCGTTAAACGGACATACATGTCCGCCTAACGGACATGAGCAAGGGGAGGGGTCCTTTTGACCCTTAGCTGTCCGTTAAACGGACATGGGAGTCCGTTTAACGGACATGCTAATTTTCACAACTTCTTCAATCTTTTTCCTATGCTTCTCTCATTCAAACTACCATCACATACTCTTATAATCTCCACATATTCACTTATTCAAAGGCCTAAACACTTCATAACAATTCTAGCAACAAATTCTATTCATGAACTTCTCAAAACTCAACTAAATTGGTTCATCAAAACCTCAACTTTCAAACATGTCATCAAGCTGTCACTAACAAAAATCTTATATAACATCATAACTTGCATCAACTATATCTCTTAACTCCGATATCGAAATCTTTCATACTTAGTCTCGTTGGAAAGATAAAAGATCAAGCTACAACTTCAAAGAAGGCTACTTTGGCCAATTCTATTTCTATCATTCTCTAATTTCCCTTGAATCAGCATATACATTTAACATTCATCCTAACTTTACTTTATTAATTACACATCATTTATAACAATGCAACTATCATTTGGAATTCATCCAAATCTCAGCCTCAAATCATATGATTTCTTACATTCCATAGCATCTTGTCATTTATAATCTCTTACTTTTGCATAAGATCTCACATATATAACCATAATTCATACTTAAGATTTCCCAACTCATATCTTTACATAATTCACATTTCCTCATCTATAACACAAATCACATATAAAACACTCATTTGATTTCATTTTCATGCTTCAAGGTTCGGGGTCCAACAATTATGGTAACTAAGAAAGATTTGATAAACACCCTAACATTTAAGCCTTATGAAGTATCTAGCAGCAATTTAAACCGATACACGAAAAAGATAATGAAGAATTTCTCAACGTCATACAAAGCCAAATAAATAGGATAAATGAAAATATTGCTTCTAACTTCCCCAAATCTTCAACATCCTAAACATTAAAGATCATCCAAATTAAGACCCAAGCTAGGATTAAAATCAGCAACTCCCAAGAAATTGATATGATTGAACAAGATAACAATACTGAATATGATAACTTTCGACCTCCTTTCGCGACATTAAACAAACTTTATTGGTTAAACATCACAAAACTATATTGTTTAAAACCTATTGTTCCTAATTTATATATTGATAAAAAAACCTAATGTCTTGTAATAAACTAGGTACAAAGTGTCCTTAGTGTAAAAGTGGGAATATAGATGGAATGTCTGAGTATAACGTATTAAATATGTTTCAACAAATGACAATGGTTGCTAATACCTATACAACCTAGTTAGGAACCTCTAAATATACTATAGCTGAGTTATTGATAGCCAAATTTTTTGTGAAATTGAAAGGTTAGTGGGATTACCACTTAACAAAATCTCAAAGACTTGATATTCTTAAAGCCATTAAGAAGGTGAGGGAATTTTATATGAGAATACCAAGCTTATACAAGATGTCTCACATTTCATTGGCGATTAATCACACTCAAAGATAAAAAGAGATAAAGGAGTTAGTGGATCAATACCGAAAGTATAGAGCAAAGTGAGATAAACATAGGAGTAAAGCGTAATGATACTATGGAGATGTGAACTATTAAGCAAAGGATGAAATGTTTATAAGAGTATCACCTCCCCAAGGTGTGCTTAGATTGGGTGCAAAATGTCAAGTACGTTAGGAGAAATCAATATGACCTGATATTGGTGTTATCGACACAAGAAGTGGGAAAAGTGTGAGTAATTTGAAACCTAATGAGGAACTCATTAGGAAAGTGAATGATTAAATAGGTGATTGAAATACTTGATGAGTCTTTTGACAGTTATCATTAAAAGAAATTATTCAAGTGAAGAAGTTACTAGGGAGATTGAGGAAAACATAAGACAATGTTATCTCCATTTGGTTGACTACTCAGCTAAGAATTTTGAGGACAAAATTTTTTAAAAGGGGGGAGAATTGTTGGACCCCAAATGTTTCAAAGAAGTTAAAACTATTTGAAGGAGAAATTTTGGAGATTAGTCATGAGTAAAGAATAAATGATGAAAATTCTTGAACCAAGAAATGATATGTAAAGGTAAAGTAGCAAATGAGAAATGTGGATAGATTTAAGTTTTACTTTGGTGTTTCTAGTGGATAAAAGATTTTGAAGTGAGAAGAATTAAGGTCAAAGTTAGAAGTAGAGTGAAAGTCAAAAATGAAGTTGCATTTGTGTAGTAAGTTCATAAGGAATAGGTATATATGCGTATGTTCTGTTATTAGTATTCATGATTAATCAAGGATTATAAATTCTTTTATATATGATATTGATTTGAAATGAAGTTGAGAATGAGTAGTAAATGAAGTAGCAAAGGTGATCTTAGTATGATTTGTGTTAAGGAAAGATTGTGAAACAAAATGGATGATTGATCTGGAAAATGCTTATAGAGTATGCTTCAGTCTTTTAACCATAACTTTTTCTCTATTTATCCAAACGGGATGATTCTTAATTTGGATTAAACTAACAACATATGGCTACATTTATTATGAAGATATCGAATTTAAATTCTGTCTTTAAGAATCTCAAAATTTGTCATGAAGTAGAGAACTAGGTGCAGTACATTGGATGAATGTAAAAATTCATATTCTGTATTTGAGGGAAAAGCTGGATTAATCTAGGCTGATTTAGGCAAAGGTGTCTTTTAGAAAGTTATAGGTCTTTCTTTTAGCTTTCTAATGATATATAGTACAAAATTTTTAAACTTCTAAGTTGAATGTTATGGCCCTATAAAAGAAGATGTATATTTTGTCTTTTCGCTTATTCTATGTTTTGTATCTTCTATGTTTTGCTTCTTTTGTGTTTTGCTTCTTTTGTGATGGCGTCATCTTTTTTTGTGTTTTGCTTCTTTTGCCTTTTTGTTTCTTCTGTAATGACGTCATCTTCTGCTATGTTTTGTTTCTTCTATTTTTTCGCCTGGCCTATCTTCTATTCGATTTTTGACCCTTCAAAAGATAGAATCTATCTTCAAGGTCTCTTGAAATTTGTAGATCTTGAATTCCTCTTTCGAACCATCTAAAGAACACCTTAATCCGATGTCTGTAGGGAAAGTTATAGTAATTTTCCCGATTCTTTTGTCTTTCTACATTAGTCTATTTTTCCATTGACTTCGTCTATACCTATCTTCTGTTCCACTTTTGGCCTTTTAAAAGATAGAATTCATCTTCTAGGCCTTCATGAAAGTTGTAGATGTTGAAGTCTTCTTTCAAACCATATAAATAACTTCCTAACCCGATATCTGTAGGGAAAGTTATGAGGAAATTAGAATCTAATTCAGTTTTTAAGAGGTTTAAATTTTGGATAGAAGTGTGCATAGTATATTGATTTGGACAAGAGCAGTCCAAAAATGTTTGAAGTGTATCTTTCGAATCACTGAATCGAATTGAATGATTTTGGGTGTTAGTAGAAACTTAAGAAAAGGGAGAACACTTTTCTAGAAGAAAGTGTTATGTTAGAATATTCAAGGGTGCTTTTGACAAGACACTTAAGTATAAAAGACATAAGGCATAAATGGAAGGGCAAATTGTAACATCCCGTTACTGTTAGCAAGGATATTCTGGTAAATTGGGACATACTAATAGGTATCATTGCATTCACTGACTGAACATGTTACTGGCCTCTAATTATAGAGGAACAGGTTTGCTGCATAGACATATTTATTTATTCATTGGTACTTGCATTCATGATTTTCTGGTAGTGAATTGTGAATTGGAATTCTTGGATCGAATTGATTTGGATTGTGACTGAATGAGAAATTGGGAGTTACTGGGATCAAATGACTGATTTAGAACGGTTTATGAGTGACTGGTAATTTATAGAGGCTTGTAGGAAATTTTTGGAAAATTCGGGAGGAAATGCCCGGACCGGAAATATTTGAGAGACTGACCGATTGACTGTATAGTACCGAAAGAATTGTCCAATGGCAATGGAAAAGTTAGAATGGGACTGATAGGAAATAAATATGATGAGTCCCTGAAATTTAGAGACTGAAATTTGGACTGATTGGGAGACTTAGGTCTATATATATATGAGGTGTAAATGAAATTGGGGAAAATGTCTTAAGGCATTGAAGCTTCTCCTCTTCCCCTCTACGGCGTTCTTGATCTCCTCTCATTGGTGAGGATTTCTTGATTTTCTTTTATGGGTTCTCTTCATTGATGTTAGTCTAACATGTTATAATGGTTGTTAAAGGTTGGAAGCTTTGACATTGGTAGATCGGAGGAGTTAAACGATTTCTAGGGTTTACGGTGGATTTTGAGAGTTTGCGGATTGATCTGTGATTTGGTAAGTTTTAAGAGCTTTAATGTTGTTATTGATGATTCCTACTGCATTTATGGCTTTTATTAGAGTAGATTTGAGTGGTTGGAGTGTATTAATGGAGGTTTTAGAGAGAAGATCGATCGGAGAAGACGGCGGGTTTCGCCGCACGCCGCGACCTGCGCGCACGCCAGACGGCGACGAATTTATATTCGTTCACCGCGGCAAGCGTGCGTGGATGCCGCGGCGAGCGTCATTTAACCATGACGCCGAGGCGTGCTGCCCTCGCCTCATGGCCGCCTAAACGCTTTATTCGCCATGCGGCGAAATACTCACGCCACAAGAAAGCAATGCTCACGCCATGACAAGCGAACTGCTTTTAGTCATGGCGAGAGCGATACTGCAAGGCGAAGGACTGTTTCATTGAATTAAAATTGGTTTATTGGGCATAACTTTTGGTGTAGACCTCCTATTGAGGCGATTCCAGATTCGTACTGAACTAGGGAAAGAGGTCTACAATTGAGAATAATTATTGGAGTTCAAATTGTTATTAATGAAATTGAATTATAGGGAATTGGGTCGATTATGGTGCATAGTGTGACCTAAATGTTAAATTGAGGTAAATTGACTGGATCTTAGGTATGGATCAAATAATTGGTGATCAATTGAACAAAGAGTTAGAATTGGGCATAGGATGTCAAAATTGGGTATTAGCACCGGAAAATCGTGAATACGCATTGTACATCATTTCACTGAGACATATGCATTACTAAACTGGTTAATTGAGCAATTAATAATAGACTGTACTCTACTGTTATAGAGGTGCCGTTGGATCGTCGTTCCACGGATATTCTTTGGGACTTCGCAGAGATAGCTCGAAGTTACGGTGAGTAACCTAGTTGGTTTCTCAATTTCTGATCGCTACATGCTCTATGTGAAGTACATGCAAAGATGAATTGTATGACTCTTGTATGATTCTTGGTATGTATTGGATTGAATTGCATGCTCTTCTTGAACTAAATCTGATCGATACATGGCATCGACATCAATACCGGGCTTTATAGCCATGCATCAGAATTATCTTGAATATCTAAATCTTGAATTCTTGTATGTTTACGAGATACACTCTTGGGCTTTTATAGCCATATCTTGAGCTCTTGAATCTGAATTTATCAGACATCGCATCGCATGCATAAATGCATGATCGATAAAGGATCGTGACCCAAGTTGCTAATCTCACCGAAAAGAGCCTAGAGCTCGAACATCGCATCGTGTCAAGCTTAGCCCGAGAGGAGAAATCTCGACGGCGTCCCCATCGCATCGATGAGCACTTGGGCACAACACTGAATAACCGGAAAGAGTCTCATATGCATTATATACATGACTGATTGAGTTGCTAAATTGTGATGATTACTGAACTGTGTGATGCCATGATTTACTGCAAATTGTGATGTGATACTGTGAACCGTGCTAAGCTCTTTGTATATCATATCGATACCGTGATATCTTGACATAGACTCTCATACCTTTGTTATGTAAACTGCTCTACGTTCTCAGTATTATTGTTATTATTATCAGATCTTGTTATATACTCTCAGAAACTGTATTATTGTTATTGTAATATTACGATATCGTATGTATCGTTATAGATTACTAAAAACTGTTCCACATTATTGTATTATTGTTACTAATACTGTATACTGTTGTAAACTGTTATTGTTGGACCTCGTCTCCAAGGCCTAACATTCGAACCCATACAAGCATGCATAAGCATAGAGGACCCAAAACCGACACAAAATTGGCCACAAAAGGAGAAATCTTGAAATAGAAAATTTGGCTTTGGATTTTAAGAAAATATGTTCCTTACGCTCTCACGGTTCCAACGCCACTGAAATCGTTCAATTCGGTTTGAAATGAAAAGTTATGGCAAAATGCTATCTTAAAGAAAACAAGGAAAACAGTCCCTCTACCGACTTCATGTAAATATTTGAAAACTTTAGAGGCAAAATTACTGATAGGCTCCTTCATAAAAAGTGTAGATTTATGTCTCTAGTTTCATTTAAAACAAGAATCGCCTCAACCCGAGCCCTATAGCTCTAGATATTTAAAAATTTGTGAAGTATATTCAGAAAGAATCAGCCGACCTCCACACTTTGTTTCAAACCACCCTTTTCAATTTAAAATAAATACTGGAAAATCAAGTGTAAAAAGATAGAAAAATTTCTTAGAAATCCATCGGTTCGAAAATCAGCTCAATCGGAGGTCTATGCAAAAAGTTATAGCCAAAGGAAGGGAGAGGGGTCGGTCGGCTAAAACCGACCCCCAAATGACGAGTAGCGACCAGCGCTCGGCATGGCCGAGCGCTAGCGCTCGCGCGCGGGCGAGCGCCCAGCGCTTGGCGCGCCCATGCCGATGGCTGTCGGGCTCTATTTCCAGACTCCGAGTTCTGAAACTTCTAACCCTCATAACTTTTGACTCCGAGCTCCAAATTAGACACGGTTGGAGGCGTTAGAAAGCTAAGAAAAAAAAATATATTTTTCAAGAAGGATCCAAAGACTAGCTCGGCCATTAAGGGAAACAAATTTTTAACACAAAGGCCGATCGACTAACTCTCCCTAACAGCATCAGAACTTGCGACCTCCATAACTTTTGACCCAGAACTCCAAATTTAACAAACTTAGTGTCTATGGAAAGCTAAAAGAATTATCTACAAATTTCATGAAGACCACCGACCTATATTACAACTTTATATGGGTCAAAAGTGGACTCAAAGCTTCTGCTACCAATCTGTCACTTAGACAGCACCTACATTTAATTCCAACGACTTACACCTACCAATTTAACTCCTCTTAAATAGTTCATAAAACCTCCTGGGAGAGCTCTACAGCCCATTAACAACCTCAACAATATTAAATGATCTCATACTACTTGTACCAACCTGTAAATTGCAGAAAACACAACATACCTGAATTACGCAAGACTTTCACAACTCACACACCATAGCAAATTTTCCAGCAAGCTCTCCCAAGACAAAACCTAGCGAAACCCAACAAGAACTCAAACACAACCTTTATTCCACATCTTCTACCCAAACACATGCATTAACTACAAGTAACACAATTATACAAAAGGGAATACTTGTTCTCTTCATTCTCATTTCTAATCCAACCAAAAGTGCATTTATAGCTTTGATTACATAACAACATATTCATCATGATTTAACACCAAGTACAAAATACAAAAGATGCTCCATGCTTGTTATGCTTGCAAAGCTATCCCAAAAGTGAGTCACTAACTTAATGCAAAAATATCTAAAGTCTTGGAGTTTTTCCCGATGCCTTGCAAGGTCCGATGCTAGACTTGAGCTTTTGCACTGTGGAGGAAAATGGGTGAGCTAACACGGCTCAGTGGCTAATATGCCTATAGCCATCGTAATGAGCCATGCAACACATATATTCATACATATAGTCATGCATATATCAAACAATCCTAAAACATTCACAGAACATCATTTTAGGCGTAACAAACATTACATTACATAAAGCCTAACATGACAACTTTATCAATTATAACACTTATGATGCATCATACACAACAAAGTTTGAATGAAAAATGCACAATCACATGGCTAGAGAGTTTCCGTAAACACAACGAATAAACCGAAGTTTTTCGTAAACACAACGAGTCCGATTTCTCAGGATTTCGTGGCCACAAGCGGGCAGCCGGGAGAAGGCTAGGTCAACGTGCACGTGACTATCACAACGGGGTTCTCTCTTGCCCACACACACAAATAATCTATGCTCAAATAGTTTCATTCATAGGTTTCTTCAAAATTTTCAAGTATGCACAATTCCATACTTTACATTTCTTTCAAAGACAAGATGCCACATTTAACATACATATCCAAATATTCATCTAAATCAACTTTTACACAAATATAAAACAAAGCACATAAGCATACAAGGTCACCCATTACATAATGACTATAAACGATTACCCACCTAAAATATCGAAATCTGAGTTCACAAATGTCCTTCCTCTCTCTTGAGTGAGGTTTCCTTGGTTCCTTCAATAAAACACATTTCGATTTAATTTCGAAACTCATCGGAAAGTTATAACATTCAAGAATCAAAGGAAAACTAACAATAACCTCAAACCTAACCTATCTATAACCCATTTGAGCTAGAATAACCAAAACCCTAGCTTAGGAATCACAAAACCACTCATCTCTTCTTTCTTTCTTCATTCCTACACAAACCCTAACCTTCATTTCATCCCTTTCTTGAATCTAACTCAAAGGAAGATAGATACTTACCTTAAGCTCTTGATTTCTCTTCCTTTTCCACTTTTCTTCTTCTTTCTCCTTCTCCTTGGGCTTAGCCAATCTTCTCTTCTTCCCCTTCTATTTTCACGCTTTCTCCTCTTTGCTTCTAAGGTATACCACCACTTCACTTCCTCTAACTCATTCACTTATCTCTAACTTAAATCCCTCCAAAACTATGTAGTTTTGACATTCCCCTTACATAAAGGCTTTTGGGCCTCCACCTCCCAAGGCCTACTACCACCAAACCCACTTATTCTAATCCTCCTTCTTCATTCTAACAACTCTTTAAGCCCACTCCTCCAATAGGCCCATTCTAATAATCTAACTCTAATTTCTAATTCCCCTTTTTAATACTACAAAAATATAAGACTCATGCTTTAAAATATATATTGAAACAATTTAAGGCAAAAAAAATTAAGGGATAAACAAAAGATAATTAAATAAATAAATGAAAATAAAGAAAAAAAATTTCGGGACCCAACAGTTATATAATACTGTTAATTGATATTACTGGGTCGTGCTGTACGTAATTTGCGTAATGCATGATTTGAGTGAACCATCGATGATGGTTTCTCACTGAGTTCGCAAACTCACCCAACATTGCAATTATTTTTCAGGAATCGAAGAGTACCCCGCTAGCAAAACGGGAGTATGTTGCAGGATTCAAGTGAAGGTCAGAGGTCGGGATCAGTTCATGTCTGTATTGCATGTCTTTACTTTTGTACTAAAGTGTTTAATTGTATTTGTAAAATTAACCTCAGTGGCTTTTGAAAATGTGTGTATCCAATTGATAGTGATTGAATGAGTACCAAAGTTTGAGCATAGAATTCCGCATATATGTTATAAAAAGTAATGTACCGATTTTCTGAACGAGTGGTTAGCACGCCACCCTCGTGGGTCAAGGGCTCGGACATCACTATAGATGTCGGGTTCGGGTCTCGCGAGAGTGGGGTGTTACACAAATGGGTCAATCCTCAATCATTAAAGGCATAATTGGAAGAAGAAGGGTTGTCATGCTTATAAATGAAGAAGAAAAACGTGAATGGAAGGATAAGCAGAAGAGAAGAATGAAAAGTTAAGAGAAAAGAGAGAATGCCATGAAAAAAAGAGAGAAATACGAAGAGAAGAAGAGAAGGAGAGAAAGAAGAGAAAACAAGCTAGGGTTTGTCTTTTATTAGTCTTCAAGAGAGATTTTGAGGTTGTTCAAGAAAGGAAAAAGGTAGAGGAGGAAAAGAGCTTCCATTTGAGCCAAAGATCCCTTCATTTGGTGAAGAATGAAGGGATCAAAGAGACGAGAGGAATAAGAGAAGAGGCATGTTTGAGCAAGACTATAAGCAAGGAAATCAAGGTGGGTTTCATGTTTATAATAGAGTAAATAAGCAACTAAATGTTTTCTTTGAATCAAGAAAGTTTAATGATTTCAATTGCATCATAGATGTTGCATTTATTTGTTTCTTGATTGTATTGAGAAATTGTTATATATATATTTGCTCATGACTTGTATTGGAAATCTATGAAAAGATTTTAAAAATGTTTCTCTTTGAAAAGATGCAAGTTTATGAAATCAGGTTTTCGGAAATAATTTTCGAAATATCTCATGCTTGTAAAAAACAAGTTTTGGAAAAAAAGTGCTAGTTTGGGCAACATGTTTACAAGTTATGAAATATGTTTTATGTGGGTTTGTGGTGGTCCCCTAAGTTAAGTCACGTGCATGTTGACCCAAGTTTAAGGCTTCTCCCGCTTGCCCGCTAGTGGCATGGAGCTCCTTCATGGACTCCCATAAGTTCACAGCTACGTAAGACCATTACGTGGGATTGCGTTAGTACGTTCTGCTCATGGCTACACAGGACCCTTATGAGAAATGTGTAGTACGTTCTGTTTTGGATCCACCCAAACCATTCTGATGTGCTCATGTGTTTTTGATCTGTTGACAAAATTTGATGCATACATGATTTATAACTGCTCGTGAATTGTTTGATAAATTGGAAATTTTAAGAAACAAGTGTTTGAGTATTTTTATTGCGAAATTACTATGGTTTCGAAAATGTACAATGGCAATGAGTTTTGAAAATGAATTTTGCTTATCTTTTTATTATAAACTGTTACCCATGAACTTTCAAGCTTACCCCCTTCCTGTCCCCACCTCCAGGTGATGAGCAAGAAATGGAGTGAAAGAGAGTCAAGGCATCACTCCAAATTTACTTATGTTTTACTTTGAGTTAGTTTTGGAAAACACAAAGCTTTAGTCACATTTCAGGAATTTGTAGTTCATGTAACTTTATATTTTGAGATTTCGGATTAAGTTGTAATGTGCCTTAAAAAGCCATTATAGCTTTGTAAAACCTTTTGTTTTGAGGGTATAGGAATGTGAATGACAAAAATTAGTTGTATATACTATATTAAAGAGTATGATGAAGTAAAGATATGAGAGTTTTATAATATTAATGGTGCCCAACAATATAGGTGTTGTCTTAATACAGGAAAACATGCCTATTGCATACTTCAGTGAGAAATTGAGTGGAGCTCAACTGAATTATCCAACGTATGACAAAGAACTTTAGGCAGTGGTGCGAGCTTTAGAAACATGGCAGCATTATTTGCAACCAAAGGAATTTGTCATCAAAATTGATTACGAGACTCTTAAGTACCTGAAAGGACAAAGTAAATTGAGTAAGCGACATGCAACTTGGGTGGGGTTCTTGGAAACCTTTCCATACATGCTGCACTACAAGCAAGATAAGGAGAATGTGGTTATCCATGCTTCATCACACAGGTATTCCTTAATCTCAACTCTAACTTCAAAACTTTTAGGGTTTGAGCATCTTAAGGAATTGTATGCCAATGATGTGGACTTTGCTAGTGTCTATGCTGAAGTGAATCACACGTTAGTACAATACTTATAATACGATAACGAATACACGAGAAGAGGGGGTTGAATTGTGTATTCCCCTTTTTGAAAAAAAAACTCTTTCAAAACTCTTTTGTTAAAAAAACAAGTTCTTTTACAGAAACTTCAGTAAACTCGAATTAATCAAAACTTTGAAAACTTGTTTCGGAATTTAAGTAATAACAAAACTTTGAACTTAAAGAGAGATAGAGTAGAGTAGGAGTTGACACAGCGATTTTATACTGGTTCACCCCAAACCATGGGCTACGTCCAGTCCTCAGAAGTCTTTCTGAGATTTCACTATCTCTTCAATGTTTACAAGTATTCTTTCCGAGCCTCTTCAGGTCTCTACACTCAGTATTCTTTCACTCTTAGCCTCTGTAGGCTATCTGCACTACTTTCTTACAAAAGTATTTGAACTTTGTTACAGTAATACTAGCTCTCAACTAATTTGCACAATTGTCTCACAAACAAGTTTTTTTTTGTTCGCGTACGTAAATCAATTAACTCAACTTTTTGCTAACTTTGCAATCTTCGACTTCGACTTATATTTATAGCCTTCATATGCAACTGCTTCTTCATTCTTGCTTCTTGAATCTTGTTTCTTGAATCTTGAAAGAAACGGTTAATCAGTTGAGTTCTGTAACTAACTCGAACTGACTCTTGTGTCTTCTTTTAAATTCTGCGTCTGTTTTTCTCCGTCTGGATTTCTGCGTCTGCTTTTCTGCGTCTGTACTTTTGTATCTGTGTTTCTGTGTCTGTGTTTTTGCGTCTATTTTTCTGCGTCTGTGTTTTATTTTGCGTCTACGTCTGCGTCTGCTTTTCTTCGTCTGCGTTTTAACTTCGTCTGCGTCTGTGTTTTATTCTCCGTATGTCTGTTTTTTATTTTACGTCTGCTTTTACTACTTCTTTGTTATTCATCAAAATCATATATATGTAAAGTCATTTTGACTCAACAATCTCCCCCTTTTTGATGATAAAAAATTATATATATAAAAAGAAAACAAAATACAATGTTTAAAAAGAAAAAATCTTATCTTAAAAAATCTTTCTCTTCCTTCTTTCTTTTTCTTCGACTCCTTCAATCACACCCTTTGAGATTCTTTAATTGTTGTCTTCCATTTTCTTCTGCTGCCTTCCATTCTCTTCTCCCCCTATTTGTTATAATAAAAAATGATCAATGACGATGACTCTTCATCATTTCTGTCATCATCTTCTTTATTTCATTCATCATCTCCTTTATCTCGTTGACTTCTCTGCGTAAGTGGCTGATTTCAGCTTGAGAGTCAAACGGTGAGGAGGGTTGATCATTATCTACTGAGGGTGCAGTGAACGCAATTGTTGTAGCATATGCGTCCGAGGATGGAATGTAGTTCGTCAACAATCTCAAAAATTGGTGAATGAACAGATAGATTAGGCTCCAGAAGGACTAAATCATAAGGAGCAGGTAGCATGAGCAACTGTCTTCCTTGCAGGGGTATGGCTTTAGCTTCAATAGACAGTGTATTAGATAGAGGCCTAATATGCATGATTGTCTGCACAAGGGATTCAATAAACGTCCCTGTTATCAGTCTTCCCCCTACTAGACAATATTCATTCTTATCCATAAAACTGCAACCAGCTCCGTCTGTATTCTCTTTTGAAGCGCATGCTGCATCAATTCGACGCACTTCTTCTTCAATTTGATCTGCGGACAGATCATCACTAATTCCTTCAGGATATAGCTTCATCTTCCCCTTATTCAAATCCAAAGGATATCTAGGCTGAATATCCGGTACAACCTTTATCACTGTCTTCTCTGTGATTGGATAAATAGTATATGGTTTGTTGGACATTTTTGTAGGGTATGGCTTTGTAGCAGCATCCCTCAAGACATCATAGAAATTCTTTTCATCTTCATTCAGTAAATGTCATGTCTCACTATTTATCAAAATAGGTTGTAGAACAGCCTTTACCTTCCTCCTTGGTTGGTCGCAAATGGCAATTGTAGTCCTCCTCTTAGTCACAACTTCAACCAGTTTGATTTCCAACTTATCTTTTCTTAAAAATTCAGAGTAGTTGTATATAACCAGACCAGGTTCATCATATTTTTCTTGTGGTACCTATACCAAGCTTAATTCTGCTGTTGCCTCTTGTTGATCAGTGAAGGGAATAGATTGAACCAAGCTAAGCTTCGTTGTTTCCTCCTGTTGGATAACAATGGGAGTTTCCTGAACTCTGCTATGCTCAATTTCCTTTTCCTTTTGAGCAGCATTGAAAGTATCTTTCTTTTGACTAACTTCCTCAGCAGTGGGCACACTCTTCTTTCAACTAATTGCTTTAGTCTTTCCTTTTGCTTCAGTCAGTCTTGGAGTTTTCTGAACTTGAGATTTTTGTTTCTCAGACTCTGACTTTCTCTTCTTCTCAGTCTCTTTAGCCTGTTTGGCTGAGTCTTCTTGTAAAATTGATACTAGAGATCTTGTTGCCTTTGGTACGCGAGATCCAGAACCTTCTGCCTGACTCTGCTCTCTGGTTCTCTTTTCTTCCTGTTGTCGCAGAGTATGAATCCTAGGTGATCTCCTCGCCTTTTTGGAAATTTCACCCAAAAGATTCTCTCCTTTTCTTTTCAGTGCACCTTCATCTGTCCTCCGAACTAGACTCGCTTCTCTTTGAGGACTCACCTGTTTTATCAACGGTCTTCCAAATAATTTTCTTCTTTCATCTATCAGCAATCTCATACTTACTTGAGATTTAGAACTTGTAGTGGGAGACTTCTTCAATGAACGCTCCCCCTCAGTTCTAGCTTTCATTGTAGACTCTGCTTCTTCTTTTATCACCACCTTCAAGCCCATTCTTCTTATTGTATCTGAGTTAATAGTACTCTTGATAGATACCATCCTTCTGATTCCTCTGTGAAGAAGGACTCCGGATTCCCTAAATATCCTCGTGAGTAGCATGCCGTAAGGATAACTGTTGGTATCCTTCATCCCCTTAACCATATAATGAAAAATTAAAAATGGTAGGTCTATTGGTCGGCGATTTAGCAAATAGAACAGACATTGCTCATCCAAGGTAGTCACTAGATGCCTTGACCCTGTTCTAGGTAAGATGCAATTTAACAGAATCGCATAAAGAACCCTGACTTTCGGGACTAGACTCGAAGTCTTCCTCTCCAAGGGGTCATTGATTCCATATAGTCGCTTGAGACATCTTCTTCCTTCATACTAACCTCGACATCCATCCGCTTTGGTTGATAGGGTTTCTCTAACCGATGAACATTCACCACCTTCTCCACTAATTCCTTTGTCACAATAATAGTTATTCCATCTATCGTGGAGACAATGGTGTTATCTACCGATTCGATTCTTCTAAAAGTCATATACCTCATCAAGATACACCGGTTCTCGCACCTGGAAAAATTTTTTCCACCCAGCTTCTACAATCTCTGGTTCAACATCCATAGCATCTTTCCTCAGAGATTCGAATTCCACATTTCTTCCATACATCATAGCTGGCTCCATTGATTCTGATTAGAACTGGCTTTGTTCTTCGAAGGTAAAGTTGATTGCAAGAGTTTTGGAGAGAGAGATTAATTGTCTGTGTTTGAGAGTAACCGTAATGATTTTAATTTCAGACTACTCGTAGGGGTCTTTATCCAGCGTGTTCTAGAATCATTGGGATCCTCAAGACTATGAGATTTTCCCTCCATAACTTCCTTGTGAGAGAAGTTACCAGCTATAAACCACTGTTTCTGACGTCGTTAATGTTGGACCCCGAACCTTGAGTGACAATTTGAGTTAGTAATAGGAATGATCAAGTGGATGAGTTGATTGAAATTAAGTTGAAGATCATGAAATAAAGAGAGAAAGTATGAAAATATGAAAAATTGTGAAATAGTTGACCTTTTTGGCATTTGAGAGTTGACTTTTGTTTGAGGCAAAAATTTGATAAAACGGTCTTCTGGAAACTTGTAGGTTATGTTAAGAGATTTTTGTGGACATAAAGTTTGTAATTTTTCGATATCGGGAGTGAAAGTTATGATCGGTCAAAGTTTATGTTTGATCGGGTTTGACTTTTATATTGGTTGGAACTTTGACTGAGAAATTAACCTAGTTAGAGGTTAATTGAGCTTTGATGTTCTTCATGAAAATGGAAGCATTTGATTTGATCTTTAATTCGATATAAAGTATGAAATTTTTCGATCTCGGAATATTAAGTTATGATTTTTTGACAAGTTTGGATAGAGGATAGTATCTTTGACCGGAAAATGGACTCCCGTAGGAGTTGAATTGAGTTTTATGTTCTTCTTGGAAGATTTAGAGCTTCTCTCAAGCTTTCTATAGAGACTAAGTTTGTCAAAATCGGAGTTCGGGAGTAAAAGTTATGAATTTCGGAAGTTTTTGATTTTTAAGTGAAAAAAAAAAAAAAAGTTTTAGCGCCCTCGCTAGAGCGACGGCTCGCCCTAGCGAGGCGGGCGCCAGATACTCGCTAGGCGACGCCTTTAGCGAGGCGGCGCTCACGCTTCGCCTCGAGAGCTGTGCGCCCTCACGAGCGGGCGCCTCGCCCTCGCGAGTTGGGGCGTCCGTCGCCCACGCCGCTTTTGCTTCTTAAATTTTTGATTTCTTTGTTTTCAATCCGACCTTTGCTCACTATTTTGCCTATATCTTTCCGTCCGACATCCGATTGAGTTGATTCTTTTATGTTGGATTCCTAAGACAATGAATTTCATTTTATAAGAAATTTAGAACTTTTGAGATTAAATTAATAGTGATTAATTTAATCAAAGTGAGTCGGGAAATTTTCCGAGCATGATTCAGTGTTTTGTGAAATTCGGGATCTGTAGAGATCCGATTGAAGCGATTCTTGAGGCGAAATAAAGATAAGACAAGGGGCTACAAATCATATGAAGACATGAAATGTCAATTTTGACCTTAGGACTGTTAATTTTTGAATTTAAGTTCGGATTAGGGTTTAATTTTTGGATTGGGAACACCTGTGAGTAATTTGAACATAACTTTTGATCTGGGAATCGAAATGAGGCGATTCTTGTTTTCAATTAAACTAGAGACATAAGGCTACAATTGTTATGAAGACATCGAGTTTTAGTTCTGGGATTAAGAATGTGAAATTTTGGACGGAAATAATCGTACATAGGAAATGTGTTAGAATATGGATATTCCCGCACTGTTTTGTGCATAACTTTTGATGTAGTGCTCGGAATTGAGCGCGGTCAGTGGCGTTGGATTCGTATGATTGAGAGGAACATTTCTCGAGAAGGAAGTTTTGACAAACTCCTTCAGATTGATAGTGCGAATCAACCCGCAAATGAGCATGACATAAAGTAATAATGGAGGGGCAAAATGGTCATTTGACCATTATTTAATGAAACACATGGTGAGGTGTCGTTTTCAGCCTTATAAGGCCACGATGTTGGTCTGAAATTTCAGAAAAAGGAGAAGAGAAATAAGAAGAAAGAAGAAGAATGGAGAAGAGTTCAGATGGAGAAAGAAGAGGGAGAAGTTTAGTTTTAATTTTTCTACTCAATTCTTCAAGCTTTTGGGATTTTTCCAAGAAGGAAAAGAGTGGAGAATGAAGAGAGCTTCTTCATGAGCCAAGAAAATTCGAATTTGGAGGATAAATGAGGTAAGAGAAGATTTTTAATTTGAAGTTTTGTTGAATTTTAATTGAGAAGTATGGAAAAGGACTTGGGTTTGTGGTTTATGAAGTTGTTTTTGATATATATGCTTTAGGTTGGGTTTAATTTTGGATGAAAATTTGAGTAAGGTTTAGGCTTAATTTTATGATTGAGAATTTTGAGATATTTTGGTGTAGAATTATAGGAAATATGATGAATTGATGATATATGAAATCAATTTCGAAGAATTTGTATTTTATGATATTGAATTGGGATAAATTGGTTTAGGCCAATTTTAAGATTTGGGGATTTTTGAAATTGAGGATTTAGATGTCTTGGAATTAATGTGAATTGATGAATTGTGAGATTAATTTTGAAAATTAAGTTATTTATGATATTGAATTTGGGTGTATTGGTTTAGGCCAATTTTGAAAATTGGGGATTTTCAAAATTGGAGATTGAAATAGCTTGAATGTAAATGGAATTGGTGAATTCCTAAGTTGATTGTGAAAATTAAGTATTTTCTGATGTGAAATTTGGATGATTATGGTTTAGGTTTTGGTATTTTGAAAGAAGGAAAGAAGCAAGGATCAATTGGAGCTTGAAATCAAGTTTCCGGCAATAATTCGAGGTGGGTAGCATATTTATATTTTGATTTGTAAGCTATATGTGAATTTTTGAAAAATTAAAGAAAGCAATTTTGAAAAATAAAGAAAGCAAAAATGTGAAAATTTTGACAAATTATTGTTTTGTAAAGGTTTGAAATTCGATTTAGAATGTTTTCGAAAGATTATTATAAGTTTGAATTCATTGCTTTCAATGATTCGATAAACCGATAGAAATTTCGAAAATGCATTTGTTGTGTATGCATTATTCAATTGTTGAAATTATTGTTTGATTGAATGTTTTGATTGTTGAATTTAGTGAATGATAGATCAATAAATTGAGTGGTATGCATGTTTGGGGAAAATTTCAAGAAAAGTACGAAATTGAAAAGTGCCTTCAGCAATCCGACTTTTCGCTTTCGATTATGTGTTATGTGGGTTTGGTAGGTCCTTGGTGAGTCATTGTCTCTATGTGTATAGCCTTCTCCAGTCTGCTCCTAGTGGCACGGAGTCTGATTTCGACTCCTTCACGCTACACCGACCGCCATGAGGAAAGTGTAAGACGTTTCGTTACACGATCGCACAGATCCCATGCGGATGCGGCAAGACGCTCTGCTTGGACCTAGCCATACCATTCGATATGCTATGTGTTTTCAATTTTGTTTCAGATGTTGCATATATATTTATTAAAATTCGAGAATTTTGAAGAAAAAATAAGAAAAGTAAGATGACTACTAAAAGTTTGAAAATATGAAAAGTGTTTGAAGAAATTGTTTGAAAAATTATAAAGTTTGAAAAATTAGCCTTTTTGGCAAAAGCTTATGAAAAATGATTTCCGCTTATTTATCGATTTATAAATGTGTTATCCATTTAACTCGAGCTCACCCTTTCATCCCCATCTCCGTGTTTCGAAGGAGAGATCGGATGAAAGAATGTGAAGACGTATGTCAAGACGCCGCTTTACATTTGAATACGTTGATTTTTGAGAAATTTGGATCTTGTGTATGAATATATTTATGACTTTAGATAAGTTTGGAAAATGTATTTGTGTATAAAGTTGAGAATTGTGAATGATTGTGAAATTTGTATATGAAATTATGGATAATTTGGGAATATATATGTATGATTGATTTGGGAATTTGATTGAATTGAGTTTGGTATTGAATTGAGAATTATGGAAGTATTAGATTTAGGTTTGCGTTTCTTTGGTGTTTGGATTCGGACGGAGAGTCCGATGATTCGAGATCTGCTTGGCATTTAGAAGTGTATTTCTTTACCCTCGCAGTTTGGGTTAGGAAAAAGGCAAATTATCTTTAAAATTTCGATAAAATTGGAAAAAAATAGAATTTGAGATTTGTATGGATGAATAAGAATTTGTATGATTGTTGAGTTTCGGGTTTAAGAATGAATTTTCCTATGGGAAATTATATGGATGTGATTGATGTAAGAAATGAGAATAAGAAAAGAAAAAAATTCATAACGGATTTTGGAACGCCTTAGATTCCCAACGCGATTATGTTCATTCGATAAGTTTTCTTTGATTATTGTTTCCTGATGTCGGATGTGTCGCTTTGATTTCGTTTAACTTTGCAACTGCTCGTTTGATTCGATTAGTATTTGCTTCCGCTGCTTTTTGCTTCCGCTTCGCTACTTTCGGATTTGTTCGCTTCCGCATTTTGTTTTCGATCCGAAATTTCCGCTTCCCTTCGTTTCCGTTTGATTCCGTCATTCGTTCTGCTTTTCCGGTTGGGATCCGGTTCCCAGATCGGGTCCCAACATTTATGGTATCAGAGCATAGAGTGAAAGTGTTAAGTTTAAGTAATTGGATTTCGAAAACGGGATCCAATGCCTAGCCAAATGGTAAGAGGCGAGCATGTGGAAGCTATAAAACCTTGAGGTCATGGGTTCGAGCCGTGGCTCACCCATGACCAAAGAGGACAATATCTTGATTAAGGTTGGATGCATGCGGTATAACCCAAGAAACACTCGCCGCAAGATAACTCGCAAACACCTACGGGTGGGGGTGGGGTCCAACATTAAAAGCGCCTTTTATATTGGACCCCACCCACTTATTTCCCACCGGCGTGTGTTTGCGGGTTATACCACGGCGGTGTTCTTGAGTTATCTGTGACATCAACAATCGATTTGTCTCTTTGGTCAGTGAGCCACGACTCGAACCTCTTTCTTTCAGGTGCTTTTTACCATTTGGCTAAGTTAGCCAAATGGTAAGAGGCGAGCATGTGGAAGCTATAAAACCTTGAGGTCAAGGGTTCGAGTCGTGGCCTCACCCTTGACCAAAGAGGACAGTACTGATTAAGTTGGATGCCGCGGTATAACCCGCAAACACCCGCCGTGGTATAACCCGCAAACACACACTGGGTGGGAAATATTAGCCCAGGTGTGGGGGGTGGGGTCCAATAGTTAACTTTGACGATTTCTTAGCTTGGCTGGTCATTTAGCATAACCATATTAAGGTTCCGTCTGATTTCCTTGAACCGTTCTTCACTCAATGGTTTAGTGAAGATGTCTGCCCATTGATACTCTATTTCAATGAACTGTAGTCGCACCACGTTTCTCTGAATGTAGTCTCTCAGGAAATGATGTCTGACTTCGATATGCTTTACTCTCGAATGTTGTATTGGGTTCTTTGATAGATTAATGGCACTGGTGTTGTCACAGTGAATTGGGATCTCCTCTTCTTGAACTGAATAATCTTCCAGTTGATATTTAATCCACAAAGTTTGTGAACAACAGCTTGTAGCAACCATGTACTCGGCTTCGGCAGTTGATAGAACGATTGAGCTTTGTCTCTTGCTTGACCAGGAAACTAGATTTGCACCAAGAAAGTGACATCCTCCACTAGTGCTCTTCCTTTCAATTCTATCTCCGGCATAGTCCGCATCGCAATATCCGATTAACCTAAAATCTTTACCTTTCTCAAGCATTAAGCAAAGATCAGTAGTACCTGCGAGATATCTCATAATCCTTTTAACAGCAATAAAATGAGACTGTCTAGGATCATCCTGAAACCTTGCACACAAACATACACTGAAAAGAATATCAGGTCTGCTTGCTGTAAGATACAGTAAAGAACCGATTATCCCTCTATACAGGATTTGATCCACCTTCTTACCAAGTTCATCTTTTGACAAAAAGTTTGAAGGATGCATCGGAGTTGCCATAGGTTTTACCTTATTCATATCAAATTTATACAGCAATTCTTTCACATACTTTTATTGATGGATAAAGATTTTCTCTTCGGTTTGCTTAACTTGCAACCCAAGAAAGAACTTTAACTCACCCATCATACTCATTTCAAACTCATTTTTCATCACTCTCAAAACTCATACATAACTTCTTTGAAGTAACACCAAATATAATATCATCAACATAAATTTGTACTAAGATAAACTCATTCTCATAATTCTTTCTGAAAAGCGTCTTATCAACTTGACCTCTAGTAAACCCACTCTCCAAGAGAAAATTACTTAGACGATCATACCAAGCTCTAGGAGCTTTCTTCAGGCCATATAAAGCTTTATGAAGTTTATAGATATGATCTGGATTCTTAACATCCTCAAAGTCAAGAGGTTGCTTCACATACACCTCTTTGTCTATAAAATCATTCAGAAAAGCGCTCTTCACATCCATCTGAAAAACTTTATATCATGACAAACAACATATGCCAGCAATATCCTAATAGCTTCAAGTCTTGCTACTGGAGCATATGTCTCATTGTAGTCTATCCCTTCTTGTTGATTATAGCCTTGAGCTATTAATCTAGCTTTATTCCAACTTACTCTACCTGATTCGTCTAACTTATTCTTAAAAACCCATCCAGTTCCTATAATGGATTTCTTCGAAGGTTTTGGAACTAAGGACCAAACATTATTCCTAGTAAACTGATTTAGCTCCTCTTGCATGACTAAAACCCAAGCTTCGTCCTGAAGAGCTTCCTCAATCTTCTTAGGCTCTATTTCATAGATAAAAGTCACATTAGCTTCTCTTCTGAATTTGGACCTTGTCCTAACTCCTTCTGAGGTCTCTCAGATAATTAGTTCTTCTAGATGAGAACTCCTATATTTCCAATCTCTTTTTAATCTTATAGTTTTTGGAATATCCTCAACCTTATCTACTTGAGTTCCTGATGATGGAGTTTCTGTTGTTTCATCTAAGTTCTTTGAAGGACCTTCACTCTCCATGTCATCTTCCTTATGGGGTTGGGAACGATCATCAAATTTGACATGGATGGTTTCCTCAACTGTCTTTAAGATAGGGTTATATACCCGAAAGGCCTTAGATGATGATGAGTAGCCTTGAAAATTCCTGAATAGGTCTCTGAATCGAACTTATCCAACAATTCCTTTGTATTCAGAATAAAGCACTTGCAACTGAATGGGTGAAAGTAAGATATGTTTGGTCTCCTTCCATTCCATAACTTATAGGGAGACTTTTTCAACAGTGATCGCAACAGTATTCTGTTCTGAATATAACACGTTGTATTCATAGCTTCTGCCCATAAGTACTTAGGAAGATTCATCTCACACAGCATAGTCCTTGCCATCTCTTGACTCGTCCTATTCTTCCTTTCAACAACTCCATTCTGTTGAGGAGTCCTAGGAGCAGAGAAATTATGGGAAATTCTATTCTCCTCACAGAATAATTTAAACTTCTCATTCTCAAATTCTCCACCATGATCACTCCTGATACTGGCTATAGGTACTCCTTTTTCAATTTGTAACTTTCTGGAAAGGGTCCTAAAACACTTAAAGGATTCATCTTTGTGTGACAAAAAATAATATCCAACAAAATCTAGTAAAGTCATCAATAATAACAAGTCCATATTTCTTTCCGCCAAGACTTATTGTCCTTGTTGGACCAAATAAATCCATATGTAACAACTCTAAAGGTCTCGAAGATGTTACAACATTTTTAGAAGAAAATGATGTTTTAACTTATTTTCCTTTCAAACAACTTTCACAGATAAATTCTTTGTCAAAACTCATTTTTGGTAAACCTCTTACCAAATCAAATTTTGCCAACTTTGAAATGTGTTTAAAAGATACATGACCTAGCTTTTTATGCCAGATTAGTCTTTCTTCTTCAGAAGATAGAAAACATGAAACATTTTGGTCTTGAAAATCTTCTAAGTCAATTTTATAAAGATTATTTCTTCTCTTGGCAGAAAAAAAATATAGACCCATCTTTGTTTCTGACTTCACAAAGATTTTGATTGAACGTTACTAAGAAACCAGAATCACACAATTGACTTACACTAATCAAATTGTGCTTGCACCATCAACAAGCAAAGACATTATCTATGCATGCAAACGAATCTTTACCTATCTTACCGATTCCAATTATCTTACCCTGCTGGTTGTCTCCGAAAGTCACCGATCCTCCCTTCTTATACTGAAGATCTAGGAACATAGACCTTCTTCCCGTCATATGTCACGAGCAGCCACTGTCTAAATACCAACGGTGCTTGTTGAATCTTCCAAGGAAGGATATCTGCAGGAGAAACTATTTTACTCTTTGGTAACCATATTTTCTTAGGTCCTTTCTGGTTAGTAATATGCATATAATGAGTTCTTTGATGCCTTTTACTAAACTGTTGATGAAAACGTGTTTGGTAATACCCTTTATTTTGAGAAAAAGACTTTTTATCATAATGAGACTTATTACCCGTAAACCCTAATCTGGTTTTATCACTCAGATATCTACATTTTCCTAGCATCTCATTCATTTTCTTGTACTCTCAATGAAGGTAGCTAAATCAGATGAAAGACTTTTAATTATAAGCTTCAACTGATTGATCTCATCAGATTTATCTACGACTTTCTTTTTCTCTTCTAATTGTTTCTTTAAGCAGATATTTTCTCTCTCTATTTCTTTTATATGTTTAAGTTTTTCTACATACTTCTTCTTTAACAGTTTGTACTGTTTCATAATAGCATGAGAATCCTCTAATAGTTCTGAATAAGCCTCATGCAAGTTATCATATACAGAAGTTACCTCCTCATCACTTTCTTCCTCGGCTACTAGGCAGATATTAGCATGTTCAGATGTCTCGGAATTTGTATCTGACTCTGATGAATCTAGATCTTCCCAAGTTGCCATCATGCTTTTCTTGCCTTCTCTACTCTTCTTTGGTTTCTTCTTTAGAGTAGGACATTCGGACTTGTAATGTCCAGGTTGATTACACTCGTAGCATATGATAGATGTCTTTTCTGCTTTACCATCATCTTTGCTATTCTTTTTGAAGAATTGACTTCCTTTGGACTTCTTCTTCCACATCCGTCTTATCTTCCAGGAAATGAACGATAATTCATCATCTTCATCACTTGACTCTTATTATGATTCGCTTGAGTCATCATTCTTTGATTCTTCAATTTTTAGTGCTTTCGATGACTTTCTCCTTCTTTGAGTCTTGTGATTCTTTTATCCTGCCTTCAGTGTTATTGACTTGTTGATCGCGGCTCTGTCGATGTGATCTTACGATCGATCCTTGGAAACTGGTCAAATAAAATAAATTCCAAGATTGCTGTATAGAATGCAACCTCGTGTCGTCTCACTTAATTGGAACCAAATAAAAATGGTCTAAACTAGCCTAAATGTCAAAAATTGCAATTGAAGTTGATAAACGGGGGTTTGGTATTTTGGTCAAAACCGATAAAGTAATCAAAATCGAACAAAAAGTATAAAAGAATATTTTTGGGAATTTTGAAATAATGCAATAAACAAAGAATCAAATAAAAATCAAATTGATAAAATCCTCTTAAAAATGAGGCTCAGGCTATCACAGTTCAAAAATGATTTTTAGGGATACAATCCACTAAGTTTCGAAAGATCAACCCTAAAGGACTCTTTAGGTCCAAAGATTTAATTAATAAACTCCATCATTTAAATCTTCGTTAAAAACCTTAGTGTGAGAATAGACAAGCAATTGCAACCGGTCTATTGAATAAAACACAACAATCTCAATCAAACACAATTAGGCAGATAAAGACCGTAAATGCAATATTCAATGACATATATGAAACTTCATATATTAATCGTCAAAAGTTCTACAAAATACTTAGTCCAAATCTCAACATAGTTATCAGCACACGGTTAAACTATAACAATGCTAATCTAGAAATATCGATGCAATCCTCTAACTCAGAAGTTACACAAATATAACTAGATTTCAGATACTATATGATTACTCCCCTTCGAAGCTTCTGTGAACTCAAGCCATTGTTACATCTTCAAAAGGAAAGTTGACTCAGCCACGCATGACTCTGGTTGATCCCTCAGATACTGGAGATGTAACGATGCTCATTTTGGCAGAAGACGCTGACGGTGGTGATGATAGTAGACGATGATGAAAACGTGGAGATGGAATCGAATGTCATCTCCTTCTTCTGCTTCCCTAGTCTGCGTGTTCAAAGTTTTCTCTCCAAGTCTCTGTATGACCTAAAAATGGCAAGTTTTTATATGATGGGGTACGGGCCGGGTCGGAACAGTGAGACAAACTATCCATAAAAAGTCGGATATCCGCCAGACGTGCGTCATTTAATAAAATAAATAAATCAAATTAAATCGCGACGCAGTAATAGCTCGCTTTCGTCGCGTCGTGTGCATCGCCGTGTGTCGCGACGTACGGAAAGACCTATGGTTGTTGACTTCCTGACGTTGACTCCTTTGTTCCTGCAATAAGATAATAGCAACAATTTGCAGTACCAATTGTCCCAATAAAAATTGTAGAGAAATAAGTATCAAATCTTGACAATTTACTGACAAATTAAGAATTGAAAGAACTCGGTATGAGGAACCAATTTAAGCACAAAAAATCATCAATTAGGAGTTAACACATGCACAAGCAGCTATAAAAATGCAGCCAATTCATAGTATAAACTTGGCTCAATCAAATTCCCCCACACTTAGACCTTTGTACTCCTGGACAAAGTTTACAAGAGTCAAAAAGAATACAAGAGAAAAAGAAAATAGCAGCCATACTCAAAATAATAAAATGAAATTGACGCAAGTCACTTCCTCAGAATTCAACCACAGCAAAATGAAAGAGTGCTAATAAAATAAACATTGAAAGAATTCAAGTACAAGAGATTGAACAGAAGAGATAGCACTCAAGATATAGTGTTTTCGCCACTTCTTGTGTCAGGGATATTTTTTCTCTCAATCTACTTAATCCATCTCTTACCATAAGCTTGTGTCAATTCTATTTCTCTACCACAAAAACTATCATTCTGAAGATCAAGAGGACTTTGAGGGTTGTAATGTATGGAAGGCTAAATGAAATGGATGAACAGAAAGAAAGAAAATATGAGCATATGCACTAAACGTGAACTGATGTCAACAGTGGAATGCAAACTAATCATTCGCATAAACAGAATGCAACTTTTTTTTTGTTTACATTTGAACATTTTAGAGACATTGTCTCTTTCTGGACACACAATTTTTTTAAATATATATATATATATATATATTTTATTATGTTATTTTGACATAGGCAAAATAACTGATGACACCACAAGGATATGAATGCAAATGCTCATAATAGGAGGGCTCAAAGGGGCTAACAAGGGATAAATGTGTAGTGGACAGTGTTTAGGAAAATGTGTTGAGAAAGGAACGCCTCTATCATATCAACAAAAATTCAGTCCATTAAGCTTCAAGTAAGAATTGAAACAAGTTTTAGAAAAGAATGAAATAAGTAGATGCACACAAAGATAGAGGAAAAGTTATGGCTCAAATATCCTTCCACAAGGGTATAATCTCCATGAACAATCTCAAGTCTCAAAAACTCACAATGCCACTTTGTTAGCATGCTTCCATTCACTTTGAATTGAGAACATTGAAAGCAAGATTTTGTCAAGGTCAATTAGCATTAAAAGGATGGAAGGTGTTTTCAAAAACTCAAGCATCATTTTGAACCTAGTAAAAACTTTGAAAACAAAAGCCACAAAAGTCTAGTGCGAGATAAATTTGAAATGAGTGGAAGAATTAAGCACGTAATCATTCATGCATGAGTATTACGTCGCGACATGCGAGCGGCGCGCCGAGATTTATGGACGTCGCGACGTAACAAGGATGACGTCGCGACGTATACAAAATCTGAAGAACGTTTCGCCGCGACGTGTGGACACTCGTCGCGGCGAAGAAATGCAGAATGACAGAAAGATAGAAAATTCACCAAGTTTATCAGCAGAATGCACCAATTAGCCAACAATTCATATTGTCCTCAATATCAACATTCATACAATGTGAAAAATAAATGAGGAAACAACTCCCCCACACTTGAAACACACATTGTCCTCAATGAAAAGTAGAGGAAGGAAAAGAGAAGAAGAAGAAGGCACAAAAATCATAGATTGATCATGAAGCGGATTAAGTCAAGGACAAAAGAAACAAAAGAACTAAGGAACTAAATACATGAAAAAAAGACAACAAAAGGAAAGAAATACAAAAAAAGAAAAGAAATACAATAAAAGAAAAGAACTAAAAGATAAAGCTAAGCCGGAGGATCATCACCGGTGGAGTCCGGAGGAGCAAATGAGAAGTACTAGGACCAGCTGAAAGATCCTGGGGAACAGGAGGGATGGGCAGCTGCAGGCGATCCGCAATAAGTGTGAACATCGTATGGTAATACTGGCGGTCTGCAGCCATCTGAGCCTCTATTTGGCGCAAGTCACCGCGAAGAAGGGCAATCGAAGCAGAGGAGGCGGAAGGGGAGGGAATGTGATCACGAGGAGGAGCCTCGGGTGGAGTAACAAGAATAGGAGGAACAGGAGGGGAAGGAACAGGGGCAGAAGTAGCAGGGGGAGGGGAAGGAGAAGAAGGTGGGGAAGGGGTAGATGGGGTAGGAAGGCCACGAGGCTGACGGAGACGGATGTACCGGAAAGCAGGGGCAGGCTCGAAGGTAAGGTTGGTCGGATGTTCCGGGACCCGATAGGCCCGAAACATGTCAGTGATGAGGTAAGAAAATATGAGAGAAGGGTTGGGGTTGGTGGAGAGGATGCATTGACGAAGGGCAGAGGTGATGGCATGGGCGAGATCGACCGGCCGACCGACCATCAACAGATAAATATAAAGAGCCTGCTCCTTGGGAACCATGGCTAGGTGGGTAGTAGGAAGGATGTTGTTGCAGATAAAATGAAGCCACGGACGGGCTTCAGATCGAAGGGCAGCGCGGCGGAAATAACGTTGAGCGCCCCTGGGTTGATACCATTCAATACCCTCAGGGCAGAGAGTATGAAGAACATCATCCCAAGGGTACTCATGTATGAGCTCAGAAGGTAGCAGCAGGGTGTGGGAGGAAGTTGATAATGCTCCCGAATAGAGATGGAAGTAAAGGCACGGGGAATGGAGACACCACGAAACGCAATGCCATAAGAGCCTGAGTAGTGGGCACGGGTGTAGTACTGGCGGACGAAGGTGATGTTCCTAGAGGTACGGGTATGGGCAAGGGTGATGAGGTTGAGTGCGAAGAGTTGGTGGACAAATGGGTTAGTGGCAGGGGTCAAAGGAAAAGGTTTTCCTTGATGGCTCGGGCCTCGCCATGGCGGCAGGCAACATACTCCGGATCAACCTGGAGAGAAGGGGAATGGGTAGGGGAGGGGTGGTGGTGCGAAGAATGTGAGGGTTGAGGAGAGGGAGAATTAGCGGAGAAAACCCCTAAGGAAGGTGGAGAGACGGCGGGATGAGGCGAAACAGGTAGAGCAGAAATAGACTCGTCAAGCGAGTGTGAGGGAGAGGGAAGGACATGAGAAGGGGTCGTGGGACGCTGGGACTTGCTAACGTTCTTTGTGCGAGGCATATCCTGCAAACAAAAAGAAACAGAATAGAAAAATCAATAAGGAATTAAGCAAAAATCAGCCTCCTCGTCGCGACGTGTGGGCAGACGCCGCGACGAGGCCAAGTCCTCGACTAGACGTCGTGATGTGCTGAAGCAGACGTCGCGGCGAGGCAAGGTACTTCGTACGTCGCGACGAGGCAATGCGCTCGTCGCGACGTATCAATTTTTTTCAGACGCATCGCGGCGAGCAATCGCTCGTCGCGGGAAACCTAACTCAAAACCTCTAACAACGCAGACGAAAAACAAGAACATGAAGGACAATGGAACACTTACAAAGATCGGAGATGCAAGAAGGGAGACGGATGTGGACTCAGCAACATAGAGAGAGCGAACGGAGAGAGCTAGAGCAACGACGACGGCGGGAAAAGAAAAGAGTAAGAAGAAAAGAGAAGAAGAAGAAGAAGATGATGATGATGATGAAGCGGCGAAAGAAGATGGAACGTCGCAATGTGAAAAGACAAGAAGGGCTTCGGACAAACGCGAAGACCGCAGGACATAAGGGGCAAAAAGGGTACTTCAAACGACGGGACGTCGCGGTGTCAGAGTGTGGGCACGTCGCGACGTAAGCGCCATATGAACAAGATACGTTGCGACGTATAAATGGAAATACGTCGCGACGAGGGCATAAAAGAGGAACGAGGTACGTCGCGACGTATAAATACAAATACGTCGCAGCGCCTCTGCCAGAAAAGAAAGACACAAACCTGACTTAATCCAATCAACAATCAATCTAAAAATAATCAATCTCCCAAAAATTTATCCTCCAAAGAATGTCATGCTTCTTTAGAAAGATGTAAAGCTAACAAAGGAAAGCAATTTATTCGAACAATGAATGAAATCCTACCTAACTACAGCTAGTCTCTCGCTAGGTTTCTCCCCACACTTAATCAAGATATTCATGCAACACAAAAGTTTTCATCACTTCCAAACAGATGCAAGAATAAAATGAGAATGCAGTAGAAAAAAACTGGTCTCATGGTGGGTCCTCGAAACTTGGGATAGTCACCCGCAAAATCCGAAGTTTCATCCCAACGGCTTAGCTCGTGCGCCCATGTCCAACACTTGACTTGAAGTCTCTCTACAAAATCATCAAGAAGCAAATGTTCTCCAAGAAGAGTGTCGAGAGAAGATGTTAAAGTTTGTGCAAAATCACAACATGCATCATCAATAACCGTGTCAAGCATATTTACTCCAAGCAGAGTAATCCTCATGGGGTGCTTCATTGCTTCATACATGTTGAAGCTCACCTTTGATCGCCAACCTCCATGGTTATCTTTCCTTCCTTCATGCTAATCATTGTACTTGTCAGTCCAAGGAAGGGTCGCCCAAGAATCAGTGAAGTATCCTGCACAACCTTAGTAGACATGTCAAGAACATAAAAATCGGCAGGAAACACTAAACCTTTAACTTGCACCAAGATATCTTCAATTATCCCCACCGGATGCCTAAAGGATCTATCAGCCAACTGGAGGACAACAGATGTAAGCTTAATACTCTTCACTCCTAAGGCCTCATAAACTAACTTATGCATCACATTTATTGCTACCCCTAGATCTAACAAAGCTCTACCGATAGTCACCTTCCCTAAGGTGCAAGGGATGGTAAAAGATCCGGGGTCTTGACACTTGACAGGTATCTGCGGCTTAAATAATGTAGACACATTGGAACTCACTTGCACTCTCTCATTCAGCCTAAACTTCCTCTTGTTAGTGCACAAATCCTTCAAATATTTTGCATAGGCCGGAACTCTCTTCACTAAATCTAGCAAAGGCACATTCACTTCAACCTTCCCAAACAAGTCAATAATTTCTTTTTCATGTTGTTTTGCATTTAGGCGCTTGCTCATCAAATAAGAGTTTAGAAAAGGAAGGTCTTGAATACTTACCTCCTTACCTTTACCTGCTTGCTTGCTTGACTCTCCACTTCCTGCTTGATCATTGGAACTCTCTGAAGTAGTTCCCTTGTTCCTTGAAGCTTGCTTTCTCTCTCTCAGAAGTTCTTCTTCCCTCACACTTTCTGATCTCTTAATCTTATCCTGTGGTGGAGGTACTGGCTCACTCTCAATCTTATCCTCACATGGCTCTTCATCATCTTGAGGCTTAAACCTCACTTGCTTCCCACTCCTGAGGGCAATGGCATTCAAACTCTTCGGGTTCATCACAGTATTTGAAGGAATAGTCCCAATGCTTTTTGCTTGATTTTCACTCATGTTGTTAGACAACTGAGTAACATAGGAATTTATGTTCTCCGCTTTGGTCTCCCATTGCTCCATCCTCTTTTCCAAGGCATTAAACCTGGCAGCAGTCTTTGAGGAATCCTATTGAATCAAAGAAGCAATAGCATTAAACTGGTTAGCATTAGAATTCCTCTCTTCCTTCATCAAGGTCACCATATTGTGGAGCAAATGATTGGTATCCTCCTTTGGTGGGACTACCAGGGCTTGCTGTTGATTAGGGAACTGGCTAGTGGAAGTGTCAGCTCCTCCCCCTTGTGGAAATCTGGTAGGTGCCCTGTTCTCCTCATTCCTCCAACTGAATCTAGGATTAGCCTTCCATCCTTCATTGTATGTGTTGGAGTATGGGTCCCATTTCTGATTCTGCCTGCCTTGATACATTGCCGAAACTTCCTCATATCGTCCTGGGCAAACACTCAAAATATGCATTACCGACCCACAATTTTCACAATTAGGTGCGGTAAGCTCTGTTGAAGTAGTAGAACGATGCACATTCAAATTTTTCAGCTCGGCCGTGATGCAAGACAGCTGTGATGTTATCCGATTTTCCAAAGAATCCACTTTCGATTCTAGGCTTTCCATTCTTTTAGCTTGAGCCGTCAAGGCTCCCAACTCATGCACTCCTCTTTGATCTCTGACACTGTACTGCTGATGGTTTAAAGCCATCTTCTTAATCAGATCCCATGCTTCCAAGGCTGTAAGGTCAATCAGAGAGCCTCCAGATGCAGCATCTAACATACCCTTCTCCTGACTCTTCAACCCATCATAAAAGTACTGCACCAATTGTTCATCAGGAATTTGGTGATGGGGGCATCTGGACAAAAGATCTTGGAAGCGGTTCCATAATCATCAAAGGACTCATCGTTACTCTGACGGGCCGAGTAAATCTCCTTCCTCATGGAAGATGTCCCGAAGTCGAAAGTATTTCTTCAAAAGGCCTTCCTCGATTGGCCCAATATATGGTAAGCATTGGCCACATGCCTAGGAAGACTCATATACCACTCTCTTGCTTTCCCTTCTAAGGACAAGTGAAATACCTTCCAAAGCACTTGATCCAAGGTAGCTCCTACTGGCTTCATACTCTGGCAGATCATTGTCAAAGCACAGAGGTGCATATATGGATCCTCTCCCGCCAAGCCATGAAATTTAGGAAGAGAATTAATCAACAAGCCTTTAATCTCAAAATTAGCATCAAAATTAGGGCAAGCAAAGATAAATGGATCATAATGAACATCGAAGTTGTTGCTTGCCTAATTGTCCCACGCCTCTGGTTCTCATTGTTTTCTCCCTCTCTCATGCTCACCATTTCCTCCATTAGTCCCATTTCTAGGTTGGTGAACAGGATAATCAGGATTCGGAAAAATGTTTGGATTCTTAGCCATATTCTCACTATCTCGCTCAACTACTCTCTGTCTCTCTTGTTCTTTCCTTTCTTTCCTAAGTCTCCTCAAATGTCTCTCAACTTCGGGATGGAATTGAACAAGTCTACCTCTCCTGGGCATGCACCAAAAAATCAATCCACAAATAAAATGAATGGTAACAAAATTGCTCACAGTCACACAAGATCGAATAAAAGTGAAATGCGATGAATGCGAGAGTATGGATGTATGAGTGTGTATGTGTGAAAATAAAAATGTGCAAAGTAAGAGACAAAAATCAAAGTATGATGTATTTGTGTGCAAAAGGGAATCAAATCTATACTATGAACAAGCGTAAAGATCAAACTATACTAAATGCAAGCAAAAACAATGATTCCTATTATCAACGACAAGTCAAAAGAATGACAATGGCTATCCGATGGTAAACCAATTTCTTGGTTCCCCGGTAACGGCACCAATTTGATCGCGGCTCTGTCGATGTGATCTTACGATCGATCCTTGGAAACCGGTCAAATAAAATAAATTCCAAGATTGTTGTATAGAATGCAACCTCGGGTCGTCTCACTTAATTGGAACCAAATAAAAATGTTCTAAACTAGCCTAAATGTCAAAAATTGCAATTCAAGTTGATAAAAGGGGGTTTGGTATTTTGGTCAAAACCGATAAAGTAATCAAAATCGAACAAAAAGTATAAAAGAATATTTTTGGGATTTTGAAATAATGCAATAAACAAAGAATCGATAAAATCAAATTGATAAAATCCTCTTGAAAATGAGGTTCAGGCTATCACAGTTCAAAAATGATTTTTAGGGATACAATCCACTAAGTTTCGAAAGATCAACCCTAAAGGACTCTTTAGGTCCAAAGATTTAATTAATGAACTCCATCATTTAAATCTTCGTTAAAAACCTTAGTGTGAGAATAGACAAGCAATTGCAACCGGTCTATTGAATAAAACACAACTAGGCAGATAAAGACCGTAAATGCAATATTCAATGACATATATGAAACTTCATATATTAATCATCAAAAGTTCTACATATTACTTAGTCCAAATCTCAACATAGTTATCAGCACACGGTTAAACTATAACAATGCTAATCTAGAAATATCGATGCAATCCTCTAACTCAGAAGTTACACAAATATAACTAGATTTCAGATACTATGTGATTACTCCCCTTCGAAGCTTCTGTGAACTCAAGCCATTGCTACATCTTCAAGAGGAAAGTTGACTCAGCCACACATGACTCTAGTTGATCCCTCAGATACTGGAGATGTAACGATGCTCATTTTGGCAGAAGACGCTGATGGTGGTGATGATAGTAGACGATGATGAAATCGTGGAGATGGAATCGAATGTCGTCTCCTTCTTCTGCTTCCCTAGTCTGCGTGTTCAAAGTTTTCTCTCCAAGTCTCTGTATGACCAAAAAATGGCAAGTTTTTATATGATGGGGTACGGGCCGGGTCGGAACAGTGAGACAAACTATCCATAAAAAGTCAGATATCCGCTCGTATGTCGCGACGAATAAAATAAATAAATCAAAATCGTCGCGACGTGTGCAATCATCTGCTCGTCGCGTCATGTGCATCACCGTGCGTCGCGACGTGTGGAAAGACCTATGGCTGTTGACTTCCTGACGTTGACTCCTTTGTTCCTGCAATAAGATAATAGCAAAAATTTGCAGTACCAATTGTCCCAATAAAAATTGTAGAGAAATAAGTATCAAATCATGACAATTTACTGAAAAATTCAGAATTGAAAGAACTCGGTATGAGGAACCAATTTAAGCACAAAAAATCATCAATTAGGAGTCAACACATGCACAAGCAGCTATAAAAATGCAGCCAATTCATAGTATAAACTTGGCTCAATCACTTGTCCCTTTTGGGCTTGTCTTCAACATCGAGCTCTACTTCATGAATCTTCAGTGATCCAAGCAACTCGTCAAGCTTTAGAACGCTCAAGTCCTTAGCTTCCTGCACTGCTGTAACTTTTGGTCTCCACCTCTTCGGAAGATTTCTTAAGATCTTTGTTATGTGATCTTGGTTATTGTACGTTCTTCCAAGGGCTTTCAATCCATTGACAATTGTTTGAAATCTTTCAAACATTTGATCTGTTGGATCCCAAATCCGGAACCCAACTACTTAATCCGAAACCCTTATACCTATATACAAGTATAAGGTCAATGAAAGTCCTCCGCATAAAACTCGTAGGATTCATCGTAAATAACCTCCAATTAAAATAATCTTCTTAGGACCCAAAATTAAAATCCAATTCCCAAGCTGATATGAAATTTCATGCCGCTATAAAATCAGCAATGAAAATCACTTCAATCGGAGCTTCCTTGATTTCGCTAGAATTTTCCAAAATGCGGACTCATGTTCTATAATTTTCAACCAATTGCTTCACTTTGATTGAATCCATAATTTCAATTTAATTCCTAAAACTCTCAAATTTGCTTAATAAAGGGAACAATGAGTTTAGAAAACTAATGCTTCGAAAATCGAGAGAATAGGAAGTCAATTGCAAAAGTTATAAGAGGAAAATCGGAAATGAGCAAATGAATAATAATCAGCCAAATTCCGACCCTCCTAGCTTCTTACTCCTAACTCCGAATAAGACATATCATACCTCTATGGAAAGATGAAAAGGCCCTTTTACATTTTTCATGAAGGATGGAAAAACCGATTCTCGCTTTAAAGGGGCGAAAAACCCTTCCGAAGGTTCAGCCCAAAATACCATATGAGTAGTAATCCGAGAATCAAAAGCATAGGGGACAACAATTTTCAAATGTTCATAACTTTTTCATCTTAATTCTAAAAATGACCCATTTTACCTCGTTGGAAAGATAAAAAGATTCTCTACAAATTTCATGAAGGGAACAAAAATCGAAACAATCATTTAGAGGGGTAAAAACACAGCCAAAGGTTCAGCCTAAAAACTAGCCAATGAAACAGTAATTTACCTAAATGAACAAAGAATCATCAACATTCCCAACCTCTTAACTTTTTATTCCTAACTCCAATAATTGCAAATCATACCTCATTTTAAAGATAGAAGGATAATCTACATTTTTCATGAAGAAAGAAAAAACCAAATCAGTCTCTAATTGGGCTAAAAATCCCTCCGAAGTTGCTGCAAAATTTCAGTCCCTCATGAACAGTAGCTGAAACCTTTCCACTCTCATAACTTTTTCATCCTAAGTCCAATTGAGACAAATTTTATGTCGTTGGAAAGCTCTAATCATGCTCTACATTCTTCAAGAAGATCTCTCAATTCAATTCAAACACTAAGAGAGTCTAAATCACCAACAAAGGTTTGTCAAATTTTGCCAAAAATTTGACAGCACCTCCTTTAAAAGTTCACTATCCAAACTTCAATTCAATTAATCCAACTCAAGTACCTGCATCAAAACCTCTATCTTCAATCTCTCACAACACACACCAATCCAAATATCCCAAAAGATCAACTTCAATAGCAACAACACACTCCTAGCATTCTAATCATATCCAAACTATAACACAATTACATTTCCCCCTTTCTTGTCAAATTCAAACCATACAATGATGCAATTGTTTTAAAACATGCATGAATTGCACAAAATACATTAGAAATGAACATTCTTGCATTCATATGAAAATATGAGTTATTACAAGGCTTTATAGGGCATTTTAAGCCACTACATCAAATCCCAAAATACAAGCTTGCAAAAGCATCATTTGCCCAAAATGTATCTAAAGCATTGATTTACAAAAATTAACTTGAAATACAAAAATTATCCATTTCTGGAGCAATGCCTTTAAGCTCGATGGTCGATCTCGTGCTCCTCACCTGGAGATGGGACGGAATTAGAGGGGGTGAGCTTACGCTCGTGAGTAACATGTTTATACTTATGCAAATAAGCTGAATTTATTTCATTATCCATACTGCTAGCAAAATCTCTCATCAAACAATCATACAACTTTGCATTTCATAAATTCATCAAGTTAAAAGCATAACTTTCATGATTCATGCGTCTATCATTCTTGCAAATACATGCTAACACATAAACACATAGCTAATGGTTCGGTAAGATAAGTCCATTAATAATCGGCGAACTACACAAGTGTAGTCGATATCGAGAGAGTCCAAAAGGAACATCCTCGCCACAATCGGGCGGTAGGGCGAAGCCTAATCTGGCCAACGTGCACGTGACTCTGCTGGGTGGACTTAATTACCCCACATAACATGAATTCATGCATCAAAATCTAGACTTTTCTTGTCCAACTGGCTGATTTCTAAAAATGGATTTTTCATGCATCCAAATAGCTGATTTTTGAAAATGTATTTCATGCTTAACTCGAGTTTCATGATTTCACTAATATTCATGCTCATTCAATTCATGAACTTGTCAAGCAATATCAAGCAATGTCATATACTGTTCAAACTCTCACATAATGGCAATCATAAATCAATTTATACACAATCAAAACTCAATCAATGCTCATCCCAAGGTAGTTGGAAAACATTAATTTCATTTGTTGAAATAGTATTTAAAACTTACTAGCATAAAGATAAAAATGAAACCCACCTTATATCTTGCTTAATCCTTGCTTAGGAGTGTTCTTCTCCTTGCTCTTCTCCTCTCTCTTGCTCTACTTCAAGAGAAATAAAAACCCATTTCAACATAACTTCACTTGAAAATCTACATAACCTCTTATATGAAATTAACTTCAAAATCACTAAACCCACTTCATTTCTAAGCTTTCTACACCATAACCAAACTAAAAGCTAACACTTGAAATCATGACTTACCTTGGTTCTTGACTCAACCAAAGAGTTTCTTGGTTCAAGGTGTAGCTTAGCTCTTCCTCTATACTTTTCCTTCTTGAACTTTCTTCAAACACTTACATAATCTCTTGGAAACTCAAAACCTAGCCAAGCTTTTCTTTTTCTTCTTCTCCCTTCACCTTCCACGAACTCTCCCTCTCTCCCTCTAATTTTCGTAACTTCCTTCTCTTCTTCTACTAGCCCACTTAATTCATTCTCTTTTATACTACTTACTAACTTACTTAAGCCTATAGGCCTAAAGCCCAACTCACTTCTTCTTCCTTCCTTCTTATATTCTCTTTAAACTACTCAAGCCCATTTATCTTTTAAGCCCATCTTATTCTCCTTTCCTTTTCTACCTCATTAAGGCCCAACTAACACATTTAATCTCATTAACTCACCACCTAACTCTTTAATGCTATCACATACTAATTAATGTCAACTCAATTAATGCTAACATAACTTACTCAATTAATCTAATCATGCTTAATTTTAAAAAAAAAATTGGGGCTAACATGATCAATAGATTCTTCTTTTTTCATATTGAAAAGCTCGTACTGGTGCACAAGAATGCTTATCTTGGATTCTTTGACCTGGTTTGTTCCTTCATGAGCGATGGACAATGTGTCCCACATTTCCTTTGCAGTTTCGCATCCATGAACTTTGTCATACTCACTCCTGCTTAGGGCACACGTCAAGAAGAATTTCGCCTTAGAGTTCAACTGAATTCTCACCTTTTGGTCAGCAGTCCATCTGGTCCATGGAATAAGATTTCCATCTTCGTCTACTGGTGTATATGGTCTATTCTCTATCACATCCCAAAGGTCGACATGAGTAGATTCTATAAACAACCGCATTCTATCTTTCCAGTAATGATAGTCTTCTCTGTTGAAAGCTGGAGGTCTAGTGACTGAGGCACCTTCTGCAATGTATATATGTGATTCTTTCATTATCTTTAATCCACACTTTGCTACAGTGATTCTTGGATATCGAGCTTTGATACCAATTGAAGTGAATCACACGTTAGTACAATGCTTATAATACGATAACGAATACACGAGAAGGGGGGGTTGAATTGTGTATTCTCCTTTTTGAAAAAAAAATCTTTCAAAACTATTTTGTTAAAAAAAAACAAGTTCTTTTACAGAAACTTCAGTAAACTCGAATAAATCAAACCTTTGAAAACTTGTTTCGAAATTTAAGTAATAACAAAACTTTGAACTTAAAGAGAGATAGAGTAGAGTAGGAGTTGACATAGTGATTTTATACTGGTTCACCCCAAACCGTGGGCTACGTCCAGTCCTCAGAAGTCTTTCTGAGATTTCACTATCTCTTCAACGTTTACAAGTATTCTTTCCGAGCCTCTTCAGGTCTCTACACTCAGTATTCTTTCACTCTTAGCCTCTGCAGGCTATCTGCACTACTTTCTTACAAAAGTATTTGAACTTTGTTACAGTAATACTAGCTCTCAGCTAATTTGCACAATTGTTGTTGAACCCTAATTCCGGAATCCAACTCAAACCAAAACCATAACACTTACTAACCTGCTCTGATACCACAAATGTTGGACCTCGTTCCCGGAACCCAACCTCGAAACAAAACCATCATACTTACCTGTAATCCGATGGAGTTGCCTTAACCTTCATCGATACATCTTCTTGCTTTGATACCACAAATGTTGGAACCCGATTCTGGAACCTAACCAAAGCGTGGTTCGCTGAAATCTCTTTTTACTCTGCTACTAAACATGATGAGCCCCGAACTCAGAATCCGATCATTGAACCAGAACATTGGTGTATACCACAGAATTCGCGAAGCTTACAATCTTATTTCGATATATAAATACATATGCATAACCAAAATTTTTCAGCCCAAAAATCATATCATAACAATAACTCCCTCAAGAAGACCAAATTCTCACTCAGTATCAAAGGATAGAATACTACAAGCTTTAATGGCATTCCACGCCACAATACAATACCAAGATCGAATATTCGAATATACAAAGATTCAAATCCTATAATTTCCAATACCAATTTAACATAGAATAATATAATAAGTACACATATAAATCGAAACCTTCACTTCCCTTTACCCGATCTTCTTCTCATCACCTGTGGATGGGAATGAAGGGGGGTGAGCTTATAGCTCGTGGGTAACAGGTTTATAACAAAGAACAAGCAAAACCGTTGAAAAAGTTCATTTGCTGTACAAAAATCATAATAAGTTCATAAAATGCTTTGCTCCTAAATTCTCAGTCAAATCCGAAATTCTGAGTCAATCTCGTAGTTGAAAAGTGTAATTGCATAGTGAAAAATGTCATCACATCCACACAACATGTTCATTCAATCACCAATATAAAATGCTCAATTTATGCACATACTTGACAATTCATAGATGCAATGCACAAACAAACGGCTCGGGAGTTTCGTAAACGATCCGGATAAACCGAAGGTAAATCCGTAAACAAAACGAGTCCGATTTCTCAAGGATCTTGTGGCCTCAAGCGGGCAGCCAGAAGAAGGCTTTATGTCAACGTGCACGTGACTCCATCCGTAACTCTCTTACCCAAACAAATCACATATCCATTCGTTTCATGCTCAAAGCATTTTATCGAAACTTTCGTACTTTTCATGCTCTATTCTTTCTTTTCCGAATATACAAAATGCCATGAATTTTCCCAAGGCATGATATAAAATGTTCAAATCATTTTCATCTCTATTTTTGAAATTCATTAGAAAAGTTCATATGTTGAAACATGTAGAAATTTTTGCAAATCATTCAATCGAAACAAAACGATATTTATAAAGAAATTGAAATCATTCTTGATTTGGGAGAAAACTTTAGTGGTTCATTACTAAATCATAAACATGAAACCCACCTGAAATCCTTGCTCGGATATATGCATAAAAGATACCTCTCATCTTGATCCTCTTGCCTTCCTTGATTCCCTTAATCAAATGCAAAATTCCTATTCGAATAGGAATACAAATTAGGGACCCAAAAATCACACATTCACTAAGATAAATTCTAAACAAACCCAAACTCTGCCAAAGTCTAAACATTCAGGTCACTTTTTCCATAAAAGTCCTCATTGTCTTACATTTCTATTGACTCCAAAAACATTCAATTTGGTTCAAAAACCCAAAAGTTATACCCCACACAAATTGAGACTATCCTTATGCTGAAACAAGAATCTATACCCAACTTCTGACCAAACTTTAAAAGTCTTATAGTCTGACTTTCAATTTCATTGCTTCATAAAACTTGTAAAACTTTCACTCTATTTTCCAACGAATCAAAAATCATATCATTTGGATATCTACAGCCCAAGATATAACCAAAATAACAAAATTCATCCCTACTGGAAACAGGGGGTTCATTGCGACGAGGCCACACGCTTCAAGGGCGAACGGCAACACGCCATGCCATGAACGATCCGCGATATGTCATGCGCGCAAGACGATGGACATTCGCCACAAGTGCACTTTCATGTCTTGGCCATGGCACCCTGGATGCACGCGGCGAAACTTCTCCTTGCACGTCGCGGCATGCTCAAGAGCACGTCGCGACGTGTGGATCGGGGAACCGACCCCGAACCCCAAATTTTTCAGCTTTTCTCACTTCAATCCTTCCACAAACGCAAATGCAACACATCTAAACCTTGATTCAAGACTTAGAATACATTTCTAACCCATTCAAACCTTAAAATCAATCACAAACTCATCAACCCAACGATTTCATCTAGGTTTTTCCGAAAACCCTACATAATCGGTTATAACCTCAAACAAAATGATTCTAAGGTTTAATCCAACTAAAACAAGATTAAAAGAAGCTTATACTTACTTGGAAGGCTTCAATCCTTCAAAAATCAAAGACTCTAGCTTTCCCCTCTTTTCTTCTTCTTCTTCTTCTTCATACGACACTCTCCCTCTCTTCTCTCCTTTCCCCTTTTCTTTTCTTTCTCACCCTACGATAACTCTTCCTTTCCTCTTTCTCAATTCTTCTTCTTTTAATTCTCTTAATTTTCAAATGCCCATTTTGCCCCTTTCATTTAAGCCTTAGGCCTTATAACCTTAAGTGTCATGACCAAAATACTCTTATACATTCTTACCATTTTTAATACAACCAAACCATAAAATAAATTCGACCAACACTTACATAACAAATAGATCCAAAACTTTATCCATCAAATCTCATAATTCAGTTAAATTGAATTATAATCGTGCTTAATTCAATACGAAAATTCGGGGGCCAACAATTGTCTCACAGATAAGCTTTTTTTTTGTGTACGTAAATCAATTAACTCAACTTTTTGTTAACTTTGCAATCTTTGCGTTCGACTTCGACTTATATTTATAGCCTTCTTTTGCAACTGCTTCATGATTCTTGCTTCTTGAATCTTGAAAGAAACCGTTAATCAGTTGAGTTCTATAACTAACTCGAACTGACTCTTGCGTCTTCTTTTGAATTCTGCGTCTGCTTTTCTTCGTCTGGATTTCTGCGTCTGCTTTTCTGCGTCTGTATTTTTACGTCTTTGTTTCTACATCTATGTTTCTACGTCTGTGTTTCATTTTGCGTCTGCTTTTTAATCTGTGTCTGCTTTTCTTTGTCTGCGTCTGTGTTTTATTCTCCATCTGTTTGTTTTCTATTTTACGTTTGCTTTTACTACTTCTTTGTTATTAATCAAAATCATATATATGCAAAGTCATTTTGACTCAACATATGCCACTTGTGAACATGGTGCTTTTGAGAAATACTTTAGGTATGATGGTTATTTATATCGCCAAAATTGTTTATGCGTGCATAATTGTTCATTGCGTGAATTATTTGTGTTTGAAGCCCACGGTGGAGGACTTATGGGGCACTTTGGTATCGCTAAGACCTTGGACATATTGCATTAGCATTTTTATTGTCCGGGCATACGAAAGGATGTAGAATGCATTTGTGCCCATTGCGTTGCTTATAAGCAAGCTAAATCGACCACTAAACCTCACGGCCTATACATGCCCTTACCTGTACCTAGTCACTCTTGGATGGACATTTCTATTGACTTTGTTGTAGGGTTGCCAAAGACAAAAAAGGGTGTAGATAGCATTTTTGTTATTATGGACAGATTTAGTAAGATGGCTCACTTTATTACTTGTAAAAAAACAGATGATGTTGTGCATGTTGATTGTTCTTTAAAGATGTTGTGAGATTGCAAGGTATTCCTAGGTCAATAATTTCGGATAGGGATACCAAGTCTTTGGGCCATTTTTGACATGTTTTGTAGGGAAAATTGGGAATGAAATTGTTGTTTTTTACTACTTGTCACCCACAAATCGATGGGCAAATGGAAGTTGTGAATAAAACGTTAGGGAGTTTGTTGCATGTTGTGATAGGAAAATTTTTGAAAACGTGGTCTAATTGCTTACCGTTTATTGAGTTCGCTTATAATCGTAATGTGTATTCTACTATCGGTTATTCTCTTTTTGAAATTGTTTATGGCTTTAACCCTTTAACTATATTAGATACGATGCCTTTACCTTTGTCTAAGTTAACTAGCCTAGATGGAGAGAGGAAAGTCGAGTTGGTTCAAGAGTTACACGAGAAGGCTAAGCAACATATGGAGCGCAAAAATGAGGTTTAAACACACTAGGTCAACAGAGGACGCAAGGAGGTGATCTTCGAACCCGAAAATTGAGTTTGGATTCATCTTTGTAAGGAGAGGTTTCCTAACCATAGGCGGTCCAAGCATGATTTTTGAGGAGATGGTCCTTTTCAGGTCTTGGAAAGGATCAATAATAACGCATATAAAATTGACTTGCTCGGTGAGTACAACGTGTTCGCTACTTTTAATGTTGTTGACTTGTCTCCGTTTGATATATATGCAAATTCGAGGACTAATCTTTTCGATGAAGGAGGGGTTGATATGAGTAAGGCTACACATGACTAATATATCAACAGACATCAAGATCAACACGACGTTAATCGAGACTTGATGCTACCTCCTAGGCCTACAAGTTGGACTCAGTTTAAAAGATTCAAGGCCGTGTTAAATTCATTCATGGCTCGCGTGGTTGATGATGGACTCCGGAAGAATCAAAATTCTCACTCGCAGTTTCAGTTTGTCAGTTTGAGCCAAGTTCTGAGCCTAAACAGCCCTTGACAGGTGCGTATGCTAGGCACGTATGCCAGCGCCCAGCAGGTCATACACCAGACGCGCAAAACATTTTCCTACTATTTTTAGATGATTTAGATAGTATTATTTTACCTATTTAGGCCCAGGATGTTGGCCCACTTTCAAGTTATTTTGCTACTATAAATAGTTGCCTTGACATTAGTTTTAGGGTTACACTTTGATAATTTGAGAGCTTTGTGAGGAATTTCTTCAAGTTCTTGTTGTTCCACGAACCCTAACTTTACTTATCAATTAATCTCAATTGTCGCATATTTTTTTGGTTCAATTTTTCTTGGTTTACTACTTGGTCTAGGTTGCTTGGAAAATTGCGATCCTTGAGGTCTAGAAAAGTATCGAAAATCTTGCATATTTAGTTTGTTTAAAGGCTGCCGAATCATATCAAGATTAATCTCCTTCCGTTATTGGACAACAACTAATAAACTCAAATAAACATATTCAAATACCATATCCTTACCCTCTCCAATAGCAACTTGGTTTTGGAGATCTAATCTCTTCCTCTAGACCATTCTTACTATTCCTGTTGGGACCCGATCCGGGAACCGGATCCCAACTGAAAAACAGAAACGGATACGACGAACGAGGCAAAGTCGATAAAGACAAACAAAGCGAACGCGGAATTAAATCGAATGCAAATTGAATACAAATCGCAAGCAAAGCAAACAAGCGGATCAAGTTTACCTGAAGCAAATTCCGACATCCGTAACAAATATGATAGACAACTTATCGCGTTGGAAACACTAAGACATTCCAAATCCGGTATATATTTTTTCTTTTTTTCTTTTTCTTTCTTTCTTTTTCTCATTTCTTACATCTTACACACTTTAATCATCTTTCATACAAATCATAAATCTCATCCGAAACCATCTAATTCTTATTTTTATTCTTTTTCAACTTATTATCTCTCGAAATTTCGGCAGCATAACGGTTGCCTTTCATAAAACCCAAAACCTGCAAGGGTTTAAAAACACTTCTAAAATTCTCACACAAAAACCAAAATCATCGGACTCTCCCTTCCGGAATCCAAACACCAGCAAACGCAAACCTATACCTAACACTTCCATAATTCTCAATCAACCAACACAAACAATCTCGTTATCCATATCCAAATCGCAATCATCACATTTCTAATCAATATACAATCCCTATTTATAACCAATTACATACATAATTCACAACCCTACACAAACTCAAAAATCATATCATCCATAGCCAAATCAACAACCATATCTCAATTCCATAAACAATGTCAGAAATCAATCCAAAACCTAACCAATTATAATCATAAAATCAATATCCAAGTCTCGAATTCATATACATCCCGTAATAAATGCTTGATATACACAAAAGGCAAATCAAGCCAAAAACAATATTAATAGCCAAATCTCAAGTTACACAAAAATACAAATGCTGCAAAATCCAACTCGACGCTCTTTCATCTGATCTCCTGCTCGAATACCTGGAGATTGGGGGATGAAAGGGGGGTGAGCTCGATGGCTCAGTGGATAACACATTTATAAATTGAAAAATAAGGAAAAATCATTTTTCATAAGCTTTTGCCAAAAGACTTAATTTTCAAACTTTGCAACTTTTCAAACATTTCAACTTTTCAAACATTTTCCTCAAACCTTTTTATTTTTTTCAAACTTTTCATAATAAATTCCATTGTTCATTTCTCAATTGTCTCCTATTTTTCATAAGCATGAATGCACACATAAAAGCACAAATCACAAAAATCACAAATCAAACACATAAAACATAACAAACGGCTTGGGTCGGTCAAAAAACGGAACGTATTGCACATTCCCGCAAAGCGGTTCTGTGCAGCCGTGAACAGAACGTACTACACTTTCCTGCATAGCGGTCCAGTGTAGCCGTGAAGGAGTCCAAATCGAACTCCAAAGGTTTCTAATGGGCAGGTGGGAGAAGGCTTTAATTTTCAAATAGAGACAGTGCACTGACTCACATGAGGGACCTAACCAAACCCACTTATCACATATTTCATACATACAAATCAAATTGCCCGAAGGCATATTTCGAAAATCTTAGCATTCATATCGAACACATCAAACAATAGGCCATTCACAAACTTTCATAATGCTCATAACAATTCACATTACAATCCAACATCACAAAAGATGTAGTCATTGTGGCAATTACACAAAATCATAACACAAATGAACATTCATTCTTTCAAATAATGAAGTCCTTAATTTCTCAAATTATTCAAAACTTTAGAATAATAATGTGTTGGACCCCGAACCTTGAGTGACAATTTGACTTAGTAATCTGAGTGATAAAGTTGATGAGTTGATTGAAATTGAGTTGAAAATCATGACTAAAAAGAGAAAGAGTGAAAATATGAAAAATTGTGTAATAGTTGACTTTTTGGCCTTGGAAGGTTGACTTTTGATTGAGGCAAAATTTGATAAAATGGTCTTCTGGAAACTTGTAGGTTATGTTAAGAGCTTTCTGTAGATATAAAGTTTACAATTTTTCAATATCGGGAGTGAAAGTTATGATCAGTCAAAGTTTATGTTTGATAAGGTTGACTTTTGACTTTAATTATGATGACTAAATCTTTGACTGAGAAATTAACCTAGTTAGAGGTTAATTGAGCTTTGATGTTCTTCATGAAAATTGAAGGGTTTGTTTTGATCTTTATTTCGATATAAAGTATGCAATTTTTTGATCTCGGAATAATAAGTTATGATTTTTACAAGTTTGTATAGAGGATAGTATCTTTGACCAAAAAATGGACTTCCGTAGGAGTCGAATTGATGTTTATGTCCTTCGTGAAAGATTTAGAGCTTCCCGCAAGCTTTCTATAGAGACTAAGTTTGTCAAAATTAGAGTTCGGAATTAAGAGTTATGAATTTTGGAAGTTTTGGATTTTTTATGTGAAAAAAAAATGAAATTGATTCATCCCCGTCGCTAGGGCGACGCATTGCCCTCGCGACGGCAGGCGTTCCGCCCGCGTCATCAGGGAGACGCGTCGCCAGGGCGAGCGAGCGCTGTTCGCCTAACGCTGGCGTTTAAGCCTCGCACGACGCCTGCTTTGCTCTTTTGATTTTCTTGACTTTCCTTTCACAAATCTGACCTTTGTTCACTATTTTGTTTATATCTTTTCCGTCCGACATTTGATTGAGTCGATTCTTATGGCGTCGGATTCCTGAGACAATTATCTACATTCTCATAGAAATTTGTGAATTTTTTAGATTAAATTAATGGTGATTAAGTTAATCAAATTTAGTTGGGAAATTTTCCGAACATAGTTCAGTGTTTTGTGAAATTCGGGATCTACAGAGATCCGATTGAAGCAATTCTTGAGGCGAAATAAAGATAAGACAAGGGGCTACAAATCATATGAAGACATTAAATGTCAAATTTGCCCCTAAGACTTTTAATTTCTGAATTTAAGTTCGGATTAGGGTGAAATTTTTGGATTAGGAACACCTGAGAGTATTTTGAGCATAACTTTTGATCTGGGAATCGAAATGAGACGATTATTGTTTTGAATTAAACTAGAGACATAAGGATATAATTGTTATGAAGACATTGAAATGCAATTCTGGGATTAAGAATATGAATTTTTGGACGGAAATAATCGTTCATGGAAAATGTCTTAGAATATGGATATTCCCGAACTGTTTTGCGCATAATTTTTGATGTAGTGCTCCGAATTGAGCGCGGTCAGTGGCGTTGGATTCGTATGATCGAGAGGAACATTTTTCAAGAAGGAAGTTTTGACAAATTCCTTCAAATTGATAGTACGAATCAGACCCACAAGTGAACATGACTTAAAGTAACATGACAAGGGCATTTTAGTCTTTTCATCAATTTTAAATGACATGGCTTAATGTGATGAGTTGTCATGTATGGAAGAGTCTAGAAAATTAAAAGAAGGGAATGAAAAGAGTGAAAATTGATTTTAGAAGAAGAGAAGAAAGAAATAAGAAGAAGAGAGAGTGGAAGTTTCGTATATGGAGAGGAAGAGAGAGAAAGTGAATTTTCGAAATTTATGAGACTTTTAGCTTGAGTTTTGAGTTGTTTTCAAGGAAAAGGAGAGAAGAAGAAGAAAGCTTGCTTTGGGAACCAAGAATTTTCGAAAATGAAGAAGAAAAAAGCTAAGAGAAAAATTTGGATTTTAAGTTTTGGTTAAGTTTTTGGTTTAGATTATTTAGAAATGATGTGGGTTTATGTGCTATGAGTTTTATTTTGTGATTGATGAGTTAATTTTGGTTATGGAAGATTTTAGAGAGAGAAAGCTTAGTGAGGAAGATGATGAATAGTAAAATTTGGGGGTTTTTGAAATTGATGATTTAGATGGCTTGAATTAGTGATGAATTTGAGATATCCTAAATTAATTTTGATGTTTATGCTTTAGGTGAAGTTTAATTTGAAAAATTGTAAATTGGGGGTTTAGGCCAAATTAGAGATTTGGGGGTTTTCCCAAATTTTGTGAATTAAAGGTGTAGAATCATCAAAAATAGCATGAATTAATGAAATATGGAATTAATTTTGAAGAAATTATGTTTTATGAGATTGAATTTGGGTGTATTGGTTTAGGCCAATTTTGAAAATTGGGGATTTTCAAAATTGGAAATTGAAATAGCTTGAAAATATGATAATTATGAATTTCCGATAGTTAATTAAAGGAATTATGCAAATTTATGATGTGAATTTGGGTGATTATGGCTTAGGTCATATTTTAATTGAAAGAAGGAAAGAAGCGAGGGTCAATTGGAGCTTGAAATCAAGTTTCGGCATTTAATTCGAGGTGGGTAGCATATTTATATTTTGATTTGTAAGTTATATATTATTTTTCGAAAATTCAAGGAAATGAAAGAAAAGATTTTCGTACTTTATTCGTTTCCGAATGACTTTTGAAACATTATTACAAGCTTAAATTTATTGTTTGAAATGATTTGATAAATCGATAGAAATTTACGAAAATTCATATGTTATGAGTGCATTGATAAACTGTGCAAAGTGTTGAATTTGTGGAATTACTTGATTTGATTTAATTGTATGAATTGTGTAGAACTGAGAATGTGTATAGTATGCTGCGTATGAAAAACAAGATTTTTGAAAAGTGCCTTCGGGCAATTTGAATTTCTGTTTTCAATATGTGTTATGTGGGTTTGGTAGGTCCTTTGGTGAGTCAGCGCTATCTCTATGTGTATAGCCTTCTCCCGGCTGCCCGCTAGTGGCACGGAGTCTCGATTTCGACTCCTTCACGGCTACAATCGGACCGCTTATGCGGAAAGTGTAGTACGTTTCGTTTCACGATCGCAGACAGACCGCCAATGGATGCGGCAAGACGCTCGCTTGGACCTAGCGGATCATTCTGATATGTTATGTGTTTTCAATTTTGTTTCTTTATGTTGCATTCATATTTATGAAAATTCGAGAATTTTTGAAAAAAATAAGAAAAAGGTGAGATGACTATGAAAAGTATGAAAAATATGAAAAAAAGGGTTTGAGGAAATTGCTTGAAAAATTGTAAAGTTTGAAAAATTAGCCCTTTTGGCGAAAGATTATGAAAAATGATTTCGGCTTATTTGTCACTTTATAAATGTGTTATCCACGAGCTTCCGAGCTCACCCCCCCTTTCATCCCCATCTCCAGGTTTCGAGCAGGAGATCGGATGAAAGAATGTGAAGACGTTAGTTTCGACATTTGTATAAGTTAGAGTTTGAGTAATCTAAATTTGAGTATGGATATGGGAAAAATGTATTTGTGTATAAAGTTGAGAATTGTGAATGATTGTGAAATTTGTATATGAAATTATGGATAATTTGGGAATATATATGTATGATTGACTTGGGAATTTGATTGAATTATGAGTTTGGTATTGAATTGAGAATTATGGAAGTATTAGAATCAAGTTTGCGTTTTGCTGGTGTTTGGGTTCCGGACGGGAGAGTCCGATGATTCTGAGATCTGTTTGGCATTTAGAAGTGTATATCTTTACCCTTACAGGTTTGGGTTAGGATTAAGGCAGCCGTTATGCTGCCGAAAGTTCGATAAAAATTAGTATGAATATGATTTTTGGGTTTAAGACCAATGTGTAAGAATATGGTTAAGTTCTGAGATTTCGCATGAGAAAGAATTTCCAAGGAAAAAGGATATAAGATTTCTTTGTATGAGTTTGATAAATGAGTATAAGAAGAAGAAAAATATATACCAATTTTGGAACGTCTTAGGGTTTCCAACGCGATTGTGATCCTGTGTTCCTTCGCGCTTTCGGATGTCGGCATTTGTTTCGCTATGATTTGTATTCGACCGCTTCGCTACTTTTGGTTTGATTTGATTCAATTAGCTATGTGGTCCGATTTGCATGGCGTTCTGCTTTCGTTTTATTTTGTTTCCGTATGATGCGATTCGGTTCCGTTTCGTTTTTCGTTTCGCGTCATCTATTGCTTTGTTTCCGATTCGAAAATTTCGATGCTAAATTTCCGTTCCCTGTTTCCTTTGTCCCTCCGTTCTTCTTCGTTTTCTGGTTGGGATCCGGTTCCCCGATCGGGTCCCAACATTTATGGTATCAGAGCCCAGTAATATAATCTTACTTGGACGTATGAGTATGAATAAGGAATTGATAAGAATGTGTGAGGATAAGGTTGAATTAGTGAGGATATGTTAAGTGATCATTTGATTTTGATGAAAGAAGTATGATTGTCTTTCGGAATGTGAAATTGATGTGCACGACTATTTGACGAATTCATGTGATTGGTTCGATTTGAGTGTTAAGAATATGATTGATTTTCGGAGTGTGTTGAGGAACTTAAGATTAGAATTTCTTGATTTATTGTGATGAATTGATATAGATGAAAGAAAGATGACATAATGATAAAGATTAGATACTAATTGAACCATATTAGGGTTCCTTAAGAAATGGACCATTAATTTGTGTCCATATATAAAGAAATAATGAGCTATAGATATAGTGTTTTGATATGATATGAGTGGTATATGATTTAAGGAAGTGAAAATTTTGAAGAGCTTGAGAATATGTATGATGAGTAAATTTGATGAGAAAGTGATTGATTATGAGTTTTGGAAAGAAATTAGTAAGAAAGTATTTGATGATCTTAGTTTAAAAAGCAATTTATGAAAGAATGAGTTACTTGGAGTTTAAATAAGTATGAATTTCGAGGACGAAATTCTTTTAAGAGGGGGAGAAATGTTAGACCCCGAATCTTGAGTGACAATTTGACTTAGTAATATGAGTGATAAAGTGGATGAGTTGATTGAAATTGAGTTGAAAATCATGACTAAAAAGAGAAAGAGTGAAAATATGAAAAATTGTGTAATAGTTGACTTTTTGGCCTTGGAAGGTTGACTTTTGATTGAGGCAAAATTTGATAAAATGGTCTTCTGGAAACTTGTAGGTTATGTTAAGAGCTTTCTGTAGACATAAAATTTGCAATTTTTCGATATCGGGAGTGAAAGTTATGATCAGTCAAAGTTTATGTTTGATAAGGTTGACTTTTGACTTTAATTATGATGACTGAATCTTTGACTAAGAAATTAACCTAGTTAGAGGTTAATTGAGCTTTGATGTTCTTCATGAAAATTGAAGGGTTTGTTTTGATCTTTATTTCGATATAAAGTATGCAATTTTTCGATCTCGGAATAATAAGTTATGATTTTTACAAGTTTGTATAGAGGATAGTATCTTTGACCGAAAAATGGACTTCCGTAGGAGTCGAATTGATGTTTATGTCCTTCGTGAAAGATTTAGAGCTTCCCGCAAGCTTTCTATAGAGACTAAATTTGTCAAAATTAGAGTTCAGGATTAAGAGTTATGAATTTTGGAAGTTTTGAATTTTTTATGTGAAAAAAAATAAAATTGATTCATCCCCGTCGCTAGGGCGACGTATCGCCCTAGTGATGGCGAGCGTTTCGCTCGCATCGCTAGGGCGACGCATCGCCCTCGCGACGGCAGGCGTTCCGCCCGCGTCACCAGGGCGAGCGAGCGCTCTCCTCGCCCAACGCGCGGGCGTTTCGCCCTGGCACGACACCGTTTTGCTCTTTTGATTTTCTTGACTTTCCTTTCACAAATCTGACCTTTGTTTACTATTTTGCTTATATCTTTTCCGTCTGACATCCGATTGAGTCAATTCTTACGGAGTTGGATTCCTGAGACAATTATCTACATCCTCATAGAAATTTGTGAATTTTTGAGATTAAATTAATGGTGATTAATTTAATCAAAGTTAGTTGGGAAATTTTCCAAACATAGTTCAGTGTTTTGTGAAATTCGGGATCTAAAGAGATCCGATTGAAGCGATTCTTGAGGAGAAATAAAGATAAGACAAGGGGCTACAAATCATATGAAGACATGAAATGTCAGTTTTGCCCCTAAGACTTTTAATTTCTGAATTTAAGTTCGGATTAGGGTGAAATTTTTGGATTAGGAACACCTGAGAGTATTTTGAGCATAACTTTTGATCTGGGAATCGAAATGAGACGATTCTTGTTTTGAATTAAACTAGAGACATAAGGCTATAATTGTTATGAAGACATTAAATTGCAATTCTGGGATTAAGAATATGAATTTTTGGACGGAAATAATCGTTCATAGAAAATGTCTTAGAATATGGATATTCCCGAACTGTTTTGTGCATAACTTTTGATGTAGTGCTCCAAATTGAGCGCGGTCAGTGGCGTTGGATTTGTATGATCGAGAGGAACATTTTTTGGGAAGGAAGTTTTGACAAATTCCTTCAAATTGATACTGCGAATCAGACCCGCAAGTGAACATGACTTAAAGTAACATGACAAGGGCAATTTAGTCTTTTCATCAATTTTAAATGACATGGCTTAATGTGATGAGTTGTCGTGTATGGAAGAGTCTGGAAAATTAAAAGAAGGGAATGAAAAGAGTGAAAATCGATTTTAGAAGAAGAGAAGAAAGAAATAAGAAGAAGAGAGAGTGGAAGTTTCGTATATGGAGAGGAAGAGAGAGAAAGTGAATTTTCAAAATTTATGGGACTTGTAGCTTGAGTTTTGAGTTGTTTTCAAGGAAAAAGGAGAGAAGAAGAAGAAAGCTTGCTTTGGGAACCAAGAATTTTCGAAAATGAAGAAGAAAAGAGGTAAGAGAAAAATTTGGATTTTGAGTTTTGGTTAAGTTTTTTGTTTAGATTATTTAGAAATGATGTGGGTTTATGTGCTATGAGTTTTATTTTGTGATTGATGAGTTAATTTTGGTTATGGAAGATTTTAGAGAGAGAAAGCTTAGTGAGGAAGATGATGAATAGTAAAATTTGGGGGTTTTTGAAATTGATGATTTAGATGGCTTGAATTAGTGATGAATTTGAGATATCCTAAATTAATTTTGATGTTTATGCTTTAGGTGAAGTTTAATTTGAAAAATTGTAAATTGGGGGTTTAGGCCAAATTAGAGATTTGGGGGTTTTCCCAAATTTTGTGAATTAAAGGTGTAGAATCATCAAAAATAGCATGAATTGATGAAATATGGAATTAATTTTGAAGAAATTATATTTTATGAGATTGAATTTGGGTGTATTGGTTTAGGCCAATTTTGAAAATTGGGGATTTTCAAAATTGGAAATTGAAATAGCTTGAAAATATGATAATTATGAATTTCCGATAGTTAATTAAAGGAATTATGCAAATTTATGATGTGAATTTGGGTGATTATGACTTAGGTCATATTTTAATTGAAAGAAGGAAAGAAGCGAGGGTCAATTGGAGCTTGAAATCAAGTTTCGGCATTTAATTCGAGGTGGGTAGCATATTTATATTTTGATTTGTAAGTTATATATTAGTTTTCAAAATTCAAGGAAATGAAAGAAAGATTTTCGTATTTTATTCGCTTCCTAATGACTTTTGAAACATTATTACAAGCTTAAATTTATTGTTTGAAATGATTTGATAAATCGATAGAAATTTACGAAAATTCATATGTTATGAGTGCATTGATAAACTGTGCAAAGTGTTGAATTTGTGGAATTACTTGATTTGATTTAATTGTATGAATTGTGTAGAACTGAGAATGTGTATAGTATGCTGCGTATGAAAAACATGACTTTTGAAAAGTGCCTTTGGGCAATTTGAATTTCCGTTTTCGATATGTGTTATGTGAGTTTGGTAGGTCCTTTGGTGAGTCATCGCTGTCTCTATGTGTATAGCCTTCTCTCGGCTGCCCGCTAGTGGCACGGAGCTCCGATTTCGGACTCCCTTCACGGCTACACTGGACCGCTATGCGAAAAAGTGTAGACGTTTCATTCACGATCGCAGGACCGCCAATGGACTCAGGCAAGACGCTCTGCTTGGACCTAGCTGCACCATTATGATATGTTATGTGTTTTCAATTTTGTTTCTGTATGTTGCATTCATATTTATGAAAATTCGAGAATTTTTGAAAAAAAAAAGAAAAAGGTGAGATGACTATGAAAAGTATGAAAAATATGAAAAAAAGAGTTTGAGGAAATTGTTTGAAAATTTGTAAAGTTTGAAAATTTAGCCCTTTTGGCGAAAGATTATGAAAAATGATTTCGGCTTATTTGTCACTTTATAAATGTGTTATCCACGAGCTTAGAAATCACCCCCTTTCATCCCCATCTCCGTGTTTCGACGGGAGATCGGATGAAAGAATGTGAAGACGTCAGTTTCGACAATTGTATAAGTTAGAGTTTGAGTAATCTAAATTTGAGTATGGATATGGGAAAATGTATTTGTGTATAAAGTTGAGAATTGTGAATGATTGTGAAATTTGTATATGAAATTATGGATAATTTGGGAATATATATGTATGATTGACTTGGGAATTTGATTGAATTATGAGTTTGGTATTGAATTGAGAATTATGAAAGTATTAGATTCAGATTTGCGTTTTGCTGGTGTTTGGGTTCCGGACGGGAGAGTCCGATGATTCTGAGATCTGTTTGGCATTTAGAAGTGTATATCTTTACCCTTGCAGGTTTGGGTTAGATTAAGCGCCAATTTATGCTTAAATTTCGATAAAAATTAGTATGAATATGATTTTTGGGTTTAAGACCAATGTGTAAGAATATGGTTAAGTTCTGAGATTTCACATGAGAAAGAATTTCCAAGGAAAAAGGATATAAGATTTCTTTGTATGAGTTTGATAAATGAGTATAAGAAGAAAAAAAAATATACCGAATTTTGGAACGTCTTAGGGTTTCCAACGCGATTGTGATCCTGTGTTCCTTCTTGCGCTTTCAGATGTCGGCATTTGTTTCTGCTTGCGATTTGTATTCGACCCGCTTCGCTACTTTTGGTTTGATTTGATTCAATTCGCTATGTGGTCCGATTTGCATGGCGTTCTGCTTTCGTTTCATTTTGTTTCCGTATGATGCGATTCGGTTCCGTTTCGTTTTTCGTTTCACGTCATCTATTGCTTTGTTTCCGATTCGAAAATTTCGATGTGAAATCTCCGTTCCCATTCGATTCCGTTTCCTTCGTTCTTTGTTTTCCGGTTGGGATCCGGTTCCCGGATCGGGTCCCAACATAATGAATTCCATAATTATAGCAATTTCTCAACATCATAGCAAAAGCCTTGAATTTAATCTTTCAAAATCAATAATTTCAACAATCTGCATAATTTAACAATGCATTCATAACAAATGAATTTCTAGAAATTTCTATCGATTTATCAAATCATTTTCACCAATGAATTTAAGCTTGTAATAATTTTTCAAAAATCATTCGGAACTCATAATTTCAAGCATTAATCAACATTTTTCAAACATTTACAAAAATGATAATTTATTAAAAACACAATTTTGCTTTCTTTAATTTTTGAAAATTCATATATAGCTTACAAATAAAAATATAAATATGCTACCCACCTCGAATTAATGCCAGAAACCTGTCCAAATTGTCAATTTGACCATTGTCTCTTTCTTTCTCCCAATTTAGAATTACCTAAGCCATAATCAATCAAATTCAACATCATAATTTGCATAATTATCAAAATTAACTATAGGAAACTCATAATCATCATATTTCCAAGCTTTCTAAAGCAAGAATTTCTAAAATCTCCAATTCTCAAAATTTACCTAAACCCTAACTCACATAAATCTAAAATTAAATCAATTTATCATGAAATCTCCCAAAATAAGTCATAGAATTAACAAACTCATGTCCTTTTACATGTTTCTAAACCAAGAACTCATCAAAAATCACACATCAAATTTTTGACCTTATCTCATTCTTCACTGAAATCCGAAATTTTTTGGCTTGGAAGGAAGCTCTTGTGCTCCTATATCTTTTTCTCTCTTGGAACAACCTCAAAATCTTGCTCTAAGACTCTTAAAAATCAAAAACTTCCTTACTTTTCTTCTTCCTCCAACACCACCAAAAGCCTCTCTCTTCATTCTTCTTTTATTTCTCCTCTTTAAGCCTAAGTGTCGTAAGTGGCTTCTCAAAAACGACACTCATTCCTTTTATAAGTTGCCATGTCATTTAAATAAAAGATAAATGACCAAAATGCCCATGCACTTTACTTTAAGTTATGCTTACTTTCGGATCTGATTCGTACTATAAATTTGAAGGAATTTGTCAAAACTTCCTTCTAGAGAAATGTTCCTCTATGTCTTAATTTCATAATGCCACAAAAATCATCTAATTCAGAGCACTACATCAAAAGTTATGCTCAAAACATTTCAGATATGTCTCATGCTAGAACATTTTCCAGCACATTATTTCCATCCAGAAATTGGCATTCTTAATCCCAAAATTGAAACTCGATGTCTTCATAACAATTGTAGCCCTATTTCTATAGTTTAATTCAAAATAAGAATCACATCATTTCGATTACCAGAGCAAAAGTTATGCTCAAAATACTTTCAAATGTTCTTAATCTAAAACTACACACTAATCCGAACTTCAATTCAGAAATTGAAAGTCTTAGGGGCTAAATTGAAATTTACTTTCTTCATATTACTTGTAGCCCCATGTATTAATTTTATTTTGCCTCAAGAATTACTTCAATCAGATCACCAAAGATCAAGAATTTCTCAAAATACTGAACCATGTTCAGAAAATGGTCTAACTCACTTTGATTAAATTAATCACCCTCAATTTAATCTCATAAAATTACAAATTTCCCCTGAGGGTGTAGACAATTGTCTTAGGAATCCAACGTTTCAAGAATCAACTCAATCGAATGTCGTACGGAAAAGATGTAAGCAAAATAGTGAACAAAGGTCAGATTAGGGGAGGAGAATGGCAAAAGCAAAAGGATTTTTCATATACATATCTAACCGAAATTGCCAAAAATCATAACTCTTGATCCCGAACTCTGAATTTAACAAATTTGGTATCAATAAAAAGATCAAAGGAAGATATACAACTTCCCTGAAGAATAGAAAAATAATTTGACTTCTAAGGAAGTCAATTTTCCAATCAAAACTTCTGTCCTCAAATAATCATGCTAAAATCATAATAGAAACTTGTAAAAATCATAACTTATTATTCCTTGATCGAAAAATTCTATACTTTATGTCAGAATAAATATCAAATCAAACTCTTCAACTTTCATGAAGAACTTAAAGGCTAAATCAACCTCTAACTAGATCAATTTTCCAGTCAAAGCTTCAGCCATATAAATGGGTCAACCTATGTCACATTCAAACTTTGACTGACCATAACTTCCACTCCCGATATCAAAAAATTGCAAACTTTATAGCGACAGAAAGCTCTTAACATAAACTACAAGTTTTCAGAACACCATTTTCTCAAATTTTGCCTCAAACAAAAAGTCAACTCTCAAGTCAACTTTCTATTACTATTTATCCCCAAAAATCAAACTTTCTAAATTCTTTAAATTTTCACACTTTTTCTTTTTAATTCTTACTATTCAACTTTATTTAAATCAACTCATCCACTTGAACATTCATATAATATACAAATCTTCACAATTATCAAAATCATCAAAGCCCAATTATTCTTTTATCATAAATTTCCTTAAGGCATAAATACTTCTATTTCACAATACATATATAAAACACTTATTTAACTTCACTTAATATTTCTAAAATTTCGCTCAAAAATCGGGGTCCAACAATTCCATTTGGATAGTATGAGTGGAATCTGATTCCTTTCAAGCTAAAGAATGCATCATCTAAATTTTAGAGGATAATGAATGAGATATTTGCTCTTATTCTAATTTTTGCATTGTTTATATTGATGATTTCTTAATATTCTCCTCAATGCAACAACATCATTTTAATCACATCAAGACTTTCTTCTGTGTGATTAGGAAAAATGGATTAGTGGTGTCAAAAGTAAATTTTAACCTTTTTCAAACTAAGGTTAGGTTTCTAGGACACTATATCCATGCTAACACAATTAAACCCATTAAGAGAACCTTAGAGTTTAGCATCAAATTTCCTAATGAAATACTTTAAAAAAGACAGTTGTAAAGATTTTTAGATAGCCTAAATTATGTTATGGATTTGTATCAAAACCTAAATAGGCTTTGTAAACCTCTTTATGATAGATTAAGAAAGAACCTAAAGCCTTGGTCAAAGAAACATACTAGCCTAGTGAAACAGATTAAAGAAACGGTCAAAGACATCCCTATCTAACATTTAGCTAATCCCAATGCCTTTAAATTATATAATCAGATGCTTACGATCAAAGATACAAAGGTATCTTAATACAAAAGGTCAATGAAAAAAAGAACCATATTTTTAAATTTTATAAAAAATATATTTCCTTAAGAATTGATCTCTCTGATAATGAGTAAGTTAAAATAACGGATTTATAGGCCACTCCTTAGCTCAAATTTTTGGGAACACTTACCCTTAATGGAATGAAATTAATAATCTTAAATAAACATATTCAATACTAGATATTTGCCCTCTCTAAGAGCACTATTTATAGAGGGGGTAAGGATCTAGAATTAAGTCTATTTATTTGAGATTATTGGTTTCGTTCCAAGGAGGTCCCGACAATTTAAATCATGGAGTAGCCGGTAAGTATGTTGGTTTATCTGATTAATTTTGTCAAAGAAATGGATTTTTTAGGAGATCTTAATCTATTTATAGTGCATCTAGCTCTAATACTAATGAGAGAATCGTGAACAATGATGAGAAAATAATTAAAAACTTTGAAAACTCTTTTGATAATTAGGAAATCCCTAAAGTTTAAAAGAACAAATTTATCAATAATCAAATTTCAAACTCCTCCAAAAAATGGATTACACCATCAGAATTGAGGAATGTGATATTCCTTTTTTAAAGCTTTTTAAAACCATCCACTTATTGACCTAATTCTCAATGAATAATCACATAAAAAAAATTTCAAGTACATTCATGCAGGATTAGTGCAAGTGAAGTAAATCCCTTTACTAAAGAAGGGTTAAACACTTCCGTATTAAAAGTATTTATAAATACAAGATTTTATGACTTTTGGGATTAATTATTAAGTTTAAGAGAGTCTAGTCTTTGCACAGGTCCTTATTTGATTATTACCTAAACCTAATGATTTTCCTTAAGGATAAGAAATTGCAAATAAAGACTAATAATTATAAAATGAATATAGGATCAACTCCTTTATGGCATTAATTCAAAATACATTACAAAATCATGAACACTAAATTTGCCTCTAAAGCCTTAATACGTTGGTAAATCCTATTCTTATAAATAGATTTGACAAAGTCGAGCACCATAGTTCTAAAGTCCATAAAATGGAAAGATAATAACATGTCTAAAGAATGGATATTTAAAGGTGCAGTGAATCCAGGTTCAACTTTGTCTTTAAGTCCAAATAAAAAGATTATCGAGATAAAGTGATGCAAACATAGTAAGGTGAAGTTTTCTGCAAAAATTAAAGAGTTTGGATTTAATGATAGTGTCTCAACATCTACTAAAGACCTAGGAAGATTCTCTAGGATACCTTCCATGATAAACATCCCTAGTAAAAACTTACCTAGGCCCCCCAATATCTGATATCTCATCTTTAATCCTTCAATGAGTAGATTACAATGAAAATACTCCACACCATTTACAAAAACATTGAACAACAATCTCCCTCAACATCACTAACATTTTCCTTAATAATATAAAATGTAAACAATGAGTTGTTATGATAGAGAAAGAATTTTAGATCAATAGAAAATTTTTCATATTGACGTTTATTCTTTAAATCAAAGAAAACAAATTCAAGAAAAAATATTGTGAGTTTGTTAGTAACCATAGATTATGAATTTTATTCTTTGATTGGTTTGAAATATATGCGTAAGAAAATCAAATAAATTAGCCTTTTAAAGCCACTAATCAAAATAAAAGTGTGGGAAACTATAATAAAAGGAAAATTATAGTCTTCCTTTATGAAATTAAAATTCATTTCAAACAAAATATAGTTATAGCTTTCCTTTGAAAATAAGAAATGAAAGTGAGAATATGAACCCCAAAGATATCAAAACATTATATTTCAAAATATTTACATAAATAGTTATTTTCATATGATGGGATAACAAGTTTATAGAATAGAGAAAATCTTATAAAAATCCTACAATGATAACTAAAAACTTTGATAAAAACCCCAATATTCCAGCCTTACAAAATATCTAGCAACAACTCAAAACCAATTTACGAAAAAGAATAATAAAGAATTTTTTAATGTCATTTAAAGTCAATTAAATAGGATAAATGAAAATATTGTCTCTGACTTCCCAAAATCTTCAACATCATATGCCTTAAACACCATCCAAACTAAGAGCTAAGCTAGGACCTAAACTAGTAGCTCCTAAGAAGTTAATATGATTAAACAAGATAACAACACTAAATCTAATAATGTCACGACCCGGTACCACATCGGACCCATGACAACCACCACATACTCGGGCTAAGGACACTCGCAGTATCCTTAATCCGACTATGCAAGGCTAAATGAATATCCTTTTAAAAAAAATGGGTAGCATAACTGCTGTATTTTAAAAATTCCAAAACCTGAAAACGATTTCAAGCACACTTCTATATTCACATCTATCCATAACTTCAGGACTTTAAAGTCCACTCAAGGCAATCTCAACAACAGTATTAAAAATTCATACATAAAATGATTTATAAAACACAAGGCACTCAAAAGTTATCTTACAAAATCATAAAACATATCTACATAAACACAATTCATGGCCACTAGATAACAAAAGTAAAAACTAAAAAACTATCCACGTGTGGTAATATCCCTAAAGTGTCAAAAGACCCCATGATCCACTCAGAGCTTCAACTCACTAAATTAACCTACATAGTTGGAAAGCAGAGGGAGGTTGAGTACACTAGGTACTCAGTGAGCAGGAAAAACATATAACACAAATAGAATTCGATCATACCAAGATGGTGCAGATAACCTAAGAAGGGAATATGCATGACATAAAAGCACATAGGCCTAGCCTATGCCTCATAATATACCGGTTAGGAACCACATAGGCCCAATCTATTAATCACCCATTCGGTAAATATAGGTTCCATTTTTAGTATACAAATGCATAACAACATCAGATATATAAATCAAATCTCATTAGAAAACAAATATCAAACTAGGCCAAAACAATAATGTGTGACATCATTAGTCGGCCAAACTAATGTGCACACCCCCGAATTATCAGTGTTGGCTCGATTTTCATCTGTGATGAGTTCAGACTACAGTCGACAAGAACGTCATGACCCTTGGTGATGACCTCATCGATGTCCAGACCCTAGGTGTGGAATCACCCTCGAGTCTCGTAAAAAGGTATCGATAGGACGATTCGACTTTAATGTACCAACGTCAAGGATACGAGGGTCGCTTAATCAGTTGGGCCCAGCACATGATTGGCCAATCGTTTCCTCACCAATCACAAAAATCATATACAACATTTAAGTATCAAAAATCAAGTAAGGCATCAAGCCTTTATTTATCGGTCCAACCGATAAAATGAAACCTTGCTGTGGCTATAAGCCAAAAGAGACACGTAGCATATATGACTAATTTATGCATAAGTAAGTTTGAAAACATTATTTCATGCCATAAAAGTCATCTTTTGCACTCTAAGTGCAAAGTTGTTCAAAATCATAGTTTCAGAAAATAAAATATTATTCTTTTACACTTCGAGTGCAGGTTTGTTAAAAACAATGTCATTTCTCAAAATACGAAATAAAAACATCAGTTGCACTCTAATAGCAAAGAATTATTCAAAACAATATTGTTTATTAAATTCACAAATATAATAGCATCTATTGGAGATTAAATTCTATTATGCATTGCCTAGGTCCAAAATTCACATACAAGTCTTCATATATGTCTTAGAGTGATCTAATCTCATATGAGAAATATGGTTCCCCAACTCACCTTAAAAGAACGTGTGCACTACTTTGCTTTCAAAAATTCTCAGTGCGAGCTCCTTGATTCCTACCTCCTGAGCCTTTATACATAAAAGATATATAATGAAATTACTATAAAACACAATATCATTCTCTTTGAGCTATAGGATTCAACACTTAGATTCCTCACATAGTTACTTCCTTCTATCCACATTAGTTTTTCTTTTGCATTTTCTAAGTCATTTAATGCCTTTAATCAAATACTTACTCATTTCAAAGCATAATTAAGCTCATCTTTATCCAAGCACATTAGGTCATTACTCTTCAATCTTAGCAACAATTCAAGTTCACTCTAAGTAAACATGAAAGCATTTTCCAATGCATACCATTACAAAGCCTTAAATCCTAAGCCAAGTTCACTTAGGCATTTTAACAAACACCTAATTTGCATAACTTTCAAGTCACATTTTCAAGACTTTATCTTAGTAATTCATGCTCCTATCTTTTTATACAGTAAACACTTCCATTCAATGACAGATTCCACCAATCCATTCAAACTCACTCCTTTCATTTCAGCTACATTTATCAATTACACCACTCATTACCTTAATCCACTTCTTCTTCCACCATTTCGACCTAAACTTAACCGGCAGACATCTTGTTCCTTCTTCATCATCAATTCACATCATACACAAATGCATAAACTGATAAAGGAAAATTGTGAACTGAGTCGCCACTGATATTGAAACGAGACAGAGCTTGAAATACTGAAACGAGCCTAGAGCTCGAAGGGAGATAATTCTCCCCAGACGCATCTACTAATCACTGAATACTGTTTACGCGCTCGGTCACAATACTGTAATTAAACTAGAAAAAGAGTCACATGTGCATTGCATCATTACTGGACTGAATACCCGAAATGGGTTTGACTGTATTGTGACTATATATGGCTGTGACTGTAGACCATAGTATTACTGCAACTGCCTTATTACTGTGAATTGATTATGTGATGCATGAATTGAGAGAACCATCGATGATGATTCCTCATTGAGTTCGCAAACTCATCCAAAATTGCAATCTATTTTTCAGGACTTGAAGGGTACCCCGTTTGACACGGGAGTAGGTCTACTGTAGGCAAGTGAAGGTTAGAGATCGAGATCAGTTCGCGTCTGCATTAGTGTCTTATCGAATTAGTTTCCGCAATCATTGTACAACAATGCTTTATATTTATAATGAGCCCATTGTGGTTTTATTGTTTTTATACATTGACTGATTGTAAATTATTATTGGATGACTGTAATAACTGAAAATGGTTAATTGTGAACATAGACTCAAGATTGTATTCCGCAACCTTTGTAAACTGATTAGTATGTGAACTTTATGGTTACTGTAAAATATTGTTATATGATTGTAATAACTGCAAATGTTTTCTACTGTCTACTGTTTTGTCGCGCTAATGTACGGTTCAAAAAAAAGAGAGAGGAGAAAATGATATACTGAGTTTTCACCGACTGATGTAGTACGCCACCCTCGCGGGGCACGGACTCGGATATCACCAACGATATCAGGTTCGGGTCACTCGGGAGTGGGGTGTTCATTGTATGCTAGATTGACCAGATGATATTCAGATTCTTTGCATCTTTTGGTTCCCTTGTTATGTTGAACCCATTAATTGCAATTCTTTGACGAATCATGTTTTTCTTGTTAGCCATGATTGGTGAGTTCACAAGATACCCAGCTGATGGAGTACATTATCAGACCATGTGCCCATAGGTAACCTGCCGATGATAGGTTAGATCTGAGTCCTACCTAGAAAGGGCAGGTTTCCAGGGGCAAGGTTAGGTCAACCTTATCTAGAATAAGAAAATGGGAGATACGTCGTACTAACATGCCTCTGTCTCTTCCTAAGAAATTCAGAAAATCAGCACTCAGAAAAGAGAAAGCTTCAAATTAGAAATCCTGTAGAACTTTACCAAAGAAAGAACCCAAAATTCAAAAAGAGCCTAAAACTCATAAAAGAATTCAGAAACCAGATTCATTTTGTTAAAATAGAACAATTCATAATGAGATTTATTATTGACACTCATGTGATTGCCACATTGAAATTACTACCTATTTATTCATTAAAACCATGTATTGTTGCTTAGAATGCCACAGACCATTCTTAGGAAGCTAGCCTTGTGTTACCTAACCTTGCAAGCATGGTAGCATGTTTATATCTCACTGAGTCGTGTTGTAGACTCACCTCTCACTATCATCATTTCAGGGGATTAGTAGATCGTACGAGAGAGAAATCTAAGCCCTTTTTAGACTCGCTTGGATAAACAGACAAGTAATTTTTTAGGCATACTGTTAATTGCAGATGCTTATAGCTACTCCATGGATTGTCACAATCATATGTACATGATACATGTATGGATATGCTATGTTATTGAGAATGATGTCAGTTGATGTTACGAGATGATCATAGATTGACAGATTATAAGTATATAATGTATGCTAAAATTACAGATTGAGATCCTTACTTCATTCAAAACGATTAAGCAAGTATAAGGATTAATCAGACAAACAAATGGGTCATGGCGGATTTTCAATAAAATATAGAAAAATTAGGCTTACTACGGGTTTTGGTGGCATTAAGACTATCCATTCCCTAGTCGTGTCAACTCGTCGGTCACCAGTAAATTTAATCGGATAAAACCTAAGCGGAAACAAAGTTGCATCGAACGCGCAACAAAGACTTATCAGAATCAAAAGCGAAAACAAACAGATCAAATTAAACTGAAATAAATCAAAACAGATCCGACATCTGAAGCGTGTACTTTAGAAAACTTATCGCGTTGGAAACCCTAAGACTTAATCTATCCGAATCGATGTAATTTTTTTTAATTTATTTCTCATCTTTCGTCGATCTTATTCCAAATCAAAACAAATAATTCCCACTTTTGGGAAACTCATACAAGTCTACATCTCTCAAAATCTGACTTTTAATCACAAATATATTCTTGTTTTATCTTTACCATATAACCAATCTTCTTATCGAAAATTGGGCAGCATAACGACTGCACATGGACAAAACCCAAACCTGCAAGGTGTAAAACTCACTTTTATAATTTCCAAACAATTACACATACATCAAAATCCACCGGACCCTCCGTCCGGGATCTCAGCATAAATGCAATCGTAAATTCTAAACCACTTCAAGTAATTTTTCATATCCAATTCGTATTCATCACATTCAAACTCATATACAATTTCCATTTATACTCATATACAAATTAATACTTCCATCAAACCCAAAACCAATCGTATTTATAAATCATCACAATTCATATCCCATCATCAAACACATTCATCCATATCTATATATATATATATCCCAATTACATTCATAACTCAATTCAATTTATATACAAAACCAACATGCACCATCCATAGCCAATACATTTCCAATTCCATAAATCAAGTTCTTATACAATTTTATAATCCAAATACATCATGAACTAAACGCTTGCAATACACTAATGGCATTTCAAGCCATTTACAAAGCCAATACCAAATCCAAAATACACAAAGCACAATGATTATAAATTTCCCACAACAATCTAAACTTAACAATGATTTAATAGGAACCCATACAAACGGAATCCCTCATTTTCTTTCACCCGATCCTCTTCTCATCACCTGTGGATGGGAATGAAGGGAGGGTGAGCTTATTGCTCGTGGATAACATGTTTATAAATCAAATGATAAGCAAAACATTTTCAAACCTTATTTTCAGTTGATCGAACTATCATAGTAGGAAAACATCGAAGGTTTATTTCTCAAAAACTTCTCAATTTCAAGCCTTTCATAAACATTTACAAACTGTTTCCAAAACTATCATAGTTTAAAACCACAATTTATCATTCGTCGAAATTCCAAACCTTTTTACAATTCATGAATAAAGTCAAAACACATGAAATGCATTACATATAAATGCACCACATTCTACACAAAGCAAAAACACGTAACACATCAAGCGGTTTAGGTCAGTCCAAAATGGAACGTACTACACATTCCCGCATAGCGGTCCTATGCAGTCGTGAATGGAACATACTACACCTTTCTGCATAACGGTCCGGTGTATCCATGACTTATGGGAGTCCAAAATCGAAACTTCAGTGCCTCTAGTGGGCAGCCGGAGAGAGGCTTTAAAAATGAGACCAGTGCACTGACTCTACTTAAGGGACCTAACCAAACCCATATAACACATATTCATGCTTGAAAAACGAATTGCTCGAAGGCATATTTCGAAACTGAACTTTTTCATGTCATCTCAAATTCAACATAATATCGATCATTCACAATATCACACAAGTTACAAACAAAAGCTCATATAACAATTCTCAATTTTCCCAAACAAGGAATACACACATTATAACCTTTCAAAAACATTCAACCATAATGTCACACCAATTCACATCTTAAATTTTCAATTAAGTAAACATAATGAACTCAAACGAGTATTAAATCATTCAAAAGTTCATTGAATAAACAATTCAAATCATTTGAGAAGCGATAACTTATAAACATGTTTACATTCTTGATTTTTTCCAAAACTTGCAATTAGCTTATAATTTGATAAATAAACACGTTACCCACCTCATATCCATGCTTGGAGCTTGATTAGAGCTTCAATTTCTCCAATCCTTTCTTTAATTTGCCCCAATTCATACCATTAACGCTCATTAAATCAACACCCAAAATTGCTCCAATTAAAACATGTAAAGTCCAAAATTAAACCTAGAATTCACAAACCCAAACCAATCTTGTGCCAACTAAACCAAAATCTCACTAAAAGATCAAAGATTAAAGATTGACTCTTACCTTCATCTTCTCCATTTTCGAATTTCTCTTAGCTTGGAAGAAAACTTTTGACTTCTTCCATCTTTTCCCTTTGGAAACAACCTAAAAACACCCTTGGAAGCTCACAAAAATCATAACCCTAGCCCTCCTTCTTCTTCCTCCACCGAATCTCCTTCTTTCCCTCTTCTTTCTTTCCTTTCTCTTGTTCTTCTCTTCAAATTTCGGGCTCTTCCCTTATAAAAACGACAACTCCTCTCTTTTATAGAGACAAGTCATTAATGGTTGCTAAAGGACCATAATACCCCTCCATCAAAGCCTTTTAATTTATGTCCTTAAGTGGACTTCCCAATATGCCCCTGAACTTTACTTTAAGTCATGCTTACTTTCGGATATGATTCGCACTATTAATTTGAAGGAATTTGTCAACACTTCCTTCTAGAGAATTGTTCTTCATTGTCTTAATTTAATAATGCCCAAAAAATCATCCAATTTGGAGGACTACATCAAAAGTTATAGTTCAAACATTTTGGACTGTTCTTTTGAAAACACCATTTCCTGTGATTTACTTCCATCCAAAAATTGATATTCTTAAAGACAAAATTGAAACTAGATTTCTTCATAACAATAGTATCCTTATTTCTCTAGTTTAATCCAAATCAAGAACCATCTCTTTTGGATAACTAGAGCAAAAGTTATGGCATAAATACTTTCATATGTTCCTAATCCAAGACTGAACACTAATCCGAACTTTAATTCACAAATTGAAAGTCTTAGGGGCTAAATTGAAATTTAAATTCTTCGTATGACTTGTGGCCCCATGTCTTAATTTATTTTGCCTCAAGGATCACTTCAATCGGATCACCACTGATCCCGAATTTCTCAAAGTACTGAACCATGTTCAGAAAATTTCCCGACTCACTTTGATTCAAACAATCTTCCTCAATTAAGTCTCTAAAATTCATAATTTCCCATAAAAATGTAATTAATTGTCTTAGGATCTAACGCTTCGAAAACCAAGTCGATCGGATGTCGGACGGAAAAGATATAAGTAAAAGATTGGATAAGGTCAGATAAAGAAGGAAAATAGCAAAAATCAGAATGAAACAAATCGTTCCGATTAACATAAGACGTGAGCGTATCCCAAGAAACTCACCTTAGTCCTTAATGATTAAACTTCATTCTCCAATACCAAACATGAAGCTCTTGGTCTCTTGACCATTTTGAAGAAAGAATTATCCCAATCGGAGCCCTATAGCTCAAGATATGATTAAAACGCTAAAACATACACATACTCAAATCAGGCTCTTCTAACCGATCTCTCATAACTTTTAAATCAAACTTTTTCAATTTAACTCCAAAGATACAAATGTTCATTGGGAGAAGGATACATGTCTTAGAAATCTATTGGTCTAAGAATCATCTCAATTGGAGGTCGGATGAGTGAGTTATGCCTAAAAGAATAACTCATACTTAAACCTTAAATCGATTTGAACCTCTCTTGGCGCAAAAGCCATAACTTTCAATCTAGAAGTCTGATTGATTTCGTTCTTAGACCATTTGAAATTAGACTTCTAGATCTACAACTCTTATGAAGACCACAAAATCAGATTCGGCCTCTAAAATGGTCAAAATCTCCATTTTCACAAGATGACCCGTGAAGGTCCGTTTAACGGACATGCATGTCCGTTTAACGGACATTCACGGCCTTGGAAGGACCATTTCATCCGAGAAAGTCCGTTAAATAGACATTCATGTTTGTCTAACGGACATGTACAAAACAAGGAGTCCTTTTGACCTGAGAAGGTCCATTAAACGGACTTCCATGTCCGTGGAAGTCCGTTTAACGGACATGGGTTTTCCAAAACCCCTTTAACCTTCTCCAATGCTTCCAAACAATCATCCTAACATCATATACACCTATAATCTTCACAAATTCACTTATTCAAAGGCCTAAACACTTCATAAAAATTCAAAAAACAAATTCAAGTTACAAACTTCTCAAATCTCAACTTAATTGGTTCATCAAAACCTCAAATTTCAAACATGCATCAAAGCTATCACAAACACAAATCTTATGTAACATCCTAACTTGTATCAATCATAACTCTTAACTCCAATCTCGAAAACTTGCATAATTGATATTGTTGTAAAGATAAAAGAACAAGCTAAAACTTCAAAGAAGGCAACTTTGGCCAATTCTATTTCAATTATTCCCAAATTTCCCCCGAATCAGCATACACATTTTTATTCTACACTCAACCTCAATGCATATGATTTCTTACATTCAATAGCATCATGTCATTCACCAAGTTCCTCTCTTGCTTTTTTTCCCTAATATCTTACATTTCTCTACTTATCAACCATGCATAATTCATATTCCAATATCAAAATCATCTCTAATGCAAATTATATACAAAAATCACTCATTTACTTTTATTTTCATATTTCTAATTTCCACTCAAAGTTCGGGGTCCAACACTAACCTAGCGACAACTTCCCCTTCCTCATCCAACTATGTTATCACTATAAAATCAAAGAAAAGGCATTGTTTAATAAAATAAATTGGGCTAAGCCTAGCTTATCCAATATCCCAAACATCCCAATGACTATCGATAAGCACTCTAATTGAGGTCAAAATCATCCGACCATTAAGAACGTCAACTTAATGATCCGAGACTTAACTTCTCGACTAAAGACTTTCGACACCCAGACTCGACTCCTAAGGCTCATAAACTTTTTGAAAAAGGAAATAACACTTTTGAAAATGCAAAACCTAGCTTTGAAAACAATTTAATTGTCACGACCCGGTATCATTTCGGGTCCATGACAACCAATGCATACTCGGGCTAAGGACACTCGCAGTATCTTTAATCTGACTATGCAAGGCTAACTGAATATCCTTTTTTTTTGAAAAATTTGGACAACACAACGACTGTATTTTAAAAATACCGAAACCTGCAAAAAATTTCAAACACACTTATGTATTCACATCTAACCACAACTTTAGGACTCTAAAGTCCACTCAAGGCAATCTTAACAGCAGTACTGAAAATTCATACATAAAATCATTTATAAAACACAAGGTACTCAAAAGTTATCTTATAAAATCATAAAGCATATCTATATAAACACAGTTCATGAGCCACTATATAACAAAAGTAAAAACTAAGAAATTACCCACGTGTGGCAATATCCCGAAAATGTCAAAATATCCCACGATCCACTCAGAACTTCAACTCACTAAACTAACCTACATGGTTAGAAAGTGGAGGGGAGGTGAGTACACTAGGTACTTAGTGATCAGGAAAAACATATAACACAAATAGAATTCGATCATACCAAGACGATGCAGATAACTTATGAAGGGAATATGCATGACATAAAAACACATAGGCCTAGCCTATGCCTCATCATATACCGGTTAGGAACCACAAAGGCCCAGCCTATTAATCACCCATTCGGTGGATATAGGTTCTAATTTTAGTATACAAATGCATAACAACATCAGATGTATAAATCAAATATCATTAGAAAACGAATATTAGACTAAGTCAAAACAATAATGTGTGACATCACTAGTCGACCAAACTAATGTTCACACCCACCAATTATCAGTGTTAGCTCGATTTTCATCCGTAGTGAGTCCGGACTATAGTCAAAAAAAGCGTCATGACCCTGGGTGATGACCTCGCCAGTGTCCAAACCCTAGGTGTGGAATCACCCATTCACAGATATTGTCCGCTTTGGGGCTTAGCTCAACCAAGTCCTCATGGTTTTGCTTTTCCCGAGGCCTTCCCAGGAGGTCACCCATCCTAGAACTACTCTCATCCAAGCACATTTAACCTCAGAGTTCTGATGGGATATGGTGCATTAAGCCATGGAAAATGCGTCTGTAAAGGAGAGATATCCATACCCTGATGAGGCGTACTTCGTTCCCCTCTCCAACTAATGTGGGATCTCACATTCTCTACCCCCTTAGGCCCAGCCCTCTTTGGAGTCTAACCTAACTGGCACAATGGTTTAGGTACCGGGTTTGATACCACCTCTGTAACAGCTCAGATCACCCGCTCGTAGATATTGTCCGCTTTGGGTCTTGGGCCAGCCAAGCCCTCACGATTTTGCTTTTCTCGAGGCTTTCCCAAGAGGTCACCCCTCTTAGAACTACTCTCACCCAAGTACATTTAATCTCGAAGTTCTGATGGGATCTGGTGCATTAGGCTATAGAAAACATGTCTCTAAGGGAGAGGTATTCGTACCCTTATAAGATGTACTTCGTTTCCATCTCCAACCAATGTGGGATCTCACAAATAACCTTTAATCTCTTTCCTTGGTATTGAACAAAAAAAATTGGATAAGTCAGAAGGATTTATAAATGTAGAAAAAATATGTACAAAAAGTTCACTTAACCAGTGCTAATGAAGGCACAACATCTCAAGCAAAAGCTATTCACATCCTATTCGATTTAAGGACTGCTAAGCTCAGGAAACCTGCAGTGAAACTAAAGGAAACTATACCTCCACCAATAATCAGATCTCCAAAAAGTCTTGAACAAACTTCACTAACAAAACAATGTAAAACCATATTGGTTAAACGTTATTGCCCTTGATATAGATATTAATAAAAAGATAATGTCTTACAAAAGGCTACGTATTTGGAATTTTTAATATAACAAATTAGGCATGTTTTAACAAATAACAACGGTTGTTAATGTCTATAGAACCTCATTAGAAACCTCTAACCATGCCAACCACATTTTTCAAATAATTGAAAGGTCAATGGGATTACCACTTGACTGAATCATAAAGACTTGATATTCTTAAATCTGTTAGAGTTAACAAATAAGGTAAGACAATCTTAGATGAGAACAGTGAGCCTATACAAGATTTTATACCTACTTTGATATTACCAATTTCTTTCCATTTCATAGGCAATCCCTCAAACTTGAAAGATAAGATTGCTAAGTTATTATTCAACCTTAGGTGCAAAAAACTTTCATATTTCCTATACTACAAACACACCTTTTTAACTAGAGTCATGTTTAAAGAAGATTTAAACCAACCATTTTGGAAGACGAAGTTCTTAGTAGGACTTCCTACTCTATTAGGTGAAAATACCATAATGATCAAACCCTTTACAAATAATTGACTTATGATAAGATAATTAGTTATACCTAAAAAGAAGGATTGAAACTTTGCTAAAATATGAAACTTCAAAAATTATTAAAATATGAAATATTAAAAAAAAGATTAGGATCTTTATGTCACCAATGTGATATTTCTTATAATGATAATCACAAAACCTGTAAAGAATGTACTAAAGCCCCATGAAACAAAAATACAAATAAATCTCTATATAAAAAATATAAAAGATTTTACACGAAACCTAAACCAACCAAAAGATATGCTAGTGAAACTTAAAAGCTTCCTTTCAATATCCAAATTTAGAAACATATTACAGGCGCAAAAAAAAGGACATACAGAAAAATATTGTATAATAAATTAAAGCTCCAAAACTTAGAACTAGACTAAGAGATAATAGATAAAAATCTGAGCTTTAATGATTATGAATAGTGAAGAATTTGATAATGAAGCATTAGGACTAGAAACTGATAACGTGATAAATAGGAATGAAATAGTAGATAATGATCAATTAGAATAAGAAGAAAAACAAATTAATGTGATAATAAAAGATCAAAATTTTCTATAAGAAGTTATAAATCATATTGATGACCACTAATTGCAAAAAGAATACCAAATGAAACTTCAAGAATCATTTAAAACCCCTAGCCAAATCTTACCACTAACATCCTTGTCCACCTACAATTTAACAAACATGTTAGATAAGCCAAGAAAAAAAAGATATCTAGTATATATCAAGAAATTTAAGTGATAAAATAGGAAAATTTCCCAACAATTGAATAGAGAGGAGTGTGATTTAGATGAAGAAGTTAATAAAACCTTGAGCTAATAATAATGAAACTACTTGAAGATTTTTTGTTTATACTTTAAAAATAACATTCCAAAATATTTGATTAAGATAAAATTAATGAAGATTTTTCATATTAACATTGTTGTGCTATTTGATATAGGAGTTTATCTAAATTTTATTGAATAAGGTATAATTCCATAATTCTTTAAATTTTTAAATTTATAAATTTATTAAGGAATTAATTTGTGATTAATTAAGAAATTAATCTCTAAATCAAAACTAAAAGGATCTTAAGGAGTTAATCTGAATTTTATTAAACAAGGTATAACTCCCACAATTCTTTAATATTTTAAAAAATTAAATTTATTGAGGAGTAATTTAATAATTAATTAAGAAATTAATCTCTAATTAGATAATGAAAGAATTTTTAAAAATTATTTAATTTTGAAAAAATTTCCTTTAATATTAGAAAATAGCTTTCTAATTAAATTAGAATGTCTTATATATAAAATTTTGAAAAATGAGTTTCTAAATTATAATAAGTAAGAAGAGTAATTTATTGAAAATTATTTTCAATTAATTTTATTAAAGAGGTCAAGATAATTAAAATAAATTTTAATTGAACATGAAATTATTTTAAATCAAATTAAATTTCTATTTGGAATAGAAATTTGATTTGTTTAGAAATTAAAAGTTTAATCTAATTTAATTTTCCAAAGAGTTGTAAAAGTTAGTTTTATTATGAAGATTAATAACTAGAATCTAGCAAGGGTTGATGTTTTATAAATATAATTTAAATATATTTGCATTGGAAATTGCTTGTTTTATATATTGTGATGTATATTAAATTGTATGTTTTATATGAATGATATTGTTAAATGAATTTTGTTGTTTAATTGGACCATTGAAATTAAATCCCTTATTTAAATATTAATTACAAGTGAGAATGTGATTGTCTGTCTTTTATTATTCAAGCATAAAATGGAGTTTTATTTATTATAAGACTTGTTGAGTAGCTAAAGATCCCTTTAACGTGAATATATTTTATCTTAAATTAATAAGTCCTACTTAACTAAATTTGTATGATTTGAATGAGTGATTCATGATCATATGAATTTAAAGTTACTGTTAGGAATAACATATAAGATATGTTTTGACAAAAGTTATACCTTAGGGATCTAGATATAAAATGTAATTCATATGGATGTTATATTCCCAATTTAAGTTTAATTTGTTTGATGAGTGAGTCAAGATCAACTAAATATGAATAAGATCCTAGCTGACTTAAGAGAATAAAGTAATCTTTTGAATAGTAATAAAGACTATTATTTCAAATAAAATAGCAATAGTGTCCAAATACATGATTAGAGTCAATCTTATTTGGTTGTCATGGCATGTATAACTTATCTTTTTAAAATAGAAATTACCTAAGTTAGTATAGTTGAGATTAAATATTAATAAACCAAATTTCTTAGACTTAGGTTACGTTTGAAAAAAGTTCTTAAAGTCAGATACAAAAGTTATAATGGTCGTTAAGAAATTTTGCTATTAATCCCTGTTGAGGATCTTGTTGACAAAGTTTTAGAGAAATGTAAATATCATGAAAATATGATGATATTTTGATTTGACTAGATATATTATAAAATTTAATGACAGCATATAAGGTGGATGTCAATACATTGATAACACAATGCAAATAGTTACATGAAGTAGAGTTGAAAGTTATAGTATCTTAATAAAATTCTTCCACTCAATTTAGCCTATTAAAAGCAAAAATGAAGACTACAATTAAAGGTATTGACGTATATACGATAATAGTAGTCATTAAAAGGAAAAATAATTGCATGACTTTTCTTATCAATATATAAGATGATAGAGATCATATATATTTCTCGTTTATGCTTTTGAGTATATGATATCGAATTTGGACTTAACATTATCATAATGTTCAAGGCATAATAAGAAATAAATTTGTGTGTGTTGGAGCATGGGAAACCTTTTCCTATATATATATATATAGGCAAAGGGGGGCTTTTGTAAAGTCCTCTAACTCGTCCACTAAGTGAGTGAAAGAGGTCTCATTGGGAAGAGAGAAGGTCGGCCTCCTACTATGTGAAAGAAGAGCTTTTTCTCTCATAGTCACTTCTATAGAGTATATAGAGTAGGTAGTTCGTTTCGCCGCAGTTGATTCTAGATTCTAGGATCAAATTCTTCTCATTTTTAGGAATCTTTCTAAATTAGGCGTGCAAAGTACATAATTTCAACAGGTTATTTCAATTATTCAACAATTTCTTTGATTTTTTGTAGGTCTGGAATGGAAGTTTTGATAGACAGAATTACATGGGCTTGATTTTATGGTGGAACATATATATATAAATGTTCATTCTTTCATGAATTGTTATTACATCCAACACATATATGTTTAAAATTTAGTAATTTAATACCATCATCTTCCTTTACTAAAGGTTTATTTGGTTATTCTTTGACTGATAAGTTTCAAAAGTTTCATACAATTCACAATCATATATATATATGAACATTTATTAATGAATTTATATAATAGGATTCTATGAATTAAATGAAATATTAATTTAAAATTTCAAAATGTTTAAATATAAATAGAAATTAAGCGTCGAGAATGTTGAAACACTTCAATAAGATTGATATAATGAGATTAAAATTTTAATTATCTATAAGGAATGAGATTCTTTAATGAATACCTCCATAAGAAAATTTTATAATAATATGGATATGTATTAGGAGGAAAGATCATTATGAGATATTGTATGATATAAATTTTATTTAATCTATTGTTATGTCTAATATAACATCATACCTTCAAAAGTTACAATTAAATCAATTATTAAGGTTCCCTATTACATATGGAATATTAAGGCTTTTAAAAGACAAAGTTAATGATTTTATGATTTGATGCTCAGTTGAAGCTTGTATTGTCCAATAAGTTTAGAATTAAATTGGATAATAGAAATGTAATACCCCATGTTAGGGGTTACAAAATTAAGGAATTCCAGTGCATCGTATGTTTTGCATAATTGAGTATTCGCTGATATGTGCTTATAAATTTTGACATATACAAAATAATTATACATGCATTCGTGACATTTTCGAGTAAAGCAGATTAATAAAATTTTGAATTATGGATTATTAGAGGTAAATTTTTATTTGGAGACTATTAGTAATATTTTGGAATTTTTAAAAATTTTAGGAATTTTTCTGAAATTTTGGGGTTTTTTATATTAAGAAAATAGACAAATGACATTATGACATATAGCTCTTCTATATGGGTGACAAATGGCTCACATGCAATGGAGTGAAGTGTCAAGGAATTAATAAGACAAGTAAGCACGTGGTTTGAAAGGCCAAATTTCTGTAGCTCTTAGTTGTTCTTCGATTTTTACTGTGTTCCTTACTCATCACTAAAACTTTGTCTTCACTGTCAAAGTTGGGATTTTACTGAAGAGGCAAGTAAGTTGTTTTAATTTTCTAGTTATTTTGTAAATTCTTTGATGATGTTTTAGTGTTGGAAATAAACGCATGCATGAGTTATGTAAGTTGGTAGTGTAGGTTAGAAATAATTATGCAGGAAAAATTGTAGGTAAGTTTTGATTTTGGTGTTTGGGTTAGATCTTGAGTTTTGAGTTGTATGAGAGTAAGATGGGCTAGAATGGGAGTAGAAATGCAAAGAATATAAGTTAGAAATGGTGTAGGAACCGTAAAATTAGGAAAGAGAAAATGTAGAAAATGTTGTAAGCAAATGTTGAAGATGATGAATAGTTGTGAAAATTTTTTGGTTTCGATATTTGTAACTAATCTTGATTTTGAGTTATTCTAGAGTAAGGTGAGTTAGAATGGAGTGGATATATAGTGAAAATAAGTTAGAAATGATTTAAATGAAGAGTAAGAATTAATGAAGATGGAAGAAAGAAAGTGAGAAAATATGGAAAGTGAATCAAAGAAGAAGAAGAAAATTTGGCGGTGAAGAAAAGGAAATGCTGGAGGTGAAGAAGAAGGATGTCGCGATTGTGTTTCTGCACGATCACAACTTGGATGAAGAGGTTGATGAATCGTGATCGTGCTTCAGCACGATCGCGACTTTGCAAGTCCGCTGGAGTGTCCCGATCGTGCATGTGCACGATCGTGACTTCCCATGTTTATCTGACGGAGTTTATTTTTTGAACATACTTTGATCTTTTTGTCATAACTTTTCACCCGATATTTAAATGACTTGATTCTTAAACCATTGGACTCGAAAAATATTTCTCTACATCTCCACAAAAAATAGTATCCATATAAATTCAATTGAGAAAGATTGAATAATAAAACTGGGACTGGATCTGAATGGGTGTGCACAGCCGTGAGTGAAGGATGCACGGCTATGACTATTTTTGATTTTAATGCACGGGCATGACTGATGGTTGCATGCCCATGACTGAATTAATATGGAGTGCACGACTGTGCAAAAATATTGCACAACCATGACTCAACTATTCTTAATTAGTGCACGATGTGCACCCGAGAGCTATTATACACTGAACATCTTTCTTTCTTCTGCCAATAACTTTTTCTTTAGATATCCAAATGGTATGAGACTTAAACCATTAAATTCCTAACACAGTTTTCTACCGCTCCATAAAAATTGGTACCCTTCTAAATTGATTTAAAAAATATTGATTGAATCAAAGTAAGGGAATCTATTGGAATAGTATGAACTGGGATGTTTTTATTGAACATATTTCAGTATTTTACTTATATCTAGACCTGTAGATTTCCAAATGAAGTGATTATTGATTTGAATTAAACTAGAGTCATAAACTACAAATTTTATGAAAAGATTGAATTTAAATTCTGCCTCTAAGACTTTCAAAATCTGATTGGAAGTTGAGATAAAAATTATGTTAAAGCTTAAGTATAGTCTGAGATCTTTTGAGTATAACTTTCAGTATACAGAACCAAATAGAATGATCGTGGTTTCATTAGAAACTTAAGACATGGGAGAAAAATTTCTAGAAGAAAGTGATATCAAATTACCTCACCTTCCTAATGAGAATAATTGAGCAAAGTGGACCCAAAAGTTGGTTGTGAGATAAATCTGGATTGAGAAATTGAGTATAGTTTCACATGATTGATAATGTGACAAGATTAAGGATAAGAAGCCCAGAATTTGTCATGAACATACATCATACATATTTAGTATACATGAATGTGCATAATTGAATTCATAATTGTTCACAATAGTGATATGTGTTTGTACTAAAATGTTATAGAGGAATGCATAGAGTGACCACTTTCAGATATTGTCGGGACTTCGAGGCAATAAGAAATAAGAGAGCTTTTGTAAGTAATTTAGATGGTCAATTTTGTAATTCGTTTAGTATGTAATTTAGTAAGTAATTTTTTATAATTTCACTTTGACTGTTTTGTTTTCTATTAGTTTGGAAGAATGTGATATGCTTGAATTCATGGTATGAAACCACTGATTATATGTGAATTGAATTTCAGACATTTTTATTTTGAATTTGTTAAGTCCTAATTGTGGGTAAACAGGCATGCCTAGAAGGATCTACAGCTACTTTTATGGCAATTCGGTGCTGAGACTTTTGTCTATCCTATGGCACTTCGGTGTCGAAACTTTTGTCTCTCTTGGACACTTCGATGTCGAGATTTCAATATTTCCTGGACACTTCGGTGTCGAGACTTTGGTCTCTCCTGTGACACTTCAGTGTCGAGACTTCAGTCTCTCCTAGATACTTTGGTGTTGAGACTTTGATCTCTCCTGTATAAGTACCGTTACTCACTTTTGTAATGGATTAACAAACATTTGATTTTGTTTTCTGATTTATATTCAATTTTGATATAAAGAAAGAAACTATGTTTCGATTCTGAAGGGTTTATACCCTCTTTTGGATATTCAGTTCTGTTATCTGTTCGTTCTATTATGAAATACTTTATATTGAATTGTCTAATAAGACAAGCTTTTATTGCATGCTTATGCTATTACATGATTAGTTGTCACTTTATGCATAGTTAGTTATTACTCACTAAGTTATATGCTTAGTATGATAGATTTGTCCCGTGTAGGTTCAGAGTGAGGATTATAAAGACTGGGACGAGTCAACTGCAATGGTCAATGGAGTTTGAGTCTTGTTTTGATAAAAATGTATTTTGAGTTATTTTGACTTGTATTTAAAGTGTATGACTCTAAATTGTTGTAAGTTTTTGTAATAACTATGTTTCAGGCTGGTTTGGATTTTGGGGACAAATTTGTATTAAGTTCATGAGAAATAATGTATGTACGTTTTGAATAAGTTTGGAATGATATGTAAGGTATGTTTGCTTCAGTTTCTAAAATTTTATGGAATGAATGTTTAGTGTGTTTTGAAATGCAACCGCATCGAGTTTGTTGTTTGTTTCTGTTTGTGAGTCCGATGTGGCACTCTCATATCCTCCCAGGGGGTATTAGGGCATCACAAGAAAGTTATGATATATTTGAAAGTGTTAGACATGATCTTATAAATCCATTGGACAACATGTTTGTTTAAATGAATACTTATAGGAGTATAGTTCTTAAGACAAGTAATAGGAGTAAGATGAAGTTTGAAAAGTTCAAATATCATAACAAAATATCTAAATGAAAGTAGTACCTTTATTGATACACTTGATGTATACTTGCAAGATGTTGAAAGATTCACTTTTATGATGAATTTAAAGGATTTGTTTTAAAGATGATTGTGAATTTATCATATTTATAAGAAGATTAGCGAAAGCAAGTTGTACTCTTCAATGGGAGTGTATACAGATATACTACTTATAAAGAATAGTAATAAATATTTTCAATTGTTGAATATATGATAGTCCAACAACAACTATTATTCAATATGAAAAGGTAATAATTAATTCGAAACTAGATTTATAGAGATAGATATAGAAGTTATTGATATATACTAGTCTAAGTACAAGTATAATATGTTAAATTTGTTTAGTATTTAAGATATTTGATAATTATGAAACATTTAAGATATTAATTATTATACGTGTAAGTTGATATTTGAGTTCAAGATTATATGAATATTAACTTTAGAAGTTAAATCTAGTTAAGGTACATTTTACTTGGAACAATATTATTTTAAGATTGGAAAGATCCTAATGTAGTGTTAAATGCTAATCAAGCCTTAATACATTATTCATTTAATGAAGGTGATATTTGGATTAATAATTTATTTAAGGAACTTAGTATAATTCCTTGCATTATTTAGATAGTAATGCATTATAGAACATTGAAGTTATTATGCATATACAAGGAGTTAAGGTCTCATCAAAGATTCAAATATGTATTTAGGTAGTTTCTTTTGAATATAATAAAAATTAAGATAAAATTATAAGATTTAAGAAAGTGCTATAGAGGATTGTGTAGAATTCTCTTCTAAACCATTGTCTCAACATTAGTATGATTGTTATATAAAGATATGGTATAAAGTACTTAAACAATTGACTTAGTGTAAGTGGGAGAATATTAATTTATACCCTATAGCCAATCAATTGGTTATAATTTTAGTGACATAAATATTTAATTTCGTTATTTATCTTATGCTTAATTATTCAATTATCTTTTATATATATATATATATATATATATATATATATATATATATATATATAATAAAGTCCATTGGATAAATGTACAATACAAATGAAATTATGATGAGACTATAATTATAAAATTTTATTATATTTATGTATTATCCCAAATTATTTCTAATCATTTTCTTTTAAGAATAGACATTATTAGAACATAAAACAACTAGTATACATTCATAAGTAATCGATTTCTTATTTTAAAATATGGAGAAACTTAAATAAATACTTGGGTATTTGTTAAAGAATAAGTTCACTACACTAACATCATATAATAATTTCATTTGGAATGTTCCTTGTATGTCTATAAAAATTCTCATTGTTTTGATTATATAAGTGATCTTTTGACTTAAGATCTCCAAAGTATCTTATATATGAATTGATATATGTTAACACTACTTATGACCTATTTTAGTACAAAAATAACTCAATCATAGTCATTGGATATAACATGAACTATATAAAGATAGTTTAATGATCAATATAGGATTTATCACCTTACAATGATTGAAGAAAATATTTCATTGTTCTTATTTAGTATTGATTTGGGAAATCTTTAACCAATGTTGAATGACTCTTTGTAAAATAGTTTATAAATGTCGGTAATTGAATTGATTACTAATGATAGAGAACTAATATAGTTGGATTCAATTAAAGTATACTTTAATTCCATGCTTTATGTCTAATCACAATATTATAATGAAAGGATTAGATTTTGCAAAAAACATGTATAAAAATATTTGTCAAAATTACTTTGACATTCTTAATATTTGGATAGTCATAATATGTTGCTAAATTTTAATCTTGATCAATGGATATAAAATTTTAATTAAAATTAAAATAAATTAAAATAGTTTAATTTATTAAATACGATTTCATATTATAATTTATATCAATTGTTAACATATTTAAGAACCTAATGAATCACACATAAAGAATGAATGATGAGAGAAAAGGTATTTTAAGTAAGTTAAACTTGGTTGTAAAGTTTGAGAAACTTTAAGATTAAGTGTGAGATACTTAATAAATAATGATCAACATGAGATATTGAATCTTATTTGGACTTAATTATTTAATTACAATTAATACTAATTATAATTGAATTTTAAATTAAAATATTAAATTATTAAAAGACCTAAACGACCATATTATAAATAGTCTTAGCTCCAAAGAAGGTAGCAGTTCTTGTCTTTCTGCACCAGATGTATGGTTCTTTATATACATTCATATGGATACCATTAGAGGTTGAATACATACATCTATGGTAGTTATATGGACTAATTTTAGAAGCAGTTTAAGGGAAATAATAAGAAGAGGATTAAATTACACACTAAGGTACAAATTTATGCTTCATGCTTTATTTTGTTTTATTTTTAACCATATTATAGAATTTAAGTAATCTTGACTTCCAAAAAATCAAATGAAAAGTTTTATTATTATTCTGTTGTACACAAGATTAGATCCTACTTTAATTTCTTAACAATCTGTAACATTTGTTGAAATCTCTTTCCTGAAGGCCACTTTGTTTAGTTTCCATAGTTAAACTGTTAATTTGTGTATTCTTTAGGTTAATAGATGATTGGCTACAATATATTAAGAATTGTTTACTTATCTTTGAGGATTGTTAGTAGCTAGAAACTGAGTTTAGTCTTAGAGAAAGCGTAAAGTTTGGATTTGGGTGCAATGTTCTCAATTTCTTTATCGTTTATAATTTGAAAATTTTGGTGTTTATGTTTATGAGATATTAATGGTTTGATACCTCAAGGCGTTTAGACTTGAATACAATTGTTTTGTAGTTTGAGTAATTTACTTGAAGATGCTACTCGTATACTAGGAATCTATTGTCTTAGTACATTTTGATTTAAAAGACACCCTTTTTCCCCCCTCTTAAACTAGTAAGACTATTATAACTTTCATTATAAGTATGAAGACACAAGGTTTGTGGGGATTTTGAATGCATTCCATTGTCAAGTTGTTTACTTATTTATACTGAATGATATAACAAACTCACAAATATTTAAGTATAAAGGAGATTATAAAGAGATATACAAAATCCAGTTTAACAAAGTTATCCAGCAGTAAATTTGGGAGCATCTAAGTTGGTTTTAACTAACATTTGGCTTAGTCACTTGTTATCAAGTTATTGGAGAGAAATTCTCTTCAATAACGTCTTGCAAACTTGGAGAGCTATCATAGATGGTAAGTTTAGATCGTAAGTGAGAAGAATGTTTGGTAGATAACACCTTTGTAAGAATGTTAGCATATTTATCCATTGAAGCAATATAAGAGACATATAGGACACCGTACTCAACCTTTTTGTAAATAAAATGACAATCAATTTGGATGTGTTTTGAATGCTTGTGAAAAACAATACTAGAAGTCATAAACTTTGCACTTAAGTTGTCATAAAATAAAATAGGTGACTTGGGTAAAGGAACACAAAGCTCGTGAGAAGTTGTTAGACCTAATTCAATTCCATTGTAGCTGACACAATAGCTCTATATTCAGCTTTAGAGAAACATGAAGGTTCTTAGTCAACATCAAAAAGAGGGGGTAGTGGATTTCTTGATATAGTAAGAGCCTTGTAATCAAAATTCATTTTGGTTTTGAGGAAGTGTATTTGAGCTTGGGTAGTTATAAGATGTGATTTGCTATCTGAAGGCCGTAAATGTTTGATTTGTAGCAGTGGTGGGGATGGGGAAGAGAAAACAGTGGAAGTGTGATCATTAGAGGTATTATTGTTGTCATTGTTAGCTGGCATGTTAAATGAAAGCTATGATGTAGGCTTGTATTATCATGAGGTAAGGTCTCTAATGAAGGAGTGAAAGAATGAGACAGATTAGGAGACATGGGAGATGAAGTGTCACGTATTGAGGAAAAATGGGAGTTTAGCTCATTAATTGATGAATTAACAGAAGAAAGCATAGGAGATGGTTAAAACTTTATGGCCAACTGTAACAATGATAGGGGTAGGGATATTGTAGGAGTATTTAGATGATTAATATTTTATGCCCCATCTAACTGTAAATATGGAAATTTCTCTTCGTTAAAGACAACATGATGCACAATGTATAATCAATTGGTTAATGGATGCAAACTGTGATATCCTTTATTTATATTTTGGATGCGGAGATTTTAGACCCCTTTTCAATTGTAGAAGTGTGGTTGAAGTGATTATAACACTCTAATGCAAAATGTCCTAGTTGTCACAAATTTAGCACGTGACCTTGGATTTCTTATACCTTCCATTGGAACTATCAAACTTGCTATTATTATGGCCTCTCTTGTAAGTCTGTTGGTGAGGTTTTCCATTAGTATAAGATCGACTATAATTACAAGCTTGAGTAGATGAATTATAGTTGGGTCTTTTTTTAAGAAGACTTGGAGGCTATGTTAGCAACAAGAAAATATTAGAAAGCTCAATTTTTTCCTCCTCTTAAAGAAGTATTCCCAACAGTTCGTCAATAGAAATATGATCAACTCTAGTATTGATAGAATTATGAAAAGTAGAATAATCCTCATACTCTAGTATTGATAGAATTATAAAAAATAGAATAATCCTCACCGAATCCATGAAGTATGAACTTAACAAGATCATCCTTTACACTATGTTAGATGTAGAGGCTAATAAATTAGTAATGCTTCTTTTCTTTTTTATATACTCTAAAATAGAGACTGAATCTTTTGAGAGAGTTTGAAGTTGCCAGAGCAATTGCAATATGTGAGCTCGAGATTGAGATTGAAAAATCCTTTCAAGGATAACCCAGACCTCTCTAGCAACAGAGGCTCTTACTATGTTGATTTCAATTTTCTTAGAAATGATTAATTTAAGCCACAAGAGGACTAATCTATCCTTTTTCTTCCGAACAATAAATTTAGCATTAGATTTTTTAATGGAAGATTGAGATGTCTCCCTCTGATGGTTATTGAATGAAGCCTGGTGGTGCCACAATTTCACCAGTGATAAAGCCATTTAAATCAAAAGCTTCTGAGGCTGATAGAGCATTTGTACTCTAAAGCTAATAGTTTTCTCTTTTCATCTTAATGTTCATGGTTGGAAAAGAAGTAAATAGGATTGGCTAGGAGATGCAGTAAGAAATTGTCATTGACGTTAGTCTTTTAGGCTCTAATGCCATATGAAGACACAGCGGATTTTGAACACATTCCCTTGTCAAGTTGTTGACTTATTTATACTGAATGATATGACAAACTCATAAATATTTTAGTACAAAGGAGATTATAGAGAGATATACAAAATTCAATTCAACAAAGTTATCCAATAGTAAATCTAGAGCATCTGAGTTGGTTTTAACCAACATTTGACTTAGTCACTTGTTATTAGGTTGTTGCAGAAATAGTCTCTTTAATATTAGGTTGATGGAGAGATATTCTCTTTGATATTAAGAATTATTTTTTTACACATATTTGTCTAAATAGAACTATCTTCGTTTGTACCATATGTTGTTGATTCCATCATGTTCTTTTAGTACATCAAAGGTACCAACTTGAATGATTTAAGGATTTCAGTGACAACTTCTGTGGTGACAAACATTGCCGTAGGAGTTGCTCACTTTTCTTCATCATCATATTTTTCTAGGTTCTACTTGCCTAGGAAATTCTAAGCCCACTCATTAGTTCCACTCCCTGAATAGCACCTAAAATCATATATATAGGCTAGTCGACACGTGGTTGTAAGGAAGTTCTCTGGTTATAACATTGCAAATGAAGCTTAAGGAGGTCTTTGTGGGCCAACACAACATTTGTAGATACCAACAATGTATACTCCATTGCACAATATGATTCTCCCATCCATTTCATTGGTCGTCTCAATGAAGTATGGGTAGATGTTAATTCCTTTGGAATAGATGGATGAGAGACTCGCAAAATAGCTATCTACTGAAGTTTTACATGAGTGGAAGAACAATGCGTACCTTAATCACCTATCCACAACCTCTTTCTTCCTCATTTTATTGGATTTGGTTATGCTTGAAGTGCTCTGTACGAAGTATAGTTTTGTTAAACGAAGCCCATATTTATGTTGAGATTACTAAGATGTAATGCCATGCACTTTGCCCATGTTTATTTTGAGATTATTATGAAGTGTGTCATATAGTTTAATTATGAGACTAATTAGGTATTTTTTTTCCATTTACGCATATGGAGGGAAATAATTATTCGATACACTTGCCTCAACGACTGAAAATTCGATTGAGAAATGACAAATTATTTAACCTTGCCAACTTGTGATCAAAGTCATAAATATGAACCTAAATCGTTTTATAAGTTGGGAAAAAGGGTGGCACTACCAACCATTTAAGTTCGTCTTTATGTTTGCTTCTGACTTAGACAAGAAGACCAGGAGCTTCCCAGTTGATCTCCGCTCTTTTTTTTTTTTGGTTTCAAATGCACCACACGTGATTCTCAAGTTTTGATATAGTTAGTACGAATATTATGCTTAACCTATACAATTAAAAATAAGCAACTGGGTCAATATTTTTTTCTTTAGGCTTGAAATAATTAAACATGAATTTGTTAAAAATTAATTGATTGAGTAAATTTTAGTCTTAATATATTAGATTTTTTGAACTTTTTATTAACATAATAGAGATTGTTTAATCTAAGGCTTTACAAAATTATAACATGTATTCTTAACAAAATTAAAAACATAAAACTTTATGATCATTTTATAAGAATGTAAACAACAATATATTGTGCGCACATTAAGAAAATAATTTATTTTTCAATAGTTTAATAATTTTTGGACTACGTTTGGGTTACACAACTTATTTTTCTCCTCTTTAAATAAAATTTAAATTCAGAATATGTTTTTATCAAAAAGTCTCAATCTAAGATGAACTAGAATAATTAGGTTATTGTATTAGTTACTAACAAGAAATTTTAGTATCCTCACTTTATGTAACTATACAAATAATAATTTTAATTTTAATTTTTCTTTATATTTTTATTGAATAAAGAGTATATGATTATTAAATGTGTATCAAATAAACTATTGTTACTAGCTTAAAATTAAGAAATGACTATCATGGACTCAATTCAATTATACACACCTTCGCAAAGTGGGCGCCTCTTGTTAATAAAAGTTCAATTGGATTTACTTTTCATTATCCAATTAAGTCAAATTGTCACGCTCATTAAAGACAGAGAAATGTGTTTCGTAAAAGTAAATTTATAGTTGATTATTTGACTAAGTTAAGTCATGATATTTCATCAACTTTTTAAATTTGAGAGGAGATTCCTGATATCCTCTTGATGCTTGTGATATTTTTTTGTCTATGATAATTTTAATTTTCTCTACTTATAGCAAAAAAAAGAAGAGATAGAAATGTAGAATTTTGCGTTTTGCATAAACGGCATCTTTTTTCCTACTCATTATTATCACAAATTTTCTATTATGGAAGAAGTTAAGTATTCTGAAAATACGTTCACTTATTTTTAAAATTTTCGGGTTCGAAGATCCCCGTCAAATATTACCGGCAAACTTGCTTCTTCATCAACTTTCTCTCTCCTCCTGTCTAGATTCTAGAGATCTACCACCACTCTTTATATCGATTCTTCTGTTGTTGGCCGATATCTTTCCCGCTCTCCACTGCCTCCGAGGCCTTCCTATCAATCGTACTTTCTACGTCTATTATCTCCTCGAATCAACGCATTCATTGGGACTTTTACCTCTGTATATCTAGGGTTTCCAGTTCCGCACGCATACACACACACAAAAAGGAATATAAATTGAAAAATGAATTGAAAAATTTTAAGTGTTTTGTCTGAGGCAATTGGTTTTCTTTTTCTAGGTATTGCCATTTAGACTTTTTTTTTTTGAGATATTAGCCATTTAGACTGTGCTTGTTGATGTTTATGGCGTTTGTTTGTTTCCTGAGAAAACGAAACGGCGATTGTCATTATCATTATTTATTTTTTCCGTGCTTTACAATTTTGCTCCTTGCTGCTACTCCGCCGCTTGTTTTACGTATTTAATTATCTAAAAATGTGTTTTTTTTTTCTTCTTCTGATTCTTTCTGGTGTTTTTCTTTCGGAAGGTTCGATATTATGGAAGAAAGCGAGTCTTTAATGTTGTTATTTGTACCTTCATTGGGTGTATGAATCTCAATGGACAGTTGTCGAGGACATATCTTCAGTATTTTTTAGTACTTACTTGGACACTCACTGAAGGTGTTAGGATTTTCTTGCATAGAAATGTGGACAAACAGTAGGTGTAATGTAAATGGTGAAACGAAATTTTGTCTGAGCTATTTAGTACTTAACTTCATTCTTGCTACTTGTTGTCGGTTAGCAATTTATGGGCAGAACTCCTGATTTTTGCAAATGCACGGAGACACAAGATGGTAAAGAAATTGTGTATAGTAGCTGTGAGGCTCTAGACATTTTTGTGCATCGTTGTTTCAGTGGTTTTAATTTTCTTTTGCTGAACCTTGATATCTTTCTTTACCTATCGTGTTAATATATGAGTGATGTTATTGCATCTTGATCTGCATGAATATTTTGTTCGTCTCCAATGATTAATTTTCTTGCTCTTACGTGTTTGTTCTGTTCTGTTAATTCATTCTCGAGGTGGAGTTTTATGGACATTTTAATTGACAGGTCTTTTGATAAGGTCATTGGATGACCTTGCTAAAAAGAACTGAATTATGACATCGAGCATGTTGGCTGGAGAGCGCAGGTATGCTGATCTTATGTTTGCATACCTTTTGCAACTATTCATTTTTTATTGTATATGTTATTTTTCTTGCCAGATACAATGCTATGTCGACTTTTTAGGAAGTTATTAGGCTATTCTCTAGTTAATTCCCTGCCTCCATTTTAATATGCAGTATTTTAGCTTTTTGTGAAAATAATTTTTTGAAATTAATAAATGTAATTTTGAATTGGCTTGCTATTGCTATTTACATTTGATCAAAATTAAAATGCAAACATGATTCACATATTAGTACTTAAAAAGATCTGTAAGATTCTTGGATGCTCTTGAGCCTTCACCTTTGGGTGACATGGTCTTTCGTTGGGTTTTGTTTTTTATTTTATTGTTTCTGATCTACGTACTCACCAGTGAGTGAAAGAAATTAGTAATGCCTAACCTCTTCTTGATTAAAATCATTATGATTAAAATCATATAATGATTTGGACTTTGATTGCTGCATATCTTTTAAATTTGTTTCTCTCTCTTTCGGTGAAATGTTTATTTTATATTTTAATGTTATATTAGATTTTTTTTCTAATACTCTAAGCTAGTTTCAAGTTTGTGTGTATAATATCTTTGATCTTTAGTGATCAATGGATATTTCATGCCAGTCATAAATACATTTCAATGTTGAGTATTATTTTTCTGTGGGAACTTTCTCTTGATCTATGTGTGTGAGTACCAATGTTTTTCCCTTTCTAGCATACATTCTGTTGCACTTTTACCAAATTATAATTTCATTATGATCGCTGAAACATGACAACTGTTCAGTGTTGTTAAATTAGTAAGCATAACAATGTAAAGATCACAGGTGTGTGAATGATTTTTATCTTTATACATGTTTTGAATTTCTTTCATTTTGGTAGGAACATTTATTGGATTTTTTAAGATTAGATCTTTTAGGATGTTCCTGAAGGATGTGAAACGCATATATATGAAATTCTTAGTTGTGGGTTGCAGATGGGCTTCTGCGAGAAGAGGTGGGATGACTGTCTTGGGGAAAGTTGCTGTCCCTAAACCAATAAACTTGCCCAGCCAGAGGTATTTGATTTTCCACTAAACTTTTTCTGATCATGTGACATATTTCTTCATATTAAATTTAATATTGTTCTATCTCTTCTTTTCAAGGTTAGAAAATCATGGTTTGGATCCAAATGTTGAAATCGTTCCAAAGTGAGTAATTCATCTAACCATGCTATTTTCTATATTTTACTATTTTGTTTCTTTTGTTTGTCTTCAGTTATTGTAACTTGTTGTCAAACTTATTATTTTGAGTGGGGATAGTTTTTCTTTTTTTTGCCTTTCTACTTGAAATGACTAATCTCTGGCAATTGACAGGGGAACCCATAATTGGGGCAGTAAATCATCATCTTCAACATCAAATGCTTGGGGAACTTCATCTCTTTCTCCAAATGCTAATGGTTGTTCTCCAAGCCTTCTCAGTGGCCGCCCTTCATCTGGTGAAAGTGGAACTCGACCATCAACTGCTGGTAGCGACGTAAACCATGAACCTGTTACTAATGTGTCGGGTTTGAATTCAAGGCCATCGTCAGCTTCTGGGGCATTGACATCAAATCAGGCATCACTTGCAGCATCACGTCCTCGTAGTGCTGAAACAAGACCTGGTAGTTCACAATTATCACGGTTTGCTGAGCCTTTGCCTGATAACTCTGTAGCATGGGGTGCAAGTAGTGCATCAGAAAAGTTGGTATGGTGTCCTTAAGTTTTTCGTTTGAATGGTCATGTACTGTAGTTCTCATTATCTAGAGGTAAATCTATATGTTGTTCTATTCTATAATCGATTATATAGTCTGCATTTTAGCCAACACACCGAGTAATGGGATACTTATTACCATTAAATCAATTTGTGTTCCATTTTCCATGACTTTTTATTGTTTCTTTGCAAGTGTTATTTTGACTTGCAGTCGTCAATTTTTTAACATTCGTTTAGATCTGTATTTAGACGCTGATTGGAGGTGACCTAAATATACTTTCAAATTTCTAGTTATTGTACCATTAATATGGAAAACTGATCTTTCCCTACAGGCATGGTTTTGAATTCTAAGTTATGAATTCTGAGCACCTTAATTTGCTTTATTAGTTATTCCAGTCGCAAAAGAAAAGGCTTATCATTCCACAAGTTTGCTCACAAATGAGAAATATATCATGGGGGTTTTTTAATCAAAACTGCTTTTGCTTTCAAATTTCATTTACTAATTGAATTCCTCTGTTATTATGTCTTCTAGGGGGTCTGTAGTTTAGATCATCATTTTTGTTTCACTTAGTATTGTAGGGTTAGCTTGGATTTGCATTGTGTTTAGTGCCTGCTAATTCTGAAGTTTAAGGCTACAAATTGGATTTGGAATTTGGTGGCTCAACGTCAATTCTTTTGTTTGGTACAAATTGAGGATTCATCTTCTAATTCCAAAATTTGTTTGTTGAAATGCTAATTTAAAATATTTTTCATTATCTGTGGGACATATGCATTTTATTAATTTTTGGAAGAATAAGTTGTAGCTTGTGTTGTTTAGTATCGTAAGTGAATTGTAGGATTTGAATGCGACTTTACCAATTTGTTAGCTTGAATGAATTTTACTTCACTTGAACTATAAAATCATTTTTATATAAGTACCCCTTATCTCAGGTAGAATTATTATTTGATCTTTTTATGTTGCCCCTTTCCTCTCCCTTCCACCTTGATATCAAATATTCGTCATTTATTAATGGTTATCTGAAATGTTAAAGTCAAGCTGATTGAAAATCAATGTCTTACCTGACTTGGATATTATGACACTTCAGGGAATGAAATCTTCCAAAATTGATGGTTTTTCTCTGATTTCTGGAGATTTTCCTACTCTTGGTTCGGAAAAAGAACTTTCTGGAAGGAACCCAGATTCCCAAGGTTGAAATTTGAATATTGCTTTAAATTTTGCTACTAGTGAATCTTGCTTGGTTATTGGCACTGTTTATGATTGGTTTGGCATTTTCAAATGTGGTTGTTATTCTGTTTTTTTCAACAATGTTTGAAAAAATCTCTGGTCATTCACAATGCTAATTGTTTGATTCTTGATTGGCTCCTCAGTGATATCTTTCTACAAATCTTGGATTTTTTAAATATTTTATACCTTTGTTGATTTATTGACCAATTTTTATGATTACAGACCATAGTTATCATAGTCGGCCTAGCTCGTCTTCTGGTGTGGTGACAGCAGGGAAAGAGAGGATCGAGAATTCTGTAGGTTTGTTTCTTTGTACTATGCTTTGACCTATAGTCAAAAGTTGGCCTACATGAAATTTCTGTTATACTGATAGTTCTGTGCATTTTTTTTTCAGCTGATGTGTCTACACATGGAAACTTCAGAAGTGAAACTGCAACTTCTTTGAGAAAAGCGGATACAATATATGGTGAAGATCAAGCCCAAGCTGGTGTGGAGAAGTGGCATGGTGATCCTCAACTCTATCCTTATTCTAATATTCCCCCTCAGCATTACGATGCATGGTGCGTTCCTCCTGTAAATAATCATCCAGGTGGTGTTTGGTACAGAGGGCCTTCGGGAGGTTCAAATTTTGGTCCACCAGTTGCATCAGGTGGTTTTCCCATGGATCCATTTCCGTATTACCGTCCACAAATGCCCCAAACTGCAATTGCGAACAAACAGCCTGTTCCTCCTCCAGGAGCTGGGCCGAGAAGACCCCATCAAGAAAATGGAGAAATGTTGAGACCTAATGTCTGTGATCCTTATGATCGTACCGGTATGCCAGTTAGTCCTGGCGTTTATCCTGGTCATGTGCCTCATGATGCATATTATGGTCCTCCTATGGGTTACTATGGTGCCAGTGAACGCAATATTGCACTTATGACAATGGCCATTGGCCCTACTGCATTTAATGGTTATTCAGGACAAGATGTCCCTGATTCTGGCAATCCTCGTGGTAGATACTCTGGATTTGGCCCTGATGGTAAATCAGTGGTTTCAGAACAGGAGGAACCTGGGAATCCTCAGGAAGCTCGAGGACCATACAAAGTTCTTCTCAAGCAGCATGATGGTTGGGAAAGAAAGGATGAACAGAATTGGAATGAGTCCGTGACAATTAATGCATCAGGTCCTGGGGGGGCATATCATCCCATGAACTCATCATGGGAGAGTGGACGGAGAGGAGACAACAAGGATGAAAGAATGCGCACAAGAAAGGCACTTGCTGAAGAAGCTTTGGAGGCAATTGACAATGAAGGAGGTATGGCTTTGAAAGCCAGGGCACTTGAAACGGTTGGAAATGCCAAGTCATCTGATGAGTGGCCAACAAGGAAACTTGAAAGTGCAGATCACTCAGCTTTTACTTTCCATGAGGTGTTATCAACATCAAAAGATCCCAGTCTGATTCAGAAAATAGAAGGTTTGAATGCTGAGGCTCGTGCTTCTGATGGAAAGCTTGATGTTAAATCTACTTCCCATAGGTTGGAGTCTAATAATACATTGCAAGTTCGTAATGCTAGAACTAATAACTCAAGGGAAGCTTCTGGTATGGATACTGGATCGCTGCATAGAACTGTTGGTTTTATCAACAGTGCCTCACATGAAGACCATGCGACCCCTGGGGATAGAAGCCTTCAATCAACTGCTGCAGATGGAATACTTACCACCAGGTGGGTTTATGACTTGCTTACTTTAATTGGACATACATCTGAAATGCCAATCTTCAGAATGCGCTAATACCTAGATTCTCAGATCTGCTAGTGGCATGCATGGTAGGGCTGATTATCATGGTAGTGGAAGACTTACTGCAGAAGAGACTGGTGGATTTTGGAGGAAATCTCAGGTCACAGACCGACCAGGTGTTGTATCATCAGATTTTGAAAGTGCCTCTGTTGTTTGTCAGCGAGGCCATACATCAGTGGGGCCCCCTGAAAAATCTCGTCGATTTCTTCAAGAAAAGGATGGAGAGTCTCTGCCTCCCGTTTCTAATGCTTGTGATAGCCAAGCACAGGTGGCTTGTATTTTTTTTCCATTTTATTTACTTTTACTGTCAGGTGAATATCCTCTTACTGATTATTGAGTCTGTTAATCAGCGCGCTAAGATGAGAGAGGTAGCCATGCAACATCAACAACAGCGAGAGAGGGAGGAGAAAGAACGAACAAGAGATCAAAAGGCCAAAGCTCTAGCAAAATTGGAAGAGTTGAACAGGCGTACGGAAGCAGGAGATGGCATAATTTCTAAATTAGAAACTGTTCTTGCTGGTGGTGTTGTTAATAAGAAGAATTTTGTGGCTCCAGCCCAATCAACTTTGGCTGGTAACAAATCCGGGGAATCAAACTCTACTGTGGTTTTCAACAGAAATGCTAATGAGCAGGGCAATGAAAACAGTGTTGCAGGGGTTGAGAAATCTACCACTTTGTCCATTGAGGTAGTGATGCAGGCACCAAAGCCTGCTTCTGTGGTGCCTGTGCTGCTTGAGCAATCAGAGTCGTTGCGACAGGATGTTGTTCATTCAGACTCTTCAACTGGCAATCGTCTCCGACATGTTCCTGATAACATTGCTGCCAAGCAGAATCACATGGGTTACAGACAAAAACTAAAAAGTCCATCAGAGAAGAACCCTACTGAAAAATTAATTTCTACCACTATTTCTGAAGCATGCAGTGGTAATGTTGGTGTGACAGCTAAATCTCCAGTTTCTTATGAGGATAGCAAGGAGATTGCCTTAAACATCAAGTCAAGGCAGCCCGTGAATCCAATTGTTGGCAAGTCTTCAACAAATAATGGAAAGATGAATAAAAGTGTAAAAAGCAAGCAGAGAGTAGGGGAGTCCTTACCCGCTGTGATAGGTACACCTGCTTTGGAAAATGTGGTTCAAAGTGATGAACAGAGGACTTCTGAGCCTAAGTTGGATCCTGGATTACTTCAGCCTCAGACTGACTCTAAAGATGTACTCCTGTCTTCAGAGCAGCGTTCACCTGTACCCAATGAGGAAGTGCATACCCATTTAAAAAACCAGAGGAAATATCAGCATGCATGGAGGTTGCCCAGAACTATGCATGCTAATAAATTAACTGAGAAATTCCAGAGTGGTGATGCTGTTGTCTGGGCTCCAGTTCGGTCGCAAAAAATAACTCAAGTTTTTGATGCAGTCAGTCAAAAAACTGCAGTTGAGACTTTTGGTCCATCTATAAAGATTCATCAACCAGTTCAGAATAGCCTGAAAAACAAGAGGGCAGAACTGGAGAGGTACATTCCAAAGCCTTTTGCTAAGGAAATGGCTCAGCAGGGAAGCAATCACCAATCATGGATTCTTCCAGCTATTCAGGTTACACCTGACCAACCTCCTGGAAGACCTGAATCAGGTTGTTGTGGTGCTGAAAGGTCTCAAACTTCTGATGCATCTGTTGCAAAGGTAGGTTCTAATCTGGAGTCAAAAAAAGTGGAAGATCGGCAAAATAGGCCAGGAAAAATGCATGGATCATGGCACCAACGGGGCTCAGTAGAACCAACAGATTCTAATGAAAGTAGAAATGCTCAAAAATCGACTAAGCATCATCAATTGCAGAAATCGTCTGTGATTTCTATGAAAGATCAGCCGAGGTATTCAGATGAATGGAATGCCACTGATGGCTGGAACATTCCTGAGGAACCCATTCCAGCAGTTGTTACTGTTGTGAAAGAACAGGGTATGACAGCCAGAGGAAAGCGACAATCATACAATGAACACAGAAGTGCAGGACACAATCATGATTCACGGGAGAGGAGAATTAATAGTGGGGACATTGAGAAAGTTCGTGTCCAATCTTCATCCTCTGATATGGTTCGAGAAGATGCATCTGGTCCTTCAAAAGAAAACCGAGATGCTGCGGAACGGTTAACCTCTCACTGGCAACCTAAATCACATCACTATTTGGCCATTAATCAAAGGGGAAGCAGGTTAAATGGTGGTCAGGATGGTGTCGAACCTGGTGCTGCCAATAAAAAGAATTCTGGAAGCCAGGGCGTGGTATCACTCCCACATGAAGCTGATAAGGTGCCTGTGGTCAGGGATGAACAAATTGTGTCTGAAAAGAGAAACTTGGTAGACACATCAAGCATGGGGCCTCGAGAGGCAAAGAAAGTGGGCACTCATAAAGGACATCCTGGTAGCCCACCTGAATCTCCTTCAAAGGTAGATGGTCGAAGTGATCAGTACACCCCTTTAGGCTTCTGCAAAGATGAAAACCAGAACAGTCATTTTGGCCTAGAATCCCATGGGGAATGGACTGTTTCCCGGAAAGATAACAAGCAACATAATGTGAACCGGGAAAGGCAAAGACATTATGAGTATCAGCCAGTTGGGCCACATAACACTACCAAAGCCAATGAGTTGGAACCTCCCAAAGATGGCTCCTCTAATTCTGGTCCAAGGTTCAGGCAGAGGAGCCAGAGTCATTCAAGGCGTGGTGGGGGTAACTTTCAAGGCCGGAAGACTAATGGTGTCCGGCTAGATGGTCGATATGACTGAAGAATGAGTATATGAGATCTGTGAGTTTTTGTTTTCTCAGGAACTGTGCCACTTGCATATGTATGTGGCTTAATCCCTCAACCATGCAGGTATTCTAGTTCGGGTAGTTATTTTGTGTATTTAGCTGGGCTCGAGAAGAAAGCAAACTGTAAGGCTGACAAGGAGGAAAAGGAAGAAGTTTTGAGTGATTGGGGTTAAGATGAATGGCTGCTTTCGTTTTTCTTTTTCTAAATACTGACTGACCTAACAGCGTGATTTGGTTACAGCTTGTGTTTGCTGATATCCTCTGCGCAGTGCAGCGGTGATCTCAAATGAAGGAGCTCTCCCTTTTCAACTCTTAAGATCTGCCCCTGCTTGTGATCCTGCTGGTGCCTTCGGAGCCTCGAAAATATATGGATTTTTTAACTCTTCCTTCTCTTATATAAAATTTTACATTTTAGAAATAAAACGAAATTTCTTAAGCCTGAAAACGAAATTTCTTTAGCAGTTGGTTTGAACATTGGAAAATTTGTAGATTTTATCAACTTAATCACGAATAGGAAAGAGCAGAAAGAGAAGCGTTTCCATCCCGCCAGCTTATCTGGTTTGGACCGGTCCAGTTTTCCCATTCCGTACCTCCACCAATTGCTTCTGTATTTTAATTAATTAATTACTTTTTAGTTAATTAAAGAACCTACTTTTGTTGTGATGCCAATATATCTAATAAATTCTTTTGGTTTGAGAATGTTCGTTTATTCAATAATCGTTTGTTTTTGATAATTAGGCTATGATTACTATTCCTAATAAAGAGGAAGTAATCAATTAATGACTTCTTAGTTAATTACAAAACGTACTTGGGTTGTCGTGCCAATAAATCCAATGAGCCCTTGTGGTCTGAATAATCGGTTATTCAATAATTATTAATAGGGTAAAAGATAAAAATATCTATGTGCTTAGGGCAAATTTTGCAAAAAATTTATTTAAAATTTTTGAAAAACAAATATTTTGTTTCATAAGGAAAATCTTTTATACGATTTCTGTTTAAAAAATTAATGAAAGTGGTAATATGGCAATATGAAGATACATGGATCAATCAAAGATGTGGCAATGTTAAGCCACTTATGTTAATTATTTGACTCAAAATTTGGATCCGTCTTATTCGATCGACCTAATTTGTCTAACTAATATTTCCAATTTACCTGCTTGTTTTCTTCAAATCAATTCCTTAAAATTCCTAAACTAAACAAATGAACCATATTCAAACTCAAACGATTTCAGGTAGTGGCAAGCAACATAGGTGAAAGTAGCAGTGATGCAAGTGGTAAGGATAAAGGTGGTGGTGGAGACGACAGGCAATAGCAAAGACGGCAGATAGTAAGGATGTAGGCAATAGACCAGGGTTAATTTTGATCCCTTTTCTTCTGTGGCTCCTTTCATGCGATAACTTCCAACTTCCATCAATCACCATTTTCTATTATATGTTATGGAAAACCTTGATAAAATGGTATCATCATAAGTTTTTGAATTAATTAGAGGCTAGAATTAAGTGAACAGTTAATAATTTCATCGTGTGATTTGTGCATTGGGGATTTCTGCCTTCTTTGTCAAATTAGTGTACTCTTCTCGCTTCTCTTACTATATCTCTTTCAAGGCCTCTCTTTTTTAACTGGGTTATGACTTTTTAATGTTTGAAGGAGTTCTCTATCCATATGAATAATAGCAATGAAGTTAAAGATGAATTGAATGACAATAGTGAATATGGTTTGCTTTTAGTTGATGAGCTCGTGTAGAATTAGGGTTAGAGAATCTTTGTTTATCTAGGATTCGAGGGGATGATTTAGGATTTGGGTGTTTATAAAGGAGCTGCAAAAAGCTCAAGAAATTAAAATTATTATGTTCATATTGAGATCATCAAGTGCTTCACTATGTTCATGTTTAGTATGGCCAAGTTAAATTGTTTATCTAGTATCCCTCGTGTCTTTTTATTGATATTTAGTCTATTGAATATTTTCACTCTTCTTCATAGATGTTCTTACAATCTAGAGTTTTTTTCCCCATATTTCTCTTCGTAGGTTGAGAAGTTCTTAAATTGTGAAATTGCATTTTGAATATTTTTCGACTTCTATTTGCATGTCTTGTTTTATTAACTATTTCCTTTTGTGTATATCATGAAATGTATCTTGTTGTTTTATGTGCTAATTGTTTTTTTAGCTATATAATGAAATAACTCTCCTTCACCTTAAATCAATGCAAATTTCTGTTCATCTTTCACTTATAAATATTATATCATTGACTTGTGGTGTTATCTCCTATGACATAATTGTATATATGCTTGAGGAGTTGTAACTAGATTCTTAGATATGATTATGTTCTACAAAAGACATTTTTAAGATGTTAAGAGCATTAATGCTATGTTTCAAAATGTCTTAAATGAGTCAGTTGAATTTTTTTTTAAATTCAGTGTTGCTTTACTACAATTCAGAACCACATTTTTACATGTTATGTTAATAATGAAAAACTTAAAGCCAAAAGTTACAAAAAGAATTAGATGAGAAGAACCAAAAGATTCACATTTTATATTTGTACCTATTTGTGTGAGAAATTTTTATGAGGTCTATCGTATCAACTAAGTCCTTTGAATCATATTCTTTCTTCAGTTTCAACATCGAGTCTATAGGCAAAATTTGATATAATTTAGTCCCAAGTATGAAACTAGATTAATGGTTAATGAGACATTAAATGTTTACAAACTGACCTGATCATTAACTTTTTCTTGGTAGGTTGGACATGTCTTGCATTATCCAATTGTCTTTCATTGTAACATATAACAATATGATTTGAATGTTCGTACTTATACTAAAATACAATAAGAGCTTAATATAGTACAACAATTAGAAAATGAACTTAATATAGCATATGGTGTATAACCAACAAAGATGAAAATGATAATAACATAATATGTCATGAATATTACATGTCTAATTATCGATGGAATGTTAGGTAGTAAAATTATTTATTATTTCTTGAAGTAGTTAGTTTGGATAAATAGTCATATAAAGATACAATAAAAAGAGGAGAGAACAAAATTTTGGTAAAATAAAGCTTACTTTCATTTAAATGCTTAGTATGTATATGTAAGTAGGCTTTTCTATTATTTGAAGGTTCATAAAATATCTTTGAGTATGTGTGTAGATTCCTTCGTTATTTCAAGCTTCATAAAATATGTTTTTATATATAGGCTCTTTCATTATTTCATAATATTGATTCTTGCGAGTTTTGGTGTGAACTCAAACATTAGGGAAATGAATCCTGAAACAGCTGGAGTTGAAAAAATTATGAAAGGTACATAACTTATGTTTCTTGGAATTAAATAACATGTTTTAATTAAATATTTCACAACTTATTTTTATTTGTTTGTTTTTCTTTCTTATGTGGTAGACCTTAGGATTAAGTTTCATTTTTGGCAAGGTGGGACCTTCAAATTTATGGAGTTTCATTTTTAGCAAGGTGGGACCTACAAATTTATGTAAGCATGCACTACGAAGGACAAATGTATAATTTTAAAGTGGAGTCGGATCATTTGACTATGTTGCAGTTCATATACACAGCAAGAGACTTAGGTTTTGGAGAGTTTGGAGTTATTAGTGAGTCTTTTGAGAATGACATTAAAGAATTAAAAAGTGAGGTGAAATAATCGTCAAGATTAATGTAATTAAAAAAAGGCTAAGACATTATGGAGGCTTTTTTAGATATTGTTATGTATCTTATGTTGAGAGATAAAAAGATGTTTATAAGATGGTGAACAAGTTGATTGTGAGGTCATTGAGGTTGATCAACATACTTCTAGGTAGGGAAAACAACTGACTTAAATAAGGTACAAAGGGAGAAGTTAGTGAATTTGATGATTCAATATATAAGGTGAGTAAGGAAAAGTTAGTGACTTTGATGATTCTATTTCAGCTAATTCTAATGATATTTTTTAAGAGGGAGAAGATGAAGAGGTTGTGAAAAAGGCTATTTATAATGATGTGGAAGAAGTCCCAATAAATAAGTTGGATCATTTGACCATGTTGCAATCAATGTTTTAAAAACCAGACCAAAAGTTAAGCCAATAGGACAAGAGGTTTAAAGTTTAAACGATTCAATCAGTATTATACCATCATAAAACCGACTAAATATTGAATAAAATTAAAGAATTTTGAAATATGATATAAAGAAATTATCTTTATCAAGCAAAGAATTTGAAGTTTATTTTAAAAAGATATTTTAATCGATTTATTTCAGTTTATAAAATTTATTAATTTATGAAAATTGACAAACTAATTAATAAACTGATTGATTTTAACAACAAGAGTTATTAAAGTAAATCGATATGAAAAGTTAAAAATCGAACTGAAAAGTTAGACAATTTAAAGTTTTTATGGTTGAACCGGTTGAGTTTCTTAATCATTGATTGCGATTCATATACGCAACAAAGGACTTGGCCTATGGAGAGTTTGGAGATTTTAGTTATAAATTTCCTCAATAGTGTTTTGAGGATGACATTAACGAAGAAGTGAGGATGATATAATCATTAGGATTAATGTAATTATAAAAATGGCTATGAGATTGTGGAGGATTTTTTTGGATAATGTTATGTATCTCTTATTGAGATATAAAAAATTTGTATTTAGAAGATGGTGAACAAGTTGATTGTGAGGTCGATGAGGTTGATCAACATACTTCTAGGGAGGAAAAATAGCTTGACCCAAATAAGGTAAGGAAGGAGAAGTTAGTGAATTTGATGATCCGGATATAAGGGTGAGCAAGGAGAAGTTAATGACTTTGATGATTCCAGTTTAGCTGATTTTAATGACATATTTGATGAGGGGGATAATAAAGAGGTTATGAAAAAGGATGTTCATAGTGATGTAGAAGAAGTCCCAATAAATAACATGTGAGACATAAATACAGATTTAGCATAAGAAGATTCTGATGAACCTAGGAGTGTGGATGCTAGTTTAGATGAAAAAGGGTGAAGAGGGCCTATGTTCCTAGAATTTAATATGTATAACCTTATGATGAGGCTAATTGCTTTAAAGGTTGGCAGGTTATTTCATTCTATGAAAGGGTTTAGGCAAGCTCTAGTGCAATATACTATTGAGAATGGTTTTGATTATATATATGTCAAAAATGAGAGTTATAAAGTAGTTATTGTATGTAAGAAGGGTTGTGGGTGAAGGATACATACTTATCTAACACAATATGGTACAACATTTCAAATTAAAACATTTCAATCCAATTATGTGCATAGTAGATAATTCCAAAATAAAATTGTAATATGTTATATATTACAAAGAAATATCTCTCATATTTTAGAGATTATCTCATGTAAGATGTTACAAGGCTTAAGGCAACACTTTCAAGGGACTTTAATATTGAGATTATAGATAAAAAGCCTCATAGAGTAAAGAACTTCACATTAGAACTTTTGGTTGGTAAATAGGGAAAGTAATTTCAGGATTTGAGGAACTGTGTGTTAGCTATATTAAAGTAAAGTCAAGGTAGCACTTTCATAATAAAATATCCATAAAATACTTTTGATTTCAATTATATATGTTTAGATTCCTGTAGAAAGGATTTCTTGGCTGGTTTTAGGTTGGTGAACTGTGCCGATGGTTGTCATTTAAAGGGCAAGCATGGAGGGCAATTACTTTCAACCATTGGATTGTATGTAAATAATAACATATTTTCGATCATGAGGGCTATGGTTAGAATTAAGAATTAAGTATCATGGAAATGGTTTCTTGAATGTTTCATTTCTGATCGAAAAAAGGTAAATTTGTGTTATTAGGTTTTCTTTTAATCTTATAAACATTCATTTATAGTTAATATACCTTATTGATTAATGGAAACAAAATTTGGAACATGTGTTCAATGTTGATATGGTTGATGTTGAATGTAAATATTGTGTAACAAATCTTTATGCTAACCTTCATTCTAAATTTAAGATTATAAAGGTTATAAAGAATATAGTGTGATATGAGGCTAAAGCATATACCTTCAATCAATTTGAAAGGTACATGATTATTTAATTTTGGATAGTATTTGGGCTTCAATGTATATGTATATTTAAGTCAAGTTGAACTTTTTTTCATTGAACAAGTACATAAAGCAATTAGAAGGTATTGAAAAATTAATTTATGATTGATTAGATCAGATACCAACGTACAGGTAGTGTAGGCACACTCATCGTATAGAGTTTAAATGTGACACGTTGTTGAACAATCATTATGGAAACTTTAATCCTTACATCAAGGATGTTAGGAACAACCTAATCATCACAATGCTTGAGATCATTAGAAAAGTAATGAAGCAGAGATTTAATAAGAAAAAGTAGGGGATGGAAAAACTTTATGGATTTGGTAGTCCTAGGATCCAAAAAACCTTAGAGAAATTTAAACAACTTTTCAGTAACTGGATGTCATACTTTAGTGGTGGGAGATTGTTTGAAGTAGAGCATATGAATTTTGACCAACATGTTGATTTAGGCAATAGGACTTACACATGTAGGAGGTGGAATTTTAATGGCATTCCTTATCAATATGTTTGTGTTGCAATCAGATACTATGGTGGCAAACTAAAAGATTATACGAACTTGATGTATAGTAAAGAAAAATTTGAAGTTGTTTACGTATGTTAGATTTTTCCAATTTCTGGTAAGGATTTATGTCCAATCCCTACTAAGTTTCATGGTTTTGAAATCCTTCCACCATAATACACTAAAAGGGTTAAAAGAAAAAAAAAAGGTAAGGAGTAAGGAGGTAGTATAGGTAAAAACCTATATGAAGCTACACAGAAAGAACTTATGATGTTATACAAAATATGCAAGCAATATGGTCATAATATAAGAACATGTTCCAATCGAATACATGATAGTCAAATAAACCAATTAACAATAGAATCATCATATTTGATAAAGAGAAGAAGAAGAAGGAACTGATTTTTTGGTATATAATGCACATTAAGATGAATTACATGTATATGGAGTTTATTTGGGATATGAATATACTCATATATGTGGAGCTTATTTCAGATGTTATGTATATGAATGTTACATTTTTTGTATATTTTGTACAACAAATATACTCATGTATATGAAGGTTAAGTTTTTTATTAATGATGTTTATTTTAGATATCTATTTTTATATGTAGATCTTATTTGAATGAAAAATTATGGTGTATATATATGCTTTAAATATTATATATGTTTATGTATGAAAATTGTAAATTGTAATTGTTTACTTTGTGTCATACTTGTCCAACTTATTAATGATTTGTCCATTATTTAAAATATTATTTCTTATATACTTGTATCTTTATCCATTATTTGAATGTTAGTACTTATATTAAAATATAATAAAAGCTTATTATATTGTATAACAATTAGAAAATGAACTTAATATAGCATAAGGTGTCTAACCAACAAAGATGAAAATGATTATAACATAATATTTTATAAATATTACATAGTCTAATTATCGGTGGAATATTAGTTAGTAAAATTATTTATTATTTCGGAAGTAATTAGCTTGGATAAATAGTCATGTAAAGATACAATTAAAAACAACATTTTGTAAAACATAAAGCTTACTTTCATTTATATGCTTATTATGTTTATGTATGTAGGCTCTTCCATTATTTCAAACTTCAAAAATATGTTTGACTATGTAGACTCTTTTTTTATTTCATGCTTTATAAAATATGTTTGTGTATGTAGACTCTTTCATTATTTCATAACATTGATGCTTGTGAGTTAGGGTGTGAAGTCAAACCTTAGGGAAACGAATCTTGAAAGAGATGGAGTTGAAAAAATTATAAAAGGCATATAGGTTATGTTTCTTGGAATTAAAGAACATGTATTGATTAATTACGTCACATCTTATTTTTATTTGTTTGTTTGTCTTTCTTATATGGCAAACCTTAGGATTGAGTTTCATTTTTAACAGGGTTGGACCTTAAAATTCATGCAAGCATGCATTATAAAGGAGGAGAAATGTATAATTTTGGAGTTGACTATGTTGCAATTCATATACACAGTAAGGGACTTGAGTTTTGGAGAGTTTGGAATTTTTAGTTATATATTTCCTCATGAGTTTTTTTAGGACGACATTAAAGAATTAAGAAGTGAGGATGACATAATCGTTAAGATTAATGTAATTAAAAAACGGTTATGAGATTGTGGAGGTTTTTGGATATTATTATGTTTCTCAAGTTGAGAGATAAAAAAGGTGTTTAGAAGATGGTGAACAAGTTGATTGTGAGGTCATTAAGGTTGATCAACATGCTTCTAAGGAGGGAAAACAGCCTGACATAATAAGGTGCGGAATGAGAAATTAGTGAATTTGATAATTCAATATATGATAGTGAGCGAGGAGAAGTTAGTGACTTTGATGACTCTAATTCAGCAGATTCTAATGATAAATTTGATGAAGGAGATGATTAAGAGGTTGTGAAAGAGGCTATTTATAGTGATGTGGAAGACCTCCCAACAAATAACATACTAAATATAGATACAGATTTAACATATGAAGATTTTGATGAGCTTAGGAGTGTAGATTCCAATTTAGATGGAAAAAGGGAGAAGAAGGCCTAAGTTCCTATAATTTAATGTGCATAATGATATGGTAATGCTAATTGATTTAAAGGTTGGTATGTTATTTCATTCAGTGAAAGTGTTTAGGCATGCTCTAGGGCAATAAGTTATTGAGAATGGTTTTGATTATGTATATATGAAAAATGATAGTTATAGAGTAACTATTGTATATAAGAAGGGTTGTGGGTGAAGGATACATCCTTCTATAACATAGCATGGGACAACATTTCAATACAACTATGAGTGAAGTAGAGAATATCAGAACAAAAAACGTATGGTGCTATAGATTACAAAGAAATATCTCTCATATTTTGGAGATTATCTTATATGGCATGTTACAAGGCTTAAGGTTACACTTTGTTGGGACTTAATGTTGAGATTACAAATAAAAAGGCATATTAAGCAAAGAACTTTGCATGAAAGCTTTTGGGAGGTGAAGACGAAAAACAATTTCAAGATTTAAGAGCTATGTGTTAGCTATATTGAAGTAAAATTCAGGTAGTACTTTTATAATCAAGTATGTACAATATACTTTTGATTCCACTTATATATGCTTAGATGCTTGTAGAAAGGGTTTCTTGGTTGGTTATAGGCCTATGATATGTGTCAATGGTTGTCACTTGAAGAGCAAGCATGGAGGGCAATTACTTTCGACCATTTGATTGGATTTAAATAACAACATGTTTTCGTTAGCTTGGGTTATGGCTAGCATATGAACATGTTTGTTCTACAATTAGACACAAAAGTGGCAAACTAAAAGATTATATGGACTTGATGTATAGTAAATAAAAATTGCATACTACTTATGCATACCAGATTTTTTCAATTTCTAGTAAGGATTTGTGGCCAATCCCTACCGAGTTTCATGGTTATGAAATCCTTCCACCATATTACATAAGAATGGTTAAAAGACCCAAAAAAAAGGAGCAAGGAGATAGGAGAGGAATAAAACCTATATGAAGCCACACAGAAAAGACTTCGAGTGTTATGCAAAATATGCAAGCAATATCATCATAATTCAATAATATGTTCTAATAGAATACATGATAGTTAAATCAATCAATTGACACAAAAACTAGTACAGTTTATACATAAAAGAAGAAGAAGTAACTAACTTTCTTTTTTATACGGTGCATATTAAGACTAGCTACTCATATATATGGAGCTTATTTTTTACGTAGATATACTCATGTATATGGAGATTATTTTGTATGATAGATAGACTCATATATACAAAGGTTTTTTTTAATGATATTATAGATATCTATTTTTGTATGTGGATCTTATTCATATGACAAGTTATGTTGTATATATATGTTTTAAACATTATATATGTTTATGTATGAAAATCATATTTGTTTAAGTTATGTAATACTTGTCCAACTTATTAATGATTTGTCCATTATTTACAATCTTACTTCCTATATGCTTGTAGGTGTTTCTCCATACTTGGTGATAGAGTGTAGCGCCCCCTCACCGTAGAGTATACACCGGGTCGCCCGTAGGTCGTACCGATGCATAGCCTACGACGAGGGTGCACTACGAAACGGTCATTTCTATTCACCTTATGGCATCTATATAAAGAAAGCAGTAAAATCAAATTCACTAAATTTTTAAAACCAAAAGATCCTTTTTCATTAATTTCATAAAACCCTGAATACAACATTCGGTCATATTTACAACTGTACAAGTCCAAAATAACTAACACAGCTCCTAGATAAGTCATCCACAAAATATCTCCAAAAGATCCCAGCTGACCGACCTGTGGGCCATGCTTCACTCGCCGACACACACACAGCAGGAAAAGTCTCACTGACTGGAGCTAGGAGTCAAACTATAGCTGTCCTGAAAAATAGATGCAATGTTGGGTGAGTTTGCGAACTCAGCGAGAAACTATCATCGATGGTCCACCCAACTCATGCATATTCAGACAATCACACAGTATCGCATAAACAAGATATCACATGCAGTTAATTTCACAATTATAAGGCGATATGCCTTTCACAAAAATTCCCATGTAAACGTTCATATATGCAATGTACATGTGACTCTTTCATTTTCTTTCGTTGTTGTGACCGTGCGCCTGAGCTCATATACGTTGAGCCATTGACTCTGAAAATATTGGGCTCCAAAAGCCCTAATACGTTGAGCATAAAGCTCTTAAAATCGTTGGGCACGAAGCCCTGTGCGTTGAACTTAAAGCTCTGGATACGGTGGCTACACCTGTAACATCCCACCCCCGACTGGAAGGGTAAATTAGTAAATTGACATAGGATGAGATTGATAAGGATTTCTTAGTGTTGTCCAAGCATACTGGTACTAGTGAACAGCGAAATCTGTGCACATGAAATAACTGTACATGCATACATGATATTCCCAGTTTGCGTGCCTAAGACAATTTTATTAGGATTAACGTGGTTAATGGGTTTGAAAAATTATTTTGAGTGCGCCATAAATTGTTTTCTATTTTACTGGAATTTATAGGAATTTTTCTGAAATTTTTCGGAGAAAATTTCCGGACCAGCAAAATCGCCGGTAAATGGCCTAAATGTGTTTTTGTTATGGAAAATGTGGTTTTCGTGTTTGAAAAATTATTGGGAGTGGACTGTTATATGTTTTACAATTTTGGACAATTTCGGTAATTTTCAAAAAAATGATTCGGGGAAATTCCTGGAAATTCCCGGACCGAGAAAAAATCGCCAAGTGACGAACCGGTTGAATTTCTACTGTTATTTGATCTTAAAACTCTTGCATTTTTTGGTGGGACCCTAAAGTAGACCCTTAAACCATGTAGGAACCGAAATTGGATTGAAATAGCTTTGTATTTGTTTTCTTATTTTCAAAAACTTTTCTACATTTGACTTTATTACCTAAGCATTTAATGTTTAATGCTTACTTGGCCTTGTTTCACGATTCTTCCTACTTGATAAAGGGAAAGATTGAACAACAAATGGGTTAAGTTCTCCATAAATCGAAATGAAGTTTATTAGCTAAGTCTTTTGACTTTTCTTTTCATGGTTGGACCAATGCTCTTTTGCCACCATTCCACTTCATTTAATGCCTAATTATTGTATTCTTTGGCTTTTTCTATTACCTCTCTCGGTTATGGCCTTAAGAGAGGAAGGAATGGGATAAAAAGTAGATTGTTTTGCTTGTTTCTTAAACTCCACCGAAACCTCCTCCCTTTGACATGCCTCCATCGACTTTCTTCTCCTTAAGTGTTATCTTCCCTCCAAATTCAAGAGTTCTTCTTCATGCATCCATGCTACCTTTCTTACCTTGAAGATCACCATGCATAGGATGGAAAAGAAGTAAAGAAAGGAGAGTAGGAGAAGTGAAGAGTTGGAGTGGAAGCTAATTAGGTAAGTTTTTTTTTAAAGTTAAGCTTTAATGATGTTTTGCTTATGAATTTAATGCCATGGTAGTTAGAAACATTGAATGGGAGTTAGGGTGTATTTATTATGATTATGGATGCTTGAATTTAATGAAACTTATAGGTGAAAATGATGGGTATAAGGTTAGGTTGAAGTAAGAATTGATGAAGTAGCATGAATGAGTGGTTTTAACTTGATTTTAATTGAATATGAATGATTATTCTTGCATAATATTGATGGGGTAAGTGCTGCCAATTTTTGGTGGGTATGTCTAGTGAAGGTAGGAATGATGTAGGAATTGATTTTGTGTTCAATTGAAATGCTTATAGTAGTAGGAATTGAATTGGCATGTTAGGAAGTGAAGTTGGGAAGTAAAACTGGAAAATGTGTTTTTGACCTACTGTACTGTTTTGAGCATAACTCATTGTGTGGTTATGCAAATGAGTTGAGGTTAGTGCCCAATGAAACTTTGGGATGTTGGCTACAATTTTGTGTGAAATAGGTGTTGTTAAATTGTAATGTTATAAGGGTAAATGTTTGCATGGAAAGTTTCTGTTTTTAGGGTCTGTGAACAGTACCCGTATATATGACCTGATTATTTTGCTGATTTTTCTAAATTAATTGAGATGGAATTTGGGAAAGTGGTCTTCATGAACGTTGTTGCATATTGAGTTAGCTTTCCATTGCCACTGATCTTGCAAATTTTCGAGTTGTATATTGGGAGATATGAACTGATTACTATTGACTGGTTTTATGCTTTTTGGAGAATCCTAGCCTAAGTGTCAATTTTGTGAGCAATCTGTTTGGGAGCAATTTTAGTAATCTATGTGAACTGAATTGGTGTGAGTGATCTTCTGTAAAGTTGTAGAGGAAGAAATTATCTTGAAAATGATATATGGTGTGTAATTTTTAGAGGTCAGAGTTGGGAGTTATGATTTTTCAAAAACTGATCCTATAGTAGGATGTGAATGGCTGATCATGGCAGTAACTTGCATAATAGTTTTGAAATTGTTAGAAATCGAATTGGAGTTTGAGTTCTTCATGAAAATTGAAGTTTGAGATCTTATCTTTTCAGAGATATAAGATTGTGATTTTTTTGACATTTGTGCTAAGTGAATTACTGTTTGGAAAATTACTGTCCAGATTGGTTGATTTCAGTAGACTGATTCTTTGTTGAATTGTTTGACCTAGTTAGTTATGGAATTTGATTTTGGATTGTTCATGAAAGTTGTAGATGACATTGTGAACTTATTGAGCATATTTATTGTGTTATTTTTGACTGAGGAAATGAGTAGTTACTGAATTTACAAAATACTGCACTGGTTAGTAACTTATTGACTGAACAGAAACTTGGACTGGATGTTTGACACCCTTAGAGGTGAATTTGGCTTTTGTGTTATTCATGAACATTGTAGATCTCTCTTTTCTCTATGAAATAGACACTAAGTTTGTCCAATTTGGAGTTCAGAGTAAAGAGTTATGACCTAGGCAAGTTAGGAAGTCGGAAAAAGGAAAGTATCCAATTAGGCACGGTAGACCTCCTAGTCGACTACAACATGTTTTAGTCGACTAGGACATGTATTTTTGCTGAACTGACTTCCCTCCACTCTTTTGCTTATAATTTTTCTGTCCGACGTCCGATTGACCTGAATCTTGAGGCATCAGATTCATAAAATATTGAATTTCATTTTCTAAGAGATTCGGGTTTTTTTAGACGGGAAATTGACGTGGCCCCGGATAACGGAGTCTTTAATCACTGTTTTATTTAATTGGAGACCTTTAGAGGTCCGAATTGCGCACCGTCAGCGCCAATAGGTTTCTAATTTTTAGACGGATTGTTATGATGGAAAAAAATAGGATTAGGGATGGGAATATCATGAACATGCATTGTGCACCTGCAAATTGCCTTATGAGCATTATTAAATAGTTCTGATTGAGCAATTGGTAATGTTTATATAATGTAACTGTTATAGAGTCACACTTGGAGCGTCGGTCCACCGACGTCACTGAGACTGCCAGATTTTGGCTCGGAAATACAGGTGAGTAACCTAGTTGGTTTCTCAAATACCTGGTTGTTTACATGCTCTACGTGAATTACATGCAAAGATGAATTGTATGACTACTGTATGATTACTGGCATGTATTAGATTGAATTGCATGCTTTCACTGAACTGGACTGTACTGATACATGACACTAAGACTGAATACTGGGCTTTATAGCCATATCATAGCGACATCGAATCTTTGGAATACTGGTTTTTATAGCCGATATCAGTAAATCATTAAACACTGCATTGCATGCATAAATGCATGATCAGATAATGGACGTGTCCCAAGTTGCTATTATCACTGAAAAGAGCCTCGAGCTCTCACACTGTACTGGCCGGGCTTAGCCCGAGGGGAGAAATCCCTGACGCGTCCCCACTGTTTACTGACTGAGCACTTGGTTACAACACTGAATAACTAGAAAAGAGTCACATGCATTGCATTCACATGAATGACTGTGTTGTGACAATTACTGATTATGTGATGACATAATTTACTGCAAAATTGTTACATGTTACTGCTAATTGATGTTTATTGCTGCAAACTGTTATATTATACTGATAATCAATATTATCAGATATGTTGTACGCCATGTGCGTAATGCATGATTTGAGTGAACCATCGATGATGGTTTCTCACTGAGTTCGCAAAACTCACCCAAAATTTGCATATATTTTTCAGGTCTTGAAGAATACCCCGGTTGACACGGGAGTATGTCTACTGTAGGCAAGTGAAGGATAGAGGTCGGGATCGGTCCGGTTCGCATTAGTGTCTTATCAAATTGTGTTCCGCAATCACTGTATAACAATGCTTTGTATTTCTACTGAGCCCATTGTGGTTCTATTGTTTTACTCATTGACTGATTGTAAATTATTCTTGGATGACTGTAATAACTAAAAATGGTTTATTATGAACATGGGTTTGAGTTACTTTAAAAAAAAATGTGTATGCTGAGTTTTAATCGACTGATGTAGTACGCCACTCTCGCGGGGCACGGACTCGGATATCACCAACGATATCGGGTTCGGGTCACTCAGGAGTGGGGTGTTACAACACCGATCACAACTGCCTTTATCTAATCATACTGTTATGCATGTATGCACATGTCCAATTTCTAATACATGCATCGCACTAAAACTTCATATACCTAATTCTCACCATTTGAAACCAATTATGAACAATTATACACAATTAACACTTCTATATCACAACCAAAATATTTCGGACACCTGTGGTCCGAAATCAATCAAAACAAACACATACAATCCATCCTTAACTCCTCATGGCATATTTGCATAGAATTAAACACATATAGGTTGAGAAACTAACTAGGTTACTCACCTCAGAACTTCCGAGCTACTGCCGGGAAGTGTTGCCTACGTCGGACAATCGACGATCCACTGGAGCAGCTATAACAATCAAAATATAAATAACATTACTAAATGTACCAATTCTAATGTCCAATGATGCATATGAATCGAATAATGTACGTACTATACGTGTTATGACATTTCCGACACAATTCCGAATTTCCCGATCTCAAACTCTAATTCCCAAATTCATAATCTCCAAATTAAATTTAATCCATAATTAAATGAATGATCAATTGCCTAAATCCCAATTGTTTAAAACCTCAAATTTCAATTTGAATTAGATTCCGCCATGCCACAGATACATCGCCATTACGCGGCGAATCGCTACTTTTCGTTGCGGCGTGACGCATGACGTCGCGACGTCGCGCTTCCTCCTCCATGCCATATACTGCAAGACGTCACAAGGTCTTGAGTAATCCTGCTGCATGAAGCGTGCTCTTCATGCGCCGCGGCGTGCAACCACGGACACACCCAGAAAACCCAGAAATTTTCAGATTTTCGACTGATAACAACTCCAAATCCAGATTTTCTCCTTACAAACCACTCCTAAATAATTCCATACACATCATACAACCAATCTTTAGCTTCTATTTCATCAAACAACCATTATTCCCAAATTTCAACCCTAAAACTAACGAAAATACCCAATCGGAAACCCTACGTAACAATTCCTCAAATATACAAATCAAATCATCAAATAACTCTATAAACCAACCAATCAAACTATATAAGACAAGATAGAAGTAACTTACCTGATTAAGAACCTCAAATCTCCAAGGATCACTCAAATCCAAGCTCACCGACACCCACGACTATCACCCAAACAAAACCCATTTTCATCTCTTCTTTACACACTCCAAAGAGAAAGATTCAAGGGTGGAAGAGGAAACTAAAAACAAGGAGGAATCACAAGGAAGATCTACGATGGAGAAGAAAATCAAGGGCTAAATGTCTTTCAAAGAGGAGAGAAAATCGTGGAAGGTAAATTCAAAGAATAGGGCTTATATACAAAAGGACTAAGGCTTGTTTGGCAATTCTAATTGCCACAAGTCCAAATCCGAACAACCTCAAACCAATCTCAAATTCCAATTTCTCCCGAATTCCAATGGCTAAACCCTAATTCTTCAAATCAAATTTCTAACCTGTCCGTGCCATTGGATAATCAATTTCGGAACCGGACATTCAAATAACCAATCATTGATCAATTTTCCAGTCCGGACCTATTGCTCCGAAAATTCCAGAAAAATTCTTACAAATCCTCAAAAAATAGAAAACTCATTATCATATACTCTAATTTCATAATTCAATTTCCTGACTTTCATTTCTAACTCAAATTCAATTCTCGAGCTTAATTTGACCTACTTTCCACACAAGTCCTAATCATCTCCAAATTCAATTTATCCAAATCAAATCGGAATATGTCATACATGTATGTACGTATGAATGCCAATAAAATCATTGCCAATTATACATAAATAAATCATGCATGAGCATGTCAAATATGTATGCAATGAACTGTACCCATCTAATCGGTGACGGGATGTTACAATTCTCCCATCCTAATAAAAATTTCGTCCCAAAATTTTCTTACCTGACTAATCGAACAAGTGAGGATACTGTCTCCTCATGTGCTCCTCAGTCTCCCAAGTCGCCTCCTCAGATGAGTGATTCTTCCAAAGGACTTTCACCAATGGAATCACCCTGGATCTCAACTGCTTGACCCGCGATCCAATAATCCGCACCGGCTCCTCAACATAACTCAGATCATTAGCTATGTCGATCTCCTGAGCCGGAATCACATGAGTCAGGTCAGAACGATATCTCCGAAGCATGCTCACATGAAAAACGTCATGCAACTGAGACATCTCACTCGGTAAGGCCAACCTGTAGGCTAACGGTCCTATCCTCTCGGTAATCTCATACGGACCGATATACCGAGGACTCAACTTGCCCTTACGGCCAAATCTGAGAACTCCTCTCCACGAACACTCTGAGGAATACTCTATCACCCACAGTATACTCCATCTCTCTCCAATGCCGATCCACATAACTCTTCTTCCTGTCCTGAGCCGCCTTGATGCGACTCCGAATCAGCTGTATCTTATCTACTGTGTCCTGGATCAGCTCAGGACCCTCTATCATCCTCATACCTTCTTCATCCCAGTAAAGAGGGGATCTACACGGTCTCCCATAAAGCGCCTCATACGGTGCCATACCAATGCTGCTCTGGTACTGATTATTATAAGCAAACTCTACCAGAGGCAAATACTGATCCCATGCACCTCGGAACTCCAATACACAGGCTCTCAACATATCCTCAACAATCAATAGTCCTCTCACTCGCCTCGTCATGCGAGGATGAAACATTATCTTTGAAGTTCAATCTCGTACCCATAGCCGACTGCAAACTCCTCCAAAATCTCGAAGTAAACCTGGGATCCCGGTCTGACACTATCGATACTGGGACCCCATGCAGTCGAACTATCTTCGCTACATACTTTTGGGCCAACTGATCGAGGGTATTACTCTCCCTTACTGGCAAGAAGTGAGCCGATTTAGTCAACCGGTCCACTATGACCCAGATAGCATCGCACTGCCTCGGCGTCCTGGGCAACCCCATAATGAAGTCCATCGTAATACGCTCCCATTTCTACTCCGGAATGGGCAACGAATGCAAACTCCCAACTGGGGCCTGGTGCTCAGCCTTAACCTGCTGGCACGTCAAACACCGAGAAACAAACTCCGCCACAAGCCTCTTCATACCTGGCCACCAGAAATGCAACTTAAGCGTGCGATACATCTTAGTGACACCAGGATGCATGGCATAAGCAGCCAAATGAGCCTCCTCCAAGATCTCTCGCCTCAGACCATCTACATCAGGAATACACAACCTCTGACCCATCCACATAGTACCATCCCTCAGCTCAAACTCAGACCGCCATCCCGATCTGACTATATCCATCAGTCTCACCAACGCTGGATCCTGATCCTGAACTCTCCTGATTCGATCATGCAATACTGGCCTCGGCCTCAAAGTCGCAATCAGAGCTCCATCCTGACTCAAATCCATTTGCACATTAAGAGCTCTCAACTGGACCAAGCACGACAACCTCGAAACCTAAATCTGAGCTGCACTACCATGCGATCTCCTACTCAATGCATCTGCCACCACATTAGCCTTTCCTGGGTGGTACTCAATAGTGCAGTCGTAATCCTTAAGCAGCTCTAACCATCTCCTCTGCCTCAGATTTAGCTCTCGCTGACTCAATAAGTACCTCAAACTCTTATGATCGGTGAAGATCTGGAACGTCTCCCCATACAAATAATGTCTCCAGATCTTCAAAGCAAATACAACTGCTGCTAACTCCAAGTCATGCACAGGATAATTAATCTCATGGGATCTCAACTATCTCGAAGCATAAGCTATAACTCTCCCATGCTGCATCAACACACAACCTAAACCCTGCTGCGAAGCATCACTGAACACCTCAAATCCTCCTGCTCCAGATGGCAGGGCTAACACCGGTGCCGTAGTCAACCGATATATCAACTCCTCGAAACCCCTCTGGCACACATCTGTCCAACTGAAGGCCACACCCTTCCTCAGAAGTCTTGTCAAAGGGGCGGAGATCACAGAAAACCCCTCGATAAACCTCCGATAATATCCTGCCAATCTGAGGAAACTCCTCAACTCTGACACGCTCTTCGGAATCTCCCAACTCCTCACTGCCTCAATCTTGTGAGGATCCACCCGGATACCCTCACCAGATACAATGTGGCCTAGGAACACCACCTCATCCAGCCAAAATTCACACTTAGTGAATTTGGCATACAACTGCCTCTCTCTCATAATCTGCAAAGATTATCCTCGGATGCTCGCATGCTCTGTCTAGACCTTGAATACACTAGGATATCATCAATGAATACGATCACAAATCCGATCCGGTATGGTGAAAGACCTATTCATCAAGGCCATGAAGGCTGTCGGGGCATTAGTCAACCCGAACGGCATCACTAAGAACTCGTAATACCCATATCTGCTCCTGAAAGCACTCTTAGGCACATCGGCCTCTGCGATCCTCAACTGATAGTATCCGGATCTCAAATCCAACTTGGTAAACACCTGAGCTCCCTGCAACTGATCAAATAAGTCATCGATCCTCGGCAGTGGGTACTTATTCTTAACAGTAACCCTATTAAGCTGCCTATAATCGATGCATAATCTCATAGTCCCGTCCTTCTTCTTCACAAACAATACCGGAGCTCCCCACGACGAAACACTCGGCCTGATAAATCCCTTATCCAATAACTCCTACAGCTGAGCCTTAAGCTCCCTCAGTTCTACTGGTGACATCCTATACGGAGGTATCGATATAGGAGCGGTACCTGGAACGAGGTCAATCTCAAACTCTGTCTCCCGATCCGGCGGCAAACCCGGTAACTCCTCGGGAAACACATCTGGGAACTCCCTGATCACCGGGACATCCTGCAGACTCTGCTGCACTCTAGAATCCACTACATGCGCCAAATAAGCCTCATAGCCACCTCGCATCAATCTTAAAGCACTCATGAACGAAATTATCCTGGCTGGCACTGCCTGACTAACACCTCAATCTGACCCTACCGACCAGAGACTCAATACTACTTCCTTGGTATAACAATCCATAAGAGCCCTATGGGCAGTGAGCCAGTCCATCCCCAAAATCAAATCAATCTCTCGGAGGGGCAACACAATCAAATCTGCACTCAATACCGCTGAATCAATCCGAATCTGACACCCCATGCAGACCTCACCTAAAGCAGTAGTACTACCCAAAGGTGTACTTACCTGCAACCCATACTGCAATATCTCCATATTCACATGCAATCTACATGCCACATGCAGTGCAATAAATGAATGCGTGGACCCTGGATCTATCAATGCATACACCTCAATATCTGAGAGTAGAAGCAAACCTGCAACCACCTCGGGAGAATCCTGGGCCTCTTGCCTGGTCATGGCGTAGACCACGGCTCGGGGCTGACTTCTGCCTCGCCCCTCGGTCCCCACATAGGAATCTCCGCCTCTACCTCGGGCTCGCCGCGGCCTAAATCCAGTCCACCATTGCGACTCTGCTTTGCTGTCGAGTCATTGCTACCACTCTCCCACTAGCGGATCAACTCCCAAAGTCAGAGGACAACTCCAAATCATGTGATCCATAGATCCACATGCTAGGCAGGCTCCTGTCACTCTCCAGCACTCTCCACTGTGCCTCTTATCACAATGCACGCAAACCGCAAAGCTCGTCACCGCCCCTCCACCACCACTCTGCGCCCATTGCCAATCGCCTAAATCTCCTCTCTCGACTGAACCCGACCGTCTCAATCCCCAGTGATCTGAACTCGCTCAAGGCGTCGCTAAGCTCCTACCAGAGCTACCCTAACTATCACTCGATCTCTTGCCTCCAGAGCCCTGACCAGTCTCAGCTCGACTCTGTCTCAGAAGCTGCTCTATCCTTACTGCAGCTGATCTCAAGTTCACGAAGGTGCCCATATCCGACAGGGCTAACCTGGTACGAATCTCCAGATTCAGCCCTCCCTCAAATCTCCGGCACCTATCAGCCTCGGAGGTAATCAAAACAGACGCATACGCCGACAACTCATTGAACCGGACCTCATAATCAGCCACTGTCATCGACCCCTGTCTCAGCTCAAAAAACTCCTGCATCTTCATTTCCAAATAGTCCTTGGGCATGAAATTATCCCGAAAAGTCCTTAGAAAATCAGCCCAAGTCAATACACAAGGCCTGGTGGAACTACCCGGGACAGTCTTCCACCACTGATACGCTGGACCCTGAAGCAAAGAAACAGCATAATCGAAGCGCTCCTGAGGGTCGCAATCTATCTGATCTAGGACCCGCTCGGTCCTCTCCAACCATCCCTCGGCCTCAGCAAGAAGCATCTTTGGCCAGAAAGTCCACGACCCCACCACGCAGCGATCATACCTCCGCTTCCGTCTCATGGGAACTCTAGGAGACTGCTCCTCATGCAGAGGTACAGAAGACTCCCTACTCGCTCCGACTGATCATTGGTCAGCTGGTTGATCAACTTGATCACCAAAGATGGATTACCTATAATAAAATTACAATTCCGATCAATTTCTTGCTTTCCTTACGAAATTCAAGCCTAAAATATACTATACCCAAAAGATGTCAAACCATGCTCTGATACCACCTAATGTAGCGCCCCCTCATCGTAGAGTATACACCGGGTTGCTCGTAGGTCGTACCGATGCATAACCTACGACGAGGGTGCACTACGAAACGGTCATTTCTATTCACCTCATGGCATCTATATAAAGAAAGCAGTAAAATCAAATTCACTAAATTTTTAAAACCAAAAGATCCTTTTTCATTTATTTCATAAAACCCTGAATACAACATTCGGTCATATTTACAACTATACAAGTCCAAAATAACTAACACAGCTCCTAGATAAGTCATCCACAAAATATCCCCAAAAGATCCCAGCTGACCGACCTGTGGGCCATGCTCCACTCGCCAAGACACACACAAGCAGAAAAGTCTCACCGACCGGAGCTAGAGTCAAACTATAGTCATCTGAAAAATAGATGCAATGTTGGGTGAGTTTGCGAACTCAGTGAGAAACCATCATCGATGGTCCACCCAACTCATGCATATTCAGACAATCACACAGTATCGCATAAACAAGATATCACATGCAGTTAATTTCACAATTATAAGGCGATATGCCTTTCACAAAAATTCCCATGTAAACGTTCATATATGCAATGTACATGTGACTCTTTCATTTTCTTTCGTTGTTGTGACCGTGCGCTTGAGCTCATATACGTTGAGCCATTGGCTCTGAAAACATTGGGCTCTAAAAGAACTAATACGTTGAGCATAAAGCTCTGAAAATTGTTAGGCATGAAGCCCTGTGCGTTGAGCTTAAAGCTCTGGATACGGTGGCTACACCGGTCACAACTGCCTTTTTCTAATCATACTGTTATGCATGTATGCACATGTCTAATTTCCAATACATGTATCACACTAAAACTTCATATACCTAATTCTCACCATTTGAAACCAATTATGAACAATTATACACAATTAACACTTCTACATCACAACCAAAATATTTCGGACACCTGTGGTCCGAAATCAATCAAAACAAATACATACAATCCATCCTTAACTCCTCATGGCATATTTGCATATAATTAAACACATATAGGTTGAGAAACCAACTAGGTTACTCACCTCAGAACTTCCGAGCTACTGCCGGGAAGTGTCGCCTACGTCGGACAATCGGCGATCCACTGGAGCCGCTATAACAATCAAAATATAAATAACATTACTAAATGTACCAATTCTAATGTCCAATGATGCATATGAATCGAATAATGTACGTACTATACGTGTTATGACATTTCCGACACAATTCCGAATTACCCGATCTCAAACTCTAATTCCCAAATTCATAATCTCCAAATTAAATTTAATCCATAATTAAATGAATGATCAATTGCCTAAATCCTAATTGTTTTAAACCTCAAATTTCAATTTCGGAATTCGCATTCCTCGCCGCGGCATCAAATCCCTGGCCGCGGCGAGCTCCCTATTCTCTCCACGTCATACATGGCGTATACATCCTCCATGCATGGCGAACATACTTCTCGTTGCGGCGTCGACGCGACGTCGCGACGTCTTCCTCCTCATCGCGGCGCGCCTTCTGCGCACATCGCGGCGTTTGGAGCAATCCTGCTCGCCGCGACGTGTTCTTCATGCGCCACGGCGTGCAACCACGAACACGCCTAGAAAACCCAGAAATTTTCAGATTTTCGACTGATAACAACTCCAAATCCAGATTTTCTCCTTACAAACCACTCCTAAATAATTTCATACACATCATACAACCAATCTTTAGCTTCTATTTCATCAAACAACCATTATTCCCAAATTTCAACCCTAAAACTAACGAAAATACCCAATCGGAAACCCTACATAACAATTCCTCAAATATACAAATCAAATCATCAAATAACTCTATAAATCAACCAATCAAACTATATAAGACAAGATAGAAGTAACTTACCTGATTAAGAACCTCAAATCTCCAAGGATCACTCAAATCCAAGCTCATCGACACCCACGGCTATCACCCAAACAAAACCCATTTTCATCTCTTCTTTACACACTCCAAAGAGAAAGATTCAAGGGTGGAAGAGGAAACTAAAAGCAAGGAGGAATCACAAGGAAGATCTACGATGGAGAAGAAAATCAAGGGCTAAATGTCTTTCAAAGAGGAGAGAAAATCGTGGAAGGTAAATTCAAAGAATAGGGCTTATATACAAAAGGACTAAGGCTTGTTTGGCAATTCTAATTGCCACAAGTCCAAATCCGAACAACCTCAAACCAATCTCAAATTCCAATTTCTCCCGAATTCCAATGGTTAAACCCTAATTCCTCAAATCAAATTTCTAACCTGTCCGTGCCATTGGATAATCAATTTCGGAACCGGACATTCAAATAACCAGTCATTGATCAATTTTCCGGTCCGGACCTATTGCTCCGAAAATTTCAGAAAATTCCTATAAATCCTCAAAAAAAATAGAAAACTCATTATCATATACTTTAATTTCATAATTCAATTTCCTGACTTTCATTTCTAACTCAAATTCAATTCTCGAGCTTAATTTGACCTACTTTCCACACAATTCCTAATCATCTCCAAATTCAATTTATCCAAATCAAATCAGAATATGTCATACATGTATGTACGTACGAATGCCAATAAAATCATTGCCAATTATACATAAATAAATCATGCATGAGCATGTCAAATATGAATGCAATGAACTGTACCCATCCCATCGGTGACGGGATGTTACATAGAGATCTCATTTCCTATTGGTTTGGGTTTAGGTTTGGGTTTATCCTTAATTGGTGATAAATAACTTTGTAGCCCTTTCCAAATAAGATAATAATAATACATTAATACACATAAATATCTAATATTAATTCATATATTAATAGGGTAAATGTATTTCTTATAATAAGTACACTGCTAAGTAACACATAACAATTATAATAAAGATGATTCAACTACAAATCAATGGCCTCCTTAATAATAAGTCATCTCATTAATTCTTTAATTTGTGGTTGATCTCTCGAAACTCATTGATTACATTTATACTTCTTCTTATGAATTTTTCGTGATGTCACACAAAGTAATCAAATTTTGTTTATTGTACAAATAACATATATAACACAAATTTAGTAATCCGTTAATCTTAAATCTGATTTAAATATTAAATATATTTAAATTTTACCTTAAATTGGGCACATCCATATAATCACCTTCTCGAGTTAAACTTGGTCAAATAAGTCTTTATAAGTGTTACCAATCTATAATCACAGTAATGTAAGCAATTTTTGGTTTTATTGGCTGCATTATTAGACAAACTTGGCATTTTTAGTTAATACAATAACTAAATTTTTTGAGAGAATACATTAACAAGACAATAATATAAGAAAAAAGGTAATTGTGTGCAAAGGTTAAAGCAAGAAGGCAAAATGTTGAAAGGATATATGCTGATGCAAGAAGGCAAAGCTACCTATCACATTCATAGAAGTTGGATCTTGAGTGTTCTTAACCCATTATGTGATTGGATATGATCTTAATGTAGGAAGGTGAGATGATTCAAGCTAAATAAGATAAAATGATGCAAATTGTCATATACTCAAGATGCATAATATAAAATAATATAAAATTATTCAAGCTAAATAAATAATGCACTTATCTAAAATAATATTATTTACCAATAACTAATGTTCTTAATTGAAAATGGAACATAAATGACTCCTTGCCAAAAATTCAACTTACCCCAATTCATATTCTCATCTTAAGATAGGAAGGAAGGAACTAAGTGTTGGCCCCCAAATTTTTTTCATGATAAATGAGCATGATTAGATTAATTTTGGGATCTTGTTAGATTAGTGTACGTTGGAATTAATTAGCACGTTAATGTTAATGAGATTATGTTACATAGGTGACTTGAATTAAGGTTAAAGTGATAAGTTGCATGAGGGGCATTTTAGGGAGATCACTTAAGTGGGAAGACTTTAAGACTTTGAAGGAGAGGCAAAATGGGAAGAGGCATTTATTGGCTTGCATTTTAGAAGCCAAAAATGTTGGTGAGGAAGAACAAAATATAGAGAAAGCACAAAAATAAGAAAGAAGGTAGAAAGAGTGTCGTGGGTTTAGAGACAAAAGAGAGGTTTGAGCTAAGTTTTGATTTTTCTCAACCTTTAAGAGGGTTTTTGAGAGTGATTAAGAAGGGAGAAATATAGCGGAAGATAAGAGCTTTTTTTTAACCAAGCATTTCTTCATTTGGAGAAGATTTGAGGTAAGAGCATTTTAAGGCTTCAGATTTTGGAAAGGGTTTTGGTTTTAAAAGCTTAGAAAATTCATAGGTTTAAGAGTTCTAGGATTAATTTATACATTAGTTTATATGGGTTCTCATCTAGAAATTTTTATTGATTTGGGATTTGCATTTATGTAAAAAGGGAATCTAGAAGGACAAGAGAAGCAAGAGGAGAGACATATTTGAACAAGTCATAATCAAGGACTTCAAGGTGGGTTTCACTTTTATATTTAAGTAATAAGCCAATGTAAGTTTTCTGTCAAGAAATGACAGCAAATAAATTTTGCAACTACCTCATTCATGTGCATTTAAAGTTTTTTTTAAATGTTGCAAGATTGTGCTACATGCTTATACATGAGTTGTGTGATGATTTATGAAAAGTTATTTTTTAAAATGATTCTTTAAAAATGATACGTGATTTTGAAACCATATTTTTGAAAATGGTTTTCTTTAAGGTATAACAAGTATGTGAAAAGCAAATTTTCAAGAAAATGTGCCATTTTGGGTATCAAGTTTACAAGATTTTGAAACCTATGTGTTATGTGGGTTTGTTGTAGTCCCTCAAAAATCGTCATGTGCACGTTGACCCAAATATAGGCTTCTCCCGCCTGTCCGCTAGTGGCATAGAGCTCCCTCAAGGACTTCATCAAGAATTTACGACTATACAGGACCATTACATTGAAAATGTGTAGCTCCTCATGTTTTGGACTTACCCAAACCATTTGATATGTTTATGTGTTCATGACAAATTGATTTAAGTGATGCATTCATGATTTGCATACTCTTGAATTTCTGCAATGGATATGGATTATAAATGTTTTTGCTTGTTACAAATTATAAAATAGTTACCCACGGGCTTTAAGCTCACCCCTAATCTCCTCCCACACATTCAGGTGATGAGCAGGATATCGAGCAGGTCAAGAGGCAAGGCAGCACTCTTAATTTTTTATTATTTTGAATTTGAAGCAAGTTTATAAAGCAAGGCTTTAGGTGCATTTTGAGCAAATTATGTATCTTTTGTATTTTGAGATTTTGATGTATTAATGTATTTGTGGCTTGAAATGTCCACTAAAGCTTTGTAAAACTTTTATCTTTTGATGCAAATGGAATATATTTGCATATTTACTTATGACTATCTAAAATTGACATGTCAAAACTTTTCAAGTTTTAAAAAGGAAAAAAAATCGTTTTCTGACTTCAGTTAATTTGAGCTGAAAGTCATGGTCCTTATATAGGAAGATGTGCAAGAGAGGAGTTGTATCTTCTGTCTTTTTACTTCTTCTGTGATGACATCATCTCCTTATGGGTTTTCTTAGTGATGACGTCAGCTTCTTCTGTGTGTTATATCGTCTGTCTTTTGCTTCTTCTGCCTTAGCTTCTTTTGTTTTTTTTATTACTTTTTTTGTGTTTTGCTTTTTTTGCCTTTTAGCTTTTTCTATCTTTTTCTTCTTCTGTGTTTGCTTCTTCTGCTTTTTCGCTTCTTCTGTCATTTGCTTCTTCTGTCTTTTGTTTCTTCTATCTTTTACTTCTTCTATCTTTTAATTCTTCTGCCTTTTCGCTTCTTCTGTCTTTTGTTTCTTTTGTTTTTTGCCTTTCCCTATCTTCTGTTCCATTTCTGACCCTCTTCAGAGGATAGAATCCGACCTCAAGACCTTCCTCAAAGTTGTAGGTCTCTAAGCCTTTTTTGAAATCATCCTAAAAGGATCTTATCCCCGATAATCCTAATGATAGTTACGCTAATTGTCCCAAGGCTTGTGCAAAATGATTAAGGTTATCATTTATTCATATATGGTAAAAGTAGGTTATCCTAGTGGGGGCATGCCACCTTTATGGGACACATGTCCAGATGTCACTTAGGACGTTGGGTTCGTGACTTACAAGGATGGGGTGTCCAATACTAAGAATACAAATCAACTTTTTTTTAACATATATAAGCAAGAATCAAACATTAAGTTTAAAAGAATCAACATAAAGTAAATGCTTGAGAGTGAGACAATGATATAAACTAAACTATGACCAAACAAAGCACTATAGGATGTGCGAGTTGCAGCCATATCAAATAAATACAATTTAAGGTTTATTGTTAAAGTGTTGATACATTAACTAATAACAAAGGCAACATAAAATTAAAGAGGAATAAAAAAATTAATGTTCCTCTCACTAACTTAGAGAGAGCTTGGCCTCTTCAATTGGGACATAAAATTTTTCCTTCTTTAATAATGAATTATAATTCATACATCAACCACGATCAACTCATTAGATGCCTACATCTTAATAGTTTTTGGAATCTTGCTTTCTTTAACTTACATGCCCATATCCTTAAACCCACTAATCACTACATTATATGTAATCACATTTGGGTACACCAAAGATGCTTCTACGAACCCCTCCCACATCTCCTTTCCCTCATCATGTTCCTCTCTTTTAAAAACCCATCAATCATCATATTATAACATGCTATATCATATACCACATCTCTCATTGACATTTCATCAAACCTCTAGCATTCACCATACACCCACTTTTCACTTTCCATTAATCAAAGTACTATAGCTATAAACATTAAGCCTCAAATCAGTCTGCCACAACCACCTCAATGAACCTTTTGCGTTACCAAACTACTTCTTACGCATAATCTTAAGCTTATAATTTTGTAAGTTTGGAAACATACCCACAATTTCAAAATAACTCAAAAACAATTCGTTAGTTCCCTGTTGATTACATTAACAACAAACATTAGGCAAACTATTAAAAGACCTATCACCTACGTCCCTATCACTTGTGTCACTATCACTTCCACTTATGTCCCTTACATTGTCTACAATTGTTTGAGTTTGAATGTGGTTCATCCGTTAAGTTTAGGGATTAGGGAGAATTGATTTAGGGGAAATAGATAAATGAGTTAACAATAATAGTTAGACAAGTTAGGTCGGACCGATTAAGGTAGATCTAGTTTTTAGGTCAAATAATTGGTACAATCACGTCAATATGTTTTAATTGGCTTATGTAGCTTAATATTGTCAAGTTAATTGTTTAATAAAAGTCAATTATAAAAGATTTTTAGGTAAATGTGAAACAAAAGAATATTTTTAAAATATTAAACTATAGGTTTTTCAAAAGTTTCTTAAGTACAATGAGTAATTTTGTTATTTATATTCGATATTAGATTATGATTATCGATTCTTATATATATACATGTATACACACACAAAATAAGGATAATTAATGTAAATTTTGTTGAGGAGTGAAGTTTGAAGAGGTTCAGTTACCTTAACTGATGAAAGCCTGTTTCTAAATTATATATATAATATTTTTTTTTCTTTCAAAACCCCAATCAAATTGTTGCTTTACTGTCTTTCTACCTCTTTCCTTCTCCCTCCTCAGTTTATCTACTTATCTATCCCCTCTATCCATTTTATGCACAGCAATCCAATTTGGAAGCTCAAATACAAGAGAGTCTTTCTTCTTCCTCTCATCAAGCAGTCATATCCAGACAAAGACTGCTCTTTTGGAGAGTTGAAGTCGATGGGTTAGTAAAGATTCTATCTTTTCCTCATTTTTCAGCTCCAGTCACCTAATTTGACTTGCACCTCGTTCTGGGTTTTGGTTATAGTTAGCGTTTCTCTTTCTTTTTTCCTTTTATGGATGTTTGAAATTGGATTGTCTATCTGGTTACTGAGACAAACTATGGGAGAACAGTTAATTGCAAAAGAAGAAAATCTGCAAGGTTTTTGCAAGACAACTCTTATGTGAACTCTGGAGAGGTTTTCCTATCTTAGGTTGGTCGCTCTTTGTCTGCTTGAGAAATGGATGGAAGTGCCAAACAGAGAGGAATTCAAGTTCTTGGTCGTTTATTCTTTCTGTTTATATTTTAGGTTACGTAGTTCAATATGAGTAATGAAGATGCATTTTTGTTGATTTTCTATGTCTTTCTTTTTTGATCAATTTCCTTTGTGTTTAATTTAGTTGGCTTATGTTAATCCGTGGATTTTACCTATTTCATTCCTATCAGATGCAACTGTAGACATTATTGGGTTGTTTTTGGAAGGTCATGCGCAAATGCAGAAAATGTGTGTAGATGGACTAACATCTTGAAAATCTTGTATCTTTATCTTGAATCTGAGAACCCTTTTTCAGTTATCATGATATTCATTTGTATCTTGCAGCTTTTTGTTGAATTCATGGATACTGAGTAAATGAGTGGGGGGTCAAAGTGGAGAAGATGACGTTAGTGACCCATCAATTGCAGGTAAAATTGGAAAATTTGGCTTTTGTTTGTCATTCTGTGTACCATGTGAAATCCAGAGTAATATGCGGATTGTCACCTACAAATCTTAATTTTCTTAATCCAATTATTCTTCATTCAACAGTTCCCTAATCATATTCAGTCAACCCCTACATGATTTTCATGATTATTTACTTCTATAGGGGCCTTTTAATAAATCGATGAACTCTATTAGTTGGGTGAAGAATGGTCATTCAATGCTTTAGTGGCATTTGGTTTAATTTTGTCTGCATAATTCTTTTATGTCGACTATTAAAATAATCAGAAATTTAATATTTTTTTTCCTTATTTGTAGTACACTTTTATGTCTAAAGTCTTGATTGATGAAGATCCCCAAGAATTGCATGTTTAGGTCTTTAAAATCTCCTACATATTTTGAAATTTCCAATGTTTGACAATCAATCATACTTTTAGATTCCCAATGTATGATTGATCAGTTGTAGAAGTTCTATACCATCGTTAGATTACCAATGTAAATAGATAGCCTCTTCCTTTCATTTCTTTTAGGGTCCTTGTACAACATTTCCATTGAGGCCATCTTCATGGAGCAGAGGAATAAAATTAAAGCAACATTTAACGACACTTCAAGTGATTGGACGAACTGATAGGCGTTTATTAGTTAAGCGTAATCTTCATTTAAGGTGAGGAATGCTTGCTTATTTCCCTTAATTTTGGAATTCACTTTCTCTGATTTCCTAATGCAGTTACTAATAACATGTGATCATAAAGCTGGCTAATTGATGTCATGCTTAGGAGCTTTCTTACTGTAAATTCACCTGAAATTGTGAATTCCTTTGATCTCTATTGGAATAGCTCACTAAAATCTATACACCTCTATTGGAGGCAATCGACATTTCCTAATACAAGTGCTAAGCATACAAATTGAGTTGAATTATTTTTCAGTGCAGGGGCTTATATTCACGGATCCAAATTGAAGATTTCGAAATTTTGGGCTTTTAAAGGTAATTCGCAAAATGATGAATCAAGAAAGAGAGCAAATGGATCCAAATGTTCAAAGAACACTGTAAAACTTTCTTATGTGCCAACAGACAATGGGGAGACCATAATGGAATCTCCCAAAGTTCATAGTGCGCCAGTTTCCCATACATCTAAAGGCGAAGGAATCAATGGATCTCCTGCTATTCATAGATTGTTTAAGAAATGGTTGAATATGTTGTGCACACAACCACCATGTGAGGAAGAGGACGGAACTTTGAAACGACATTCAGCAAGTGAAGAATTACAAGAACCTCAAAGCAATATTCAAGACAAAGAAAGGGGTGGAATTCTAAAGAATGTTTGGTGCAGCATTACAGGGCTGGATGCAACAATCAAGATACCATTACTAGTTTTGTGAGTATGATGGTTTTTGCTTGGCTCTTCTCTTATCTTTCTTGCTCTCTCTCAATCTGCACGTTGCTTATACATATTGTATCCTTGTGGCACCTTTTCCACTTCAGAAGGGATAGGAAAAAATGAGACATGCAATATACAATTCAAACAATGGTAGTAAGGATAATTTTTGTTGAAACATTTGTTGTTATTAGGAAGTGAAACAAAAATCAAGAGTTGAGGATGATAGGCTAGCTCAGTGGTTGTCACCATTCCAAGATGAAGTTCTAGGATTCAACTTACCACTTGGGCAGGGTGAGTTTGGGGTATAGAGAATACTACCTCCTGTTTTAGTATCTCAATATTGGCTTGATAGTTTCTTTCCAGATGCCAAAAAATAAAAAATAAAAAATGGAGAGATAAAATAAAAGAAAAAGAAACAAGATTTTTGCTTTGTAGCTCTCTTAACCAACGTGTTCTGAGGCTTTATCAATGTTATAACTGATAACTAGTTTTGATTGTTCCTCATCAACTAAGCAGCAGAGCATTCTTCTGCAACATGCCATATTTGGTTAGTGTATTTAACATCTCGAATCATTTTCTTGATCATTACATGCATAACTTAAAACAACTCATAGTTCATTTTTCTATCGAAGATTTTGCTAATTTACTTATATTTTGTTGTAAATGCAGCATTCCTTTATACTTGGTGATCAATGTGTTTTGTGGGGCTGAGGTCTCCAAGGAGTTGACTCCCCTGTGGATATTAGGGCCTCTTGTTGTTGCTCTCTACATCAAGATGATCCGGGGTTTATGGGCACTCTATGTTTTCACCTTTCGGCAGACAGTTAAAGTAATTAAGAATTTGCCTACTTACTACCTGGTGGCCGCTGGCTATGTTAAGCAGGGAAAGTTGAAGGATGATGTGAAAGCTCGTGTTCTGCAACCTGTGATTAAAGTTAAAAATATGGACTTCGATGAGTTCTCAAGGAAAAATCTTAAAGTGTTGGAAGAGTGGCTTATGGAGAAATATCTAGATTTTGTGGAATCTATATGGCCCTATTATTGTAGGACAATCAGGTTTTTAAAGAGGGCTAATCTGATTTAACTTGAAAAATGTTAAATTTTTAGGTGAGGCCACAGGTTAAAAAATTTCTTGTTTTGAAGAGCTTGAGGAGCCAGCTTGAACCCCAGTTTTAGATTGGGGTCGCTGCTTAAGGCAAGTCAAGGATTACTTTGGAGGCAGATTGGTCATTTAAGTGATCTTTAGGGCATTCTTGTGCTAGATTCCTACCTCCATATTTCATTGTATTAGCATGTTTTGGTTGTTCCACTATCGAGTGGAAGTGTTCAACTTAATCATTGAGTAATTAATGGAATTTGTATGTTCTTCCCTTCTCATGCAAACAGCTATATATGGAGATGAGGATGTTCTAAATTTTGGTATAGAATGCAACCTTGGGAGGGCTTCAGGTTATTACTCCCTGAAGTTTGAGTCCGAGAATATGATTCTCTTACTTTTGTTTATTTCAATGTTGCAGATTAAAGGAAAAAAGAAAAATAGTTGAGATATTTCTACCAAACTCAAGAGAAGTCAAGCATATCCGGTGTAATAATCCGAAGTTAAGGCGTAGGACGATGCCATGCTACCTACCGCAAGACAACCTCTTGCATCTACAATGATACTAGTTCATTATTTATTTAGTGACGGCAGCCAGAAGAGAGTTTTGTACAACTTTGAACTGAGCTGAGCTTTAGTTTTAGGAGATTTTGATGCCCATACTTAACCTCGGAATTCAACCAACGATTCCACTCCAAAGAGAAACAAGGAGATATTACTGTATTTGTAACCAAATCAAGTACGCAGGATCAAACAGCCAATGCATGTTGAAGTGGAAATGAAGTGAAGAGAGTTAGAGGAATGCTAAAACCTTTCCGACACTATAAAAGTTCGAATACGAACAAAAGCGAAAAATCTGTACGGTAGGTCCGGCAGTACGAGGCTGAGATATAAGGAATGGTAGGATTTGCCCAAAATTGCAGCTTTGCTTTAAAACCAAAAGCATAAGAAGCATGAAAGCCGCTTTTCCTACCACGCCCATCCAACTTCTGTCCCAAATTCCTTCAAGGTCGTGTCTTTCTGTATTTGCATCCTAGAAAGCTCATATGAATAGCTATACCATCCCTCCATATGAATTGGGTATGCGTTGTAATCAGCCAATATGAACGTACAAAGTCTGGTACAGACTGTTATTGCCATAACCTTTGAATAGAATAGATAATACAAAATAGGCTAATGTGTATGGCTCTTAAAGTTGATCTATCTTCAGTTTGTTGTGTGGCGAATTCACTTTCTTCCAATCGCAGAAGACAAAGAAGAAGCTTCCAGGTACCTCCTTTTTTTTTAATCCTTCTGGACAATAGCTCAATTCTTTTTACCGCTTCACTGAGACTTGTACGCTCAAGGATGATTGCTGCAACATGATTTTCCTTTTGCTTTCTGCTTTCTTCTTGGTGACTTGAGTATTGATTTGTGTTCTGGCTACTATTCGTTGTAAATGGTTGCTACAGTTTGACTTTCGAAATTTTTGTTTATGGGGTATCCATATCTGAAATGGTTGTTTTAGATTCTGCTCTGTACTTCCAACGGACTTATCAAACCAAGTTGGTGATGCTTAAATGGTATGGATGCAGATATCTACCCGTAGAAGCCCATTAGGTCAGGGCAAATTTGCTGTGGTTTTAATAGCGTCTGCTTAGGAGGTAGTTCAATGCTTTGACGTTACATGTATTGCAGTAAACACATTTTGTTAAATGGGACGGGAAGCTGTTGTTCCTCGATTTATTTTGAATTGTAACTCCACATAAATTGCTGATAAATCACTGATATCTTGGTGCATTCTGTGAAGGCTAAAATATTCTAAAGTCAATCTTTGGTAACCAAGCTGTTGTGGCTTATGAAGGGATGATTATTGCAGTAGATGCATATACAAAGAACATGCAGATTAATTAATTTATGTAGTCCAGTTACAACTTTGAAAGATCAAAGCTTACATACGTGTGTGTTGATTTTCTTTTTGCTTTGTATATTAACGTTCTTGAAGTATTGACTTTTTTTTTTTTTTTCCATTTCTTTTCCCCTTTATTCCTTGTTCTTTTTTTGGGGTTAGGCTGAGAAGTGGAAGCGTTGTTCAAACTCTTTCTCTTATGTGTGTGTGAGAAAATTTTTTCTTTTATACATTAACTTGGTTGAAGTTATAACCTCTTTTTGTTTCTTTCTTTTTTCTTGGTGGGTTGATAGGAAGAAGAGCTGGAAATGAAAATTCAACTCTTGACGGCTTGCATTACAATACCCAGCCATTGATTAATGGCCTAGTTGCACATTAATGTACTGGCTTTCTAAAGCTCACCCGGCCCAATGCTTTTCTTTTTCTAATTTAGAGACACCTAACAATGTAGTAGACTAGTGCTTGAACAATTCAACCTGTCTTTGTGAATTTGATTGACTATGTGACTTCTTGGTTTTCTTTGCTATGCTTTCCTTTCCTGGTTATCTGTTTAAGAAGCTGCATGGAAAATTTTCTCACTTCTACAACTTTTGTTTTGCTTTCCAGCTGTCCTTATCAGGAAAACAATGTGATGAACTGCATCGGTGTTCTCATAAGCCTGGAAATGCCGAAGGTAAATTCAGAGTGTTTTGATAATTTTGAAAACTCTGAATCATTTGTTCAATTGTATTATTGATCTGTAACCCAAGCACTTTACAAGATGTCATAAATAGTTATAATATAGGTCAGTTATGCTATAGTAAACAGGTTTACTCTGCTTAAATGTGAAGTAAAATTGCTGATAAATTTTTATTTCTAATAATGTCCTGGTTAATGGTGATTAGTTAGCTTGTACCATTGCATAGACAGCCGGACAAAACTAAGGGGAAAGTTTCCAGTTAGGGAAAGTGTGTTGTTTGCAGCTACAGAAAGCTTTTACCATTGCATAGACAGCCCGACAAAACTAAGGGGAAAGTCTCCAGTTAGGGAAAGTGTGTTGTTTGCAACTACAGAAGAACAACCACAATTGACTGATGCTGAACCAAATGCATTGGAGCTGGAAGATCTTGATCCCTATGCTGAAGCTCTCTCTTCTACTAGCGATTCACAGGACAGCATTCAGGGAGCCAATGGAAAACCAGGCTTTATCTCGTTTTACAACTGTCCATATAAAATGGATGATGAGGTCAATATATCAAGTCTCGAAAGGAAGCAGAACAAGCTGTCATGGTTTTTGGGCCCAGCTGTCCTTGTGGCTTCCTTCATTTTCCCCTCCCTGTATCTGCGAAAGATACTCTCCACAGTTTTCGAGGATTCTTTGCTGACAGGCAATGACACTTCCTCAATGATTTTTGTTTTAAATGGCTTTTCAAAGTTTTCCTATTAGCTTGATCTTAAAATATCAAAGAAGATCTACAGGGAAACAGAACTATGGGTTTTCTGGGAGAATTAGTTTGGCTTTTAGCTTATAATGTTCTATTTCATTTTTGTATCTATATGAATCATCAGACTATGGTACTTTATATTAGATTACTGGTTTCAAAGTAAGGAGAGTAGAGTGAAGATTTTGATGACCTAAAATAGGATGAAACTGTTGAGAGAAAGTCACTAACAACCGGGAAAATAATAGAGCAGGGATATAAACAAGGGATGGAGGCAGTCATTTATTGGCCACTACTGGGGTTTAAATTGAGCAACTAGAACATGGTTCTTTATTGGTTGATAAAGGTAATGGGATTTGAAACAGAATTTAGCAGCCTTGGACTGCTGAAAGTAATGGATGTATTATTAGCTGATATTTGAGTTAAACACCGGTTAGGGAATTGCTGTTAGTTGGCCGAGGAAAAAGATTGAAGATTGATAGAGATGTTCTAAGAATTGATGCAAGTTTGGCTCGCAAGAGTGCCAAGTATTGTTTGCATCTAACCGGTTGATTAGGTTTCTAATTTGGGGAGGTAATGCATATCAAATTTTTTTGACATTTTTGTGAAATTATCTTTATTCTGATTTAATGCAGAGCTAGTTTGTTTTTGATGTTGGGGTTTCTTCTTTCCTTCCAGTAAACAGCATTTTTGCGTATGCAGATTTTCTCATACTATTCTTCACGGAAGCTCTTTTCTATTGCGGTGTTGCTGTTTTTCTTCTGCTAATAGACCAGTTAAGGAGGCCATTGGAGCTCAAGTATGATGTATTGCACGGAACCCCAACTCTGCAGTTAGGCCAGCGGATATCTTCTGTTGCTGCCCTGATACTTAGTCTTCTAATACCGATGGTGACAATGGGATTTGTCTGGCCATGGACTGGTCCTGCAGCTTCTGCCACTCTTGCTCCATACCTGGTTGGGATTGTGGTTCAGTTTGCTTTTGAGCGCTATGCAAGATATTGCAAGTCACCCTCATGGCCTGTAATCCCAGTCATTTTTCAAGTAAGTGCAACTCTGCCCTATTCTTTGATCAATTTCTCTAAAAGGGAGGGAAATCGTACAGATATCGTTTTATACTCTTTTACAATGCGTTTAGAGATGTGAAGACCTAACTGACATAATGTTTGGCTCTTCTCTTAGTTTTTATGTTTAATTGCACTTGTGTTGCTTTTTTTGAAAGTATTTAAGCTTATATCTAGGCAAGTTTGATTATCTAAAAGTGAAATATGTTGCTCCTGTACAGGTTTACAGATTGCACCAATTGAACAGAGCAGCACAACTGGTAACGGCCCTGTCATTCACAGTCAAGGGAGCTGAAATGACTTCACACAACTTGGAAATAAGTAATTCCCTGAACACACTCCTGAGTGTCCTTCAGATCCTAGGTGTCATTTGCATTTGGTCACTCTCAAGCTTTCTGATGAAGGTTTTCCATGTTGACAATAATTGCTGACTGAGACATGAGAGCTCAATTATAGTTGCACTTGCCGGGGTAAGACATGGCACCTTTTCCTTTCAACCCGTTCGAGCTTGAGACAAATCGTTTTAATGAACACAGAGAATTGATCTTGTCCAAAGCATAAAATTGTGGCAGGGTTATTCTGATCAAGATGCTGAAGTATCAGAGAAGCAGATTTGTTGAAAGTTCATTACTCAAATCCTGCTATTTAAATATTGCAGTTTCCTATTTCATCATCTTTTTCTTTATCATTTCTCTTTAATAACTCTTACTGTATTTCCAGACATCTAGCTGGTTAAGGTACAGACTAAGACATGATTTGTACTCCTCATCTTTTCATCTAATCTGAGCTAGCAAAATGTTGTAGTGTTTAAACCATTTTCACGGGATTTATCATTCGTTTATGAAGGTTGTCATCATTATCTGATTATCTTAGCATCTCAATCCAAGACTTGTAACTTTTCCTTTGGATTAGTTTCTTATCCGTTGTATTCTATAACTGTTTCTTTTATCTTGAATGAGCTGTCCTGGAGATAAAAGCAATATGGTCACCTGCTCAACTTGGTGAATCAATTGACATCTCCATTTCAATCTTCATCATCTCCTTGGTTAATGCTCTGGTTATCAATTATGACTTTTTTTCCCTCTGAATCTTCTAAATAAATTTATCTCAAGTTTATTTCTATTTGAATAATTCTTTGGGAATCTTTTCTCCTAAACTGATAGGTTTATTTTTAGTTTTTGAAATAAACCTGGAATTCCTTTCTTTCATTTACCGTCCCTCCCATAATTGCAAGGTTCTTCTCTAGATCTTCTCTACATCTCTCTAGATCCCATATTCAGAAGATGATTCTTTCATATCCAACTTCTGGTTCAACATTATCAAGTTTCTCTCTACTAATCTCTGCTTTTCTTGGCAAATAATTATTTTCTTCATCTTCTTTTCTTTTTGTGTCGAATTCTAATCCCGCTCTTATCTGCTCCAACTTTTCTAGCTCTCTTAAATATTCCTCCTCTTTCTTTAGTTAAGTTTCTAGGTGGTGATAATGCTTATGCATCAATAATATCTTCTACTCCTTAGGTATGGCCTTCATCTTGTTCAAGGATACAAACTTGGCATCAAGTGCTTGGTGATTCCACCCTATCAGAACAATTAAGACACATATCTCCTTCTGATGGTAATAAAATAGTTTTCACTCCTGTGGAGATACTACAAGCTGGTATCTTTAAATGAACATCTTCTTTGACATATATATATAGTTTTTTTTTTTAATGTAGAAAAGATCTTCATTCTTTTAGGTTCAACTTTGAATAAACAATACCTGAAAGAAAATGGGATTAAAAGGTACATTGATAAATAGAAATAATATATTCATATTTAAATTTTGCAATAAAGTGCTTCTAAGATACTTGAAACTGGTCCTTGACACATCTTTTGCAGACTACTAATGCTTTAAAATAGAGGTTAGATATGGATATAACTAAAACAAGGATGATGCCAATATGGACCAACTTCTATATTATTATTCTAGAATACTGATTTACTATATGGCTAGTTACCTAACAAGTTCTCTAGGCAAACCTCTTCATACTAATGAAAATACAATCAAGTTTAAGAGAATTAACTTTTTAAGAATTTATATATAAATTACATCAAAATTGTTTGAAAATAATGAAACTTAACAAAGATGAGAAACTAGTAAAGGATGTTTAGTCTTATTAAGAAGTCGATGAACACCTTAAAGGTAAGGTCACCTAAGGTTTGGAAGGCATAGGTCAAACTTTTGTAATAGGAAAATACAATGAACTAATACGAATAAATAGACCCTTAATTTTGAATGATGAAGAGGTGATACCTCAATAGGTAACTATTCCTCTAGAAAATATAAAGGAAATGAAAGAGGAATAAGAGAAAAAAGAATGATCATGTGAGCAACTCAAAAGATACTACTAATTGTAAGAAGGAGCTTTCAATTTCTACACTAGAAGAAAATAAATATAACATTTCTGTAATGATGTTATCCTTCGACATTTCAAATCCTAGGATTTGAAAAAATACAAAATACAAAAGATGTTAAGGAGACTTCTAACTCACCAATTCTCTCTTAGAAGTGGGAAAGTTTCCTATCTTAATTAATACTGATCCAACAAATGATAATAAGACAATTACAAAAATAAAATCAAAGAGAAAGCAAAAGAAGAATGCTACAAGTAACTCATCTTCTTCTTGTCTATGTCAATATTAGCTCAAAAAAATAAAGGGATGAAGACTCTTCATGACTATTTGCTTTTAAAATAGCCTATTTTTATTGCTATCTTATTGACCAAAATAATAGCCTTAAAATACTCAAAAGGGTCATATTTCTCAATAAATAAGAGCCTTAAGATATTAGAAAGGGTTGTGCTTCCCCACTATAATTATAAAATTATTGATGCTTTTGATTCAAACTAAATCCTACTTTACTAAAGCAATTCTACATAGTAAATATGGAATCTCAAAAGGAAAACCTTTAAAGATAGGATTAAAAGCATTATAGATTGAAATTATAATCTTTGGTTGATACTAGGGGATTTCAACTGTACACTTTTAGCTCAAGTAATAGTTGTAGAGACATAAATTACTTAGTCATACTAAGAAGTTATGGTAGAAGGTGATTGAGAAGAGACTGAGAAATGATACACCTATCTCAAAGAATCAGTTTGGTTTCATGCTAGGAAGGTCTAAGACAAAAATTGTACATCTCTTTGGACAATTAATAGAATATTACAGAGAAAGACAATATAACTTACATATGATTTTTATTGACTTAGAGAAGGCTTATGACTTGGTACTTAAGGAAATCATTTAAATGCGTTTAGAAGTTAAGAGAGTTCTTATAACCTAAATACAAGATATCAAGGATATGAATGAAGGTATAAAGACTAGAGTAAGGATGATAGGAGAAGATACAAAGCATTCTTCTATCAATATCGAACTACATCAAGGCTCCTCGTTGAGCCCTTTTTTGTTTTTAGTAGTGATGGGTGAGCTCACTAAGAATATCTAAGGGGGTATGCCTCAATGTATGTTATTTACTGATGACATTGTTTTAGTGGACGAGACAAAAGAGCGTGTCAATGCCAAGATAGAACTTTGAAGAGATACGCTAAAGTTGAAAGGGTTTTAAATTGAGTAAGACTAAGACTGAGTACTTAAAGTGTAATCTTTCGGGCTGTGGTGTGGCTTCTGATATAAAGGTAAAGATTGGTTCAAAAGTTATAACAAATAAAAAGTTTTTTAAGTATTTAGGATCTATCACCTAATGTAATAGAGAGATCGATAAAGACGTAGTTTACCATATAAGATTAGGGTGACTTAAATGGAGGACTGCATCAAGAGTTTTATGTAAGAAGAAGATATCACTCAAGCTTAAAGGTTAATTCTATCATTTAGTAATTAGGCTGATTATGCTCTATAAAGTGGAGTGTTGAGCCTTCGAACAAGTGTATAGTCATAAGTTAATAGTAGCGGAGATGAGGATGTTTCGTTGGATGTGAAACCTTACTAGAAAAGATAAGGTTAAGAATGTAATTATAAGAGACAAATTAAAGATAGCTAATATTGATGAAAAATTAAGAGAGATAAGGCTTAGGTGATTCAGGCATGTTAAGAGGAGATATCCTGATCTTTCAGTGAGAAGATGCTAGAATATTGTATTGTAAACTATAAGAGGAAAAGAAGAAGGCCTAAGAAGAACTGAAGGGAGTTGAATAAGAATGATATGACTCTGCTGGAATTTACAAAAGACATGGCCCTTAATAAAAAACTTTACCGTACTAGGATACGGGTAAAGGATCTCACATAAAGATGCCTTTTTCTTTCCAATAGGTCTTCTAAGTTGTTTTTTTTTCGAGTCTTATATCTTGTATTTAGCCTAAACATTTAATAGGTAGTAGTTTTCTCTTAGTTATTTAGCCTATACATTTCCTTATCGAGTCTAAATAATTTTTTATAACAACTTGTTTATTTGTTTATTTGTATTCTGTTTTATTTGTATATTAATTTACTTATTTTATCTTTTATTTTTATTCTTTACCTTGTTTTATATTTATTGTATTATTTTTATTTTTTTATTTGCACATATTTATTTATTTATTTTTATTATCCTTTACGTTTATTTTTATTTTATTCTTTACCTTGCTCAATCTTTATTGTATTATTTGTTGGACCCCGCTGTCGGAGCCCAACATCGGACATGAGAGCGTGGTACTGTATGCATGAGGTGAAACATGATAATTAAGCAATTAAGGGAAAAGTCCATCGGAAGCTCGATGGACCCACCGTGAACAAACTCAAAACTTGCTTTCATGATTTAAATCAAACACATCCATAATTAATTATCCAAAAGATAAGTTTACAAAGCTTTAAGAACATTTCAAACCAAATTACAACTTGAGTTCAAGAGCCAAAATACAAAATACACTTGAACCAATAAACTTGAAATGTAACTAAAGCCTTGACTTCCAAAAATACATCATAACAAAAAGAAAATGGAGTGCTGCCATAACTCGTGACTCACTCGGTCTCTTGCTCGTCACCTGAATGGGGGAGATTAGAATAGGTGGGCTATAAAGCTTGTGGGAACATATTTATAATATAGAAATAAGCAAAAGTACTCAAAAATAACTTATTGTCGTGGTACTTGTTGAAATCGTAACAATTGAGCATGCACGAGTCATTATCTTGAAATGCTTGAATCTTGAACAATTCATGATGCATGATTCATAATAACAGATCATAAAACACATAACATAACATGATGGTTTGGGTTAGTCCCTGATTCATGATGTGCTACACATTCCCATCGAAATGGTTATGTGTAGACGTAATTTCGTGAGGGAATCCTTGTGAGAAACCCTGTGTCACTTGCGGGCACGCTGGAGAAGCCTTTTCGTGAGTCAATGTGCACTTGACTGTTCGTGAGGGACATACCACAAACCCACATAACATGCATGATTCAAATTCTTGTAAACTTGTTTGCCAAACTGGCATTTGCTTGTAAACTTGCTTGTCATACTTTTCGGAACGCATGAATTCATGTGCATGTATTCGTGAAAGGAGAAAACCCCTTTTGAAAACCTTTTCATAAATCATGAATGCAAATCATATAGCAAACTATAATCATTCATAATAGCATGTAATGCAATCATTGATGATGCAATTTAAAGCATTAAATCTTTCTTGATTTGAACAAAACAATGAGTGACTTATATCTTCTATTATAAACATGAACCCACCTGAATTCCTTGCTTGTTCTTGCTTAGGAATGAGTTTCCTCTTGATCCTCTTGCCTCACTTGATTTCCTAAAATAAGAACCAAAATCTCATTCAATAACTCATGCTGAAACAATATTTCCATTCTTAACTTTCATCCAAAATTTCATATCCGTAGAGACTGATTCAGAACTTCATTACTACACAAAACTTGTAGATCTATGTCTCTAGTTTACAACGCATAAAAAATCACTTCAATTGGACTTCTGCAACAACAGATATGCCTCGAACACTAAAATTCAACTTTGCTGGAAGCCCAGGCCTCGCCATGACGAAGGCTCGCTTCGTCATGGCGTCTTGACTACGTCATGACCAAGATCGACTCCGAACCCAGATTTTTCGACATTTTCAAACCTTAATCCTTTCCTTTCTCATCTACAACACATCTAACCCTTGAATCATGTCTTATACTTCCTTTCTAGGTTCATTCTAGCACAAAATCATCAACCAAAACAACAACCCAAAGAATTTCTACCAATTTTTCCCATAAATCCTAAACTATCGTTTCCTACTCATTCTAAACCATATTAGGGTTTTAAAGCATTCTAAACAAGAAGAAACAATTGTATACTTACCCGAGAATGCTTCAGATCCTTCAAGAAATCGCCAACCTTAGTTTCCTCTTTTTCTTCTTCTTCTCCCTCTCTTCTTACGACTCTCTCTCTCTTCCTCTCTTCTTCATATTTTCCTTTCTTTTCTTTTCTTCTTTCTAACTCTTTCCTTAAGCCTAAAGGATAGCACATAGACTAAAATGCCCTTCCTTGCTTAGTCTTAATCTTCCCAACTGAAATGAACTTCCTATAACGCCCTCATGCATTTACCCTTATACACTTTTATTCACTCATTACCACTTATTCCACACTAATCTCAAATTAATCTTAATTTCCACTAACACTTCCATTAAAATCAAACTATGCAACAATTAATAAAATCAACTTAATTCATTCTTAATAACATCAAGAAAAAAAAATTTGGGGCCCATCATTTCTCCCCCTCTTAAAAGAAATTTCGGCCTCAAAATTTACCTGAATCATTGAAGAGACATGGATACTTCTCCTTCATCGCGTCCAATGGCTCCCACGTGGCTTCTTCCACTGAATGGTTCCTCCACAGAATTTTAACTAGCTGAACTGTTTTATTCCTGAGGACCTTTTCCTTTGTGTCCAAGATCTCTACTGGGATTTCCTCATAACTTAAATCATCTCTCAATTGAACCTTCGAAACCTGAATGATATGAGAAGGATCTGATCTATACCTCCTCAGCATGGAAACATGGAAGACATCATGAATCTGAGACAATTCTGGCGGCAACGCCAACCTGTAAGCTAGTGGTCCGATTCTCTCAAGAATCTCATAAGGACCCACATACCTTGGACTCAACTTGCCTTTCTTGCCAAACCTCATTACTCCCTTCCAAGGAGATGTCTTGAGGAAAACTTTCTCACCGACTTCATACTCCATCTCCTTCCGATGAGCATCAGTGTAACTCTTCATCCTATCCTGGGCTGCCTTAAGCCGCTGCTTAACCAGATTGACTTTATCCATTATCATCTGAATCAATTCTAGTCCGACCAGTTTCCTCTCCCCTTCTTCGTCCCAACATATCGGAGTCCTACACCTCCTTCCATATAATATCTCATATGGAGCCATCTGAATGCTCGAATGGTACGAATTATTATAAGCAAATTCGACCAATGACAAATGCTCATCCCAAGCTCCCTTGAAATCCAACAAACATGCCCTGAGTATTCCCTCAAGTGTCCGAATGGTCCTCTCAGATTGACCATCCGTCTGAGGGTGAAAAGCCGTACTAAAATTCAGCTTTGTCCCTAAAGCTTCCTGCAAGCTTCCCCAAAATCTCGAAGTGAATCGAGGATCCTTGTCAGAAACTATAGAATCTGGAATCCCATGCAATCTCACTATCTCATCGATGTACTTCTTTGTTAGCACATGCAAAGAATCAGTCTGCTTGATTTCCAGAAAATGGGCTGACTTCGTCAACCGATCCACAATAACCCAAATGGCATCGTGCTTCCTACTGGTCTTGGGCAAACCCATCAGAAAGTCCATGGTCACTCTTTGCCACTTCCACTCAGGAATGGATAATGGCCTTAACTTGCCTGAAGGCGCCTGGTGTTCAGCTTTGACTTGTGGACACACAAGACACTTACTGACATATTCTGCTACATCCCTCTTCATACCCTTCCACCAGAAATGCTATCTCAAATCTCTGTACATCCTAATACTACCTGGGTGCATGACATAAGGCGCATTGTGTGCCTCATCCAAAATCTCATCCTTAACCTCCCTGCTATCTGGAATACAAAGCCTGTCTCCCACTTTCATGAGTCCATCCTCTCTCACTACTACCTCAGAAACCTTACCATTATGAATTTCCTCCCGAAGCTTGCTCAAATCTGCATCCTGTGCCTGCAACTCCTTAACCTTCTCCCTGAGTACCGGCCTCACTCTGAAATTTGCTAGAAGGCAATTTGGTTCCTCCTGCTTCAAGCTTATCTTAAGCTTGGCCATCTCTTCCAATAAAGGAAGATAAACTTTTTGGACGTGAGCAATAGAAGACTTCCTGCTCAAAGCATCCGCCACTACATTCACTTTACCTGGATGGTACTCAATCAACAAATCATAGTCTTTGAGCAACTCAATCCACCTTCTCTGTCTCAAATTCAGTTCCTTCTGGCTCAGTAAGTACTTGAGACTCTTATGATCAGTAAAGATCCTTGTCTGAACCCCATATAGATAATGCCTCCAAATCTTCAAGGCAAAGATCACTGCTGCTAACTCCAAATCATGAGTCGGATAATTCAACTCATATGGCTTCAGTTGCCTTGAAGCATATGCTATCACTCTGTCTCCTTGCATCAACACACAGTCGAGACCCTTCCTCGAAGCATCACTATATACCGTATAGCCCTCATCACCAGAAGGCAAAATCAGCACTGGAGCACTTGTCAATCTGAGCTTGAGCTCCTCAAAGCTCTTCTGGCATTCATCAGTCCACATAAATTTCTGATTCTTCCTTAATAGCTGGTCATCGGAGCAGCTATCATGGAGAATCCTTCTACAAACCTCATGTAGTAACCTGCCAAACCCAAAAAACTCCTTACCTCTGTCATTGTCTTGGGTGCATGCTAATTCACTACTGCTTCAACTTTCCTCGGGTCAACATGTACTCCATCCTGCGAAATCACATGCCCAAGGAATGTCACCTCATGAAGCCAAAACTCAAACTTGCTGAACTTAACATAAAGCTCTCTCTCTCTCAAAGTCCGCAATACAATCCTGAGATGCTCTTCATGCTCTTCTTCACTCTTAGAATACACCAGAATGTCATCTATAAACACTATGACAAACTGATCCAGAAACGTCTTGAAGACCCTATTCATAAGATCCATGAAAGCAGCTGGAGCATTGGTCAAGCCGAATGGCATAAACAAAAACTCATAGTGCCCATATCGAGTCCTGAATGCTATCTTGCTCACATCAGACTCCTTGATTATGAGCTGATGATAGCCTGACCTGAGATCAATCTTGGAGAAAACCCTTGCTCCCTACAGTTGGTCAAACAGATCATCTATCCGTGGCAACGGATACTTGTTCTTAATTGTCACCTTGTTGAGTCTCCGATAGTTAATACACATCCGCCATGATCCATCCTTCTTCTTGACAAACAGAACCGGTGCTCCCCAAGGAGACGAACTCGGTCTGACATACCCCTTCTCTAACAGTTCCTCCAACTGTTCCTTAAGCTCCCTCAACTCAGCTGGAGCCAACCTATACGGCGGTATAGAGATTGGTGCGGTTCCGGGAATCAAATCAATGACAAACTCGATTTCCCTCACCGGCGGCAAACCTGGCAATTCATCTGGGAATACATCCGAAAACTCCCTCACAATCGAGAAATCCTCTAACTTCCCTTCATTCATATCGGCATTCACAACATGTGCCAAAAAGGCTTCACACCCCCGGCCGATCATTCTTTCAGCTAACATAGCTGAAATCAGTCTTGGCGATGGTGTCTCCCTGTCCCCTCTGAAGATCACCCTCTCACCATTGCCCAGATCAAACTCTACCTCTTTCCGACCACAATCCAGCTTGGCCAGATATTTCTCCATGGTATCCATCCCCAGAATAACATCTAATCCTCTAAGGTCTAGCGGTAGTAAGTCCACTACCAATCTAGCACCATCAATGAAAAGCTCACACTGCTCATACACCTAACTGATCACCACATTCCTCCTTAGAGGAGTACTAGCAAGCAAAGGCCTATCCAACGGCACAGAATTCACACCATGCAATGCTATGTTTGCAGAAACAAAGGAATGCGTGGAACCATAATTAATTAAAACAAACACTGCTGAATCAAGTAACTGAGCCATACCCGTGACAACCTCAGGTGCAGCTGCGGCTTCCTCCCTAGTTATGGCAAACACTCTTGCCGGCGCCTGACCCCTTGGCCTTTCTGGAGGAATAACCTTCCTTGCAGTCCTAGAGCTGCCTACCTCAGTAACTGGCCTGGTTCCCACTGTTTCTGCACGTCTTGGAACTTGAAATTACGACCCTTCCTGTTTCGGCGCCTGAGGACAGTCCCTGAACTTATGCCCTTTCTCTCCACATCTGAAACAGACTCCAAGCAATTTAAGACACTCTCCCTGGTGATGTTTCCCACACTGATCACATAAGGGATTGGTGAACCAGCTCTTTCCTGCCCTTCCTGTGCCTCCCACATTAAAGGCTTGCCCTGACACAGCCCTCACCTGCTTGTTCCTGGTAACTCCACTGCTACCCACTTCACTCTGACTGTAAGAGCTCCTCGTGCTCCTCTCAGGCATAGGAGCACTAGCACCCTTCTTGAAAGTCTGCTCCCTGTTCTTCCTCTTCTTGTTCACTTCATTTCTGATATTCTCCAGTTTTTCAGCCTGGAGAGCAGCATCCACCAATTGCTGGTAATCACAGAAATTGTGGATCGGGACTTTCTCCCTAATCCCCAAGTGAAGACCTCCCTCAAACTTATGACACTTGTCTTCTTCTGTCGTTACAATGTTAGCTGCATATCGAGAAAGCTGTGTGAACTTCAGCTCATACTAGCTCACACTCATGTCCTCTGTGTGAGGTTCAGGAATTCCCTGGCCTTCTCTTGCACATAGACCCTGGAGAGATATTTCTTTCTGAATACTTCTACAAAGTCCCTCCATACTAGCACCGAAGGAACAACCTGACTGTGAGGCACTGATTCCCACCAATGCAGTGCATCTCCCTGCAACAAACTACTGCATAGTCTAACTTGTCCTCACATGAGCATTTCATTTGTAGTAGAACCCTCTCGGTCCTCTTTAACCAGGCTTCTGCCTCTTCTGGATTCGTCGTCCCACTGAAATCCACAACCCCAAACTTTCGGAGCTTATCATACTGTCCACTCCTGTCTACTGGAGCTTGCATCGGGACCTGAGACCTCTGACCCATGGCATACGTGAAAACCTGAGCAAAGGCTTGAAAGAAACTCGGATCCATGGGATTTGCTTGAGGCGGTGGAGGAGGCGGTGGAGGCACTTCTTGTTGCAAACTAGGTGCCTCAAAAATCGGAGCAGAATGTGTCCCAACATCCTGAGGAACATGGGATTCATCCGTGCTCCCTTGACGAGAATGAGATCGAGTCATAGCTCCTCGAGTTCTCCTTCGAGGTGGCATGTTCACTCCTTGAATATAAAACCATTGAAAACTTTAGTTCAAGTAAGACAAGTTTCAAAATATGCAAAACAATTCAAACCATGTAAAACAGTGCAAGTTATTACTTGAAAGCAATGTCATGCAGCCCTAAACCAAAACCTAGGCTCTCTGATACCACAACATGTTGGACCCTGCTGCCGGAGTCCAATATCGGACATAAGAGCGTGGTATTGTATGCATGAGGTGAAACATGATAATTAAGCAATTAAGGGAAAAGACCATCGGAAGCTCGATGGACCCACCGTGAACAAACTCAAAACTTGCTTTCATGATTTAAATCAAACACATCCATAATTAATTATCCAAAAGATGAGTTTACAAAGCTTTAAGAACATTTCAAACCAAATTACAACTTGAGTTCAAGAGCCAAAATAAAAAATACACTTGAACCAATAAACTTGAAATGTAACTAAATCCTTGAATTCCAAAAATACATCATAACAAAAAGAAAATGGAGTGCTGTCATAACTCGTGACTCACTCGGTCTCTTGCTCGTCACCTGAATGGGGGAGATTAGATGGGGTGAGCTATAAAGCTCGTGGGAACATATTTATAATATAGAAATAAGCAAAAGTACTAAAAAATAACTCATTGTCGTGGTACTTGTTGAAATCGTAACAATTGAGCATGCATGAGTCATTATCTTGAAATGCTTGAATCTTGAACAATTCATGATGCATGATTCATAATAACAGATCATAAAACACATAACATAACATGATAGTTTGGGTTAGTCCCTGATTCATGACGTGCTACACATTCCCATCGAAATGGTTATGTGTAGACGTAGTTTCGTGAGGGAATCCTTGTGAGAAACCCTGTGCCACTTGCGGGCACGCTGGAGAAGCCTTTTCATGAGTCAATGTGAACTTGACTGTTCGTGAGGGACATACCGCAAACCCACATAACATGCATGATTCAAATTCTTGTAAACTTGTTTGCCAAACTGGCACTTTCTTATAAACTTGCTTGTCATACTTTTCAGAACGCATGAATTCATGTGCATGTATTCGTGAAAGGAGAAAACCCCTTTTGAAAACCTTTTCATAAATCATGAATGTAAATCATATAGCAAACTATAATCATTCATAATAGCATGTAATGCAATCATTGATGATGCAATTTAAAGCATTAAATCTTTCTTGATTTGAACAAAACAATGAGTGACTTATATCTTCTATTATAATCATGAACCCACCTGAATTCCTTGCTTGTTCTTTCTTAGGAATGAGTTTCCTCTTGATCCTCTTGCCTCACTTGATTTCCTAAAATAAGAACCAAAATCCCATTTAATAACTCATGCTGAAACAATATTTCCATTCTTAACTTCCATCCAAAATTTCATATCCGTAGAGACTGATTCAGAACTTCATTACTACACAAAACTTGTAGATCTATGTCTCTAGTTTACAACGCATAAAAAATCACTTCAATTGGACTTCTGCAACAAAAGATATGCCTCGAACACTAAAATTCAACTTTGCTGGAAACTGGGCCTCGCCGCGACGAAGGCTCGCTCGTCGCGAAGTGCGACTCGGCACGTCGCGACGTGTGGACTGATGCACGTCGCGGCGTGCGGCCTGATGCACGTAGCGGCGTGCGGCCTTACGCACGTCGTGACGTGCGGGCATGAAGATCGACTCCGAACCCAGATTTTTCGACATTTTCAAACCTTAATCCTTTCCTTTCTCATCTACAACACATCTAACCCTTGAATCATGTCCTATACTTCCTTTTTAGGTTCATTCTAGCACAAAATCATCAACCAAAACAACAACCCAAAGAATTTCTACCAATTTTTCCCATAAACCCTAAACCATCGTTTCCTACTCATTCTAAACCATATTAGGGTTTTAAAGCATTCTAAACAAGAAGAAACAATTGTATACTTACCCGAGAATGCTTCAGATCCTTCAAGAAATCGCCAACCTTAGTTTCCTCTTTTTCTTCTTCTTCTCCCTCTCTTCTTACGACTCTCTCTCTCTCCCTCTCTTCTTCTTATTTTCCTTTCTTTTCTTTTCTTCTTTCTAACTCTTTCCTTAACCCTAAAGGATAGCACATGGACTAAAATGCCCTTCCTTGCTTAGTCTTAATCTTCCCAACTGAAATGAACTTCCTATAATGCCCTCATGCATTTACCCTTATACACTTTTATTCACTTATTACCACTTATTCCACATTAATCTCAAATTAATCTTAATTTCCACTAACACTTCCATTAAAATCAAACTATGCAACAATTAATAAAATCAACTTAATTCATACTTAATAACATCAAGAAAAACAAATTAATAATACTCTATGCTTACATTATTCTCCAATTAATATATATATATAAAATCTTTCCCCTAAGAGGAAAGCACCATTCAAATTCAACAAATACCATTTTGGAGTTCCAAGATTTTAAGTAGCAATTATCAGAGGATTAAACATTATAGTTAAGCATTGTGAAGCTTTCAAATGCATATAGAGGTTAAAAGTAATAAAAAAGAGCTCAATATAATCATTAGAGCTTAATATAGCAACACTCTATTAATTCAACACTCTATTAATTAAGAATCAATCTTTATTCATCTCAACCAAATACCTGAACAACTGAACTTTAACACTAATAATGAAGCTCTAATACAAAAGGGAAAATATGTTTTTATTACCTATACTCAATTATGGAAATTTATAATTCACTCATAAGACAGAGATCAACGAATCATTAACTGAAGGAGGGGAACATAAATTCTTATATCATTTCACTTATAAGTAGAAGGAATATCAATAAACTCACTTTATTTATAGATCCAAAAGGAATAACCATAATAAACCATTATAAGCTGAATAAATTTGTTAGGCATCATTTTTGAAACCCAACTCTTGTTTTGATACCATACATGTTGGACCCCATTTTTGGAGCCCAACATTCTAGAATGTCATGAGACGTGAGCGCGCATATTACCTTGAAAGGTTAATTCAAAGAATCCTCATTAGCCATCATCCCACAAGTGGTGGTGTGCCCACGCCAATCAATCACCAAAATCACAATTTGACTTCTTCAACACAAATGTAGCTCCACATATCTAGTTTAATTTAAAGCAAGAACTATCACAATTGGAACTCTATAGAAGAAGTTATGTTTAAAAAGCCAAAATATGTTCATACCCCAATCATGCTCTTTCAACCGACCCCTCACTATCTTTCCATCAATCTTTTTCATATCAAAGCCAAAAGCTACCAAATTTCATGTAGAGATAAAACATGTGTTAGGAACCCATTGCTCTAAGAATCACTTCATTTGGAGGTTGGATGATGAAGTTATGGCCAAACGAATCAAATATGTTTATATCCTCAATCATATTGTATCTATCGTGGGAGAATTGGAATAAGTTTCTCAAGAAACCTCGGATTGAGGTCATTATTAGACGATTTCAAAGAAGACTTCTAGATCTACAAATTTTATGAGACATAAAGTGAGATTTTTTCATTTAGAGGGTCAAAATTGTTGATTTATTGTAGCTATCCTGTGAATGCCCGTTTAACGAACATACACGTCCTCCTAATGGACATAGACGGGCTTGGGAGCCATTTTTCACCCAAGAAGGTCGGTTTAATGGACCTAATATCCGTTTAACAGACATTTCCTAGGCTGGGGGTGTTTTTACACCTGAGAAGGTCATGAAAATGAAGTCCGTTTAACAGACATTGGTGATCCAGAACTCCTTCCAAAACCTCTCCAAAGGTTCCTACATCCATTCTAATATTATATTCACTCGTAATCTTCCCAAATTCACTTCTTCTAATGTAATATCACTTCTTAAACATTCAATTACCAAAATGATTTCATAAATCTCCCAAATCTCAACTCAAATGATTCATCACATATAACAAATTCTCATCTTTCACCATAGCTGTTATGATATACATCTTATGCATCATCATCACTTATAATGCGTTCAATATCCAAAATTTACATACTTTATAGCGTTGGAAAGCTAAGAGGATAAGCTACAACTTTCCAAAGACAATTTTGTCTAATTCAACCTATATTATTGTAGTTTTTCCCTTGAATTGAGAACACAATTTTTATCTTTCTTTTCTATAATATATCTTACTTGTATGTAACAACAATTTGTATTCAAAATTCATCATCTCAATTGATAAATTCTCCAAGTGTACCTAATTCCAACTTAACCTCATCCTTAATTAATTTTCATTTCAACTAAACCTCATCCATACCCCAAATTCCCATTTCAATATGACAATCATCTATACACAAATTCACATTTTGAGCTGACAATCATCCATACATAAATTCATATTCCATTTACATCATAAAACAAAAGTTTACAAAGCTTTAATGGCATTTCAAGCCACAATACATTAATATTACAAAATCTCCAAATTACACAAGATACTTGAATAATAATTGGTCAAAATGCAATTACACCCTTGTTTTACATAACTACTCCAAAACAAAACAAAACATGCAAATTCGGAGTAATGTCTTGACTTTTTTTCACTCGATCTCTTGCTCATCACCTGAATAAGGGAAGGAGAGTGGGGGTCAGCTTATAAGCTCGTGGATAACAGGTTTATAACGGAAAACAAACAAAAACCATTGAAAAAGTTCATAGTCATAGAAAATTCTTGTCATGTAATCAAATTTACAACCAACACAATTTATGTATTCTTCAACTTGTTCACAAATCATAAACACATAAACACATTATAATGGTATGGGTAAGTCCATGAACACGACGAACTACACAATTTCATATAATGGTCCTGTGTTGTCGTAAACTTGAGGGAGTCCACGAAGGAGCTCTGTGTCACTAGTGGGAAGGCGGGAGAAGCCTTTATTTGGTCAAGGTGCACGTGACATTCTTGAATGGATTACATCAAACCCACATAACATATAATTCATGACTTGAAAATAGATTGCCCAAATGGCAACATTTCGGAACCTTGTTTTTTATGAACATGCAATTTTTCAAGTTTCATTTAGCAATTCACAATTCATAATCAAAATTTCATACACCAAAATATGTAGCAATTTTACAAATCATTCAAATCAATAAAAGTAACATTTATGAGGTAATTGAAGTCATTTTATTCTCTTGCTTTAAAAGGAAACATTTATGGCTCATTACACAATTATAAACGTGAAACCCACTTTGAATTTCCTTGTTTAATACTTTTTCAAAGAGACCTCTCCCCTTGTTCCTTTCTCCTTCCTTGATTTCCTTCATCAAAGGCAAAATCCCCCATTCAATAGGAATTCCAATTGGAGAACCCATAAGACATATTCACTAAAATTGATCTTAAAATTCTTAAACCCATACATTTCTTAAGCTATAAGAACCAAAACCCTCTCAAAAATCCAAAAGATTAAGATTAACGTTACCTTGAATCTTCACCAAATAGTGAGAGTGTTGGCTCAAATGGAAGCTCTAATCCTCCTCTTCCTTTTTCCCTCCATTCATAACTTCAAAATCACTCCTTAGGACTAAGAAAAAATCCAAACCTAGATTAGCCTTCTTCTCTCCCTCCTTTTCTCCTTACACGACACTCTCTCTCTTCTCTTTGCTTCTTCTCTCTCAATTTCATTCCTCCTTTTTCCTTAAAAACAAGCCATCACTTCTTATTTCAATTTTGCCATTAATGATTGAGAAATGTCTAATTTGCCCTTCCTTTGATGCCTTATGACCTTAATGCTTAAGTGTTCTTCTCAAAATGCCCTCATTCATATATGCTTTTACAAGACTGCTTTATTTCAATTGAACCATATGATAAAATCCTACAATCATTTACATACTAATAGCTCCAAAAATAATCCATCAAAACCTCATAATTAACTTGTCCTTCCATATTTACCCTTCTTTTGTCTTTATAACTAATACCTTATACTTTTAACTCCTTAATTAATGATCATGGAAAAATTGAAGAAATTTGATAATACTTCCTTCTAAAAAACTATTCCTCATTGTCTTAAGTTTCTAATAACATTAAAATTATTCAATTTGGTTCATAAATTTGAAAGTTATATCCTAAACATTTTTGTACTATTCTTATGCTGAAACAATATTCTGTGCTAAACTTTCATCCAAAAATTGACATTCATAGAGATTGAACTAAAACTAGATTTCATCAGACAATTTATAGCACTATGCCTCTAGTTTACTCTAAATAAAAAATTATCTCATTTGGATAACTAAAGAAAAAAGTTATGGTTAAAACATTGAAACATACTCAACAACAATGTTTCAACTACATTTTCCAGCTTATGACTTCCAACATTTCACATACAATTGTTCTAACTTCCAAGAAATGTTTGGGGTCCAACAATTCTCCCCCTTAAAGAATTTTGTCCTCGAAATTCTTACCTGAGTGTTCAAACAAATGGAGGTGATGTCGTCTTATGTTTTCCCAGTCTCCCAATTAATTTCTTCACTCGAACACTTTCTTCCAAATGACCATAGTTTATAGACTCACTCATGCTTCCAATCATTCATTTAGTCATTCACTTTTTTAACTATTTTCTCTCTCTCTCTCTCTCTCTCTCTATATATATATATATATATATCTCAGATTACTCACAATTTTTCACTTCTTACATCAATAACACCAAAATCAAATCATATCGATATTTCTTGGTATATTTATATATAACACATTATAAATCTGAGACATCTTTGTTAGTAATACTAACTCGCAAGTCAATGATCCAATTCTTAATAACTTTATATGGACCAATACAATTTAAGCTTAGTTTCTTCTTTATCCTAACCTGACCACACCTTGCACTAAATCTAAGGACACCTTAGGAATGTGATACTCTTAGAAACAATTTATCATTCATTTCATAGTTCACATATCTATAGTGTCAATACACTTAACTCTTATGTCTATCTTACTATATTCTATACCTTTGGTGTTGATACACCAAATTCATTCATTTTTCTATTGTCAACATTTTTTTGTCTTCCATATGCATATCCTCAATCAATTCAGAACTATTGATGCATAATCATTATAAAATTATGGTCTCAATTTCCCTAATATCTTGTTACGATGGATCGTAACTCTTGTCATACTCATCAAACAACCATCTGAGTTCTTAATTCATCTTCTTAAGATCATAACAATTTCTGTTTTCATTATATTATGCTTGTATACTTTAATCTCATCATTTCTACTTGTCTCCCTATTTTCCTCAAACCATCCATGATAATACATTCACATCTTTATCCTATTGGAGGATATACACCATAATACATTATTAGTGTCTTATTCAATTCCACCCAAACAGATGCGTTGACTCATTATCTGTCATATTTGACCATGTACTATTTCCCATTTCTAATTCCCCAAAATTTTCAATTTTCTTAAATTCTAAAAAGGCATCATTCTTCTCTCTAATTATATTAGCTCGAGCTCTTAATAAATTCCCATACATGTGACTTATGCACATGTGATTCAGACTGGGGATCAGTTGTTGTAGCATGCTAAGTCATGTAAAAAATGCATCTAACTTGATACATCTTTCCAAAATTGCCCATGTAGGATCTCAATTCTGGGCTCTGATGAAGCACCCCACTCCTGCAAGACCCGAACCTGACATCGATAGGTGATATCTGAGTCCGTGTCCTACGAGGGTGGCATGCTATAACACTTAATCATTTAAAAATTGGTATAATTTTTTTGAATATAATCAAATACACAGAAATCAGTAATCAATTTGGGCCCACTTTCTTCTATAACATTTTCAATCATAGCAATAAAAACATCAGAATTTCAATAGCTATTTGGGCCCGTCACAAATACAAAACACTATTTTAAAGAAATTGTGGAATATAAATTTATACAAGAATAGGATAACACTAATGCAGATGCGTACTGATCCCAACCTCTATCTTTCCTTTGCATACAGTAATTATACTCTCGTTTGCCTAACGGGGTATTCTTCCGAGTCATGAAAAATATTTGCAAATTTTGGGTGAATTTTATGAACTCAATGAGTGACCATCATCGATGGCTCACCTAGTCATATAACACATAATTCACATTTCACATTCAATTTTGCACTTAATCATTCATTTTATACATATGCAGTGCACATGAGACTCACTTTCTATTTGTAACTTTGTTGTGATCGAGTGCCTAAACTGTCCCATATAGAGCTCATTGATAACTTTCCCTTATCCGCTTGGGAGATTCAGGGCTCATTAAATGTTGAGCCTGAGGCTTTGAATCACTTTTAAGCTCGAGGCTCATTTTCACTCGTTGAGCTTTAAGCTCTGATCGTTGGCTACTCTGGTCACAATTGCCATTATATTTCATGCATTCATGCAATGAAATGCATCAATCACGTTTGCATATTCTCATTCAATCACATTCACATATCGTCGGACTTTAGTCCAACATTCAACATTAAAGTTGAGGAAACACTTTCATTCATATGCAAATGCACATTCAAACACATTTATCATCGGACCGTGGTCCAGCATTCAATAATCAAATTATGCACACTTATTTCATCTCATTCATAAACAAGTAGCACTTCAATATCCCAATCAAACATCACAATCATCGAACCTTCTGTCTGGAATCAACAATCAAGACTCATTCATATCGACATTTAGTATTCAATTAATACAACAAATCAAACCAAACAAAACAAACAATAAAATGAGACTATCTAGGTCTACTCACAATACGCTTCAGTTTAGTAATTGCTTCCAAATTTTGGAGATGTCTGAATGTGAACGTTCTAACCTGCACAGTTCATTGATGCAATACACATTTCACGCACATTACAACTTTGCACAATTATAATTGCTCAGTAATGTACATGTATGAAACGAACTATGTACAATGCATGTTCATGACAATCCCGGGTATCTTTCCTTTAATTTTATTAAAAAATCATTCCCATTTAAAAACTCATCTAAGTATAATTTATACTTAGGTTTATGCCTCACTAAAACCATTAAAATCTCCAATTCTTTCTCATTGACTCACTTCAAAATTTTTTTTCCAAGTCACACTTTCGAGTCTATTGCTCACATTCAATTAGAAAGAAAAAATGATGTAATTTGGTCATACTCTCTTCTAGAAAAGTGTTCCTCTATGTCTTATCTTTCCATTGATACCAAAATCACTCAATTTGGTTTAGTAATTTGGAAGATATGCCTCAAACATTATCGGATTATCCAAATTCAAAAATAGTGTACTATGTACAACTTCTATATAGAAATTCAACATCTTAGAGGCTGAATCAAAATTATAATTATTCAGGAAATTTGTATATATATATATCTATAGTTTAGTCCAAATTAAAAATCATCTCATTTGGAATCCTACAGATCAAGATATCACCAAAATATTGAAGCATGTTCAGTAAAAATATCTAACTCATACACTTCCAACCGGTCCCCTCACTTTGATTCAATCAATAATTTTCAAACCAAAACCAAAAGCTATAAATTTTTATGAAGATATATAGAAACGTGTTATGAATCCAATGCTTTAAAAATCAAGTCATTTGGAGGTCAGACGAAGAAGTTATAACCAAAAAACTATCGGATGTTCATCAGCCTCCCAAAACTTCAAAGTCGCTATCGTGCATTTTGCTAACTCCCCAAAGTCGCTATCGTGTAAAAACAATATAGCGAAATTCATTCCTAAAATCCCAATGTTGCTATCGTGCAAAAGCATGATAGCGACCTTCACCTTTAAACCTCCAAAGTTGCTATCGTGCAAGCGACATCCACTCTTAAGCCTGAATCACATACCCAAATTTAAGTTTCCATAACCTTTGATCCTAAACTCCAAAAATCACAAACTTTATATCAATAGAAATCTCAAGGAAAGATATATAATTTCTATTAGGCCCTCAAAAACAAAATTTACCTCTATAAGGATTAAAACTTCAATCCAATGCAGCTGTCCCGAATACCCATCTCATGTAATATCACAGACTTCTAAATATCATATCTCTCAACTCCAATGTCCAAAAATTTCATACTTTATATCAATGAAAAGATAAAATCAAGATATACAACTTTCTTGAAGACATTTTTTTTCAAAATATGCCTATATAAGCACAGAGAAATTCATGAATGTTTCAGATCAAAACTTAACACTCATTGTTCATTCTCAGAAAATTTCCAAACTTCATTCTCTAAAATCCAACACTTCAAATTTTTATTTCTAGTTTTTCTACTCCATTTCAATCAACTCATTCACCATACCTTCATATTACCCCAAAATATACAAGTTTAATAAAAAATCATCAAAAGCTAAAAATTCATGTTCATCATATTCATGCTCTGTCACTTTTTCTGCATTTTCAACTTTCATTCTCAATCACTATTCTTCCTCTCAACTTCCATTTAAACACTCATTCCCATCTCAAACCATCATTTTACAACTACCCTTCAACTCAAATAACACTTTCTTTATCGTCCCTAAAGCTTCCATCTACTCACGTATACACATGCATATATATATATTCATGCACAGTGAAGAAAGACAAGAAATAGAGTATACCACCTTTTCATTGTTTGATTTTCTACACTCACTTCATACACCATTTCATTTCTATTTCCAACTCCAAAAATTATTTTTACATCACTTAATCACTAACAATCCATCAAATATTAAGTTAACACTAAAACCAAAATTTCATCCCATCTATACTATGTTGATGAATATATACACGTAAACATCATTTTCCATGCATATGATAGTAATTCATCAAATCTATTTCAAAAATCCCCAACTCTATAGAATTTATTCACTACTTGTTGAAAATTCCAAAAGTTGCAACTATCCCAAAGCCCTACCTCCATGCAAAATCACGTACTTCTCTATGAAAAATGATCAGCTTTTGGTTTTCCTTAGGTAGAAGGAACACTTAGTAGTAGGGTAGAGGAAGGAAAGGCAAAGAAATTCCTGAGAGGAATTTGATACAAAACTCTGTGTGTTGAAGAGGATTTGAAGGAGGTTACTACGAAAGAGAAAGAACTTAGAAAAGACAATAACTCCTATTAACTCTTCAGATAACTCGAACTTACTCCAAACACGCTATAAAAGTAACTTACTAAAACAGTGACACTTGTCACTTTCTTAATGACTAAACTCTAACTTAGTTTCTTATGAAACTAACTCCATTAATTCTATCTTTACATTCCAAGTATCTCCAATATCCTTTTAATTCATTTTCCTAATTTTCCAAAATACTCTATAATTTTCAAAATTCATTAAAATTCACCAAAATTAAAAAAATCATAATTCCAATAATCAATAATATTTCCAATATAAATAAAATTCGAATTCTCAAAATTTTTCAATAATCACAACTTAATGCAATTATACCCGGAATTATTCATGAATGTATGTACAATTATTTTGATGTGTAGAAAAATTTACTATTCATATGTATGTGTACGCCATATTATGCATGAGCATGAAAATGTTTTTCTAAGCTCTCATTAGTCACTCATATTAACTATTCTAAACTTCCTGCAGGTAACGAGATGTTACATCTGATACCACAACTGTTGGGCACCGTTTTCAGAACCTAACTCTTGCTTTGATACCACACATGTTGGGCATCATTTCCAGAGCCTAACATTTCGGAATGTCATGAGATGGGAGCGTGCATATTATTTCAAAGAACTTTCATTAGCCATCATCCCACAAGTGGTGATGTGCCCACACCAATCAATCACCAAAACGACAATTTGATTTCTTCAACACAATTGTAGCTACAAATCTCTAGTTTAATTTGAAGCAATAACTATCTCAATTGGAACGCTATAGAAGAAGTTATGCTTAAAAAGGCAAAATATGTTCATACCCTAGTCATGCTCTCTCAACAGACCCCTCACTATCTTTCCATAAATATTTTTCAAATCAAAGTCAAAAGTCACCAAATTTCATGTAGAGATAGAAACCTGAGCTATGAATCCATTGCTTCAAGAATCACTTCATTTGGAGGTAGGATGATGAAGTTATGGTAAAACGAATCAAACATGTTTATATCCTTAATCATATTTTACCTATCTTGGGAAAATTGGAATACGTTTCTCTAAAAACCTCTGATTGAGGTCATTCTTAAAAATTTTGAAAGAAGACTTCTAGATCTACAACTTTCATGAAGACTACAAATCAAGATTTTGCCATCTAGAGGGTCAAAATCATTGATTTACTGTAGCATCCTGTTAATGTCTGCTTAATAAACATACATGTCTGCCTAACGGACATAGACGGGCTTGGGAGTCATTTTTCACCTGAGAAGGTCCGTTTAATGGACCTAATGTCCATTTAACGGACATTCCTTAGGATGGGGGTGTTTCTACACTCGAGAAGGTTCGTTTAATGGGCTTGAAGTCTTTCTAACGGACATTGGTGATCTAAAACTCCTTCCAAAGCCTCTCCAAAGGTTCCTACATCCATTCTAATATCATATTCACTCATAATCTTTTCAAATTCACTTCTTCTAATGTAATATCACTTATTAAACATTCAATTACCAAAATAATTTCATAAATCTCCCAAATCTCAACTCAAATGATTCATCACATATAACAAATTCTCTTCTTTCACCATAGTTGTTATGATATACATCCTATGCAGCATCATCATTTATAATACTCATATATCTAAACTCCGATATCCAAAATTTACATACTTTATAGAGTTAGAAAGCTAAGAGGATAAGCTAAAACTTTTCAGAAGACAACTTTGTCTAATTCAGTCTAGATTAATGCAGTTTTTCCCCTAAATTCAGAACACAATTTCTATCTTTCTTTTCCATAATATATCTCACTTATATGTAACAACAATTTGTATTCAAAATTTATCATCTCAATTGATAAATTCTCCAAGTGTACCTAATTCCAACTTAAACTCATCCTTAATTAGTTCACATTTCAACTAAACCTCATCCATACCCTAAACTCCTATTTCAATCTGACAATCATCCATACACAAATTCGCATTTCAAACTGACAATCATCCATACACAAATTCATATTCCATTTACATCGTAAAACAGGAGTTTACAAAGCTTTAATGGCATTTCAAGCCACAATACATTAATATTCCAAAATCCCCAAATTACACAAGATACTTGAATAATAATTGGTCAAAATGCAATTACACCCTTGTTTTACATAACTACTCCAAAAAAAAACAAAACATGCAAATCCGGAGTAATGTCTTCACTTTCTTTCACTCGGTCTCTTGCTCATCACCTGAATAGGGGAAGGAGAGTGGGAGTGAGCTTAAAAGCTCATGGGTAATAGGTTTATGACAGGAAACAAGCGAAAACCATTGAAAAAATTCACTGTCATAGAAAATTCTTGGCATGTAATCAAATTCACAACCAACACAATTTATGCATTCTTCAACTTGTTCATAAATCATAAACACATAAGCACATCATAATGGTATGGGTAAGTCCATGACCATGTGATTGAGCCAAATTTATACTATAAATTGGCCCTGTTTTCTTAAGTAATTATGCACTTGTTGACTCCTAATTCATGATTTTTGTGCTTAAATTGGTTCCTCATATCGAGCTTTTATAATTTGCACATTGTCAGTATTTTGTTGTCATTTGATATTAATTTCTGCATAACTTTTATTGGGACAATTGATACTGCAAAGGTGTTGTATTTTTGTAGGAACAATGGAGTCAACAAGAGAAAGTCAACACGTCGTGAGAAGCCATCCATTAGTCGGGACGAACAGCCTTGAGACATTCGCCGCATTTAATTTATTTGGTATAAATTAATTAAATCATGACGAGTGACTCATTTTTTATCGTCGCGACAAACTTTATTCATTAGTCGCGACGAATGTCTGATACCCCTACCTTAAATAGCAAAATTATCCACCGTTTTAATTCGACCCACGCAGACTTCCTATAAAACCTTCTGTTTTAGGTTAAATGAGGACGGCCGCATTCCCGAGGTAGCTCTCCATCCTTCGTCTTCTCTATTTTTCTGATAGTTTTTGTTTCCTCTGTTTTGCAGATTCGGCGCCACCTCCGCATTTACGCCCACCATCATCATCTTCATCTCTTCCATCATTCGTCGCACCCATTCTCAACTGTTCGTCATTGGAATCATGGACCGAGGTGATATTCCAGCAGTGATGGACTCACCCGGCATCATGCGTGGCTAGGGAGTTGGATCTCCTGAAGATGTAGCAACGGTTTGAGTTCCATGAGCTTCAAGGGGTAATCGATCGCTGTTTTGGATTTCTGTCATATTTTTGTAACAACTCCGAGTTGGAGATTGCATTGTATGACCGAATGAATCTTGCTATAGTTTAGTAGGATGTTAAACTTTGATCTATGTTAAGGATTGGTTTGTGTTGAATATTGTGCCTGAATACATGAAGTCTCATGTATATCAGTCAGATTTTGCATTAATTAATCTAATCTGCCTAGTTGTGTTTGGTTAAGTTGGTTGTGTTATTATCTGATTGATTTATTGCATAAATTATTTCATACCATACACTATGGTTTTAACAAGATTTAATTAATCGAGTTGATTAATTAAATTCTTGGACTTAACGAGTTGTTAAGGTTATGTTTTCGAAACTTAGTGGATTACAAACCCCGACATTTATTTTGAACTATGATGACCCGAGCCACATTTTCAGGAGAACTTTAGTTAATTGTTTTCAATCTTAATTATTTCAAATTGTCTTGCCTTTTAAAAATTCCAAAAACATTTATTTCATACTTAGTTTTCTTTAATTTTAAAGATCAAGCCAAAACCCCCCTTTAATTGCTTTAATTACATGCATCATTAGACTAGGCTAGTCTTAAGATCAATGCTACACTGGTTCCTTGAGAGTCGACCCGAGGTTCCTTGAGAGTCGACCCGAGGTTGCACCCTGTGTTGCAATTCTTGGTATAAATTGATTTTGACGGTTTCAAGGATCAATCTTGGATTGAGCGATAAGTCGCGATCAAATTGGCGCCGTTGCGGGAACCAAAGTAATTGGTTTTCTAGGTTAGCCAAGTGTTTGTTTTACATTATAGTTTTGTTGTTTGCATTCATTTTGCATTTCATAATTTTTTTATTCATTTGCTTCAATCTTTTAGTGTTAATTCGTTGGTGAGCTTAATTTTGTTTTGCTTTAAGTGTTTAGTTTGATTGTTCCTGCTTATTGTGCCTAATTTGAGTTATTGTGCTTTCTTTGTGATTCTTGGCTGCGACAAGTTCATCATTCGTCGTAACGAGTTCATGGTTAAATCAACGAGTTCATACATTCGTCGCGACTAATATTCGCAATTTTGTTACGTTACGCGCAGCGAGTTCCTCTGAGTCATGACGAACGATAGAGTGAATTAAACCCTTCGTCATTTGTCGTTTTAGTGAGCTAATTTAGGAGAACTTCTTTTGTGCATGCCCCGTAGACTTAGGTTAGTTCATTTTCAACCTGAAATCGAGCGATACTTAAGGAAGTAGGAAGGATGTAAGAGAGCAAGCAACCCTTAGCACATTAGAACATCAAGTAGGAGAAATGGCTGAGCATCAAGAATTTCCCGGTCACCAACCTAGGAACGGAGATCATGGATTAAATGGTGATCAGGAAAGAGTCGATGAGAACATAGGGAATAACAGGCGTAGAACGATCAGAGAAGCTACGACCTCTGACGTCAATTATGACCCCTTCACCGCAGCCTGCCCGAACTTCGACGTGAATTTCGAAGTTAAGGAGCTATTGATCAATTCTCTCCCAAATTTCACGGTTTGGCGGGAGAAGATCCTACATGCATTTACAAGCTACCGATAATGATTTGTCAAAGCATGAAACCCGTAGGAGCTCCCCTAGATCATGTGCTGTGGAAGGTGTTTCACTTATCCCTAGAAGGAAAGGCCCGGAGTGGTACATGAGCCTCCCAAGGCATGTCGCGAATGCCTACCATAGTTGGGCCAACTTGAGAAAAGCTTTCCTGGAAAAGTATTTTCCAGCCTCGAGGACGTCATCAATGAGGAAAGAAATCTATTCGCCAAGCAAGACTATGACGAGTCCTTGTATGATTTTGGAACAGATTTGAGGATCTGTTGTCTCGATGCCCCATCATCAAATTCACGATGAATGACTTGTTCAATATTTTATGATGGGGTGAAGAATCGAGAAAAGGGAATGTTAGATCTTGCCGGAGGATCGTTGATTGACCTCACCGCACCAAGCGTGGGCCTTGATCAAGAGGATGGCCCTCAACCATCAGCGATATAGCGCCGTGATTCCGTGAATGTTCATGAAGTAGGAGCCATGTCGGCTCAAACAAAAGGATGGAAAGCACGGAATCAAAGGTGGATTCCTAGAGCATAGGATAACTTCACGTTGTCCTCGATTGCGGTGAAATGAAGAATTTGAATGTGCATCGCCTTCATCTTCCATCGAATCGCCGCACCTAGTTGCGAATCTTGCGGATCGGTGATGCACATAACGATGTCTCCGTCCCGGAGGTATGAAGAAGTCTCTGCGGTGTGCCCGGGAGACAAAATCCTAAGTGGGATCCGTACTCAACACGTATAATGAAGGATGGAGATCTCATCCTAACTTTAGTTGGAGGAGTAATGAGGGAAGAGCACCCAACCGTTTTCAACAAGGGAGTGGAGCTGGAACATCTACAAACCAGTTCCCTGATCAGCAAGCATTGACGGTGCAACCACAACCGCCAAAAGAGGACACCAACTAACTGTTACATGGTATGATGACGTTGATGAAGGAAGAAAGAGCCTCTACAGCTAATCAGTTCAACGCCATCGCAAACTTAATCCAGCAGGACTCCTCGAAGAATGCTGCGCGTTTTACTACCTTAGAAAAGCGAATGGATCAATGGGAAACCAAGGCAGAAAACCTGAACTCATACGTCACTCAGTTATCCAATAACTTGAGTGAAAATCAAGCGAGGAGTAGCGGATCAATTCCCTCCAACACGGTCATAAATCCGAAAAGCCTGAACGCAATTGAATTAAGGAGTGGAAAGAAAGTGCAATTTAGCATTCCTGAAGAAGAAGAATGCGCCGAAGAAATTGAGGTTGAAGAGACACCTCAAGTAAGAGAAAAGAAGGCTGTGCGATCAGAGAGTGATCGCGAAGAGGAATTGCTGAAGAAAAAGAAGAAATTAACCATTGAGGAAACAGAGCAACCATCAAGAAGTTCAGGAGAAAGTGCTGCAAATGAAAAATCTAGTGGAAATGAAGCAACACAAAGGGAAGTCAATTTGAAGGACCTTCCCTTCCCAAATTCCTACTTGATGAGCAAGAAGGTCAACGAACTGAAACATGAAAAGGAAATTATTGACCTATTTGGGAAGGTGGAAGTGAATGTGCCCCTTTTGGACCTGGTTAAGAGAGTTCCAGCCTACGCTAAATATTTGAAGGACTTGTGCACAAACAAGCGTAAGTTTAGGCCGAATGAGAGAGTCCAGGTGAGCTCAAATGTGTCCGCATTATTCAAGCCCCAAATTCCTGTGAAGTGTCAGGACCCAGGATCGTTCACCATTCCTTGTGTCATAGGAAAGGTGACAATTGGAAGAGCGTTGCTGGATTTGGGAGCGACAATCAATGTGATGCCAAAATCTGCTATGAAGCCCTCGAGTTAAGAACGAAACCTACTTCAGTAGTGTTACGGTTGGTCGACAGATCCTTCCGACACCACATGGGCATCATTGAGGACATTCGGTCCAAGTGAAAGGATTAGTGTTCCTGCCGATTTTTACGTCTTGGATATGTCTCATCAAGTGGTGCAGACACTTCTCTAATCCTTGACGACCCTTCCTTCCTGGACGGCAAGTACAATGATCAAGATGAAGGAAGGAAGATCACCATGGAGGTTGGTGATCAACACATTAGCTTCAACATGTATGAAGCTATGAAACACCCTAACGAGGATTACTCCTTGCTTGGGGTGAATATGCTGATGTTGTAATCGATGATGCTTGTTCGAATTTGCGAAACTTTAACCCCGACCACTAATGATCTCTTTGGAGGCCGTTTCTATTTTGATGATAGTGTAGGTGCTTATTCGGATACGGGAATGGAAATGGAGCTGCCCAGGATCCAAGTTGTTGACATGAAGCTTGGATATCAACCGCACGTCCATCCCGAGCTACAAGACCTGCCTTGAGTGCCAGGTTTTCTCTTTCCTTCATTTACTATATAATTGTGCTTATGTTTGATACCAACGTGCATATTGTTGAGCATGATTATATTATTTAAGTGTGGGGGAGAGAACCATGCAGTAGGAATAGCTGTAGTCAAGTAGGATTTTCATTTCTGTTTCAATAAATTGATTCCCTCTTGTTAGCTTCGCATTTTCCTTGTTCGATGAAGCATGAGATAGATTAATGAGATTGAGTGATACGTGGATTGATAAATTGAATGTTTGCGCAATTTGTGTAGGATCCTTAGAAAATTTGTTTTGTTTTGGGTGGTTCGCCGCAACGAACATCCCTTTTCGTCGCGACTTATCTAGGGTTTTTCTGTTTTGTTCGCTGCGGCTAACGATTGCCTCGTCGCGACGAATAAGCCCAGTTTTGCCCCTATGAACCGTTGGTCTTCCTCTTTGACCGAGGTCCTTTCGCGCCCTTTCGTTTGCCTTCCGCCCTATTTCTTCTCCTTCTTCCTCCTTCTCTTTCTCCCTCACTCTCTCGTTTCTTCGCTGCCTCCGTCGACGTTGCCTCATTCCCTCCGTAGTCGTCTCCTTCAAGTCTCCCTTTACTATCGACTCTAGTAAGCCTCTTTCCTTTTGTTTTTCTCTTTGTTCGCTTTCATTTTTGTTGATTAGTGTTTAGTTAGGGTTGCGGGAAGCGCTGTTCGTCGCGTGTGTCTGCAGAATCGCCGTTAGTCGCGACTAGTTTCATAATTCGTCGCGACGAACGAAGAATCCCATTTGCCGCAACGAACATACCTATCCATCGCAACGAATGGCTGAGGACCTCGACTCGTCGCGACTTCCAAGCATTAGTCGCAACGAGGAGGCTGATTCTGTATCATGTTCCTAGTTAAGTTTTTGTTTCTATTACTTGTATGTGCAGGGACCATGCCTCAAACTCACAATGCTAGCAGCAGAGAAAAACCCTCCTCTTCCTCTTGCTCCCTCTGCGGTTCCGCCTTGAGTCTCCTCCACTGCAGTTGCTCCAGCCCCACGCCGCACATGATTGCACCTCGCCTTCACCGCCTGCTCCGCCTCCGGCCCGGCTGGCTCTCTGCTGCTCCTAACTCTTCTGCCGCAGTTCCACGTCACCTTCTTTTTCCCTTTCATTCCAATCGCTTTTCTGCCGCTGCCCCTCCGGATCCGCCAGTCGACGACCCTCCTGCTTAGTCGGCTGTCCCTACTTTCGTTTGTATTTTGTGTTTGTTGTTTGTCTCTATTTTCTTTTCTTTGTTGTAATTTTTAACTAGTTCTTCGGATCCTTCCTTTTGTCCACTTACGTTTTGAGCTTAATGATATATCCCCATTTCTCTTTTGTCAATTTTTGTTTCATGCTTCTATGTGTGCCTTGCTACTTCTGCCATTGTGGACAATCCCATGTTTAAGTGTGGGGGAGCTAGTTCCCTTCTTATATTTTGCATTGCATGCCTATTAGAATTTGTGCATAATTTTGTGGGCCCTTTCAAATTTTACTGATAAATTTGAAACTCAATCAAACATTTTCTGCACCTGTTCTTTTGTGCCCTTGCATGCAAATCATTTACAAGTTTCAAAAACTGATACTTGAGTTTTTGAAAATACTCTCCATTCTTCGAACGATAATTGGATCTGTCAAAATTTTAACTTTTGAAGTTTTCAAAACAAAGTGAATGGGAGCATGCTAACAAGATAGTATTGTCAGTTTTTAAGACTTGAGATTGATCATTGGGACAAAACCCTTGTTGGAAGGATATTCGAGCCAAATTCTTCTTCTACATCTTTGTGTGTGCATCTGCTTAGTTCATACTTCTCTAGAACTTGTGTCAATTTTTACTCAAAACTTGATGGACTAGAATTTTGTTGATATGATAGAGGCGTTCCTTTTTTCAGCCCTTTCCCCAAACACCAACCCTTAAACACTTTTCCCTTTGCTAGCCCCTTGAGCCTTTATTCTATGAGCATTTGCATACATATTCAGATGATGTTGGTAGTCTGTGTTTTGTTATTAGGTTGAAAAAAAAAAGTTGGAAAATAGAAAAGTGTTAGTCTTGTGTATCCCAAAAAGGGATTAGCATCTCAAAATGAGATAGCCAAAATGTGAAAAAAATGTGTATATTCAATTTATTTCAGTGTTTAGTTTTAGTTTGGCTGTTGACATCAGTTCCTCATTTAGCGCATGCTCATATTTTTCTTTCTTTCACTCCATCCATTCAACTAGCCTTCCGCTCATTACAACCCTAAAAGACCTCTTGATCTTCAAAATGATAGTCCTTGTAGTGGAGAAATAAAATTGATACAAGCCTATGGTAGGAAATGCATTAAGCAGATGGAGAGAAAATATCCTTAAACACAAGTGAGTTGAGCGTAAACACCACATCCCGAGTGATCCTCTTTTGTTCAATCTCATGTGCTTAAATTCTTTCAGTGTCTGTTTTATTAGCACTCTTTCAATTTGCTGCGTGTGAATTCTGATGAAGTGGATTGCGTCATTTCTGTTATTATTTGAGCATGGGCGGAATTTTCTTTCACTCTTGTACCTTTTTGACTCTTGTAAACTTTGTCCAGGAGTACAAAGGTCTAAGTGTGGGGGAATTTGATTGAGCCAAATTTATACTATAAATTGGCCCTGTTTTCTTAAGTAATTATGCACTTGTTGACTCCTAATTCATGATTTTTGTGCTTAAATTGGTTCCTCATATCGAGCTTTTATAATTTGCACATTGTCAGTATTTTGTTGTCATTTGATATTAATTTCTGCATAACTTTTATTGGGACAATTGATACTGCAAAGGTGTTGTATTTTTGTAGGAACAATGGAGTCAACAAGAGAAAGTCAACACGTCGTGAGAAGCCATCCATTAGTCGGGACGAACCAACGTAGACATTCGCCGCGACGAATTTATTTGGTATAAATTAATTCGTCGCGACGAGTGACCATTTTTTATGCATCGCGACGAACTTTATTCATTAGTCTCGACGAATGTCGGATACCCCGGCCCTTAAATAGCAAAATTATCCACCGTTCAATTCCACCCCGCATGCACTTCCTATAAAACCTTATGTTTTAGGTTAAATGAGGACGGCCGCATTCCCGAGGTAGCTCTCCATCCTTCTTCTTCTCTATTTTTCTGATAGTTTTGTTTCTCTGTTTTGCAGATTCGGCGCCACCTCCGCATTTACGCGTCCACCATCATCATCTTCATCTCTTCCATCATTCGTCGCACCCATTCTCAACTGTTCGTCGTTGGAATCATGGACCGAGGTGATATTCCAGCAGTGATGGACTCACCCGGCATCATGCGTGGCTAGGGAGTTGGATCTCCCAAGATGTAGCAATTTGAGTTCCATGAGCTTCAAGGGGTAATCGATCGCTGTTTTGGATTTCTGTCGTATTTTTGTAACAACTCCGAGTTGGAGATTGCATTGTATGACCGAATGAATCTTGCTATAGTTTAGTAGGATGTTAAACTTTGATCTATGTTAAGGATTGGTTTGTGTTGAATATTGTGCCTGAATACATGAAGTCTCATGTATATCAATCAGATTTTGCATTAATTAATCTAATCTGCCTAGTTGTGTTTGGTTAAGTTGGTTGTGTTATTATCTGATTGATTTATTGCATAAATCATTTCATACCATACACTAAGGGTTTTAACAAGATTTAATTAATCGAGTTGATTAATTAAATTCTTGGACTTAACGAGTTGTTAAGGTTATGTTTTCGAAACTTAGTGGATTTCAAACCCGACATTTATTTTGAACGATGATGACCCGAGGCAGATTTTCAGAGAACTTTAGTTAATTGTTTTCAATCTTAATTATTTCAAATTGTCTTGCCTTTTAAAAATCCCAAAAACATTTATTTCATACTTAGCTTTCTTTAATTTTAAAGATCAAGCCAAAACCCCCTTTAATTGCTTTAATTACATGCATCATTAGACTAGGCTAGTCTTAAGATCAATGCTACACTGGTTCCTTGAGAGTCGACCCGAGGTTGCACCCTGTGTTGCAATTCTTGGTATAAATTGATTTTGACCGGTTTCCAAGGATCAATCTTCGGATTGAACGATAAGCCGCGATCACCATGACGAACTACACAATTCCAAATAATAGTTCTATGTAGTCGTAAACTTGAGGGAGTCCACGAAGGAACTCCATGCCACTAGCTGGCAGGCGGGAGAAGCCTTTACTTGGTCAATGTGCACGTGACATTCTTGAATGGACTACACCAAACCCACATAATATGTAATTCATGACTTGAAAACAAATTGCCCAAATGGCAACATTTCGGGAACTTGTTTTTCATGAACATGTTATTTTTTTAAAATCCTTTCATTTAGCAATTCACAATTAATCATCAAAATTTCATACACCAAAACATATAGCAATTTCACAAATCATTCAAAGCAATAAAAGCAACATTTATGAAGTAATTGAAATCATTTTATTCTCTTGCTTTAAAAGGAGACATTTATGGCTCATTACTCAATTATAAACATGAAACCCACCTTGAATTTCCTTTCTTAATACTTGCTCAAAGATACCTCTCCCCTTGCTCCTCTTTCCTTCCTTGATTTCTTTCATCAAAGGTAAAATTCCCCATTCAATAGGAATTCCAATTGGAGAACCCGTAAGACATATTCACTAAAATTGATCCTAAAATTCTTAAACCCATACATTTCTTAAGCTATATGAACCAAAACCCTCTCAAAAATCTAAAAGATTAAGATCAACCTTTGTTGGAACCCGATCCGTGGACCGGACCCCAACTGTCCCGGGATGTGAGCCCGGGTGGAGCCCATCCCCGAGACACTTGCTCTGATACCACAGTTGTTAGGACCCGACCCATAGACCGGACCCCAACTGTTAGATCCGAGACCCAACTACATGGAACTTATACTTATCACACTTGCTTTGATACCATAGATGTCGGATCTCGTGACCCAACTGCTTAACTATCGTACTCCTGAAACCTTGCACTTACGACATTTCAGTGAAATTCGCTGCTGTTCCATAAAAGTGATGAGCGCACCCTAGCTAAACATCAAAATCACATTTGTACTTGTTCATAACAAATATAGCTTAAAGCCTCACGTTCGCATAGAGATAAGAATCACCTTAATCGGAGTTATATAACTCAAGATATGATTCAAATACCCAAAGGTGTTCATACCTGAAACATGCTCTCTTAACCGGCCTCTCACTTCTTTTAATGTAAAATTTCTTAATTCTACTCCAATTGATACCAAATTTTATGGAGTGAGATATATATGTGTTATGAATCCAATGGTTCAAGCCTCACCTTATTTGGAGGTCGTATGAGGGATTTATTCCCAAAACAATAGACCATGCTCACTTCCAAAATCACATTGAAACTCTTTCAGCGCGGTTGCCATAACTTTTAATCTAGAGGTCAGAATGTGTTCGTTCTTTCACCATTTGAAAGTAGACATCTAGATATACAACTATTATGAAGACCCAAAAACAAAATTGGGCCTCTAACATAGTAAAATTTGCCCATTTTCCCGTAGCTGTCCGTTAAACGGACAGCCCTGTCCGCTTAATGCATGTGCAGGTGATGAGGTCCTAAATGGCTCGCAAATGTCCGTTAAACGGACATGGGCAGGGGAAGGGGTGTTTTGGAACCCGAGGCTGTCCGTTTAACAGACATTCGTGTCCGTTTAACGGACACGCCATTTTACAAAACTTCTAACTCTCTCATTTCAAAACCACTTGAAACTATCATCTTCCAACACTCATAACTTCTTACCCCTAGCTCCAACATGTGCATACTATACCTTCATGGAAAGATAACCAGATGCTCTACAAATCTCATGAAGGATGCTAAGGCTAACTCCATCATTAAAGGAGGTAAAAACTCACTCAAAGGTCACTGCTCAATAAGACCAATGTAACAGCAACATTTGCAACATGAACGAATCGCAGAATGTGTTCTAATCCTCATAACTTTTTAACCCTAAATCCAAATGAGACAAACGATATATCCTTAGAAAGCTCTGAACTTCTACTACAATATTCATGAAGACTTCCCGATCTAATTCAACCCTTAAGAGGGTCTAATACTGAGGTGAAGTTCTATCAAATTTTAGGAAAATTTGACAGCACTTCCCTTGAAAATGCAACTAACCAATTTTTCAATCCTAATACTTCCACCTGCATAAAACTCAACATGCAACCTCATATAACATGTTTAAACTCTAAGGTATTTCCAAATACCATTCTAAGCAACAACCGCACTCTTAATCATCTAATCATGTTCATGCTATACAATGATGCAATTGTCTTAAACATACATGGATTTTACAAAATACATGATAACTGAACATTCTTGCATTCATATGAAAATATAAGTTATTACAAGGCTTTAGAGGGCATTTCAAACCCTTTTACAACATGATTCAAAATACATTTCCAAAATGCTACTGTTTTCTTGAAATGCATCTAAAGCATTGGTTACAACAAAATGACTTGAATTTCATCAAAAACAAAATCTTGGAGTATGCCTTTTATGCTCGTTCCTCGAAATCGCGCTCTTCACCTGGAGATGGGACGTGAAGGTGGGGGTGAGCTTTCGCTCGTGGGTAACACGTTTATATTTAGGCTAATAAGCTACATTGCTCCATTAATCATACTTTTAGCACTTTGTATAGAAATCAAACAATCATGCATTTCATGCAATTTATCAATCTCAAAACACAATGTTTATGCTCTATGTAATTCTCATTCTTGCAAACATATGCTAACACGAAATCATATAGTTGATGGTTCGAAAAGTCCACGGGTTACTGATGAGCTACACAAGTGTAGTCATATGCTGAGGAGTCCAAAAAGGAACATCCTATGCCATTATCGGGCAGCCGAGAGAAGGCTATACTGGTCAACGTGCACGTGACTTTGCTGGTTGACTTAACTAACCCATATAACACTGAATTTCATGCATAAAAACTGGACTTGTCTTGTCCACTGACTGATTTTCTGAAAATGGATTTTCATGCATCCATAAAGCTGATTCTTGAAAATGATATATTTCATGCTTAGCTCACATTTCATGATCTCATTCATGCTCATTCAATTCATGGAAATTTCAAGCAATATCATATACTAATCAATTTCTCACATAATGACAATCACAATTCAATTCACACACAATTCGAAACTCAATCGATACTCATTCCAAGGTAGTTGGAAAATATTAATTTTCCTTAGTTGAGATAGTATTTAAAGCATTACTAACATAAAGATAAAAGTGAAACCCACCTTATACTTGCTAAATGGAGCTCTTCCTCTTGCTCTTCTCCTCTCTCTTGCTCTTCTTCAAGAGAAAATAATAACCCAAATCAACACAAATTCAATAGAAATTCTATAAAACCTCTTTCATGAAATTAGCTTAAGAATCACTAAACCCACTTGATTCTTAAACCTTCTACACCAAAACCCATCTAAAAACCAACTCTTGAAACATAACTTACCTTAGATCTTGACTCAACCCAAGAGTTTCTTGGCTCAAAAGGTAGCTTAGCTTCTCCTCTTCACTTTTTTTTCTTGCACTTTCTTCAAACACTCTCTAAAACTCTTAGAAAATCAAGCCCTAACCAAAGCTTCTTCTTTTTCTCCTCCTTCTCTCCTCATTGCCAAAAATCCTCTTCTCCCTCTCTAATTTTCGTGATTTCCCTCTTCTCTTCCTACAACTCACTTAATTCCTCCCTTTTATACTCCTTATTCAAGTCACTTAAGCCCATTAACTTAAGCCCAACTCATTCCTCTTCTTTCCTTTCTTCCTTCCTTCTTATTTCTTTCTTAACTACTTAAGCCCATGTATGTTTTAAGCCCATTTTATTTCTCTTTTCTTTCCTACTACAACTTGCTTAGGCCCATACAAGCCCATTGCATTTAATCTTAACCTAACTTATTACTTAATGTTATCTAACTTAATCAATTAATGCTACTTACTCATTTAATGTCATATGCTATTTAATGCTACCATATTTAATTACTATCATCTCAAATAATGTTAACTCAATTACTTAATTACTCTAATCATGCTTAATTAAAAATTTTTTTTGGGGCTAACAACCTTACCTTGAATCTTCACTAAATAGTGAGATTGTAATGGAAGCTCTAATCCTCCTCTTCATTTTTTCCCTTCTTGCATAACTTCAAAATCACTCTTTAGGACTAAGAAAAATCAAAACCTAGATTAGCCTTCTTCTCTCCCTCCTTTTCTCCTTACACGACACACTCTCTCTCTTCTCTTTGCTTCTTCTCTTTCAATTTTTGCTTCTTCCTTAAAAACAAGCCATCACTTCTTATTTAATGATTGAGAAATGTCCAATTTGCCCTTCCTTTGATTCCTTATAACCTTAATGCTTAAGTGTTCTTCCCAAAATACCCTCATTCATATATGCTCTTACAAGACTGCTTTATTTCAATTGAACCATATGATAAAATCCTACAATCATTTACATACTACTAGCTCCAAAAATAATCCATCAAAACCTCATAATTAACTAGTCTTTCTATATTTACCCTTCTTTTGTTTTTATAACTAATACCTTATAGTTCTAACTTCTTAACTAATGATCATGGAAAAATTGAAGAAATTTGATAATACTTCCTTCTATTAAAATGTTCCTCATTGTCTTAAGTTTCTAATAACACCAAAATTATTCAATTTGGTTCAGAAATCTGAAAGTTATATCCCAAACATTTTTTTTACTGTTCTTATGCTGAAATAATATTTTATGCTTGACTTCCAGCCAAAACTTTACATTCATAGAGACTGAATTGAAACTAGATTTCATCAGACAATTTGTAGCACTATGCCTATAGTTTACTCCAAATTAAAAATAATCTCATTTGGATAACTAGAGAAAAAGTTATGGTTAAAACATTGAAGCATACTCAATGAATATGTTTCAACTACATTTTCCAGCTTACGACTTCCAACATTTCACATACCATTGTTCTAACTTCCAAGAAATGTTTGGGGTCCAAAAAAATTAGCCTTTTTCTACTTTGAAAAATTCTATAAGTACTACTAACAATGTTGATTTCTTTTTGTATGATATCAAATAGATGTTTCCTCTCCCTATTTCTAAGGTCCAAGCATCCATGCTCTCTAAACATTTTACAATTATAGAAATCAAGGAATCTTTTTTCAGCTTAAGACTAAAAAAAACTTCTGACCATTATGGATTTCATGCCAAATTATTTCAAGAAACATAAACTTAACAAGTACCACTTTTATTGATGTTATCCTAGAGTTTTTTTTAATAAGGGCACATCATTGCAAGAAATAAATAAAACCCATTTATGTTTGATTCTTACGGTTCCAAACCCAATAATCCTTGTAAATTAGAAACCTATCATAAGTTATAATAACATATATAAAACAATCTTAAAGATGCTTTCCTTTAGATAGAAAGTGATTGTAAAAATTTTATCAACTATTCCTAAGGAGGCTTCATTTAAGGAAGAAATATCGGAGACAATATCCTAGTTGAATAAGAGCATTTTTAAGAATTACAATAAGAAGAAGGAAATTAAAAGTTGTGATTTGAAAATAGGAATTTAAAAGGAATATGGTCCTATTAACTTGTAAAAAATATATTCTACTTGTTGAACTTACCAAATCAATAGAAGAATATATGAAAAATTTTTGGACTAGAAATGATAACAAATTAATTGGGAAAAAGATAAAATGGTCTAATTTATTCATATATAATGTTGAAAGAGGCCTAGGAATTACTTTTATCCATACAGTCAATAAGACTTCTGTAACGCCCCAAATTAGGGGTTAGAATATTAACGAAATTTAGTACGAATTATGCTTGTTATTTGCATATGGAATATTTGCTTAATTGTGTATAAATATTTTGGCATGCATTCATGACATTTTCCAGGTAAATTGGTTTAATGAGATTTCTGATTTATTCGGACTGTATTATTATAATTTTTGGCAATTTTCTTATACTTTGAATATTTTTAGAACTTGTTGGTGAATTATTTATGATATGAAAATTTACGTGGAGAGTCATTTTATTATTTCTTAATTTTTGGTGAATTTAGGAATTTTCGACAAATTCGGTATATTTTGGAAATTTTGAAAATTTGAAAAAAAAAATTCTAACTTAAAAATTTTATTTGGAGGCTTTTAATAATATTGTGATTTTTTTAACATATATATATATATATATACATATACATATATATATATATATATGTTAATAAACAACACCGGTGTTCAATTGCATGTGTGATGCCAAGTGTGAAACATGCATGTCCACGCGTTAACCTGTGTCTTTGAGATGGCATCATGCATGGAGGAAAGATGGCATTAAAATGAGCAAACCCACGAAGTTGGTTAAGACAAGAGTTATTATAGCTTTTGGATTGTCGAAAACATTCACTGCTTTGTGTCTCTCAGTTGGTTGTTTTCATAAGCGGAAACTAGTAAGTAGCTTTACTCATATACAGTTGAAAACGCATGCTCTGTTTATTTTTTTTCTCCAATATATATGTAGATGTTGGGTTGTCTTTAAACTATTACATTGGCTTAGAAGTGAGGCTACGAGAATTTTGTAAGTTAATAAAGACAAATGTATTCTGTTTTGGTTTAAAAGATGATATATATATGTGGGTTCTGTTTTATGTTCGAGAAAAAAAAACTGTCTATAGTTATGTTGTTAATTTGTTTTGCATGCTTGGTTTAAAAGATTATATAAATATATGGATATATGGTTTGGGATATGCTCTGCTTTCCTACGTTGTAAAATCATACTCTGTTCTTGCTATAAATATATATACATAGGCATGATCTGTGTAAGGAGTGATTCGGTGGTGTGATAGTAATGAGTGTAAGAAGTGTTTAAGTTGGGAATAATAAGAGAGAAAGAGTATGAAAATTTTGGAAAAGTTATGTTTGAAAGAAACACAGTAGTGTGAGAAAGTGAATATTTGTTTTTAAATGATGTCTGAAGTTGAAAATTATTTCTGAATTGGTTGGTGAGGTTTGATATTGGGATGAGGTACATGAAGTGTAAGAATAGATAAAGAACATGAAAGAAAGTGTAATAATAAGGATTTTGAAAGTGTACCGTAGAGAGAGAGAAAGTTGGAATGTTAGTGTTGTGATCTTTGGAGTGTATAGATGATTCTAATAGTATAGAAATGATAGATAGATGAGTTTTGAAGTAAAGAAGTTAAAGAAAAATGGAAGAAAAGTCTGCTGTTTCGTATGGTTTGGTGAAGAAGACGATGAATAGTGTTATAAGTCGACTTGTTGTGGTGTATAAGTCAACTTAGATCAACGTTTTGCATGAAAATGTCATCTCCTCTCTTCAATAAGTCGAGTTATGCAAGTGTAAGTCGACTTGTGGTGTTATGTAAGTCGACTTGTGTAAGTATAAGTAGACTTGTGTGTGTTTTAATGGATAAGTCGACTTGTGTGTGATAAACTTCAATCTTTGAAATCCCAATCCGCAATCTTCACTCTTTTGACCATATCTTTGTCATCCGACCTCCAAATGACCTGATTCTCAAAGCGTTGGATTCGTAAGAAAATTTTCTACCTCTCTATGTGAAATTTGTAAATTTTCAGATTTAATTAACAATCAAGGATTTAATAATTTAAGTTGTGAATTATGGAATAAAGTTAAGAATTTAGGGTTTGGTCCCGAAATTTGTCATGAACATGCATCCTACATATCCATCATACATTAGTGAATTTTTAATCATGCACAATAGTGATTTGTATCTGTGTTCCTTATTATAGAGGAACGACCACTGCCGGATATTGCCGGAACTTCGAGGCAATAAACAGTAAGGGCGGTTTTGGTAAGTAATACAGGTCAGTAATTTCAGTGCGTAATATAGGTAGAAAATTTCAGTAAGTATTTTAGGTAAGTAATTTTTTTATGATAAATTTTTTGAGTCAACCTAGATGATGTCTATGATTGATTTATTGGAAGTGCTATTTGCCTGCACATGAAATGTCTGAAATGACCTTTTTCTGTTTTAAAACTATTAAGTCCTAATTGTGGGTAAATAGGCATGCCTAGAAGGGTCTGCAGCTGCTCCTGTTATTTGACACTTTGGTGTCTCCTATCATCGAGACATATGTCTCTCCTGCTGATACTAGTTATGGTATCTCCTGTATAAGTCCCGTTACCCACTTCTGTTCATGGATTTATAATTTGATCTGTTTTGTATTCTGATATCTGTTTGATTCTGACATAAACTAAATTATATTCTGATTCTGAAGGATCTCCTGTGTTCTGCCGTTCTGTTTAGTATAAAAATCTGTTCTGAAATGCATTCTTCTGTTTATTGAAATCAGTTAATATAGATTAGTTATTACTCACTAAACTATATGCTTAGCACGGTGGATTTGCACCTTGTAGGTTCAGAGCGAAGAGATTAAAGACTGGGACAAGTCATCCGCAGTGGCCAAAAGAGTCTGAGTTTTGTGTCGCGCGAAAATGTATTTTGTTTGGTTTGTTTGGGCCTGTAAATATTCTTTGGATTTGTTTATGAAATTATGAGATGTGTTATATGTGTGTTACGTTTAGTTTTTAAAAATGCACGTGTGAAACGTTTTGATCTGTTTGTCCTGTCTTGGGTGGCATCCATGTATCCTCTCAGGGGGTATTTGGGTGTTACAACTTCTATTAGCTAAAAGATTGTGGAAGTTATTGATTGAAAGAAATCTTTATGAGTTAAAAGGATACAAAATAATTTTTTAAAGGAGAGAAAACACATGAAAAATTAGGCTAAAGACCAATAGCTCCTAGACCTTGAAATAAATTTTAGCTATAAAAGATGAAGTTCAGAACAATTTCAAGATAAAATATGTAATGAAAAATAAACTTGATTTTAGTTTGATAATTGGCACATTTTTTGTCCACTACACTAACTTCAAAATTTCAGGCACCTAAGAACAATTATTTCAAAGAAGGCTAGAGTTACAGATATCATAAAGGAGGATGGATGTCCTCCAACTCATAACTTAAGGGGTTTCTCTTTTGCTAAGGATAATATGCCTTATATAATCCTAACAAAGATATAAAAGACTCTCTAGAATGGATAAACCACAACATAAAAGTTTTTGCCTCTCTAAATATTTTTATAGGTAAAAATCAATCAATCTCTACGTATATCTTAGTCTAATATAAAAACAACATTCTTAAAGTTTATTTTATTTTATGACTAGTTATAAAGAAGCTCTAGATAAAGGATAGACTCCCTTAATAGTCCAAAACTAATTTAAAATGTTTACTATCCAACTAAGAAAATGAGACATTGGATCATCTCTTTTTCACCTATAACGACTCCTCCAAAATCTTCCCTTTGCAATGTTTTGTACATTATCAAGCAATGGAGCAATATTATAGAATGAACTTATAAAACTTGATGAAATAAGAAGGGGGATTATATTGTTTTTAAGATAGCATTCGACATCCTAATCTATGCCATATAGAATGAGAGGAACTATATATACATTATGATATACATGTTTTCATCTAAAGATAATTGGATAAGAGAAATGATGTTAACAAAAGGAATACGACCTAAAATTAGTACCAATATAGATAACATATGGAATCTAAACCTTATTACAATTTGGCTAGAAAGGAACATAAGAAGCCCTATTTGGTGATTGTACTATGTGAATATAAGATATATCGAAGATAAAGATTCGAGGATTTTACGATCCACATCATGGAAATATTGATAACTTATAGAGGCAATGAGTAAGAACCTTACATTAATCTTGATAGGATCTCTTAAATTCAATTTGCAATTTAGGTAACAAAAATCTCTATTTGTCATTTAGGCATAAAGGATTTAAGTAGAATGAGATCCAAATTAGAGAGAAAATTTAATTATAACATCTAAGCATCCAACATGATTTTGATCTATAGTGAGAGATTAGATATAAACTCTAATTTCCTTTAAACGCCTTGAGCCAAAGTCCCTCATTTTTATCATATCTTTTAATTTTGTGTAAAAAATAAATAGGAAAACCATTATTATGATTTATTATAAACAATAAAGTTAATAAAAAACATACCTTGTGTTAGTCCTTAATGGCACCTAAGAGGGGGTGGATTGGTTGTTTATAAATTTCAACAAAATTTTCTAAACAATGTACTCAATTAATAATAGTCAATATAAATAACGATAAAAAATTTACTTAATATACAATAATCAAACAATTAACCGCTAAATTAAAGAGGATAGGGAAGAGAGACTACAAATTGATTTATAGTGGTTCCACAAATAACCCTTGCGTATGTCCACTCCTAAGACACTTCTTAGAATTCCACTATAATTCTTCTTTCAAGGTGAAGGATGACCTTTGTACAATCTTTCTTGGTAAAAGGAACCTTATTACAATCTTCCAAGGTGAAGAGAAATCTCAGCACCATTTAAAATCATGCCTAAGTATAATATTCAACCACGCCCTAAAGTATTCCAACAAAAATATCTCACTTAATACTTGATAAATTCAAAATGGCTCACTCACACAAATGTGACACAATAAGGCTCAAATGATTAAATACTTTTTGAAATGTGTATACAACACTCAAAACCATTTTAATCCTAAAACCTCTAGTTATAGTGTTTTGGTATCCAAAATAGTCGTTGAAGTCAAGAACTAGCTGTTATAGTGGATATATACAATGCATTGATCGACTAGTATACATATTGGTTGATCAATACATCAACCAATATTGCCATAAACTCTGAGTACATCAAATTTAACAACTTTCACCTATATTGGTTGACCATTAACCCGTATAGGTCAATCAATCACCCTAAAAATATGATTTAAGAACTTTAAATGAGCAAAACTAATTACTTTAATCCAAATATGATTAAAACAGTTCCCAAAATGTACCCAAATATTATTTGAAAGATTAAGAGGCTTTTACATTAAAATTAAAGGCTTTAATGGCTCTTGATGAATATAAAGACTCAAATAATGAAGAAAGATGAAATGATTTTGTACGTTGAGCTTTTTCGATCAAATTGACAAAATGAGCTTCCAAATGATAATACAATTTGTGAAATGACCTTGATGAACCTTAATCTCCTTTTGTTCTTGTTTCAATCTTCATTATATTTGCTACAAACTTCAACTTCTCTTTATTAATTTCATGCACTATCTTCTTTAGTTTATGACTTTATTTTATTCTAATATTGTTTTCATCAAAATAATAATCATAGTAGTAATTATATTTTGTTATCATCAAAACATCGATTGAAACCTCCTTGGTCTAATATTCTCCCATTTTTATGATAAATTTTTTGTGACATTAGATAACAATGACAAGATCTTATCCTGCCATATTATTTAATATTATATCCTTTGTTTTAGATTTATTTTGATGTTTAAATATGGAAATTAAATTTTGTTTTATTTCCAAAGATGAAATGTGAAGATTGCATTAAATTGGGACTTTATTGATGATAATCACAAATTTTGGATAAAGTAAAGAGATTGATGCACTGGATAAGGTTGATCACTTAAAGATTTGGAGTTTAACTAAAAAACTTCTTCTTATGCTTATCACTGAGGAATTTGAATTCATTTTAGATAGACATATTTACAAGTTAGAGTTAGAGCTAGAGTTAGATTATGATTATATTAGAAAACCATATAAAAGGGACATTCCTCATAAAAGAAAAAGATTCTCTCTTTTTACGTTTATAGCAATTCTTTATCTTTTTTCTATTTTTGTTATTGGAGCGAAAGCCATGTGTGACTAAACTAATCGTTCTGATTCAAGGGGATTTGATATTCTAGTTGTAACCTTGTTTTGTGTTTCAAACTTTTATTCATATTTTAATTCAAGTATTGCTTATTTTGAGTTCTCATATTTCATGATCTGACAATTTAATTTAATATTGATTATTCTATCGCTATCTAGGAATTCAATGATATGTGATTGTCATAGAGGATTTTTACAAATAGCAAATAGGTTATTGATGAATTTTCATATTTAACTTATGATAAAAAAGAAAACTAAATTAAATAGTTGCAGTTATCTCGATTATTGAATTTAGGGTTTAGTTTTTTTTACAGGGCTTATTGCTATCATTTATTTGATATGGAATGTTATCACACCCAATCAATGACTGATAAGTTTTGGTTTGGATTTTGGGTTTTAACTAATTAATTTAAGAAAATTTGGGACTTATTATGGCTATCCTAATATATTTCGGACTAACTACTTAAATCATGAAAGTGTTCTTTTTAGATTAATGATCAGTGTTACAATTAGATGAGATCTTTCCCTTCAATCAGAGTTTGGTAATCTTGACTTTCTTATTTTTAAATTTAGTTGATTTAGTTTGTTTTTGTATTAATTTTAGTTAATCAGTTTTTTAATCAAACCCCCTCCCATTTGCTTTTATTGCTTGAAATTAAGAAGCTAGTGTTTAGTTCTTTAGGGATTTGACCTGGTTCCATGATTATTATAAAAGTTTAGATAATCGAAATTATTTTGGGGGCTTTGACAACCTGACCAAAAATTTGATTCCTTTGTCGAGAAACTATTTCAAGTTTCTTAGTTTCTTTGCATTTATATTTTTTTACAATAACTGTTGACCTCTTGTCTTGTATGACTCGTGCTTCTCAAATAGGTAAATTGTAATACAATCCAAAAATTGAGAAGACAACGTGTCATTTGAGAAAAGAGACTAAGCAAAGAAGTCATTCATCTCTAGACGTGAAAGTTGAAGTAGATCTAACAATTAGCTCTAATTTTCAAAAAGAGGATAAAAGTGGCAAATCTCAACCCTAGAGTGTTGAGGGAGTTAGCCCTACCAAATTTGAATCAGTAACCTTTATGCCTTCAATTTCCAGATGTTAAGGTAGATTTCAAATTAAAATAGGTTTGATTAACTTTTTGCCTACTTTTCTTGGTTTTGCAGGAAAAGATCCGTATAAACACCTAAAAGAATTCCATGTTGTTTACTCTAGAATCAAGCCACAAGGGGTGACAAAAGAACCAATTAATCTCAGGGCCTTTCCATTCTCTTTGAAAGATAAGGCAAATGATTGGTTATATTATCTTCCACCTGGTTCGGTAACACTGTGGAGCGAGATGAAGAGAATGTTTTGGAGAAGTTCTTTTTTCCATTAAGAGTAGTAATATCAGAAAGGAGATATATGGGATAAGATAAATTAAAGGAGAATCATTATATGAATATTAGTAAAGGTTTCAGGAGCCATGTGCCAATTATGTACATCATCAAATTCCCAATCAACTTCTGATTCAATACTTTTATGTAGGACTATTGCCAATAGATCAAAGTATGGTCGATGTAGCTAGTAGAGGAGCTTTGGTAAACAAAACACCTTAGACAACTAGACAGTTGATATCAATTATGGCCGAAAATTCTCAACAGTTTAGGACAAGGATGGATGGAGCTATTAAGCGTGTGAATAAGGTAAGTAACACACGCCTTGAGGATAAAAATTTCTAATATAACCACTATAGTTTGTCAATGATTATAGGTCAATTGCAATTGGCAAGAGTGTGCAGAATATGCTCATTCTCTGGATATCCTATGTATATGTGCCCTATATTGTAGCAAGACTCTCTTTAAAAAGTTAAATAAAAAAAAATCAAATATGGTGAGCAAACATTAAGGTTGACTCACAGTATGCTCCAGATTAGCTATTACCTTGATGATTTAACAATATCTAGATGTTATTGGTTAATTTATGCTTCTATATCATGCAATACACACATATTTACACATTGTTAACTTATTTAATCAAACGAGTACTCAATTAGGCACATGTACATGTGTTATGTTCAATGCATGCTCAATTGACTATCCCTAGTATGCAACCTTATTCATAAATCTTGCTCATTCATTCATCATAGCTTGTATATATCTTGGTTGCAATTAGGTTATGCCTTAAGTATGTTTGTTTACTTTCAATTCATTAATCATACATTCACCAATCCTTTTTTAGCATTATATTTGCAAAATTTCCCAGTTCTCATTCAATGATGCCTAATTCATTGCCTATATCCTTTGAATCACATTTGCATTCATAAGGGCATCTTTATATGATTAAAAACTCATACTTCTCAAATTCATATACATTGATATAAAACAATCCAGTCTTTAAGTTATAACATCAATTATCAGCCTAAACTCACTTAACCAATTGATTCAACATCAAACTAAGTCCAAACTAAGTCATTGCCTATATCCTTTGAATCACATTTCCATCTTTTCATTCTCAAACAAGTCTAAAAGCACCAATATATAGTGTATTATCCTTATATGATTCAACTAGAACAAAAAACACAAAACACAAAATTTTCTCTCTACCAAGCATTTCCACGATCGTGGGAAGGAACCATACAATTCCTATGGTCGTGGGATAGGTGAACTGAAAATTTCACCTTCATTTTCCTTTAACTTTTCTTCCAAAATTTGACCCCTTTGTTATAGTTCATCAATTACACCTTAATTATACCTTAAAAATACTTCAATTCCTCATTAATTCATCCCTAAAACAATCTATAGCCTAGGTTTTCCATACATCAAGAGCAAAACCAATTCATTCATCAAGTTTCAAGCACATCTCATCATCAACCATATATTCAATTCATCTCCAATCAATCATTATATATGTTATGCTCACATATATCATAATAAAGCAATCAATTACTCACTTCTTTAGCTCAAGACCTCCTCAATTTAACAAGATAAGCAAGCCTCCCAAGCCTTCAAATATACACCAAGAACAAGATAGAATGAGAAGGGTTTCTAAACATAAGATGAAGGCTACAAAATTTAACAAAACTCCAGGTTTTTGGGAGGTTGTGTCGGGGTGTCATTGTTGAGGGAAGGAAGGAGAGAACATAAAAAAAAACATGAAGAAAGATGGTCTTTCAAGTGTGAAATTTTTGGGGTACAAGTGTGTGGTGGAGAGGTAGGACACATGTCTTGCCACTTGTCAAATGGAGAGCCAAGTCATGTGTCTTTCTCATGCTTCCAATTGTCACATGATGTTTGGTCCACTTGCCACTTGTTTTCCTAGACTACTTGTCATTCATGTACTTATGCCATTTGTCATTCAATTAACTAAGCCATGTGTCACTCATTCCCAATGCCACATGTCATCATTTGATAGGCCTAATCAACCTAAATTCCCATGTATCATTTTATCTAGGCTGTTAACATTTTTCCTAGGCTAGATGCACGCATCACCTTGTCAATCACTCTATTGTAATAATAAATTCCCAAGTCACTAATTATAATCCATCCAAAACAAAATTTAATACATAATCAACACACAATTACATCATAATCATTAAAAATCTTTCATACCCTGGGATATGTCAAATGAGAGCATGTACAATTTTTACATTGTCCCTAAATCATGGTTCATGTATAGTTACAAATATGTTGCATGCAAATGAAATGCACTTCCTAAATTCTCATATGATATAACTCAATTTAACAATTAATTCCTTAAGTGTAGAAACGAGTTATTACATTGGTCGATCACTGAAGGACATTGGTTGACCAATGGGACTATTTGGGTGACCAGATAAGCAACTAGAAAACTAACAAACTCATGGGAAAGCAAAAACAAAGTGAATTTTAATGACAATAGTCAACCATACTAAGATATCAGTGGATTAGTTAACCAGATAACTTAAGGAACCATCTTTAAAACTCAAATTAAAGTATCAAAACTTCAAGAAAATAATATTAAAAGATATATCTACTAACTTAATATTAAAAAATAATTTGATCATAGAAAAGGCCTTATAAAATAATTTATATTGAGCGAAAAATAATTTTCCTCTAATTAAACATAATTTATCCTTTTCAAAAGTTTAGAGGAATAAAAACCTAATCGATGTAAATTCTAACTTATTGACCTTATTTTGTATATGGTCTCTAATTTTAGAGACTAATGTTCACACTTTAAAACACCTTATTCATAATTCAAATTTAAATAATCATTGAGTAATACTCAGATTGACACATAACTGCAAGTAATCACATATTTCTAAATATAAACTAATAGTTACCTCATGTTGAACATTGCTTATAAGAGATTTGAATGCAAATTCTTCTTGAATTCTCAATCCATTAGTTGTATCTCATCCTTATCATTGATGAATAATTTTAGGAGTTAAATCCTCCATATCTTACAAAACATCTTCAAGACTTTCTTATAGTTAAGAATGTTAGATTTAATAAGATAAAAGATATAAATTCTAAAATAATACTCAATTCAATAGCTACTATCTCTACTACATATCATTTGCTCTTTTTTCCTAATAGCCTTGTTCTTTTTAACCTACAATTTTGAAGGTTTTCTTAACATTCTTCGTTTGATAAAGAAAAATCTATCAACATGTCTAAACTTAACACAAGAATAACATACCATATTCTATGGGTAATGATGATGCATAAATGCATTGCTTGAAATTCTATGTGTGTAAGCATAATGAGGAAGTTTTTTTTGTACATTAAATGTGTTGAATGGTCTCCCAGGTTAGTGAAAAGTCTTATCATGATTATATATATGATGCTTACTATGAATGAAATTGTGATGCGTGCTTTTATGTAGGTGTGAATGGGTTTTCATATTATGATAAAAAATTATGCCTATTCTTTCCTTGAGAGTATTGAATTCTATTCCTAGGTTATGAGTAATTTATGAAGGCATGAGGTTTGCTATTAGATTGAGTCCTTATAGATGTGTTATATTCATGTTTATAATTGGATGTTGATGCTTTATACTTATTTTTCATCTTAGGAAATGGTTCTTCACTATACAAATATTGTCCTTTAACAAAAATAGTTTTAGTGTTATAAGCAGTCTTACATTTATATCCAAATCTATGTCTATCATTATAATTCTTTTGGGCTCCTAACATCCTTGTAGTTTTTCAATCCCTTTAACTTAGACAAAGAATCCTTAGGGAATTAATTTCCTTTTTCAATGTTTCATTTTCTCGCTGAAATTCATCTAAGTTATGATTGTCATCAATAATCACTTTTTTTTGATTATTTAATACTATGTAATTCACTTTCCATCTTTTCATTCTCACTCATGTAAGCATCCAACTTTTTTTGAAGTTCCTTGATTTTGGAAGATATTTTCCTTGTAACACCGGACTTTCTGAGCTCTTTGGTGATTGTTCTGTATTTAGAGATACTACTATATATTGATATATACATGGTTTTATATGAGTTCAAAGATAAATTTGAATCCTTTTGATGCGTATGCCAATGATTTATAATAACTTAGAGTTCATCGGTATGTGAAATCTTGAAGATTTCCTACAAATAAGCTTTTAAGTGTAAAAAACTGAGTCCATTGAATGAATATAACCATGGTGGTTGAATTAAATGTGTTCTAATACCTTAGAGGTGATTAGACATAATTTATAGACTTACTAGACACTTAAAAAGCTTAATTAGAAAAGTTGATGTACATAAGGGCTTATTTGCAAATTGTTAAAAGTCAAAGGATTTAAAATGTAATTTCTCAATTCTTGGAGGACCAATATGTAATTTTATGAAGTTAAGGGGCTTAATTATAATTATCAAAAGTCCAAGGACCAAAATAAAAACAAAAGTTTTGGAGATTTCTAAATTTTGGGCTTAACTGCAAATTTAGGAAAGTTTGGAGGGTAAAATGGTAATTTCATACAACCTAAGGACAAAAAGGTAATTTCACCATATTTTGGTCAAAGAAGGCTCAATATTCTAGACCCTTCTCCATTTAAGGTTGTGCATCCCATTAGTAAAGACTTAAAATACTTGGTTTAATTAAAAGAAAGGAGAAGAAAGGAGAAAACAGAGGAAGAAGAGGAAGTTTTGGTCATCATCAAAATTCACCCATCTTTTTGATTCTTCAATCTCAATCAAGGTGTTCTAAACTAATTTGGGGTGAAGGAACTCAAATATATCATTATATTTGAGAAATTCTCAAAGAATTTGAAGATATCACTAAATGAAAGTATAGGTAAATTTTGTCTTATCTCTCTCTACATAATGATTTTGAGTTAGGTGTTAAGATATGTTGTTCTCCATGCTTGAATATGGATGAAACATGGTTTAGATGAATGAAATGTGTCATGGAGAGGGTTCTTTAAGTCAAAACCAAAATTGTCCCCTTTAGGTGAAAGTTTGTGAATTTTTGAATATCTTTTGAAATTGATGGTCTAAATGAATTCTATGGTGTTAATTATACATGTATGATGTGAATTAGTGAAGAAGAATGAAGAAGAGGTGTGTTGGTTAAGTTTAGGTTAAAATGGTGGGAGAAGAAGTGGATTAAGGTAATGAGTTGTATAATTGATAAATGTAGCTTAAATGGAAGGAGTTGTTTTGAATGGAGTGGTGGAATGTATCATTGATTGGGAGTGTTTACTAGATAACAAGATAGGAGCATGAATTATATGATAAAGTCTTGGAAATGTTACTTGAAAATCATGCACATTAGATGTTTGATAAAATGCCTAAGTGAACTTGGCTTAGGATCTAAGGCTTTATAATGGTATATATTGGAAAACACTTTCATGTTTATTTAGAGTAAACTTGAAATGTTGCCTAGATTGATAAATAATGGCCTAATATGCTTGGATAAAGATGTGCTTAATTATGTTAAGAAATGAGTAAGTTTGGAATAAAGGCATTAAATGCCTTAGAAAATGCAAAAGAGAAGCTAATGTGATGGTATATAAATATGAAATTTATGTTAAGTAGTATTTTCATCGTATGCCTTTTTATGTATAAAGGCTCAAAGCTGTGAATCAAGGAGCTCGTATCAAGGATTGTTGAAGTTAAGAGAGAGTATATCTTCTTTGAGGTGAGTTGTCCAGACCATATTTCTCAAATAGGATTAGAACATCCTAAGATAAGCATGATAACTTGTATGCGAATTTTAAACCCAGGCAACGTATAGTAGACTTGAATTTCAAATAGATGCTAATAATCTTAGGTATTTAATAAATGATATTGTTTTTAATAACTCTTTGCACTTGGAGTGTAGTTGATGTTTTTATTATGTATTTTGAGAAATGATATTGTTTTCCACCAATCTGAACTTGAAATGTAAAGGACAATGTTTTATTTTTTGAAACTACATTTTTGAACAATTTTGCATTTGGAAGATGGCTTTTATTTCATGAGATAATGTTTTGAAATTTACATATGCATAATCGAGTCATGTATGCTGCATGTTTTTGCTCTCTTTTTGTAACACCCCACTCCTGTAAGACCCGAACCCGACATCGATGGTGATATTGAAGTCCGTATCCCGCAAGAGTGGTGTGCTAGAGCACTAAAACAATCAAAAGTCGGTATATATATTTTTTTTTCAATAATTGAAAATTTGGGCCCACTTTTATTCAGAAACATTCATATGTAACACCCCACTCCTGCAAGACCCGAACCTGACATCGATGGTGATATTCAAGTTCGTATCCCGCAAGAGTGGTGTGCTAGAGCACTAAAACAATCAAAAGTCGGTATTTTTTCTTCAATAATTGCAAATTTGGGCCCACTTTTATTCAGAAACATTTTCATTTACAAGACAAAATGTCGATTAGCCCATTCCAAAAACAAATCATATTACACTTTGATCAAGCTCTTTTGCAAAACCTTTTTCCAATCGGAAAGTTATACACAACAAATATACTCAAATACACAAGATAAAATAATTTACAGAAATTACAATTCAGTGCAAAAATAAAGGGAAACAATGCAGACGGGAAATGATCCCGACCTCTTATTTCACTCATATGCAATAGATATACTCCCGTTGCCTAACGGGGTATTTTTCTGAGTCCTGAAAAATAATTGCAAATTTTGGGTGAGTTTTGCGAACTCAATGAGTGACCATCATCGATGGCTCACTCGGTCACATTACATATAATTCACACATCTCACATTATTTCACATTTCACATTAATTCACATTCACATTATTTCACATTCACATTATTCACATTCGATACACTTAATCATTCATATTATGCATATGCAATGCACGTGAGACTCACTTTTCATTTGTTACTTTGTTGTGACCGAGTGCCTAAACTGTCCCACATAAGGCTCATTAATAACTGTCCCTTATCCACTTGGGGGATACAGGGCTCATTAAACATTGAGCCTGAGGCCCTGATTAACTTTTGAGCTCGAGGCTCATTTCCACTCGTTGAGCTTTAAGCTCTAATCGTTGGCTACTCTGGTCACAATTGTCTTTATATTTCATGCATTCATGCAATGGCATGCATCGCTGACATTTGCATATCCCATTCAAGCACTTTCTCATGTCATCGGACCTTAGTGCGACATTTAACATTAGAGTTGAAAATTCACACGTTCATTCATATGCAAATGCACATTCATAACACATGTATCAATCACATTAAGTAAACATACTTCATCCAATTCACATTCAAGTAGCACTTCAATATACAAATCAGCATCACAATCATCGGACCTCCTGTTTGGAAACCAATACAGTCAATCACATTCAGCATTCAATTTATACAAAATGAAACAAAGCCAACAATAAAGTGAGACCATCTCGGTCTACTCATAGTACGCTCCAGATTAGCATTTGTTTCCCATTTCTGGAAACGCCTAAATGCGACCATTTAGCCTGCACAACTCATTTATGTAAGATACACATACGTCACAATTTGTACAATCATAAGTGTTTAAAAATGCACATGACTGAAATAAAATATGTATAATGCATGTTCATGACAATCCCGGTATCATTCCATAAATTTTCATCAGAAATGTTCCCCTAAATTTTAGAAATCCATAGACACCAAAATTACTCAAATCGGATCTCTATAGGTCCGGATATTGCCAAAATATTGTCCAGAAAAATAATCACTCGGTCCTCTCACTTTGATTTAATTCCATCATTAATGTCTTACGAATCCGACGCTTAAAAAATCAGGTCAATCGGAGGTCGGATGAAAAAGTTATAAGCAAAAGAGTGGCAAAGGATTGGATTGGGGAAATTAGCCACTTGCACTCGCGAGTGGCTAGTGGCCGCGAGACATGCGCTGCACGCGCGCGCGCTAGTGAGGCGTCGCCCTCGGGAGGGCCAGCTCCCTCGCCTGCTTCATTTATTTTTATTTTTTTATTTTTTTCTTTTCTACTTAATTTCCTCTCTTCTTCCAACATGCATAACTTTTCACTCAGGAGTCCAAATTTGACAAATTTAGTCTCCATAGAAAGATCAAAGAAAGCTCTACAATTTCTATAAAGGACTCCAAAATCAATTTCACCTTTAACAATGCCAAAATCTCAATCAAAATTACTGTCCAAAAAAGTGTCATCCTAAACAGTAACATAATCTTCTAAAAATCATAACTTTTTATCTCATTATCCAAAAAGTCCATGATTTATATCAATGAAAATATCAGAACATATTCTACAACTTTCATGAAGCACTTAAAAGCAATTTCAACCTCTAATTGGATCAAAATTTCAATCAAAGTTTCTTCCCCCATAATTGCACCCTAAACCACATCCAAATTTCAATCACTCATAGCTATCAACTCCAATGTCGAAAAATGGCACATTTTATGGAGATAGAAAGCTATCAAGAAAAGATACAACTTTTATGAAGACCAATTGAGCAAAATCTGCCTAAATCAATCTAGAAAAATTCACGAAGTTTCAGATCACAAATTCAACTTTAGTGTCACTAAAGTTGCACTATTCATCCATACACACATTGCCTTATTCAAGTCAAAATTTGGAACTCTTCAAGCCAAAATTTAGCATCACTTCCTTCATAAGAAATATATCCAAACACTTCTAGTTTAATTTAAGCCAAAAATAATCTCAATTGCATAACCGTAGAAGAAGTTATGGCTAAATCATTGAAACATGCTCAAATTAAATTTCCAACTTTACATCATAACACCTTTCCTATTTCTTCCATACCATTTCTACACTCATAACCACTCACTTCACTCAACATATCAACCATAATTCAATCAAGACCTCTATTTAAACCTTACAATATGGCAGCCACATACACTCAGTCATCCCTCATTTTCCTACACTCTTCTAAACCTACTTTCACTTCCAAAACATCTCTAATTTCCATTCATCGAATTCTACATCATTAATCATTCATATAGGCAAGAAATTCACACACACACACCCATATACTCCAAACACAATTTCCATGCAATTAAATTTTAAAACATAACAAATAATTGATTTAACTTGAAATCCATAATATAAACCATATTTCTTACCTAATTAAGCTTCCAATTCTTCTAATCTTCAAAATTACCACCACTTCTCTAACTCCCACTAACACCCACGACCATCATCCACTTGAGGGGGGTAGAAGGCTTAGGTTTTTAGTGAACACAAGAAGAGGAAAGCAAGGTGAAAGAAAGTAGTAAAGATGGTCAAAACTCTAGAAGAAGCAAGGAAGAAGAGAGCTACGAAAGTGGTGGAGAATTTTAACTTAAATCACCAAAACCTCTTTTAAAGAAGAAGCATCGAGAAAGGATTAAAAGAAGGGTGGGTTTTCTTATACAAATACTAACATGGTGGTGTTAGGCAAGTGACAAGTGTCACTTGCACATGACACAATTTTAAGCTCTTTCCAACTAAATTTCCATTTCTACTCTAATTTCTCCCCAAATTTCCAATGGCTCAAATTAATAAATCCTAAACTCATTGATCTAAATTTCCAGTGCCATTGGATAGTAATTTCTATTACCAGTAAACAATCATTCTGTCACTTGATATTTTTCCTAGTTCAAATCACATTTTTCATAACAATCACATTTATTAACAAATATACCGGGAATGTCATGAATGCATGTACAGTCATTTTCTTGTGCAAAATTCACTATTTATGAGTATGTGTATGCATGAAAATATCAAGGTGATTCTAAGCACTCATACACTATTTCAAATTACTATTCTACCTTTCCCATCGGTGATGGGATGTTACACTTTTGGCTTAAAGCCATGACACGATTTTATTTTATCGGTTGGACCGATAAATAAAGGCATGGTGCCTTACTTGATTTTATACTTAATAATTGGACATGATTTGTTTTGTGATTGGTGAGAAAATGATTGGCCAATCGTGGGCTGGGCACAACTGATTAAGCGACCTTCGTACCCTTGACGCTGGTACATAAAAGTCGGGTCGCCATATTGATACCTTTCTACGGGAGTCACGGGTGATTCCACACCTAGGGTCTGGACACCGACGAGGTCATCGCTTAGGGTCATGATGCTCTTGTCGACTGTAGTCCGGACTCACCATGGATGAAAGTGGAGCAAGCATCGATAATCGATGGGTGTGTACATTAGTTTGGCCGACCAGTGGTGTCACATATGATTGTTTTGGCTTATCTTGATATTGGTTTTCCTATTGATATTTGATTTATACATATGATGTTTTTATGCTTTTGTGTACTAGAACTGGAACCTATGTTTATCGGATGAGTGAGTTAATAAGCTAGGCCTATATGGTTCCTAACCAGTATACGTTGAGTCATAAGCTGGGTTTATGTGTTTTCTAAATGATATATATTCACTTCCTACACCATTTTGGTACGAATAGAATTCTATTTGTGATATATGTTTTTCCTGCTCATTGAGTACTTAATGTACTCACTCCCTTCGCTTTCCAACCATGCAGGTTAATTTAGTGAGTTTGACCCTCTGAGTGGATCGTGTGGTCTTTTGACATTTTTGAGATATTACCACATGTGGGTAGTTTCTTATTTAGTATTTTTATTGTCTAGCGGCTCATGAACTATGTTTATGTAGATATGCTTTATGATTTTGTATGTTAATTTTTGATTGCCTTACGTTTTATAAATGACTTTACGTATGAATCTTTTCATAGTGTTGTTGAGATTGCCTTGAGTGGATTTTAAAGTCCTGAAGTTGTGGTTGGATGTAAATATAGAAGTGTATTTGAAATTGTTTGCAGCTTTTTTGGGATTTTAAAATACAGCCGTTTTGCTGCCTAAATTTTTCAAAAAAGAAAAGAATAGATATTCAGGTAGTCTTGCATAGTTGAATTAATGATACCATGAATGTCCTTAGCCTGGTTATGCGGCGGTTGTCATGGGCCTGATGTGGTACCGAGTCGTGACATTCTTCCTTTTCTTACTCATGATTTCTAAACTTTATACTAATTCATCATTTATCAAATCAACATCACTATGATCACTACAAAAATTAGGGTTGGACGTTACCTCATCATTGTCTATAACAGTAAAGCATGTATGAGCTATCTTTTTTTTTAATGCTCGCTTTCTGATTCACTTATATCATCCCAAGTTAATGGTTTTAATGCCTTCGTCTCCTTCTTATATTTTCTCTTATACTTATCATTATCTTCCATAAAATCCATTCATTTGGAGAATTTCTTTTTCAAGAACTTCTTTAATTTTCCGGTGAGTAAACCAATATATTCTTCTTCGTTTTCATTGGTTGATGTCTCTTGCTCTTTGTTTGAATTTTCTTTTAAAGCTTTAAATGCTAAATTATTTTTCTTTAAAAGCATCATCTCTTCTTGTGTCTCTTAAAGCCTTATTTTGTATGTTTCTCTATTGGTAGTGTTATTAGATCCTTAGCTTCTTACATAACCGTCACTTTAGCTTCTCATGTCTTTGAAAGTGACTTAAGCAACTTTTATACTAATTCAACATCAGTATAGGTCTTTCTAAGACCTTTAAGAGCATTAATAATATCAATAAATCTAGCACACATGCTAGATATGCTTTCATCATGCTTCATCTGAAACAATTCATATTTATATGTTAACGTACTTACTTTTCTCTACATAACTTGATTTATACCCTCGTGAGTAATTTATAATGCATGCCAAACGTCATAAGCTGTTTCACACATTTAGATCTTATTAAATTCATTTCTTACTAAAGCATAAAATAGGATGTGTATAGTCCTACTATTCAACGATACTAATCTCCTATTTTGTTATTCCAATTCTTCCTTTAATTTGGGCGCTTCTATGTTATCTAAAATTATTGTATGAATGAAAGGACCATTAGAAACTATTTCCTATAAGTCCATGCTTTTGGCTATTAGAAACAATCTGATCCTAGTTTTCCAATAAAGATAAACATTGTTATAAAAAAAGCTGGTCTACTAATGGTTTGTCTTTCCTGGTTAAATGACGACGATGCTTTTAAATATGTCATTATGATCTTTATTACCAATTTTTTGTTATAAATACTAGCTTAATAGACCTACTCTGATACCACTTGTTAGTCCCTAATGGCACCCAACGGGGGTGGATTGGGTATTTAAAATTTTTAACAAATTTTCAAACCCATGTACTTAATTAATAATAGTCAATATAAACAAGTATGAGAAAATTAGTTAAAATAAATTAGTCAAACAATTGAGCAATTAATTAAAGAGAGTAAGGAAGAAAGAGTATAAATTGATTTATAGAGGTTCAACAAATAACCTTTGCTTACATTAACTCCTAAGAATCTTCTTGAAATTTCACTATAATTCTTCTTTCAAGGTAAAGAATAACCTTTATACAATCTTTCTCAGTAAAGAGGAATCCTTATTACAATCTTATTTTAGGGTGAAGAGAAACCTCAATACCATTTGGATCACCCACAAGTACAATGTTCAACAACCCATTAAAATATTACATCTCAAACATATCTCACTTCTTAATTTCATAACTCCAAAATGAGTCGCTCACACAAATGATTGAAAAACTCTTTGAAATGTGTGTATATAATGCCCAAAACCTTTTTGATACGAAAACTAATGAGAAAACACCTTTTTATAGTGTCTGGTACAATGTTATGAATATGGGTGAGCATTATTCGGGCCGGCCAGATTACCCGACCTTGCCCGATTACCCGACCCGGCCCGAATTAATTCGGGTAAAAAATTGGTAAAGTTCGGGTAATTCGGGTTGGCTTGGGTATTACCCGAATTTTTTTCGGGTCGGGCCGGGTAACTCCGAAAAAAATTCGGGTAACCCGAATTACCCGAATAAACCTAACCCAAATTACTAATTAGGTTTTAACCTTTCTCCTCTTTTCTGAAACGCAGCGGCGCAGCCACTAGTCCACCACTATACACAAACATCCTCACTTCCGCAGCCACCAGTCCACCACCAGTCCACGCAGAAGAGAAGACTCATCATCCTCACTTCATAGTCCCAGACTCCCATCCGCTTTTGCCCTCCAGATCCTTGCGCACGCCTCCTTCTGCGATGCGCTCACGCCTCACGGTCATCGGTCACGTCACGGTAAGGAGTCGTTTTCTATTTTCTCTTCTAACTTCTTTTTCTTCTCTTCTCTGTAGTCTGTTCATCGTTCTATGCGATTTCTAGGGTTCATCGTTCTCTATTGTTCTCACTTCTCAGTTCTCTGTTGAATCGTTGATTACTTGCTCACGGTGAAAGCGACACATCATACACCAATACAAGTTTAAGAGTGCTTATGCTCACTGCTCAAGATAAGTTTCCTTGCAACTAAATTGGAATGGATAAAAAAATGACAATTTTTTCAAGTGTTTCAATTAAACCCGGTTGATTTTACGATCTCAAGAGTCAAGAATCTTATATGAAACTCAAAATCTGAAATTGTGCGCTTTGATTAGTAGAATGCCTTCCTTTACATTTTCCTTCGGATCCTTTTCCATTAGAATCCTGCTTTCTTACATGGAGCTTTGTGTATGGCTATTATGCGGACTTAGTGGTTTTTAGTTACATCCTTAATTGTGCTATGCCATCTGGTGTGATCAAGAAATGCGGTTGATTGTTTTAGCAGACTAAAGACGAGTGCCAGTACCTAATCACTCTTGCCAAGCCTCATATGTAGAAGTCAACTATTGATTGTTGTTGATAGTGAAACTGGGAAAAGCAAGGATAGCAGGTGTTACTTCTTTCTATCTTTAGGTTGTGCACTTTTTAAGTTCAGTTATCATTTCATGTATGCCAGTTCTCAGATTCTTTTTTATGAATCTGTATTTAATTTTTGTAACCTAAATTGATTGTGTATGTTAAAGGGCAGAGTCTGTATTTAAATATGTATGTTGCTGGAACTTTTGAGTTTTGACTTGGATTTTGAAGTGTGCTTGTGCTATGAAATGCTAATTTTTATGGATTTATAGGCGTCCCATTTTGTGAGGTTTATAGAAGATCGACCTCATAATTGTTTTGATATCTCATCCATGTACTCTCAATTGTCTTTAAAATTCCTTTTTATCTTTTGGGCTAGATTCATGTGTCAGTGTAACTTAAACATTTTGGATTACAAGTTCAATTGGACCTAGAGATTCGTATTTAAAGGTTCATAGTGGTTCTGAAATACTGATTATGAGGTAATGACTTTTATGAAAGAGGATGTGTGGCTGGACTTTTTTTTACCTTTCTAATTCTTCTACATGGTGGAACTTGAAATATCTTTACACTTTGTAAGTCCTAGCTCTATTTTTGGTTTATTAATGGTTGAAACTTTCTAATTCTTCTACATGGTGGAACTTGAAATATCTTTACACTTTGGAACTTGAATGTTGGGTTTGTTTTTTCCTATTTTTAGATGGAACAAGGAGGGTCAAATAATCCAATGATTCCATTCAACGTCGAGTCTCCGAATGAAGAGGCTAGAGAGGCCTCCGGAAAAGAGATGCCTCCAGTTCCACTAGCACCAAAGCGAAAGGCTATGGTAAAACGATTTGAGGTATGGCATCATTTTACTACATTTGTGGCTGAAGATGGAACTAGAAAAGGTAGATGCAATTATTGTGGTAAAGAGTATGCTGCCGATTCAAAAAGTATAGGTACTCGTCCACTTATTTATCACATGAATCATTGCACAATGAGCCCCTTCTTAGATCCTAATCAACGTGAAGTTAATGTAGTTAAGGGTGAGGGGGGTAGTCAAAATATTATGACAACTTGGAAGTTTGATCAAAATGTTGTTAGGGAGGCTTTGACATATATGGTTGTATTAGACGAACTTCCTTTCAAATTTGTAGAGAACCAAGGCTTTAGACAATTTATGTCTAAAGTTTAACCAAAGTTCGTTTTTCCATCCCGATTTACTGTGTCTAGGGACAGCTTCCAACTCTACATAAATGAGAGGAATAAGTTGAAGCAATTGTTAAGGAACTCCACCCATAGGGTTTGTCTGACAACGGATACATGGACTTCTTTGCAAAGAATCAATTATATGTGTTTAACTGTGCATTTTATTGATAATGATTGGAAATTGAACAAGAGGATCATTAACTTTTGCCCTATTGATAGTCATAAGGGTGAGGCCAATGGTATGGCAGTTGAGAGGTGTTTGATTGAATGGGGCATTGATAATATGCTAACGATGACAGTTGATAATGCTAGCTCGAATGATACTGCCATTGCATATTTGAAAAAAAGGTTTAGCACTAGAAAAAATAGTGTTATTCGATGTGAACATTTTCATGTTAGGTGTGTTGCTCATATAATTAATTTGGTGGTTGGTGATGGTTTAACTGAAATTTCTAGCTCAATTATGCGAATTCGAGCTGCTGTTAGGTTTGTTAGACAATCCCCTGCTAGGTTGAAAAGGTTTAACGAGGCAATTGTGATGGAGATGATTGATTGTAAAAAGTCTTTGTGTTTGGATGTTTCAACTAGATGGAATTCGACTTACTTGATGCTTGATGTTGCCCAAAACTTTGAAAAAGCTTTTGAGAGATTTGAAGTTCTTGATCCTAGTTTTAAGTGTGAGATGGAGAGTAATATGGGGGTTCCTACTTGTAATGATTGGGAGGTTGCTAGAAGATTAACATTGTTCTTGAAGCAATTTTATGAGTTGACTTTGAGAGTTTCGGGCTCTTATTATGTGACTTCAAATACTTATTTTAGTGAAATAAGTACAGTGGCTAGTAATTTAGATCAAATGGTAAACAACAATGATCTTGAATTGAGTTTGATGGAAAGCAATATGAAAAGAAAATTTGACAAGTATTGGGGAAATATTGAGAAGGCCAATATGTTCATTTATATTGCTACTATTCTTGATCCTCGATCTAAATTAGAGTATGTGGAATTTGCTTTTCAAAGAACTTTATAATGGGAGGATGTTTCACGTATGTGTCATAAGGTGAGAGATACTTTGTTTGCCATGTTTAATAAGTATAAATGCATGTTGTCACCTGAAACTAGCCGATCATTTGAGAGAGGGCAATCTTCAAGCAATTTAGATAAGGATAGTGAACCATTTGAGACTATGGAATCCAAATTTAAGAAATTCAAGAGTGCAAAGGGAGGTTGGGATACACGATCGGAATTAGATAAGTATTTGGGTGAAGGGGCAGAATCGGATTGTGAAAACTTTGATATAGTTGGATGGTGGAAAATTAATGGAGCAAGGTTTCCTACACTTGCTATCATGGCTCGTGATGTTCTAGCAATCCCTATCTCAACCGTGTCTTCGGAGAGTGCTTTTAGCACAGGAGGGATGGTTCTTGATGCATTTAGGAGCTCATTGACATCTAAAATTGTTCAAGCACTTATATGTGGACATGATTGGATTAGAGCTTCAGTGACTCGTCATGAGATCAAAATTGAGGAGGATTTGGAGGACTTAGAACGTTTGGAAAATGGTAATTTTCTTTTTTATAGCTTTATTATTTAATATTTCAATTTGTTATACATTGTGATATTTTTGCATGATTGATTTATTCTCTGATTTATGTTCTTCTAATGTAGAATTGTCACAAATTTCTTTGGAGCCTAGATTACCTGAAGTTTGATGACTTTCATGATTTACCAGACTCCATCAGCAGGCAGCAACAAGTCAGCAACAAACACTCCGGTTTAATTTACCAGGCTACTTTTCATGACTGTTTTTTTCTTGTAGAATTAACAATCAAATTATGCTAGTCAATTGTAATATTTGGACTCTTTATTTTTATATTATTTCGGGTAATTCAAAATTTTCGGGCCGGATATTATCGGGTTATTAAAATGTTGGGTTCGAGCTGGATTAGTTCGGGTTATTAAAATTTCGGGCTCGGGCCGAAAAATTTCGGGTTATTAAAATTTCGGGCTCCGGCCGGGTAATTTTAATTTTGGTTCGGGCTGAAAAATTCAGGATATAAAATTTCGGTTGGTAGGGTAACTTTAATTTTGTTCTATTTAAAATTTTGGGTTATTAAAATTTCGTTCGGCGGTAAAATAAAAAATTAGTAATTGGTAGGGCTTAACAAAGGAAAATTTGGTCGAATTACAGAATGCTCACCTAGTTATGAATACCATACCGGGCTTGATATCGGATTGAATTTCGAACGCAATCAGCATCTGCACTCTGGAAGACTGGGATCTGCTTTCGAGAAATTTTTAATTTTATAAAATAGTCCACGAAATTTTTAAAATTGCAAAATAGTCCATAATAGTATATTATACAGTTGTACTATATACTTTACTAGTTCTTCGTTTACATTATCCATGCTTTCAAAAATCTTAATAGTAAATAATAATGACAATTAATATGAAATAAGTCAATAACAATAATTTTAAATATTTTACATATAAATAATAACCACAATTAATATAAACAAAGACAATCATCATCATTTCATCATACACACATCAAATTAAGAATAACACAAAGTATTTAAAATATTACAAATTACAATCATACAATTTTATCATTTTAATAACAGTTTGTTTGAAAACTTTTGAATTGAATTCAATTATATTAATGAGATTGAATTGAATTCAATTTATCTTATTTGAAACAAATCCATAAATATTATAATTGAATTCAATTACACCGCTTGGAACAAATCCAATAAGATTATAATTGAATTCAATTATTTCATATGACACATTTATCCTTGACTAAAAATAATATTATTAACTACTCCTACTATCCAAAATAAAAGTCGTTTTAGATAGATTTTAATTATTGAAAATAAGTGTCTTGACTTTGTATGCATGTTTATAATTTTACTTCAAAAGTACTCTTTAATAATAATAATAATAATAATAATAATAATAATAATTATTATTATTATTATTATTATTATTATATTATTATTATTATTATTATTATTATTATTATAAATCCATAAATAAATAATTACATAAATAACAACAATTAATAATAATATCAATTTAATAATATTATGAATAATAATAGACATTTTATTTCAAATTATACATTTATTTATCATAAGTAATATCTTGAATCGAACTACAAATTTATTTATAATACATTTATTTCATTCAATAAATGTGTAAATAATACATTTATTTATAAATTATAATATATTAATATGCCGCGCGAGGGCGAGGGGCTCGCCCTTGAGAGATTGACCAAAATTGGTCCTCGCTAGATTGGCCAAAATTGGCTAGCCTCGCGCGAGGCATATTAATATATTATAATTTATAAATAAATGTATTATTTACACATTTATTGAATGAAATAAATTATAAATGTATTATAAATAAATTTGTAGTTCAGATTCAGATATTACTAATGATAAATAAATGTATAATTTGAAATAAAATTTTATTATTATTCGTAACATTATTAAATTCGATATTATTATTAGCTATTGTTATTTATGTAATTATTTATTTATGGATTTATAATAATAATAATAATAATAATAATAATAATTATTATTATTATTATTATTATTATTATTATTATTATTATTATTATTATTATTTCTATTATTATTATTATTATTATTATTATTATTATTATTATTATGACAATTAATATGAAATAAGTCAATAACAATAATTTTAAATATTTTACATATAAATAATAACCACAATTAATATAAGTAAAGACAATCATCATCATATCATACACACATCAAATTAAGAATAATACAAAGTATTTAAAATATTACAATAATATATTTTGATCATTTTAATAAATAATATTACATCAAAATAGTTTTATAATTTATACACCATTTCATATTTCACAAAACTTTCATAATTTTATTTTCATTTCCTTCCATTTACAACAATTCTCAATTCTAACAATCTCAAAACAATCATAATTCCACTTCTATTTCCATTCATAATATCAATTGAATTTTCATAATTGGCAAATAATGCATGGAACATCTTATACAATTGTTCATACACATATATTCATAACACAATAATCAAGTTCAAAGATTTATTCATAACATGAGATCAAGTTGAATGATATAAATTTTTGAAAATTTTCCTTTTAAACCTTTGATCTTCTTTTATTTTAACAAATCATAATATTATATACACCATTTCATATTTCATTCTTAAATATATATGTTGCTTTAACAACTTTTAATTGACATTAATAAATGTAAGTATAAATAACATTGAAGTATTGAACACAAATAACATTGATGAGTTGATCAAAAGTAATAATGACTACTCTAATATCAAAGGTAATAATAATTTTCCTATAGTGATTTAGATATGATTAAACAAAAGGCCCATCATTTTTCTAAGAATTCTAATCATTTCAAATTCCCAATCTACATACTAAGCTTAGTCTCAATTAGTTCAATTATTGCATACTTATTCTAAAAACAAATTCTTATAATGTTATTTATTTATTTTAGGATGATTATTACTTATTACTTCCAAGTTCTAAGTTTCTAACATTCCAATAAGCTATAAACATATGGATAATTTCACATTTGATTATTAATTTTACATTTAGTTTTAAATAATAATTACTTAATTATTATTATTATTATTGTAAGTATTATTATTATGATTATAAATATTATACATAATTAATTATCTTCTCCTCCTCCTCCTCCTCCTCCTTCTTCTTCTTCTTCATATTATTATTATTATTTTCATTATTATTATCATCATCATCATCAATAAATATTATATAAAATATTAAAATAAATTAAATAAAAATAATTTATTAGTAATAAAATAAAAATAATTTATTTTTAGTTTTATTTAATTTACAATTATTATTAGTAATAAAATATTTATTATTATTTTGAAAACTTTGAAAAAAAAGGGGGAAGGAGAGGTAGGAGGGAGGGAGGGAATTTTTGAAAACTTTTGAAAATTTTGTAAAAAAGTCCCCCAAATTTTTAAAATTTTCGATACCAGCCGGTATTTGACCGGTATTTTGAATACCGGCCGGTACTAACCAGTATTTTTCACCGGTACTACCTATACCCGTACCGGTACGGAACGGAATTCGAAACACTAGTTTGGTACCCAAAATAGTTGTTTGAGACAAGAACTAGTTGTTACAAAGGCTATACACACTACAATGGTTGACCAGTATAGCATATTAGTTGACCATTATGCATTTATAAACATTAGTCTACCAATATATATATTAGTCTACTAATATGGCACATTAGTCAACCAATACATCAACCAATGTTGCTACAAACTCTTAGTACATCAAATTGAATAACTAGCCTATATTAGTCGACTACTAACTCATATAGATCGAATAATCACCCTAAAAACATGATTTTAACAACTTTTAATGCTCAAAATCAATTTTTTTAATCTAAAAGATTATTTGAAAGATTAAAAGGCTTTTGTGTTAAAATCAAAATCTTCAATGCCTCTTAATGAATGTAAAGACTCATGTAATAAAATAAGATGAAATTATTATACATGATGAGCCTTTTGGATCATTAAATTAACAAAATGATCTTACAAATAATAATAAAATATGTGAAATGACCTTGATGAATTTTTATTTCATTTCATCGATTACAAACTTCAACTTCTCTTTATAAACTTTATACTTTTCTTAAGTTTATGGTTTTATTTTATTCTAATATTATTTTCATCAAAATAATAAACACATTAGTAGTAATTATGTTTTATTATCATCAAACATTAATTGGAATCTCCTTTGGTTCAACACCTTGGGTCATAGTTAGTTGTGTATTTTTAAGTGCAACAGACTATAGTTCTTTTCCTTGTGAAAATGTTTTTCACCTCTCTGCAACTTTATGTTGTTAATGATCGTTTGATGGTCAAGAATCTATGATGTAACTCTTTGGTTATTTTCTCTATCTTTTGTAACCATCATCGAAATGTAAACGAGAGGGGGGAGGGATTTGTGAAAACCCATCTAATATCTTTATGTCTAATAACTATCATATCAGACCCATTTTTATTAGAACTAACCCAACAAATTACATGAGCCACTATAGATTATTAAAAAATAATGTAACACTTTGACTTAGTAGCCTAAACATTAAAATTTTCACAGTTACATCGAAACCTAAGTTTACTAATGTTGGGACCCGATCCCGAGACCGGACTCCAACTGGAAAATGGAGAATGGAAATCGAAAACAAAAGAATCAGAAGCAGAAATCATAAGGCGAAAGCAACGAATACGAATTGAAAATGAGTCGAATACGAATATAATCGAAATTCGAATCGAATTTAAAAGCGGAAATGTAAACATATCGGAAGCAAAATCCAAAAGCGGAAACATAAGAATGAGAATCGCAAATGTATCCGTATCAGAAAGAAAAAACGAATCATATCTAATCAAAGCAAACAAAGGGTTTAATCGGAAACGAAGCATACAAACGAACGGATCAATCAAATCATAAAGCGGAACGAAGATTTAACAAAGCGGATCCGACATCCGAAAACAAAGAACAGAGAAAAACGATCGCGTTGGAAACTCTAAGACTAATCCAATACGAATCGGTGTAAATTTTTTTCTTTCTTTCTTATTCATGTTATTCATCTTTCATTACTAATCGCAAAACTCATACAAAGCAATACACTTTTTCCATTTGGAACTTATCAATTCCAAACCTTAAACAAAAAACTCAAATCATATAATCTTCTTATACAATCATACATATCCCAAAATCACATCTTTTAACCCAAGTCTTATTTGACTTTTTCAAAAATTCAGTAGCATAACGACTGCATTTTATAAAACCCAAAACCTGCAAAAGGTAAATAAACACTTCTATAATTCCCAAACAATTCCCATAATCATCGGACTCTCCCTTCCGGAATCTCAGCATATGTAAACACAAGTCTAAACCTAACGCTTCAAAATCCTCAATCATAATCAGAACAATTCCATAACTCAATTCAATATACCAAACATAATCCAATCCAATCTCAAACCAATCATATCATATCATATACTTATACTATCATAAGTCATATTCCATAACCATACAAATGGATACACAATTTTTATAATTCTCCATAATGCATACATATCAATATTAATGGCCTTCCAAGCTATTTACAAAGCCAAATACCATAATCCAAATACATAACATAAGACTAAGCTCCCCCGATTTATACAAAAATACAAAAATCGCAAACATGTCAAACGAACATCTTGTCTCTCGCTCATCCGATCTCCTTCAGGATTACCTGGAGATGGGGATGAAAGGGGGGTGAGCTAGACAGCTCGTGGATAATATGTTTATACTATGAACAATAAGTAAAAACCTTGCAAAAACTCTTTTTCCCCTTTATAAAACATTTCTTAACTTGAAATTCATCAATTGCTTATTTTTCAAACTTTTCATATCATTGAAAAACCTTCATAAACAGATCCCAAAATTTTCACGGTTGAAAACTCAATTTCACATTTCATAATTTCTCAAAATATTTCTCAAATCATAAACAAAATTCAAATCATGAATGCATCACATAATGAACAAAAACAAATTCACATAACACTTCAAACGGTTTGGGTCGGTCCAAAATGGAACGTACTGCACATTCCCGCATAGCGGTCCTGTGCAGCTGTGATCAGAATGTACTACACTTTCTCGTATTACGGTTCAGTGTAGCTGTGACTTATGGGAGTCCAAAATCAGAGCTCCAATGCCACTAGCGGGCAGGCGAGTGAAGCCTTTAAAAATGAGATCAGTGCACTGACTCGACTTAAGGGACCTAACCAAACCCATATACATATTCATGCTTGAAAATTCGGTTGCCCGAAGGCACATTTCGGAAACTCATATAATGTCATATCATAGGCAAACATAAATTCGATCACAATTTTCAGCTAAGATTCACATAATATCAAAAACAAAGAATGCAACTTTATAGCAAAATTTCAAATAATTCAACCACAATGCCTAAAAAATATACATATTAAAAGTTCTTAATCAAATAAACACAAAGAATTCAAATGATTATTTCAACTTTATCAAAATCATTCAGAAATCCATTGAATAAAGAAATTGTCTGAAACAATTTTAGTAATTTCTCAAATCATTCGGAAATCATGAATTTAACGATTTATAACTTATTCAAAAATCAAATCAATTCAATCATTTGAAAAACAATAATTTATAAACATTTATACTTTCTTTATTTTTCCAAAACTTATATAAAGCTTATAATTCAAAGTATAATCATATTACCCACCTCGAATCGATGCTAGAAGCTTGTCCCTAGCTTCAATTTGACCATTGCTTCTTTCTTTCTTCCAATTAAAATTTTCCTAAACCAATTTCACCCAAATTCAATATCAATAAAGGCATAATTACTCAAATTAAGCTTAGAAAATACTAATCCCTTATATATTCAAGCTATCTAAATCAAAAACTTCCAAATTCTCCAAATCACAAAAATTAGGCATAAATCCTAATTAATTTCCATCCAAAATTAAACATAACCTAAGGCATAAACATCAAAATTGACTTCATAATTCACATACCCATACTATTTCCAAGGTATCTAAACCAAAAACTTCATGAAAAACTCAAAGGTCAAAATCACCTCTTACCTTATTTCTTCTTCATTTTCGAAATTTATTGGCTTGGAAGGAAGCTCTTGAGCTCTTCTACCTTATTCCTCTAGAATCAAACGAAAATCACTCTTGAAGGCCCATAAAAATCGAGACCTAAGCTTTCCCTCTTCTTCCTTCTTTCACCCGAAACTCACTCTCTCTCTTCTTCTTCTTTTCTTTCTTCCTCTTTTCTAATTTTCGTGGGTCTCTTCTTAAAAATGACCACTCCTTGCTTTTTATGTGTCATATCATTTAATGAGGGCTAAATGACAAAATTGCCCTTCCACTTAAGCCTAAAGTCTTAATTCTTTATGTGATCTTCCACAAATGCCCTTGAACTTGATTTCAATTCAAGATTACTTTAGAACATTATTCTCACTATCAAATTGAAGGAATTTGCTAAAACTTCTTTCTAGAGAAATGTTCATCATTGTCTAAATTTTATAACGCCACCAAAATTATTTAATTTAGATCACTACACCAAAAATTATGCTCTAAACATTTCAGACTGTTCTTATGTTAACACAATTTTCGGTGATTTACTTCCATCCTAAAATTGACATTCTTAAGGACAAAATTGGAATTCTAATCCTTCATAACATTTGTATCCCTATTTTTCTAGTTTAATCTAAATTAAGAATCACCTCATTTGGATGACTAGAGCAAAAGTTATGGCCAAAATACTTTCAGATTTTACTCATCTAAGATTGAACACTAATCCGAACTTCAATTCAGAAATTGAAGGTCTTAGGAGCTAAATTGAAATTCAATTTCTTCATATGACTTGTAGCCCCATGTCTCTATTTTAGTTTTCCTCAAGATTCAGTTCAATTGGATCTCCAAAGATCCCGAATTTCGCAAAAGACTGAACCATGTTCAGAAAATTATCCAACTCACTTTGATTAAATTAATCATCCTTAATTTAATCTCATAAAAAAATACAAATTTCCCCTGAGAATGTAGATAATTGTATTAGGAATCCAACACTTCGAAAACCAAGTCAATCGGATGTCGGACGGAAAAGATATGAGCAAGAGATTGAACAAGGTCGGATGAGGAAGGAAAATAGCAAAATCAGAAGGAAAACAAATCGTTCCGAGTATCATAAGACGTGAGCGTATTTCAAGAAAATTACCTTATTTATTAATGGTTCATCTCTTTTCTCTAATATAAACATGAAGCTCTATGTCTCTTGATCATTTTGAAGAAAGAATCATCCCAATCGGAGCCCTATAGCTCAAGATATGCTTAAAACGCTAAAGCGTGCGCATACTCAAATCATGCTCTTCTAACCAACCTCTCACTTTCTTACAATCAAAATTTTTAATCTCAGAACCAAAAGCTACCAAATTTTATGGAAAGATAAATTCATATCTTAGAAATCTATCGCCTCAAGAATCACTTCATTTCAAGGTCAAACGAGGGAGTTATGCCCAAAAGAGTAAACCATGTTTACACCCGAAATCAATTTAAACCTCTCTCGGAGCGATTGTCATAACTTTCACTACAAATGTTGGATTACTTTCTTTCTTGAACCATTAGAAAGAAGACTTCGAGATCTAAAACTTTCATGAAGACCATAATATCAGATTCAGCCTCTAGAGTGGTCAAAATTATAATTTACTATAGCTAACCCGAGGCTGTCCGTTAAACGGATACGAGCTAAAAACACAATTTTCATCCGAGAATGTCCGTTAAACAGACATCCATGTCCGTTTGACGGACATGCATTGGGCTGAGGGTCCTTTTCGCCAGAGAAGGTCCGTTAAACGAACATACATGTCCGTTTAACGGACATGCGTGACCCAAACCCCTTCCAAACCTCTACAATGATTCCTACCTCCAATCTAACATCATATTCAATCAATATCTTCTTTCAACTCTTCTAGTGCAATTTACTTCATAACAACTTAAACACCAAATTTATCTCATCAAACTCTCAATTCTTTATCTGTTTGGTCCTTTAAAACCTCAAATTTCTAACATTCATCAAAGCTAACACAAACACAAACCTTATGCAACATCATAACTTGTATCATTCATATTTCTTAGCTCCGACATCCTTAAATTACAAACTTTATAGCGTCGGAAAGCAAAAAGGATCATCTACCACTTTTATTAAGACATCTAGGTCAAAACATCATAGATTAAACAGAACACACAATTTTACCCTCATGAAAACTTGAAGTTTATCCAAATCTCAACCTCAATTCATTTGACTTCTCATATTCATCAACACCAAATCCATTCTTTTCTTATAGCATAATAGCATCTATACACAATTCATATACAAAAACATTCAGTTAATTTCAAGTAATAACTCCAAAGTTCCACTTAAAGATCAGGGTCCAACAACTAATTTCCTTTTATACTCCTTATTGGGGGTTTCTTCATTAATTCAATTTTCATCTTAAAAAAAGAACCACATAATATAAGTTTATAATCATAGCCGTTGAAAATGAAGGCTAAATGTAGTCGATTATTATATGAGTCAATTCTATAATTATTAGTTTGTTAATTTTATAGTTATCATGATTAATATAAACTACATTATTGTTTCAAATCAACAAATAATGTTTGAGCCCAAGTATATAACTATTATATGGTAATTTTAGTGATATTATTAACGGATAAAACTTATTTTATAAAATAAAATTTTCTATTTTATGATATTAATGACCAATACCTACTAATCATTGATCACATTTTTTCCCATAATTTTTAACAGTATATAAGAATATTTTAGTTTATAATAATCCACCAAATTAATAACTCTTTTTTCTTTTTATTTGTGGTTTTTGGTGAATACAGATGCATGAGAAAAGTCAACAGTAAACTGATGTTGACCATCTTGATGGTTAAGGGGTTTCAGGACCATGTTGTTGCATCAAAAGCTGGCCTGAGAGCACTGTTGCCCATCTTTTTCCTGTTTTTTTTTGTTTTTATATCGTAAAAGTCAAAAAATTGGCCATGACTAGGAATATAAGACCAATCCCTGAGTGGACAATATATGGTCAGCCTCATTGCTTATCTTATATGCCAACATTTCCGAATGGAGAATTTTTGGAACCCATTTTCTTATTTAAACTTCATAACGTTATTGCTTTCATTACATCGTTGTTTTATCTTCAATCATGCACCTTCTCTTTTGGCTCTATCTTCTTGTTATATCACACTGTCTTTCAATGGCGTATAGTTTAAGAAATGGGCATGTTCCTATTATTACTTTAAGGGAAGAGGTTTTTATATATTTTCTGATGAGTACTCAGAGCAGGTAGAAACTAGCCAAGGATCGATATGCTCCACTTTTTCAGTCTTCTTGTTTCCTTTTCCTTTTCTACCACATGACTTGTGTTGTTTGACATAACAACTTGAATGTCAAAGTATATATAATATGCCAAAATTCTAGTTCAATTTACGTAAGGTGCTGTGCAGACATATCTTTGAGCAAGCAGATATGTTCGAATGAGAATGCTTCGGAATTGTTTGGAACGCACTGAATTGGTACGCCGCGGAGAAAGAGTGGCAAGCATAGAGAGATACAAGCACTTTGGCCAACGTTTGCTCGTTCCCACAGAAAGAATGAATCATCATTGGCCTGTTGAAAGCCAAATTGTTCATTATTATGTATATTTTATAATGTATCCTATACATATTTAAAAAGTATCGATCATAGTTTTTAATTTAAAAATAAATTCATGTAACAGAAGATTTCAAAGATTGGAATAATCTATTTTAAAATTTTCTTATTATAATAATCTTTATTTTCTCAATCGTTCTACTTTATTTTTATTTTAATTGCCTACTTTTTATTATTGTGTTTTCATTGTAGAAATATTTTAATTGAAGTTAATTTAATTATTTTAAGAACCAAAATTATAAATAAGATAAGGAGAAAGATTAGTAAAATTTATTGTTTTATTAGACTTATTAAAACAATTTACTTCAAATTTTAATAAAGATTAGAAGAGGACAAATTAGAGTAAAGAAACTATACTAAATAGTCATCTTAAATAATATGTTTATAAATCTAATTTAATTTAATATTTTATATAATGATGTTTTATAAAATTTTCTTGTATTGTAATAGTATGATTTAGGCGATATTAAAATTTTGTTTAAATATGTGAACTGCAAAATCAACTTATTGTTTATATTTATATTTATAGTTTTATTTTAAAATTTAGCAAAAAATCTTGTTTGTTTGAGTCTATGACTTCTATTTTTCGTTTTTTTCAGTTTTCACAAATTATGAAAACCATAAAAGTGATTTTTATTTTTGATAATATATTTTATTATCAAGTAAATATCTATTATTTAGTTATTTAATATTAATAATAATTACAAACAATTTAATTCAATATTATATTTGATTATTTAATATCAATTAATAATAATTTAATTTAATAATTTAATTCAGTTTTTCATAATTATTTTAAATATTAAATATAATAAATAAATTTTCATTTATTAATTATTAATAAATATAATTTAAATTTAAAATATCTTCAAAAATGTTTTTAAATAAAATTAGTGTAATAATTAAAATATATAAAATAAATATTATTTTATAAATAAATATTTAATTATTTATTTTAATAAAATATTATAATTTCATATTAGACTAAAATAAAATTATTTAATTAATTTATAAAATAATTTACACTTAAGTTTTATATAATATATAATCATTAGACATTAAGATTCAAACAAATTTTTTATTTGAAGCAAGAAAATACTAAAAAAGAAAATAGAAGTAAAATGAAATGACCACAAATTTAAATTTATAAAAATGTTATTGAAAATTTAAAATAATTTAAGGTTGATGATGAGTGGACAATGGTCCAGGTGGCGAGAATTTTTAAAAATCTTGTCTTTGCTAAGTTCCTGAAAAGCTAAGCAAAGGTGAAAAGATGATAAAAAGGCTACCACTAAATGTCAAGACAAACACAATTTCCCATGACCCTAAACTTTTTTGTCCTTATATGTTTGGTTCTTCTTTCCATAGGAATTCATTCAACATTATTGATGGTTAATATGATTGATCAAGAAGTTCTTGATATGATGATACCAAACCTCACATGGTTTTGGCTCTATCATGGGTTTTTAATAACAATAATAACTTGGTTTTTACTGTGAAATTCCTTGTGGTTGTTTTGGTATTCTTGTTTTGTTTCAGTATTTTATTCTGTATTAGGTGGTTTAGGTTGAAGGATGATCAACTCTTGGTGCAAACAGTGCTAAAAGGATGTGAATACATTTTCCTGTCAAGAAAGTTCTGAATATCTTTTGACGTCTATCTAACCACTACTCACCAATGCACTCAAGAACTCCCGCATGCTTTATACAACTTGTAGGTTCAGAAGAACAGCCAAGAAGGATATGGTAAAGGAGAAAAACTCACAAACTTCCACTAGTTTTCCTTCGTTTTTCTGTTTCTTGCCTTTTCTTCCTATCCTCATTGTTGACTACACCAAACGATTTTGAATAAGATAATGGCTCTATACCAATTAAAGTTGACACTGGTGGATGCTAAATGACTCATCTCTTGAAAAGTCCTCTTGAACATAATCTTTTGGGACGATTCTGATGGAATATTTGCTGGACTAAGAGCACAACATGTACAGCAGACCAATACAGTCCTCATCTTGTGTTAAAACAACACATCTGGAGACCATAATACTGTACAGGTTCACAAGTATTTACCTTGTATTCCTACGCACAAGTGGGTATCGACGTATTCTCAACCTTTTGTTCTTTATTCAACAATGCCCATCACTCTACCTTATCTAACTAAAGTTCTCCGTCTCACAAGCTACTGAAAATATATATTTTGAGTATTGCATCGTTGTGTTGATAGAAGTTAAAAGAAAGACGTAACCTTAGCTTTAGCAAACCTTTATTTGGAAAAGGTGAAGAATCTGAGATTTATCAAATATAATATTAGGTTGAAAAGCTTAATTACTTTTCATGTATTCCTCTTTTAAATTTCTCTTCAAATGACTGGACAGACCTTCTTCAACTGATAACTATATAAGCTTGTAAGTTTTCATTCGGCAGCTTACACCTTTGTCTCCGTCTTACTGTTTTCGCCTGAATTCCTTTGATCCATCTATCATTCTCTTGCCTAAGCCTTCCCTGGTTCCGTTCTATTGATACTCTCTTGCTTTCTCTTTCTTTTTTTATTGAGCCCTGCAAGTAGAGTGCAATGTATTGAAACTAGTATCTGATATTATCATTTGGGATACATCTCTGTGATACATCTTGCAATGGGTGGCACTCGATTATCTCATTTGCTGTCGGTCATGGTGGTCCTTCACGTCGTTCTTACTGCTGCTCTAATTGATCGAGATAATTTAACAGACTCCTCTTTGCTTTTGAGAATCAAATCAGATCTAGTTGATCCTAATGGTGTTCTTGATTACTGGTCTCCAAGTGCTCATATATGCAGCTGGTATGGACTTACATGTTCAGATGATAAAAGACATGTTGTTGGACTAAATCTGTCAGGCTCAGGACTGTCAGGACTCATTTCTCGTGAGCTTTGGTATCTTGTATCGCTTCAAATACTCGATTTGTCTTCAAATTTTCTCAGTGGATCAATCCCTCCTGACTTGGGAATGCTTCAAAATTTGAGGACACTCCTCTTGTATTCAAACTATCTCTCTGGTAAGATTCCTGAAGAGATAGGCCTTTTGAAGAACTTGCAAATTCTTAGAATTGGAAACAACATGTTATCAGGTGAAATTACACCAAGCATTGGTAACTTGACTGAGCTGAGAGTACTGGGTCTTGCGTACTGCCAATTTAATGGAAGTATACCACCTTCATTTGGAAACTTGAAGTACCTGACGTCTCTAGACTTGCAGCAGAATTATCTTAATGGCCTTCTGCCAGAAGCAATTCAGGGTTGTGCAAAACTTGAAAATTTTGCAGCATCAAACAACAGGTTGGAAGGAGCTATACCTGCTTCAATTGGAAATCTTAGATCATTAAGGATAATCAACTTGGCTAACAATAGCCTTTCAGGCTCGATTCCTGTTGAATTAAGTCACCTCTCCAACTTGAAGCACTTGAATCTACTTGGGAATAGATTAAGTGGGGAAATCCCTTGGGAGTTTAATCATTTGGTTGAGCTTGAAATGCTGGATTTATCATTAAATAAGATCTCGGGAACAATAAGCCTCTTGAATTCCCAATTAAAGAATCTCCAGACTTTGGTTTTGTCTGACAATGCTTTCACAGGTAGCATTCCAAGTAACTTCTGCCTCGAGAGTTCTTATCTGCAACAACTTTTCATAGCTCGAAACCATCTATCCGGAAAATTCCCTCTGGAGATACTGAATTGCACCTCACTTCGACAACTAGACCTTTCTGATAACAACTTTGAAGGGGAGCTTCCGTCTTGCCTTGAACAACTGGAGAATCTCACAGATCTTCTGCTCAACAATAACAGCTTTAGTGGAAATTTAGCTCCTGAAATTGGAAACATAAGTAAATTGCAGAATCTTTATCTGTTTGACAACATGATCACGGGGCCAATTCCATTCGAAATTGGTAAGTTACAGAAGTTGAGCAGCATCTATCTTTATGATAACCAGATGTCAGGACTGATACCAAGAGAGCTAACAAATTGTACAAGCTTAACAGCAATTGATTTCTTTGGAAACCATTTTACTGGAGACATCCCTGAAACTATTGGGAAGCTCAAGAATCTAAATGTGCTTCAGCTGAGACAGAATGAATTATCGGGTCCAATCCCACCAAGCCTTGGTCACTGCAAAAGTCTTCAGATATTGGCCTTGGCAGATAACAAGCTGACGGGAACATTGCCACCAACATTTAGATTCCTTTCGCAACTCTACAAAGTTACCCTTTACAACAATTCCTTTGAAGGCCCTCTTCCTGAAACTCTCTTTCTTCTCAAAAAGCTAAAAATCATCAATTTTTCTCACAATAGGTTTGGTGGAAGTATTTCTCCTCTTCTTGGTTCTAATTTGTTAACTGCCTTGGACTTGACCAACAATAGCTTCTCCGGCGCCATCCCTGCTCGTCTAGCAATGTCAAAAAATCTAACCCGCCTTCGACTTGGGCACAATCATCTTACTGGAAACATTCCTTATGAGTTTGGTCAGCTTATGGATCTCAATTTTCTCGATTTATCTTTCAATAACCTCACAGGAGAAGTAGCACATGGACTTGCAAGTTGCAAGAAACTTCAACATCTGCTACTTAACAATAATCAACTTTCAGGTACAATTCCTTCTTGGTTAGGTGACTTGGAAGAACTTGGAGAGCTAGATTTTTCGTCCAATAACTTTCATGGGAACATACCGTCAGAGTTTGGAAAATGCACTAAATTGCTCAAGCTTTCTCTTTATAGCAATAATCTTTCAGGAAAGATACCAGAGGAAATAGGTAATCTTACTTCTCTGAATGTCCTTGACCTGCAAAGAAACAATCTTTCAGGCTTCATTCCTCCCACAATACAGGACTGCAAGAAACTCTTCGAACTGAGGCTCTCTGAGAACTTCCTGACCGGTGCTATACCACCCGAGGTAGGAAGGCTCACCGAGCTGCAAGTAATCCTTGATCTCAGCAACAATTCTCTTTCTGGTCAGATTCCTTCTTCTCTTGGAAATCTCTTGAAGTTAGAGAGATTGAACCTCTCATTCAATCACCTTCATGGACAAGTACCCGCTTCACTAGTAAAACTGACGAGTCTCCACAGGCTAAACCTGTCAAATAATGATCTTGAAGGCCAACTTCCTTCCACTTTCTCAAGATTCCCACTTAGCTCCTTCGTGGGCAATGATAAGCTTTGTGGTCCACCAATGCTATCGTGCTTGGACTCACAAGGACAAGACAGAAGGAAGCTTTCCAACACTGCTGTTACATGTATTATAGTAGCCATTGTTTCTACCTCTACCGTGATATGTTTTGTATTGATCTATATAATGATCCGAATGTGGTGCAATTGGAGAAGAGTTCACATATCGAGCTTGGAAAGTAAGGGAAGTGATCAACATAGAGTTATAGAAGAAGATTCATGGGAGGCTTATGATCAGGGGAAGAGAAGGAATGTTGATGAGTATTGGAAAATGAACTCCACGGAACTCTTTCATGCACAAGATAACAAATTTGCAGAGCATACTGCCTATCCTTTGCCTGGTTGGATGCAGAAAGCTTGAAACGATCCTTTTTTTTTTTGAAGAAAAATATTCATATTTCACTTCAATTTAAATGTTCTATCCCAAAAATTATCTCTTTGTTGCATTGTAGAGCCATTTTCTGTGTACAATTCTTTCTTCTGAAAGCGTTGATGGGAACTACATGTTATTTGAATCGAAGTTGCAGTTAGTTACTAGGCGGTGTTGTCGTAAATGGATGTTTCATTCCAGACGTAAACGACCCTTAGTTTAGAATTGCACCGAATTGCACCAAATATGCATTTGCACGAACATATGAGAAAATTTAAGTTTCAAAAATATAGTGTAGCTCTGAAATGCTTTACACGTTAGTAGATACGTAAGGAAAGATGTTTTAATATATATTTATATATGATATTAATTTATTAGGATGAATTTGTAATAAATCTTTAATTTTAATGATAAGTAAAAATATCTGTGTAAATGTTGAAGAAGAACGTATATCAAAAACAAAATTTTTAAAATTAAATAAAACTAATGTATAATTAATCACCAAAAATTATAATGTTAGAGAGCGCACTTTCTCTCTACATTGACTCATTATTGTTAGCTCAAGGTTTATGATTAACGATTTTGACGATAGTTGTATAATATTCAAAATTCAAATTGAATTTTTTGTCCTTGTATAAGCAACGATATACTTTTTAAAAGGAAATAAAATCATGAAATAATTGCGTTCATTTTTGCAGGAATTTTTTTTTATAAACTTACCTTTTTAGAAATAATTTCATGACATCCAGAAGGATCATATTAATTCGAATAATCAGCTTCGAAAGACTTGATAGAATGTTCTTTTTAAAGTCTAAAAGATTTCAGCAGAGATGGTTTTAAAGATTAAGCAATGGTTAGTTGAAGAAAATATCTACTTAAGGAAGAGTCACTGCTTTTGCAAAAACATATCAGACTCTTGAATTGCACCAACATCATCAATACTCTTGAAAGTCATATTTTTATCTAATCTTTTGTGCTTTAAAAAGTCAAAATACTTTTTGAGAAAGATCATTGAAGCTCATATCAAACAAATTATATTTTTATCTGTTGAGAGCTTGTAGAGGCTAGTTAAGTACTACTAGTTTGAAAGATTGGAGAATCTTGAAAAATATGTACTCGTGAGATTAAAGAGACTCGTCAAATTACTACTTGAGATTTTAGTAAAACATTCAAGTTGGATAGCTAGGGATTGAACGTAGGCTTGGATTATAAGCTGAATCAATATAAATTGACTGCGTCATTCCTCCCTCTCTTTAACTTTTAAATTTTCCTACTATATTGTTTGTATTTTCATTTTTGCAAGAGGCTCATTCACTTTTATAATAGGCTCATTCTGCTTTTCAAGTTGCAAGAGGTTCGTTTTAGTTTTAACAGGCTTCTTATGTTTTAAATTATTTTACCATGATTTATCGTTTAGCACGCTCTTATCATTTAGGAGGCTCCAATCATATACAGGCTCCTGTCGTTTAATAGGCTTTTATCATATGACAGACTCCTATTGTTTTAAGTTTTAACAGGCCCCTGTCTTTATACGAATTGAAAACAAATTGAAAAAAATTTCAAATCACACACAATTCACCCTCTTCTTACGTGTATTTGATTTGTCATTTAGTATCAGAGCGAGGTTTCACATTTATTATGTTTTACAGCACGTGATAAATCATGATCAATAATTTGAGAAGCTTTGAAGGACAATCTATCTCAAAGCCTCTTTACTTTAATGGAAACTACTACTCATACTAAAAAGAGAAAATGACAATCTATCTCTGATCTGTAGATATTAAAGTCTGGCAAGCCATCAGAGTTGGAGCTACACTTCTCGCTACAGAAAACTTAGAAATATGGCCTGATGTTGATAGAATAAATGCGCAGCTAAACACTAAAACAAACATCATTTGATTTGTGCACTATCTCTAAAAGAATATGAGAAGATATTCTACTACTCTTGTTGGACCCCGAACTTTTCTTAAAATTTTGAAGTATAAATTGACATAAAATGGGGAATTTGTGGTGACTTATTCAAGTACAAAGAAAAAGAATATGTATGAAGTGGAATGATTGTGTTTGATGTTTTAATTGAGCCATGCTAATTGGAGCAAATTGGCATGATATGTTTGAGGATAATGCATGAAAAGAGTGTTTTTGTATATGGATGCGTTGTGAGTGTTTTTGAGTTAAAGGAAATTAATGTGAAAAGATTTATTTTTGGTTTTGGATGACTTGAGTTTTGAGTAAATGTGCATGTGCTATGAAATTAAGAGTGAACAATTTAATTTAAATGGAAGTTGAAAAAAACAAGAAATAAATAGTGAAAGTGTGAGATTTTGGAGAATTGTAAGTTTGAAATTATTTGGGATGAATAGTAGCTGGGTTGACTTTTTGACCTGAAATCTTTGTAAATTTTTATGGGTTGATTTAGGCTTAATGTGAGAAAATGATCTTCATGAAAGTTGTAGCTTGTCTTTCAATCTTTCCAACGCTATAGAGTATGCAATTTTTGGATGTGAGAATTAAAAGATGTGAATGTTGGAAGTTTGGGATTTTGTTTAGATGATTTTTTAACAGGGAAGAAACTTTGACTAAAAAATTGACTTAGCTAGAGGTTGAAATTGCTTTGAAGTTCTTCATGAAAGTTTTAGATTATGTTTTGATCTTTCCATTGATATAAAGTATGGAAATTTTGGGCTATGAAATAGGAAGTTATGATTTTTACAAGTTGTTGTTACTGTTTGGGAAGAGTATTAGTAGACAGGAACTTTGATTTTTATGTCCAAATTGATTTTTATGTCCTTCATGAAAGTTTTAGGTTGTTTTGGATCTTTGCATTGATATAAAATATGTCATGTTTGGACCTTGGAGTTGAAAGATAGAAATTTTAGAAGTTGAGTTACTGTTTTGGGATGACAAGTAGGGGCAGTAACGTGGATTGAGATTTTGAACCCATTAGAGACGAAATTGGTTTTTGAGTTCTACATGGAAGTTGTAGAGCTTTCTTTCAGATTTCTATTGATATCAAATTTGTAAAATTAGGAGTTTTAAATCAAAATTTATGGAGGTTTGAAGTTGGGATGTCAGTGGAAGAGATAAAGTAGAGTTGCACCGTCGTGCATAAGCACGATGGTGAGTTTTGAAGTTAGCAAATTTGCACCCTCGTGCTTTTGTTGGACCAATGGTGGTTGACAAATTAATTCCACTTATGTTTTGATAATAATAAAATGTATAGAATTGTTTAAGAAATTGTTTCAGGTATTTTGGATTGATATTCAACAAAAGAATTGTGCAAATCAAGATGAGTTAGTGACAAATCATTGAAGAATCAGATGGGAGTTGTCCTCTAAGTGAAAATGACATAAAACATGAGGTTTGTAGAGAATTTGGTCGGATGTTATCATAGATGGCTAAACAAGTCGACTTATAGGAAACAAGTCGACTTATCGAGGTAAACAAGTCGACTTATAGAAAACAAGTCGACTTATCGAGATAAACAAGTCGACTTATATATAACAAGTCGACTTATTGGAGAGCGGAGATGAATTTTTCGTAAATGGTTGAAACAAGTCGACTTATGAATTCGACAAGTCGACTTATGTATGTAGCAGATCAACTCCAACGGTCCAATTAGCCAAAAATGGAAGGGAGAGAATTAAGCAACGGCTATAACAATCAAGCAACGGCTATATGAGTTCCCAACAGCTATATTTCTTCTTATATAAAGGGTGGATGATTGATGAAGAATATAGAGAAGTGCCATAAGCTCAAATACTCTCATATTGCTTCAAATTGCTCATTATTGCTCTTATATTGTTACAAATTGTTTTGAGCATTTGTTCTTCATTCTTTGTATTGTTTTTATTACAATTTAAGTGACGAGTGAAAAGGTCACGTGAGGTAGGATTTGTGCCGTAAGACAAATCGAGTGTAAAGGTTGCTTGAGCCGAAAATCAAGCGGTGTCGGTAGGATTTGTGCCGGAAGACAAATCGAGTGTAAAGGTAGCTTGAGCCGGAAATCAAACGGGATTGTAAAAAGTTCACACTCAACTACAAAGTGTGCAATAAAGTGATTGGCAAAATCCTAAGTGGGAGCTTAGGTAGAGGACGTAGGTCTTAGCACCTAACCTCTATAAAAACAGTGTTTGATCTTCTTCCTTACACTTTTCAATTAAGTTTATCAAAATTGTTTTTGTGTTTTAACTTCGATTTTCTTGTAGAAATTATCAAAGAGTTTTAAGATCTATTCAACCCCCTTCTAGATCGCTAACAATTGGTATCGAGCGTAAGTATCCGGGATGGCACACAATAAACTAGCGGAAGAAGGTAACAAAATTATCGCCTCCTTTATTTAATGGTACTAACTATTCTTCTTGGAAAAATCCTATGAAGTACCACATCATTAGCGAGGAGTAGAATATTGAAGATAATTATCTTCGGTCCTCAACCACCGTTAAAAGAAAATGGTGAGTTAAAAACGAAGCTGGAGTATGATGATAACGATTGGAGGCAAGCGTACATCAACGCCAAAGCTATGAAGCTGATATATTGTGCATTAACGGTCGAGGAAAGAAACCGGGTAAATTCTTGCACCACTGCCAAGGAAATGTGGGAGAGACTTCGAGTAACTCATGAAGGGACAAATCAAGTACGGGAGACAAAGATCAACATGCTTCTCCATGACTACGAGATGTTCGTCATGAAGGAAGGTGAGTCAATTTCTACAATGCTTGACCGTTTTGCAGAAATCATAAATGAATTAGGCAACCTTGGGAAGCATATGACGGATAGCGAGAAGGTGAAGAAGATTCTTCGTTCACTGCCGAAGGAATGAGATTCTCAAGTCACCGCAATTATGGAGTCAAAGGATCTCAACCATCTGGAATTCAACGCTTTGGTGGGATCACTCATCAACTATGAGATTATTCTCAAATCGAGAGGGGGAAGAGGTAAGCCACAAAAGTCGATTACTTTAAAAGCTAACATCTCTTCTTCTTATGAGAGTGATGAAGAAATAGATGAAGAAGAAGATGATGATGAAGTAGCGATGTATGCTCGAAATCGAGAAAGTTCAAAGGACTTCTCAAAAATAGAAGAAAAGAATTACGTGGTGGAGAAATTGAGGAAAGGAAAAGGTACACCACGGAAAAGAGAAATAAAGGCTATGAGAAAAAAGGAACAATGAAGAATGCTGGAAGTGCGGAAAAGAGGTCACATCGCTAGAGAATGCAAAAGCTCTTCGCCTATTCGAAAAATGACAGTATGACAAAGGAAAGAAGAAAACAAGTCTAGTAGCAACTTGGAGTGATGACGAGGAAGCTTACCAAAGCAACGATGAGAACAACCTAGCTCTCATGGCAAGTAACTCCTTGACTAGCGATGATGAAGATGAGGTAACTTTAACCTATCAAGATCTTAGAGATTCTTTTGATGCTTTGCAAACTGATTTTGAAGAAGCCATTGAGATTAACAAAAAATTAAGAAAGAAAATACGTGAATTGGTTGCTGAAAATAATGCTTTACATGAGACGATTGATGATTTATATTGTCCTAAGGAAGATCATTCTACATGTCTTATTGAAAAGGAAAATCTTATTTGTGAGCTTGAAAGACTTAGAAAAGAGTTTTCTTATGTGGTTGGAAAATTTGGTGGTGGAAATGCAAAATTTGAAGAGTTGTTGTCTTTACAAAGATATACTATTTCTAAACATGGTTTGTGATATGATCCTTTTAATAGAGATTGTTCATTGATTTCTAAATTCACTAAAGATGGACAAGTTGCTAAATGTGCTAGATGTTTGAAAGATGGTCACATAGAACTTGTTTGCAAAAGCACTAGGAGATGTATTAAGGTCAAGAAAATTTGGGTAGAAAAAGGGAATATACCTTCTAATGTGATTTACCTGACTAACCAAAATGGACCCAAGATGGCTTGGGTACCAATGAGAAGAAATGATGCTTCAATTGTAGGTACAAGCAAGGAATGAAAATCAACCAATTGTTGACTAATTGGTGACAAATCTGCAAACAAGTCGAATTATGTCTGCACGGATTCTTATGCTATTTCAAGTGTGTGGTGCTTCTTATGACTTTCTGATATTTGTATTAATTGTTGGATTGTTATGTAATGACTATTCCCTTTATTTGTGTTTGCTGTTTTGTTTGTTTATGGACTGCATTTGCGACTATTTTTTCATTTTTCATATTGGTTTTTAATTATGACAAAAAGGGGGAGTAATATTGAAAATTGATAATTGGTATCTTTTAGTCACCGTCATTTGATTGAGGGGGAGTGTGTTTGATTCGAGACTATTTGTGTTTGATGACTTGTTTCTATATTTAATGTGATTGCGATATTTCATCGATTGTTGATTTGTATTAGTTATTTTGATTATGACAAAAGGGGAGAAAATGAGAAATTGGATTTCCTTTTGTTACTTGATTAAGAGGGAGTTTGTTAAAATTTTAATTGATTTTTCAAGGTTATGATTTATATGATTGAGGGGAGACTTCTAACCAAAATGACAAGGTATAAAACCTTGATCAATGTTTCTTTGTTTTCATTTCTTAAACAATTTCTAAGTATTTTGTCATTATCAAAAGGGGAGATTGTTGGACCAATGGTGGTTGACAAATTAATTCCACTTATGTTTTGATAATAATAAAATGTATAGAATTGTTTAAGAAATTGTTTCAGTATTTTGGATTGATATTCAACAAAAGAATTGTGCAAATCAAGATGAGTTAGTGACAAATCATTGAAGAATCAGATGGAGTTGTCCTCAAGTGAAAATGACATAAAACATGAGGTTTGTAGAGAATTTGGTGGGATGTTATCATAGATGGCTAAACAAGTCGACTTATAGGAAACAAGTCGACTTATCGAGGTAAACAAGTCGACTTATAGGAAACAAGTCGACTTATCGAGATAAACAAGTCGACTTATATATAACAAGTCGACTTATTGGAGAGCGGAGATGAATTTTTCAGTAAATGGTTGAAACAAGTCGACTTATGAATTCGACAAGTCGACTTATGTATGTAGCGATCAACTCCAACGGTCCAATTAGCCAAAATGGAAGGAGAGAATTAAGCAACGGCTATAACAATCAAGCAACGGCTATATGAGTTCCCAACAGCTATATTTCTTCTTATATAAAGGGTGGATGATTGATGAAGAATATAGAGAAGTGCCATAAGCTCAAATACTCTCATATTGCTTCAAATTGCTCATTATTGCTCTTATATTGTTACAAATTGTTTTGAGCATTTGTTCTTCATTCTTTGTATTGTTTTATTACAATTTAAGTGACGAGTGAAAATGTCACGTGAGGTAGGATTTGTGCTTAGTAAGACAAATCGAGTGTAAAGGTTGCTTGAGCGAAAATCAAGCGGTGTCGGTAGGATTTGTGCCGAAGACAAATCGAGTGTAAAGGTAGCTTGAGCCGAAATCAAACGGGATTGTAAAAGTTCACACTCAACTACAAAGTGTGCAATAAAGTGATTGGCAAAATCCTAAGTGGGAGCTTAGGTAGAGGACGTAGGTCTTAGCACCGAACCTCTATAAAAACAGTGTTTGATATTCTTCCTTACACTTTTCAATTAAGTTTATCAAAATTGTTTTTGTGTGTTTTAACTTCTGATTTTCTTGTAGAAATTATCAAAGAGTTTTAAGATCTATTCAACCCCCCTTCTAGATCGCTAACAACATTGTTTGGTAGGTTGGGAGACCCTCGTGCTCAAGCACGAGGGTGACATTGCTGATGGGTAGGAAAGCACCGTAGTGCTTAAGCATGACGGTGATTTGGTTGGTTTGTCCAAAGGGTTGACTCACCCTAAACAGCCTTCCTTTTTTTGATCATAACTTTTTCTTTCGACATCCGATTGGCCTGATTTTTGAAGCATTAGATTTATAAGACATTATTCTTCCTCTCCATCAAAATTTTTGATTTTTTGAGATAAAATTGAAAAAGAGTTATTGAATCAAAGAGAGAGGATTGGTTAAAGTGTTTGGGTTGGGAAATTTTCTGAACATGGTTTTTAATTTCAATTTAGCTCCTAAGACTTCCAATTTCTGAATTAAAATCGGGTTTAGTGTTCAGTCTTGGATTAGTAAGAGCTGAAAGTATTTTGGTCATAACTTTTTCTCTAGTCATCCAAATGAGGTGATTATTGATTTGGATTAAACTATAGAAATAGGGCTAAAAATATTAGGAAGGATTCGAATTTCAATTTAGTCTTTAAGAATGACAATTTTCGGATGGAAGTAAATCACAGAAAATTGTGTTAACATAAGAATAGTCTGAAATGTTTATAGCATAACTTTTGACGTAGTACACCAAAGTAAATGATTTTAGTGGTGTTATGAAATTAAGACAATGGGGAACATTTCTCTAGAAGGAAGTTTTGGCAAATTCCTTCAATTTGATGGTGAGAAAAATGTCCTAAAGTAAGCTTGAATTAAAATGAGCTTTAGGGGCAAAATTGGAAGGTTACTTAAATTGTTAAGTTGTAAGGTTTTCATGTAGGGGCATTATGGTCAATTTACACTCATTAAATGACATGGCAAAGGGGCTGCCGTTTATAAGGAAAGAAAGGCATGATTTTGAGAAGGAAAGAATAAAAGAAGAAGAAAGAAGATAGCAAGCTTACGGATGGGTGAAAGGGAAAGAGAAAAAGAGAGAGAGTCTAGAATTTTTGATTTTTCCAAGGTTTCTAGCATGATTTTAAGTAGATTCAAGGGGAAAAGTGTGGAAGAAGATGGGAGCCTCCTAAGGAACCAAGGAAATTCGAAAATGGTGGAGGTTGAAGGTAAGAGAAAATTTTGATTTGTTAAAATTTGATGACATTTTGGTTTATTTGGCCTAAGATTGGAGTGAGTTTGTAAATTCTTAAGTTAATTTTAAGGATTTTGTCTATGGTGATGTTTAATTTGGGTGAATTTGGTTTAGGGTATTTTTACTTGGATGAGGGAAAGAAGTAATGGAGAAATTGATGCTTGGGACAAGTTTCTAGCAAGAAAATGAGGTGGGTAATATGTTTATTTTTTGAATTATAAGTTAATTATAAATTTTCAAAAATTCAAGAAGTGAAATGTTTTAAAAAATTATTATTTATGTTTTCAAAAAGTAAAGAAAGGACGAATCTTTTCCAAATGTTTTGGAAAATTTGTTTCAAGTTTTAAATTTTTTGATAAATTAAGAAATTTCGAGATTATGGAAATTAATTACAAAGGTTAGATTTATTATTTCAAGTGATTTGATAAATTGGTAAAATTTTTGGAATTCATTATGCTTGAAGGTTTTGTTACTTATGAAAATTGATACATTTGTTCATTTATTTATTTATGAACGATTTTGATCAATTAGCAAAAGTATTGCATACTTTGTTTATGAATTTTTATGAATCGAATATGTTTTGGAATTGTTATGAAATTGATTGATGAATTGTGGTTTGCTATATGACATGTGTATGGTGAATTGCTAAATGAAAGTATGTGCAATTGTGAATATTAATGTGTCTAGTATGACACGATATGAAAGCAAGTTTTCGAAATGTGCCTTCGGGCAATTCATTTTTCAAGTATAAATTTATGTGTTATGTGGGTTTGGTTAGGTCCCACAAGTTTGAGTCAGTGCACTGTCTCTTTTTAAAGGCTTCTCTTGCCTGCTCGCTAGTGGCACTGGAGCTCCGATTTTGGACTCCCATAAGTTCATGGCTGCAAAGGACCGCTATGCGAAAAAGTGTAATACGTTCTGTTCATGGCTGCACAGGACCGCTATACGGAAATGTGCAGTACGTTCCGTTTTGGACCAACCCAAACCATTCTGATGTGTATGTGTGTTTTTTATTTTGTTTATATTTGTGATGCATACATGTGGTCAATTTGTTCGTGAAATGTGAAGAATTTGAGGATTTGAGAAAAGATCAATTAAGGCTTTTCTGTCGTGAAATTATTGATTTAAAAAGTTTGAAAATGAGCCTTTCATAAAATTTTGAATGTAAAATGTTTATAAATGGCAAATTGCTTGAAAAAATAATTTTTGCTTATTTTTCGATTTATAAACATGTTATTCACGAGCTATAAGCTCATCCCCCTTTCATCCCCATCTCCAGGTATCGAGCAGGAGATCAGATGAAAGAAAGCCAAGGTTTTTGTTCGATTTTGCTTAGTTTGTGTTTTTGTGTATGGCTTGGATTGCCATTAAGGTTTTGTAAGCAATTATTTATGAAATGTATGAATTATGATTTTGTATAAGGACTTGAATGGTAGAGTAGTGTATGATGATTTATGAATTTGTGGATGGTTATGAAATCATTTATTGGATTGATTTATGAATGTGATTTGGATATGTATAGATATGGATGAATATGTATGATGTTGGGATATGAATTGTGATTGTGTATAAATATGATAGGTTTGGGTTTTGGATTGAATTGTGAAATTGTATATGGAATTGAGATATATGATTGTGAATTGAATATGATTGTGTTTTGGATTCCGGACGGGGGTCCGATGATTATGAGTTTTGACTGGGAATTATAGAAGTGAGTTTTAAAACTATTTGCAGGTTTGGGTTTCGTAAAATATAGTCGTTATGCTGTCCAATTTTTTTATGGTAGTATATGGATAAGTGTTATTGGCAAAAGGAGTATAAGAATAAGATATGTATGATTGTTTAAGAAGACTATTATGGATTGAGTTTTGATTGAGGTTATGGAATTGAAAAATTCCAAATTGAAAAAAGTGTATCACTCTGTAAGAGATTGAATGCAAATGAAAGAAAATTTTTTTATACCGATCCGGATAGGTTTAGTCTAAGGATTCCAATGCGATAGTTTAAGATTTCGGATGTCGGATATTTGTTCAGTTCGATAGCATCGTTTGTTTAGTTTGTTTCCGAGCCAATTCGATTCGTTGCGATTTGTTTTCCTCGATCCGATTTCGTATTCGTTTCCTTTATGTTTCCGTTTTTTGGTTTCGATTTATGTTTCCGCTTACGATCAATCCGTTCTGTTATTTGGCTTTTCGTTTGTATTTCCGTTTTTAAGTGGAGTCAAATTATGGAATTTCTGTAGATTCCAAATTCCATCCTTAGGCGTGCCCATGCCTAGTCTCTGAATTCCTTAGGCGTGCCCACGCCTAGTCTCTAAATTTCGACCAGATTGGGAATTCTGGATTTTCTTTCCTTCTTCCGCCCGATTTGTGACCCAATTTGTCTTTTGTTTGCTTCCCTCACTTTGTTTTCCATTATATGTTGTGAGCAAGAGTCTTTGTCATTGCTTTGTTTTCCGTTTTGTTCGGTTGAGGTCTAGTCTCGAGATCGGGTCCCAACAACTCTATAACAAAGAAAATGAAGGATAAACTACGAGTCACCTTTGAAGAAATGAATGAGGTAAAGAAACATAAAACAAACCTTTTAGTGCATCAATAGGAAACTATTGTCATGAAATAGGGAGAAACCATAGATAAATTCTTTGGATGATTCAACAACAACATCACAAGCTTAAAAAACTTGGGAAAGATATATCCCAATAATGAGCTCATAATGAAGATTCTAAGATCACTACTAAAGGAATGGAGACCTATTGTGACAACTTTAGAAATTGCAAAGGATCTAGATACTATTTCACTCTACTGGCTATAAGGAAATCTGATGATTCATGAAACTAAGCTTAGGCTAGATGAATGATCCTCCTGTAGAAAAGGAATGACACTAAAAGTAACTGATGAATCAAATGGTGATGACGGTGCAAATAAGTTACAAATAGATGGAGATGACGAGTTCAACTTCATGATAAAAAAATATGCCCGTTTCTATAAAAAAAAAAGTTGATGAAGAAAAGAGAAGGAAACCAGAAAGCTAGGAACAACAGGTTCCTAGCAAAAGACAGCAGCAACAATAACAATAGACAAAACAATCAAATCATATGCTATCATTACAAGAAGCTTGGACATACAAGACCTTAATGTCCTCTTCTTCAAAAAGACAAGTTAGAGAATAGAAAATCCAGAAAGCAAGTGATGAATACAACTTAGTCAGATGATGATTCTGAAAAATTTGAAGAAGAAGAGCTGGAAGAAGTCAGCAACCTTTATAGCTAAAGCAAGAGACGATGATATATGCTTCAAAATGGAGACAAAAGAAAATCAATGGATAGTTGATAGTGGTTGTTCTAGACGCATGACAGGTGAAAAATCATGATTCAATTACATTGAAAGAAAAGAAAGAGCTAATGGGATCTTTGCTGACAAAAATAAAGCAAAGGTCACTGGAATTGGAGAAATTGCTGATTTTAACTACAACTTCATTAATAATGTCCTTCATGTTGATGGTTTCAAACATAACCTGTTAAGCATAAGTTAGTTATGTGAAAATGGTTATAGAGTCATTTTATTTGCATCTTATTGTGAAATAGTCGATAACCATAATAATAATATTATATTTGTTGATACTAGAAATTAGAACATATACTATGTTCAATTGGAAGACATGTCTTCATAAAGTGTTAAGTGTTTTTTTTCTTTAAAAAAGGATTTGTTTATTTGGCACAAAATATTTGGACATACTAGCATAAGTATTATATCAAAACTCTCTAAGAATGAGTTAGTAAGAGGACTACCTACCCTGAAGTTTGAAAGCAATCAGGTTTGTGAGTCTTGTTTAGAAAAGAAACAAATAAGAGGCAGGTTCCCTCCTAAAAATATTGTGTATACTAAATAATTGCTTGAACTTGTGCATATGGAATTATTTGATCCCACTAGGACTCAAAATTTTGGCAATAAACATTATGGTATTGTTTTAGTTAACGATTATTCCAGATTTACATGATTTACTTCCTATCAAATAAAGATGATATTTTAAAAGTTTTTGAGAAGTTTTGTAGAAAATTTCAGATCGAGAAAGGATACTACATTACTTCAATTCAGAAAGATCATGGAGGAGAATTTGATAACAGAAAGTTTGAAGATTTTTGTGATAATAATGGTATGAATCACAACTTTTCATGCCTTGGGACTCCTCAGCAAAATGGTGACATTGAGAGAAAGAACAGGACCCTAGTTGATATGGCCAGGACAATGTTATGTGAAAGTGGCCTACTTTATAGTTACAGGGCAGAAGCGGTATTATAACACCCCACTCCCGTATGACCCAGACCCAACATTGATAGTGATATCCGAGTCCGTGCCCTGTGAGAGTGACGTGAAACATCACTTAGTCAAATCACAGTGTACTTTTTTTTGAAACAATCATACCCTTTCACTTTATAAACGTTGCGGAACACAATTTACAAAGCAAAACCGGTAGATACATTGACCATGAGGGTCCTCTTATAAATATATAATAATAACACCAAAGTCCTCACACTAATGCAGACACAACTGATCCCGTCCTCATCTGTCACTCTCAAGAGATCACGATACACCCGTTGCCTAACGGGTATTCTTCTGAGTCCTGAAAAATAATTGCAAATTTTGGGTGAGTTTTGCGAACTCAGTGAGTGACCATCATCGATGGTCCGCTCAATCCTGTAACAAAATCAATTTATAACCTATATTCCCATTGTTGTTTATTTGATCTCATTGTTGGAGTTATGTAAATATAGTGCCCTAGAAAGCAAGTGTATTTACATGTAACTTTATCGCCTTCGCCATGCTTTGTAATGAAAATATTTATTATCAATAAAACAAAAGAGTTTGGTTTTATCTGTATGAGCATTATATATCTAGTCATAAGGTACCAAGATTCTTTTGTAAGTAGTATACATATACATAGAGATGTATGGGAAACATGTATATTATTAGAATCAATTAATTGATTCACGCTTGAATAATCAAGTTGGTCGCTTGATTATGGTTTAGACTATAGTGTTGCGATTTATCTCCATATAAGTAAAGGAGTTTACTTGCTTAATGATGAGTTTCATATCATGATAGTAGTTGACTATCGATAATGGCACTATTAAATGAATCTGGAATCAAGAATTTTTTCAAGAATAAAGTGGGTCGTTACTTTAATCTTAAAACATACAACTTAAGCATTCGCTTATTATGAACCATAATCTTGATAAGTGGTGAACTCATATATGTTTCATTATAATTCTTGATATGATCGGAATGGATTTTTACAGAGTATTAATCCAGTGTTTGCATGTTGGAGTTATTAATTGAAACATGTATCAGGAAACATTCACTCAAATAAAGAGTTTATAGTGTTATCATCTCTTCTAGATGTTTTAAGTAGATTTGGTGATTAAACTGGCGTCAGTAGTTTGATGGAATAGTTACCCATCAAGTCTTAACACTGAGATGAGATCTGATGTGTTAATCACCATATAATATAAAATGAGAGATCTAGAAGGAAAAACCAACATAAAGGCAAAACGGTAATTTTACCCTTTGTTGTGCGGATGGATATAATAAGGTTCTAAATAAGGTTTGCAATTGGACATATTCTCACAATATTTAATAATTTAAGAGTTCAACTAATTGTCTTTAGTGGAATGATATTTAGTTAATAAGCTAGAATTAATTCCAATGAGATTGAATTAATTCTAGGCTTATTGGAGCTTGAATTATCAAAGTCCAAAAAGATTCCCCACTTGGCTTTAAGGAAGGTTATCAAGCTAAGTAAGAAATATAAATGAAGGTTAATTAGAAGCCCATAATTGAATCTTTGGCTTGGTCTAATTAAAGAAGCCTAAATGTACATCTAGTAATGGGCTTGGTTTTTGGTTTTTGATTTAATGTAATTAATTAGATTAATTATATTAAAACAATTTTTTTAAAGAAGAAGATAGCAATTTCGGTTATTCCTAGGTTAAATGTGTAACCACACATTTGACATTAAAATGCTAAATAAAGATGGTCTTTATTATGGTTAATCATCATTAAATGGAGTTATGAATTTACCATTAAATGGTTTAATGATTGTCTTTTAATGTTGGCTTGTAACCTATATGCATTCATTAGATTAAAGATGAAAGATGTACATTAGATGTACCATCTTCCTTGTTTCTTCTTGGCAAAACTGAAATTGGGTATTGAATTTTAGGTTATGGTCTTTTCAAATAGCCATCATAAAGATAAATGAATATAATCTCATTTGTTGGCTATTTTATGAGTGATTAATGAAAGAAGTGATGCATTTGATGTTTCTCTCTCCTTCCATCCATGCATATACGAAATTGTTAGGCAAGAAAGAGTTCTAGCATGTTCTTTACACCTTCTCTCCATTCATGAAAGAGAGAATCGAAAATACCAATTGAAAGAGTTTCAATTTTGCTTCTTCTTCTTCTAAGAAAATCTCCTCCAAACATTTCTTCTCCTTTCCCACCAAAGGATTTTGTTAACCTAATTGTCCTTAAAGAACAGGTGGTAAATCTAATTGGTTGAGGATACTACAACAAGGAGAAAGTAGATTGCTAAAGGAAAAGAGTCAAAGGCAAAGGATTTGGATACACGAAGAAGGAGAGGATAGCGCAGCGACGATTTAAAGCTGTAGCAAAGGAGTCGGTAATATTCCTGATCTTGTTTATATTTTATTATCCTTATACCATATCATGTATGGATTGTCATGTTGATTTGTATTTGTTGCTTCAGCTACAAGTAATGATTTCTTAAAAGTTTTGAAATCTACTGTTTTTTCAAACAAAGCATGTTTTCTTTTTTCGATCCAACAATTGGTATCAGAGCTAGTTTCTAATGCATGATTTCGGTTCCTATATATTGGATGCATGGGTTGGCAATCTTTTTGTGTATGTTGCACATTTTTATGTGATAGAAATATACATGGTGTATGTTTTCTCTTTTGATTGTCCACAGAAGTTAAATTTACCTTGTAAGATTTCTTCATTGGTTGTAATAAGGAGGGTGGTCTATCATCACCATGTTTCCTCCTTGGTTTATTTTTTCTATTTTCTTTGATTTTGTAATGTACAAATTGATGTAATGATGATGATGGAGCAGCCATAGATTGAAGAAATGGAAAGGTAAAAATTTTGGTGTATCCTTTTGTGTATTGGCATAAGTTTTGTGAAAACATAGTTGCTGAAATTTTGTTTCAATGGATCACTTTTCGGTTTTAATGAAAACTAGTGTTGGAATTTTTTTTCAAAACAAAGATTTGGTTTTCTAAAAATCTGCTGCTGGAATTTTATTTTTCAAAGTGACAAAATTCGATTTTCATATATGCCATTACATTTTGTTTACCGAATGGGCCGGATAATGTTTGTGAAGAGTTCGAAGCGGAAGATCCAAGTCCAAGAAGAATACTTTGGGCCTAAAAGGCTTGTAATTATTTAATTTTTCTAGGATGGACAATCAAAAGTGTCTTTATTAGTTCATGTGATGAATGGAGAAATGAATGCTTATAATATGTGATATTATATGATTGCATGTAATTTAAAAAGTTCCAACCCTAGGCTTTGCCATGCATTCATTATGTATAAGATATATAATGAAACAATATATGATGGATAATAAATTGTATCTAGACAAGATGGTATTTAAAACTTAAAGCCCAAAAAGATTGAGTGGGAGAGGATGCTCCTGTGAGAGTCCACGGTCTTCAAATGATGGCCCGTTTGCATGTGGTTAAGTGTTACTCACCATCGGAGGGCATGGATCCTAGATCTTGCATGGTTTGGGTCTCCTTAAGGATAAGTCGATTTAATGATAGCAAATGTGACCTCCCACCGAGGCATGGTTTGTAGGTATCTTTAGTGAATGAATCAAATGGTTAAACTCTCAACATTTTTTATCAATAAACTGCCCACTGTAGCTCTGTTGGTAAAAGTATGGACTAAAAAAATTGGGCATGAGATGCTTGGTAGTTTTTGAGTGGGAGGGTCCTAGTTTTTCTTTTAATGGATAAGATGGCCCACCGTCACTTAGTCTGTTATAGATAATAAAAATAACCGTCGTATAATGTTTTAATTTTTTAACTTTTGTTAAATCTATCATCATGCATACATGCATCATGATTTTATACAAAGTTCCATAAATTGTTGATTAGTATGCTCATGTTTTAATAATTTATATTTTCAGACATAATCAACCACAAAATGAATCCACTCACCCTGCTCTTGACTAATAACAAATTGGAAAACGGAGACAATTTTAATGAATGGAGATGTAACCTTGACTTTGTTCTTCAATATGAACGTATTTCATGGGCGTTAACTGAAAATGAGCCTACACCTCCAAGTGGAGATTCAACTCCTAAACAAGTCCAACAACATGAGCGTTGACAGAATGTTGACAAGACGACTAAGTGTTATATTCTGGCTTCTGTCAACGGCATGTTGCAAAAGCAAATTGCTTGTATGAAAACTGCTAGTGCAATAGTCCATCACCTACATGAGATGTTTGGTGTGAGGACTAGGTCTGCAAGAGTGAAAGCTATCCAAACCTTTCATAATCTCAGACAGAAATTTGGTGAACCGGTGCGGGATTACATGATGAAGGTAATCTCTGCGGTCACTGAGGCTGAGATGCTTAGGGCGGATATGGATGCGGACACGCAGATGATTATGATCATCAATAGCTTAAACTCTTCTTTTCAGCAGTTTAAGTTGGACTATGAGCTCAACAGCAAGGATTACACCTTGGGTGAGTTGATGAATACCCTCTAGAGCACGGAGGAGATATTGAATATTAAGGATCATGGGCCAGAAGCTAATGTAGCTTCTTCTTCTAAGCCCAAGGGTAAGGGCAAGGAAAAGAAGAAGAGTCCAACAAAAAAGAAGGCCCAAACAGGGGTCAAGGCCAAATCTATGAAAAAGAAGGCTAAAGAGAACATCAAAGGAAAGTGTTTCCACTGTGATGAGATGGGCCACTAGAAAAGAAACTGTCCAGTCTACTTAGAGTCCCTCAAAAGTAAACAAGGTATGGGCTTCCTAAGTTTGTTAGGAACTAGAAATGTGGCAGATTTATCTACTTATTGGATATTAGATTCAGGAGCCACTAACCATGTTTGTAATTCTTTGCAGGGGTTCCAGCAAAGGAAAAGACTACCTAAAGGCTAGTTTCAAGTCAAGATAGTAGATGGTTCCTATGTTTCAGCATAATCAGTGGGAGTAGTTATCTTGGACTTTCCTAGTGGTCATAGGTTATATTTGGAGGATGTTTATTACATGCCAATGATTGTAAGGAACATGATTTCTGTTTTTTGTCTAATAAAATATGGTTATTCCTTATATTTTGAAAAGGTTTTTTCAATATATGAGAATGAGGATTTTATTTGTGATGCGATAACTAAACAAGGATTGTTTTTTATAGAACCTATGAAAGGCTCACTAAATACCACAGAATTGATAAAACCAAGACAATCCAAAATCTCTAGCATTAATTCAAAGTATCTGTGGCACTTAAGAATGGGTCATATCAATAAAAAAAGACTTGACAGGTTGGTAAAGGATGGGATCCTTATGGGCTTGAATAATGATCCATTACCCACTTGTGAATCTTGTATTGAAGTAAAAATGACCAAAGCCTCATTTCCTTCTAAAGGAAACATATTTGAATCCATATTGGACCTGGTACATATTGATATGTGTGGACCCATAAATGTACAAGCTAGAAGAGGTTATGAATATTTCATAATTTTTATAGATGATTACTCAAGACATGGCTATTTGTATTTGATGCATAAAAAGAGTGAATCCTTTGATAAGTTCAAAGAATTCAAAGCTGAAGCTAAGAAGCAACTTGGCAAGCTATTAAAATAGTTTTGATCAAATCGAGGTGGTGAGTATTTATCTGGAGAGTTCCAGCAAAATTTAATTGACAATGGAATTGTTTCTAATTTGTCAACCCCTCGTACACCTCAACAGAATGGTGTAGCAGAGAGGAGAAATAGAACTCTATTGAAAATGGTAAGATTAATGATGTCCTATGCTAGCCTTCCAGAATCGTTCTGGAGATATGCCATACAAACGACAACATATCTTCTTAACTTTGCTCCGTCCAAATCGGTGCCTAAAATACCTAGGGAGTTGTGGACTGGCCGAGTACCTTCATTAAGGCATTTGAGGACTTGGGGCTGCCCAGCCCATGTTCTAAAGCCTGAATCCACAAAGATGGAACCAAGGTCAGAAGTATGTTTGTTTGTAGGATATCCTACGGGAACTCGAGGGTAATATTTTTACAGTCCTCATGATAAGAAGGTATTTGTGTCGACAAATGCAACCTTCTTAGAGGAAGAGTTGTGAAAAATCACAAAGGAAGAAGTGAAGTAGTACTAAAGGAGTTATTATTTCATCCAAACCAAGAGTTGTTTTGGATATGAAAGAACAAGATGTCGAAATGGATTCAAGAGTTGAATCGGTGTGCACCTGAACATCAAGGTGTGCCTAGACGTAGTGGGAGGGTTGTGAGACAGCCGGATAGGTATCTGGGTTTAGGAGAAGGCTTAATTGCCATCTCGGACCAAGAAGAAATAGATCCCATTACGTATACACAGGCTATTAATGATGTTGATGCAGGAAAATGGCTCAAGGCGATGGAATCAAAAATAGATTCTATGTATACTAATGAAGTTTGGGTCCTTGTAGATCTACCACCAGGTCTAAAAGCCATAGGGTGTAAATGGATCTACAAAAGGAAAAGTGGATCGGATGGAAAGGTAGAGACCTTTAAAGCTAGATTGGTAGCTAAAGGCTATACTCAAAAGGAGGGTATAGACTATGAGGAGAATTTTTCTCCAGTTTTCATGCTTAAGTCCATCAGGATTCTTTTGGCCATAGCAGCCTATTTCGATTATGAAATACGACAAATGGATGTCAAGACTGCATTTCTTAATAGGGATCTTAAGGAGACCATTTACATGACCCAACCAGAAGGATTCATTGAGCCAAGTAATGAGCATAAGGTTTGCAAGTTGCAAAGGTCCATTTATGGACTTAAACAAGCACCTAGGTCTTGGAACATTAGGTTTGATAAGGCTATCAAAACCTATGGGTTCATACAAAACCTAAATGAGCCTTGTGTTTATAAAAGAATACAAGAAGGTAAGGTTAATTTCCTAATCCTGTATGTTGATGACATTCTGCTCATTGGGAATGATGTGGGAATGTTATCTGCGGTTAAGGGATGGGTGAATGAACAGTTTTCAATGAAGGATTTGGGAGAGGCTACCTATATTCTAGGGATCAAACTTATAAGGGATCGAAAGAACAAGTAGATAGTTTTGTCTCAACTAACCTACATTGAGAATATGCTCAATAAGTTCGCGATGCAAGATTCCAAGAGGGGTTTTACTCCTCCTAGACATGGAATCAAACTTTCAAAGGAACAAGCACCTAAAATCCAAAAGGAGGTTGAATGCATGCGTAACATTCCATATGCTTTGGCAGTTGGTAGTTTGATGTATGCTATGTTGTGCACTAGACCGGATATCTGTTACGCAGTGGGACTAGTAAGCAGATTTCATTCCAATCCAGGAATGGAACTTTGGACTGCGGTTAAGTGTATACTTAAGTATCTTCGTAGGATGAAGAACTTAATGATTGTTTACTCTAGAAGTAATCTTATTCCGACAGGATATACAAATTATAATTTCCAATCAGATGTTGATTCAAGGAAATCAACTTCTGGTTCTGTATTTACTTTAGGAGGTGGAGCCATAGTTTGGAGGAGTGTCAAGCAATCTTGTATTGCTGATTCGACTATGGAGGCTGAGTATGTTGCTACTTGTGAAGCAAAGGAAGCGATCCCGTTCAAAGTTTCTAAATGATTTGGAGGTAGTTCCAAAGGCAGAAAAGGCCATTACACTTTATGGTGATAATAGTGGGGCAGTGGCTAATTCTAAAGAACCTCGGAACCACAAAGCTGCCAAACACATTGAGCAAAAGTATCATATTATAAGGGAGATAATACAACGTGGAGAAGTGGATGTGGTAAAGATTCCCATCGAGCAAAACCTTGCTGATCCGTTCATAAAGACATTGACTCAAAAGAGCTTTGAGGGTCACCTAGAAGGGATGGGAATGAGGGATATGTCAAACTTGCTTTAGGGAAAGTGCGAGATTGTTGGAGTTATGTAAATATAATGTCCTGGAAAGCAAGTGTATTTATATGTAACTTTATCTTCTTCAGTTACAGTTTTGTAATGAAAATATTTATTATTAATAAAATAAAAGAGTTAGGTTTTATCTGTATGAGCATTATATATCTGGTCATAAGGTACCAATATTCTTTTGTAAGTAATATACATATACATAGAGATTTATGGGAAACATGTATATTATTAGAATCTGAATTAATTGATTCACAGTTGAATAATCAAGTTGGTCGCTTGATTATGGTTTAGACTGTAGTGTTACGATTTATCTCTATATAAGTAAAGGAGTTTACTTCAAGGGAATGATGAGTTTCATATCATGATAGTAGTTGACTATCGATAATGGCACTATTAAATGAATCTGGAATCAAGTATGTTTTCAAGAATAAAGTGGGCCGTTATTTTAATCTTAAAACATACAACTTAAGCATTCGCTTGATGAGTGGTGAAATCATATATGTTTCATTATAATTCTTGATATGATCAGAATGGATTTTTACAGAGTATTAATCCAGTGTCTGCATGTTGGAGTTATTAATTGAAACATGTATCAGGGAATATTCACTCAAATAAAGAGTTTATAATGTTATCATCTCTTCTAGATGTTTTAAGGAGATTTGGTGATTAAACTGGCCCCAGTAGTTTGATGGACTAGCTACCCATCAAGTCTTAACACTGAGATGAGATCTTATGTGTTAATCACCATATAAAGTAAAATGAGAGATCTAGAAGGAAAAACCAACATAAGGGCAAAACGGTAATTTTACCCTTTGTTGTGCAGATGGCTATAATAAGGTCATAAATAGGATTTGTAATTGGACATATTCTCATAATATTTAATAATTCAAGAGTTCAACTAATTGTCTTTAGTGGAATGAAATTTAGTTAATAAGCTAGAATTAATTCCAATGAGATTGAATTAATTCTGGGCTTATTGGAGCTTGAATTATCAAAGTCCAATAAGATTCTCCACTTGGCTTTAAGAAAGATTATCAAGCTAAGTAAGAAATATAAATGGAGGTTAATTAGAAGCCCATAATTAAATCTTGAGCTTGGTCTAATTAAAGAAGCCCAAATGTACATTTAGTAATGGGCTTGGTTTTTGGTTTAATGTAATTAATTAGATTAATTATATTAAAACAATTTTTTTAAAGAAGAAGATAGCAATTTTGGTTATTCCTAGGTTAAATGTGTAACCACACATTTGACATTAAAATGCTAAATAAAGATGGTCTTTATTATGGTTAATCATCATTAAATGGAGTTATGAACTTACCATTAAATGGTTTAATGGTTGTCTTTTAATGTTGGCTTGTAACCTATTTTTATTCATTAAATTAAAGATGAAAGATGTACATTAGATGTACCATCTTCCTTCTTTCTTCTTGGAAAAACCGAAATTGGGTATTGAATTTTAGGTTATGGTCTTTTCAAATAGCCATCATAAAGATAAATGAAGATAATCTCATTTATTGGCTATTTTATGAGTGATTAATGAAAGAAGTGATGCACTTGATGCTTCTCTCTCCTTCCATCCATGCATATACGAAATTGGTAGGCAAGAAAGAGTTCTAGCATGTTCTTTACACCTTCTCTCCATTCATGAAAGAGAGAATCGAAAATACCAATTGAAAGAGTTTCAATTTTGCTTCTTCTTCTTCTAAGAAAATGTCGGATCCCTTCTCCCTACTGCATAGACTTACCACTGTCACACTTGCTCTGATACCACAGATGTTGGATCCGGGACCCAACTGCATATAACCTAATACTCTTACTTTGGCTTTGATACCACAATAAAGTCGGACCCCGTTTCAAGAGCCCAACTTCCGTAATCCTGAAACCTTGCGCTTAGGACATTGCAGTGCTAAGAGTGATGAGCGCACACTACCTAAACATCGTAATCACAAATTGACTTGTTCATATCAAATATAGCTTAAAGCCTCAAGTTCGCATAGAGGCAAGAATCACCTTAATTGGAGTTATATAACTCAAGATATGCTCCAAAAATGTAAAAGAGTTCATACCGGAAACATGCTCTCTTAACCGGCCTTTCACTTCCTTTAATGACAACTTCCTCAATTTAACTCCAAATGATACCAATTTTTTCAGAAAGAACAATACATGTCTTAGAAAACTAATGGTTCAAGCCTCACCTCATTTGGAGGTCGGATGAGGGATTTATGCCCAAAACAATAGACCATGCTCACTTCAAAAATCCAAGTGAAACGCTTTTGGCGCGATTGACATAAATTTTTATCTAGAGGTCGGATTGTATTCGTTCTTACACCATTTTAATTTAGACATCTAGATCTACAACTCTCATGAAGACCTTAAAACCAAATTCGGCCTCTAAAGATGTCGAAAATGCACTTTTTTCCATAGCTGTCCTTTAAACGGACATCCATGTCCGTTTAACGGACACATTCGGGTGAAGGTGTTCTAATTGGTTCGCAAATGTCCGTTAAACGGACATGCAAGTCCGTTTAACGGACATGGGCAGGGGAAGGGGTGTTTTGGCACCCAAGGCTGTCCATTTAACGGACATTCGTGTCCGTTTAACGGACACGCCTTTCTTCAAAACTCCCCACCTCTCATCCTTCAATCCTACTTCAATCCACTTGACACTGGCGTCTTTCAAAGCTTATAACTTCTTATTCCTAGCTCCAATTGGTGCATACTATACCTCTATGGAAAGATAATGAGATAAGCTACAGATCTCGTGAAGGATAAAAAAGCTAAATCCATTGTTCATCGGGGTAAAAACTCATTCGAATGTACTGCTCTAATAATGACCAATGAAACAGTGGATAGACTATATAAACAGTAACTGATATAGGTTTTATCCCCATAAGTTTTTACAACTAACTCCAAATGAGACAAATCATATACCATTTTAAAGATCTAATCTTAAGCTACAATCTTCAAGAAGATCTCTCAATTCAATTCAAGCCTTAAGAGGGTCTAAACCTGAAGCGAAGTTCTGTCAAATTTTAGAAAAAATTTGACAGCACTTCCCTTAAAAATGCAACTAACCAAATTTCAATCCTAAAGCTTCCACCTGCATAAAACTCAACATGCACCCTCATATAACATAACTTAATCCCAAGAGTAACTCCCAAATCGATCCAAGGCAACAACCACACTCCTAACATTACCTATCTATATGATATTCATGCCATCTCATGCATCATTGAAAAACTACACAATCAAACATAATAACATAGGGTTTGAAATTTCAGTTTTGAGTTACCACTCAATTTCATTTTATCTTCATCATATCAGGTTCATTTAATCATGTATCATACAATGCTTTAGTGGGCATTTTAAGCCCAATTACAATGAAACTTCAAAATACAATATCATTCTCAAAATGCAACTAAAGCATTGTCTTACAAAAATCATTTCAAATACAAGACCAAAAGAAAATCTTAGAGTAAATGCCTTTAAGCTTGTTCCTCGGGATCCTGCTCATTTCCTGGAGAATTGAGGGGGGTGAGCTTTCGTTCCGCGGGTAACACATTTATATTTATATAACAAGCATGTCTATTTAGTTATTCATACATTTAGCAATCTTTTAATGAAATCATAATACATGCATCATGCAATTTTCATCAATACATAAACATAATTTCTCACAATTCAAACATTCATAATTCTTGCAATTTCATGTAATCACATATGAAACACATCAAATGGCTCGGTAAGTCCATATTCTTGGCAACCATATAGTCTCATTTAATGAGCTTATATGGGGAAATCTTGAGGAGTCCAAAATGTTGGATCATCCTATGCCACAATCAGGCGGTAAGCGAAGGCTTTCATGGTCGACGTGCACGTGACAGTTCTTAGGACTATACCTTACCCACATAACATAACGATCATGCATCATACAAGAAAATTGGACTGTTCTTGTCCAATTCACTGTTTCTTTAAAAATCATATTTTTCATACATCATTCATGCTTTTCATCATATTCATTTAACAAGTGTCTCCAAACAATTTCAATCGCCATCATACAATGTACGTTTATAAACATCATAATTCCATACTCAACCTTCACAATTGCCTAACAACAACAACATCAAGCATTTCATACAATCATCAATGGCTTATAACAACCACATCCAACATTCAATCACAAACATTTAATACAACTACCAAGTAATCAAAACTCATTAATGTCATGCATTAATTTACATTTATAGCTTATATATATAAAGATAAATATGAAACCCACCTTATAACTTGCTAAATCCTTGCTAAATGGAGCTCCTCCTCTTGCTCTTCTCCTCTCTCTTGCTCTATTTCAAGAGAAACAAAACCCACTTCAACATAGCTTCAATTGAAAAATCCACATAACCACTTTCATGCAATTGACTTAGAAATCACTAAACCCATCTTCTTTCTAAGCTATCTAAACCATAAAACCAACAAAAGCTTAACCTTAATCAAGAAGCTTACCTTGAATCTTTAGCTAACCAAGTGATTTCTTGGTTCAAAGTAAAGCTTGAACCTTCCTCCACACTTTTTCCTCTTGAACCTTCTTCAAAAACCCTCTAAAACTCTTGGAAAATCAAGCCCTAACCAAAGCTTCTTCTTTTTCTCCTCCTTCTCTCCTCATTGCCGAAAATCCTCTTCTCCCTCTATAATTTTCGTAAATCCTACCTCTTCTCTTCCTACAACTCATTTAATTCCTCTTTTTTTATACTACTTACTTAAGTGACTTAAGCCCATAAGCCCAAATCCAACTCCCTTCTTCTTCCTTTCTTCCTACATCCTCCTTAAACTTACTCAAGCCCATTTGTCTTTTTAAGCCCAACTTATTTCTCTTTTCCTTTCCTACCTCATTAAGGCCCAACTAACTCATTTAATTTCATTAATTCATCACCTAACTCCTTAATGCTATCACATGTTAATTAATCTCAATTCAATTTATGCTAACTTAACTTAATTAATCTAATCATGCTTGATTTATCACAAAAAAAATTCTGGGGGTAACATTTCTCCCACCCTTAAGAAATTTCATCCTCGAAATTCTTACCTGGTTCATTGAAGAGATGTGAGTACTGCTCCTGCATTGCATCCTGAGGCTCCCACGTCGCCTCTTCAACTGCATGATTCCTCCACAGGACTTTGACTAGCTTAATTGTCTTGTTCCTGAGGACCTTATTCTTGCTGTCCAGAATTGCCATAGGCATTTCTTCATAACTCAGATCATCACTCAGCTGAACTTCTGAGGTCTGAATTCCGACTTGTTTGTGTAATTGGAGACTTTGTGATTAAGGTTTAGTATGCTTTGATTTGTGAAATTGGAGGAATTGTGAATTAAGGTAAATTGTGTTATTAGTGAATTTGATATTTGATTTATGAAATTGAAGAGTTAAATTGAATTTAGGAATTGAGAATTGAAAATTGGAGTATATGATAATGAGTTTTCTAATTTTGTGGAATTATAGGAATTTTCTGGAATTTTGAGTATTAGGCTGGATCGAAAAATGAGATAGATGACTGATTAATTGAATATTCGGTTCCAAAATTAATTATCCAATGGTATGGATAGATTAGAAATTTGAATTGAGGAATTAAGATTTAGCTATTGAAATTCGGGAGAAATTAAAGTTAGAAATTGAATTGAGGTGGTTCGGATTGGACTTGTGGCAATCGAAATTGCCAAACAAGCCTTAAGGTTTTTGTATATATATATATAGCCTTACCTTTGAAATTCCTCTCCCACGAAGCTTTCTTCTTCTTCTTCGTGATTTTCTTCCCTTGGATCGCTTGTGGATTTCTTGGTGATTTGGAAGAGTTTAAAGCTTAATCAAGTAAGTTATTGCTTATTTATGTGTTTAATCTTCTGATTTAAGCAGAAATTTACTGATTAATGGTTTGAGAATTAGAGTGTTTCGGACGATATGGGTTTTAGGGTTGAAATTTGGGGATATTGATTGTTTGATGGAATAGAAGTTAGAGATTAGTTGTATTTTATGTATGGAATTTTATAAGGAGAAAACTTGGATTTGGTGTTTTTATCTGTCGAGAATCTGGAGATTTCTGGGTTTTTCTGGCGAATCTACGATCGCATTGCCTTGTGCATGCGCTGTGATTAACACACGCCATGGCGAGCGAGGAGTCAGCGCGCGCCCATGACGAAACAGGAGCGTGCTACACGGCGGCGCGAGAGAGAGAGCTCGCCATGGCGAGGACCGAGCACCGCCATGAGGGGATGCAACCTTCCGAATTTGTGATTTTGAGGTTATTTTAATTATGATTTGGGAGTAATTAATTGATTTTGATTTAGGGGCTACGAATGTTAATTTAGAAGAATGTGACTTTGGAAATTTAGTTCGATGATTCTTGAAATTCGATGGCATTGGAATAGTGAATTTGATTTCGATTTATCGATGAGTCCTATGTCTTTGATTTTGACTTTGGAGGATATAGAATTAGCCAATTGAATTATGGTATTAGAAATTGCTATGAATTAAAGTAGAAGAACGGAGTTGAGATAATTTGGAATTGTGGTCGGAAATGTCATAATGTGCATAGTACAGTATTCATTTGAAACATAAGCATTCTGATTTTTGAAATTGATATATTTAGTAATATTCGAACGTTATGATTCTTATAGAGGCTTTAGTGGAGAGTTGTTCCTTTGACGCAGCTGAGACTTCCCGGCAGTAGCGCGGAAGTTTAGAGGTGAGTAACCTAGTTGGTTTCTCAATCCCTGATGTGCTATATGCTTAGTGTGTGACTATCTGTGATTCTGATTAAGTGATTCGCATGTGTTATGTTACTGTGAATTCGTGAACGCATGCTAGGCATGAATAGAAAACAGTAACTGACAGTTGTGACTGGAACATATTTTGATCTGAGTGGAGCTATAAGCTCGCTAATTGTGATAAGTGAAACGGGATTAGTGCATACCCAGAGGGCTCTCCTATCCCTAGTGCGCGTGGGCAGTAGTGCATACCCAGAGGGCTCTCCTACCCCCGAAAACGCGATTTCTGTGTGATGTGCCCAGAAATGGGATAATTTTGACGCCCAGTCACAACAATTAAAATGAACTGGAAATCATTTGTGCATTTAGTCTGTGATTATGCTGTGAATGTGATATGGAACTAATTGAAACTGTGTGATTATGATTGTATGAAATTCTGATTTATGATTCGAAATGTGATATGTGTTGCTTTGTACGCGATTTTGCGTAATGCATGAATTGGGTAAACCATCGATGATGGTTACTCATTGAGTTTCGCAAACTCACCCAAATTGCGACTATTTTTCAGGACAACGGTAGTGAGATTTCTAGCTCCAGATTTTGGGACTCTTCCTTTTGTGTGTCTTGCGTGAGAGGAGCATGGCCCACAGTGCCGGTCATTTGGGGATCCTTTGGGATATTTTGGGATGACCTAGATAGAGCTATTATTGTTCATTTTGGCTCAGATATTTGTAATGATGATGATATGGTTTTCAGAAATGAGATAAGAAGTACTCTTTCGGTTTCAAAAATTTAGTGAATGTGATCATTACTGCTTAAATTATTGATGCCATGAGGTTTATTAGAAGTGATTGTTTGGTAGTGCACCCTCATCGTAGGATATGTATCGGTATGGCCTACGAGCGTCCCGGTGTATACTCTACGGTATGGGGGCACTACACAATCCTCTCTAAAACTTCATACGGACCTACATAGCGAGGACTTAACTTCCCCTTCTTACCAAATCTCATAACTCCCTTCCATGGAGACGTCTTGAGGAAAACCTTGTCACCCACTGCATATTCCATTTCTTTTCTGTTAGCATTGGCATAACTCTTCATTCTATCCTGGGCTGACTTAAGTCGCTGTTTGATTACATCCACTTTTTCAATCGCTATCCGACCAACTCGTCCCACTAATTTCCTCTCACCTTCTTCATCCCAACATATCGAGTCCTCGCATCTTCGCCATAAAGGGCTTCATAAGGAGCCATCTGATGCTCGAATGGTACAATTGTTATAAGCAAATTCGACCAACGGAAAATGATCATCCCATGCTCCTCTCAAGTCCATGACACATGCTCTAAGCATCCCTCTAGAGTCTGATTGTCCTCTCGGATCGACCATCCGTCGAGGATGAAACGTCGATCAAATTCAAATTAGTTCTTAATGCTTCCTGCAAACTTCCCCAAAATCTCGATGTGAATCGAGGGTCCCTGTCGGATACTATGGAATCCGAAACTCCATGCAGCCTTACCACTTCATCAATATACTTCCTGGCTAAGACTTGCAATGAATCTATTTGCTTGATTGCCAGAAAATGGGCTGACTTGGTCAACCGATCAACTATAACCCAAATGGCATCATGCTTCTTGCTGGTCCTAGGCAAACCCATCAGAAAATCCATCGTGATCCTTTGCCACTTCCATTCAGGAATGGACAATGGCCTTAGCATGCCTGAAGGTGCTTGGTGTTCAGCCTTGACTTGCTGACACACTAGACATCTACTCACATATTCGCCACATCCTCTTCATACCTTTCCACCGAAATGCTCCTTTAAGTCTCTATACATCCCGGTGTTACTCGGTGCATGGAATAAGGCGCATTGTGTGCCTCATCCATGATCTCATCCTTAACTGTCTTATCATTCGGAATACATAACCTGTTTCCGACTACCATTAACCCATCATCCCTTACTTGCACTTCTGACTGCTTATCATGTTGAATTTCATCTCTCACCACTTAATTTCAGTATCCCGCTCCTCGCAACTCCTTGACCTTCTCCCTAAGGATAGGTCTCACTCTGAATTGAGCAAAAACACCATCTGTTTCATCCTGCTTTAAACTGATCTTCAACTTGGCCATCTGTTCCAACAGAGGCAAGTAAACTGATTGCACATAAGATATGGATGACTTCCTACTCAAAGCATCTGCTACTACATTCGCCTTGCCTGGATGATACTCTATCATCAGGTCATAGTCCTTGAACAACGCCAACCATCGTCTCTGCCTTAAATTCAACTCTTTCTGACTCATAATATATTTAAGACTTTTGTGGTCCGTGAAGATCCTAGTCTGAACCCCATATAGGTAGTGTCTCCAAATCTTTAGGGCAAAAATTACCGCTGCTAACTCCAAGTCATGAGTCGGATAATTTAACTCATATCGCTTCAATCGCCGTGAAGCATAAGCTATTACCCCGCCATCCCGCATCGACACATCCTAAACCCTTCCTCAAGCATCATCAGACACAGATACCCCGGCCTCCATTGGGCAAAACCAATACTGGAGCACTTGTCAACTGTTCTCGAGCTCCTCAAAGCTCTTCCGACATTCCTCACCCATATGAACAGTTGATTCTTTCTTATGACTTAGTCACGTGGCGCCTATCATTGAGAATCCTTCCACGAATCTCCTATAATAACCTCGCCAGCCTAGAAAACTCCTTACCTCCTTCACCGCCTTGGGCTCTTGCCAATTCACTCATCGCTTCTACTTTCCTCGATCAACATGGATCCCTTTATCGAAATCACATGTCCAGGAAAACTACTTGCAGCCAAAATTCACACTTCATTTGAATTTGGCATACAGCTCTGCTCTCTCAATATCTGCAATACTATCCTGAGATGTTGTTCATGCTCTCCTTCATCCTTGGAATAGACCAGAATGTCATCAATGAACACAATGACAAACTGATATAAGAATTCATTAAACACCCTATTCATCGATCCATGAAGGCACCGGAGCATTGGTCAATCCGAAGGCATGACCACGAATTCATAGTGCCGTGAACGGGTCCTGAAAGCTGTCTTGTTTACATCAGACTCCCTAATTCGTAGTTGATGATAACCTGATCTTAGGTCAATCTTCGAAAAGACCCTTGCTCCCTGCAGCTGATCAAATAAATCATCTATCCGTGGCAACGGATACTTGTTCTGAATCGTCATCTTGTTAAGCTTCCTGTAGTCTATACACATCCTCCACGTTCCATCCTTCTTCCTAACAAACAGGATCGGAGCTCCCCAAGGTGAAGAACTCGACCTGATGAACTGCTTCTCTAACAACTCTTCTAACTGCTCCTTAAGCTCCCTTAACTCAGCTGGAGCCATCCTGTATGGTGGTATCGAGATTGGCGCGGTTCCGGGAATCAGGTCAATTACAAACTCAATTTCCCTCACCGGCGGCAACCCTGGTAATTCTTCTGGAAATACTTCAGGAAACTCCCTCACAACCTGATAATCCTGCAATCTTCCAACATTTACCTCTGGATCCATCATATGTGCCAAAAAGGCCTCGGCCCCCTGACCCATCATCCTGTCAGCTAGCAAAGTTGAAATGATCCTCGGTGCTGGCAGTTTCCTGTCCCCCTTGAAGACTATCTTCTGATCATCTCCCAGATCAAATTCTACTTTCTTCAAACTACAATCTAGCTTCGCCTTGTATTTCTCCATGACATCCATCCCCAAAATGACATCCAACCCTTGAAGGTCTAGAGGTAGTAAGTCTACTACTAGTCTAGCACCGTTGATATTGAGCTCACAATTCTTATAGATCAAACTAATCACCACCTTACTCCCTAAAGGAGTACTAACAACCAGAAAATTGTCCATAATCTCAGGACACACAACATGCAAATTCATACTTGAGGAAACAAATGAATGGGTAGAGCCAGTATCAATCAACACATAAACTGGTAAATCAAATAGCATAGCCATACCCGTCACTACTTCCGGAGCGGCTGCAGCTTCTTCCATGGTCATGGAAAAGACCCGAGCTGGTGCCTGACCTTGTCCTCTAGGTCTCCCTGCCGGATATGCCTTCCTTGCAGTTCCTGAACTGCCCACATTATGCACTAGCCGAGATGCCACTGTTTCTGCTCTTCTTGGGGCCTGAGACTGAGACCCTTCCTGCCTGACTGCCTGGGGACAATCCTTGATTCTGTGCCCCCTTTGACCATAGCCAAAACATGCTCCTATCTTCAGCAGACATTCCCCTTTATGAAATCTCCTACAGTGATCACACTGGGAATTTCCTTTGCCTGTCCATCCCGGGCTTGCTACACTTGAATTTTGCCCTGACATAGCCCTAGGCTGCTTGCTCTGAGTGGGGCCACTGCTGCCCACCTCACTCTGTGTATGATGAGTTCTAGTGCTCCTCGCAGGTGCTGGAGCACTCATGCCTTTTCTGGAGAACTGCTCTCTGTTCTTCCTCTTCTTAGTCACTTCAGCCCTGATGTTCTCTAACTTCTCTGCTTGAACAACAGCATCAACCAGCTGCTGGTAATCACGGAAGTTGTGAATTACCACCTTTTCCCTGATCCCTAGGTGCAATCCACCCTCAAACTTCCGGCACTTGTCTTCTTCAGCCACCACGATATTGATCGATATCGCGATAATCGAGTGAACTTCAATTCATACTCGCCACACTCAACTCCTCCGAGCGAGATTCAAATTCCACGCCTTATCCTCGCATGTAGACCATCGAGAAATACTTCCTCCGAAGGCCTCTAGAATTCCTCCATGTCAAGATCGGAGGTACTTCCCGATCATGGCACCGACTCCCACCAAAGCAAAGGCATCCCTCGCAGAAGTCGATCGCATAATCGAGCTTCTCATCATCAGAACACTTCATCTGATTCAGGACCCTCTCGGTCCTCTTCAACCATGCTTCGGCTTTCTCGGGATTAGTAGTCCCGCTGAAGTCAACTGCTCCATACTTCCGGAGCTTATCATACTGCCCGCTTCTCTCTACTGGGGCTAGCACTTGAGCCTGTCTTCCTTGGCCCATGGCATAAGTGAAAGCCTGGGCGAATGCCTGGAAGAACTGGGGATCCATAGGGTTCACTTATGGCATGGGAGGAGGCGGCGGAGGCGCCTCATGTTGCACACTTGGTGCATCAGAGTCGGAGACAGGGAAGGTCCCTACATCCTACGGAACGTACGACTCATCCGTACTTCCGCGCTGAGAGCTGGGCCGAGATTGAGCTCCTCGAGTTCTCTTTCGAGGCGACATTACTCCTTCAATTTAAAAATCAGTGAAAATCTTTATTTCACATAAAACAAGTTCAATTCATGTAAATCAATTTAAAACAAGTCAATTCACTCATTTGAAAGCAATGTTGCATGTTATGCATTTAAAACAATACACATAATTCATATAATTCATGTAGGAAAATGCATGATGACTTGACCCTTAGACAATCCCACTAAGGTTCCTAGAAACCCTAAACCCGGTTTATTCGATACCACGGATGTCGGATCCCTTCTCCCTATCTGACAGACTTACCATCGTCACACTTGCTCGATACCACAGATGTTGGATCCGGGACCCAACTTCATATAACCTAATACTCTTACTTTGTCTTTGATACCACAATAAATTCGGACCCCGTTTCAAGAGCCCAACTTCCGTAGTCCTGAAACCTTGCGCTTAGGACATTGCAGTGCTATTCGCTGTTGTTCTATAAGAGTGATGAGCGCACACTACCTAAACATCGTAATCACAAATTGACTTGTTCATATAAAATATATCTTAAAGCCTCACGTTCTCATAGAGGCAAGAATCACCTTAATCGGAGTTATATAACTCAAGATATGCTCCAAAAACCTAAAAGAGTTTATACCGGAAACATGCTCTCTTAATCGGCCTTTCACTTCCTTTAATGAGACCTTCCTCAATTTAACTCCAAATGATACCAATTTTTTTAGAAAGAACAATACATGTCTTAGAAAACTAATGGTTCAAGCCTCACCTGATTTTGAGGTCGGATGAGGGATTTATGTCCAAAACAATAGACCATGCTCACTTCAAAAATCCAAGTGAAACTCTTTTGGCGCGATTGCTATAACTTTTTATCTAGAGGTTGGATTGTGTTAGTTATTTCACCATTTGAAATTATAAATCTAGATATACAACTCTTATGAAGAGCTCAAAACCAAATTCGGCCTCTAACAATGTACAAAATGCACTTTTCCCGTAGCTGTCCGTTAAACAGACAGCCATGTCCGTTTAACGGACACATTCGGGTGAAGGTGTTCTAATTGGTTCGCAAATGTCCGTTAAACGGACATGGGCAGGGGAAGGGGTGTTTTGGCACCCGAGGCTGTCCGTTTAACGGACACGCCTTTCTTCAAAACTCCCCACCTCTCATCCTTTAATCCTACTTCAAACCACTTGACACTGGCGTCTTTCAAGCTTGTAACTTCTTATTCCTATCTCCAATTGGTGCATACTATACCTCTATGGAAAGATAATGAGATAAACTACAGATCTCATGAAGGATGAAAAAGCTAAATCCATCGTTCATCAGGGTAAAAACTCATTCGAATGCACTGCTCTAACAATGACCAATGAAACAGTGGATAGACTATATAAAGAGTAACTGATATAGGTTTTATCCCCATAAGTTTTTACACCTAACTCCAAATGAGACAAATCATATACCATTTTAAAGATCTAATCTTAAGCTACAATCTTCAAGAAGATCTCTCAATTCAATTCAAGCCTTAAGAGGGTCTAAACCTGAAGCGAAATTCTGTCAAATTTTAGAAAAATTTGACAGACTTCCTTAAAATGCAACTAACCAAATTTCAATCCTAAAGCTTCCACCTGCATAAAACTCAACATGCACCCTCATATAACATAACTTAATCCCAAGAGTAACTCCTAACTCGATCCAAGGCAACAACCACACTCCTAACATTCACTTACCTATATGATATTCATGCCATCTCATGCATCATTGAAAAACTACACAATCAAACATAATAACATAGGGTTTGAAATTTCAGTTTTGAGTTACCACTCAATTTCATTTTATCTTCATCATATCATGTTCATTTAATCATGTATCATACAATGCTTTAGTGGGCATTTTAAGCCCAATTACAATGAAGCTTCAAAATACAATATCATTCTCAAAATGCAACTAAATCATTGTCTTACAAAAATCATTTCAAATACAAGACCAAAAGAAAATCTTAGAGTAAATGCCTTTAAGCTTGCTCCTCGGGATCCTGCTCATTTCCTGGAGAATTGAGGGGGGTGAGCTTTATTCTCATGGTAACACATTTATATTTATATAACAAGCATGTCTATTTAGTTATTCATACATTTAGTAATCTTTTAATGAAATCATAATACATGCATCATGCAATTTTCATCAATACATAAACATAATTTCTCACAATTCAAACATTCATAATTCTTGCAATTTCATGTAATCACATATGAAACACATCAAATGGCTCGGTAAGTCCATATTCTTGGCAACCATATAGTCTCATTTAATGAGCTTATATGGGCAAATCTTGAGGAGTCCAAAATGTTGGATCATCCTATGCCACAATCGGGCATCCGGGCGAAGGCTTTCATGGTCGACGTGCACATGACAGTTCTTAGGACTATACCTTACCCACATAACATAACGATCATGCATCATACAAGAAAATTGGACTGTTCTTGTCCAATTCACTGTTTCTTTAAAAATCATATTTTTCATACATCATTCATGCTTTTCATCATATTCATTTAACAAGTTTCTCCAAACAATTTCAATCGCCATCATACAATGTACGTTTATAAACATCATAATTCCATACTCAACCTTCACAATTGCCTAACAACAACAACATCAAGCATTTCATACAATCATCAATGGCTTATAACAACCACATCCAACATTCAATCACAAACATTTAATACAACTACCAAGTAATCAAAACTCATTAATGTCATGCATTAATTTACATTTATAGCTTATATACATAAAGATAAATATGAAACCCACCTTATAACTTGCTAAATCCTTGCTAAATGGAGCTCCTCCTCTTGCTCTTCTCCTCTCTCTTGCTCTATTTCAAGAGAAACAAAACCCACTTCAATATAGCTTCAATTGAAAAATCCACATAACCACTTTCATGCAATTGACTTAGAAATCACTAAACCAATCTTCTTTCTAAGCTATCTAAACCATAAAACCAACAAAAGCTTAACCTTAATCAAGAAGCTTACCTTGAATCTTTAGCTAACCAAGTGATTTCTTGGTTCAAAGTGTAGCTTGAACCTTCCTCCACACTTTTTCCTCTTGAACCTTCTTCAAAAACCCTCTAAAACTCTTGGAAAATCAAGCCCTAACCAAAGCTTCTTCTTTTTCTCCTCCTTCTCTCCTCATTGTTGAAAATCCTCTTCTCCCTCTATAATTTTCGTAAATCCTACCTCTTCTCTTCCTACAACTCATTTAATTCCTCTTTTTTTATACTACTTACTTAAGTGACTTAAGCCCATAAGCCCAAATCCAACTCCCTTCTTCTTCCTTTCTTCCTACATCCTCCTTAAACTTACTCAAGCCCATTTTTCTTTTTAAGCCCAACTTATTTCTCTTTTCCTTTCCTACCTCATTAAGGCCCAACTAACTCATTTAATTTCATTAATTCATCACCTAACTCCTTAATGCTATCACATGTTAATTAATCTCAATTCAATTTATGCTAACTTAACTTAATTAATCTAATCATGCTTGATTTATCACAAAAAAAATTCTGGGGGTAACAGAAAATCTCCTCCAAACATTTCTTCTCCTTTCCCACCAAAGGATTTTGTTAACCTAATTGTCCTTGAAGAACAGGTGGTAAATCTAATTGGTTGAGGATACTATAACAAGGAGAAAGTAGATTGCTAAAGGAAAAGAGTCAAAGGCAAAGGATTTGGATACACGAAGAAGGAGAGGATAGCGCAGCGAGGATTTAAAGCTGTAGCGAAGGAGTCGGTAATATTCCTGATCTTGTTTATATTTTATTATCCTTATACCATATCATGTTTGGATTGGCATGTTGATTTGGATTTGTTTCTTCCGCTGCAAGTAATGATTTCTTAAAAGTTTTGAAATCTACCGTTTTTTCAAACAAAGCATGTTTTCTTTTTCCGATCCAACAATTGGTATCAGAGCTAGTTTCTAATGCATGATTTCGGTTCCTATATATTGGATGCATGGGTTGGCAATCTTTTTGTGTATGCTGCATATTTTTATGTGATAGAAATATACATGGTGTATGTTTGCTCTTTTGGTTGTCCATAGAAGTTAAATTTACCTTGTAAGATTTCTTCATTGGTTGTAACAAGGAGGGTGGTCTATCATCACCATGTTTCCTCCTTGGTTTATTTTTTTCTATTTTCTTTGATTTTGTAATGTACGAATTGATGTAATGATGATGATGGATCAGCCATGGAATGAAGAAATGGAAAGGTAAAATTTTCGGTGTATCCTTTTGTGTATTGAGATAAGTTTTGTGAAAACATAGTTGCTGGAATTTTGTTTCAATGGATCACTTTTCGGTTTTAATGAAAACTAGTGTTGGATTTTTTTTTCAAAACAAAGATTTGGTTTTCTAAAAATCTGCTGCTGGAATTTTATTTTTCAAAGTGACAAAATTCGATTTTCATATGTGCCATTACATTTTGTTTTCCGAATGGGTCGGATCATGTTTGTGAAGAGTTCGAAGCGGAAGATCCAAGTCTAAGAAGAATAATTTGGGCCTAAAAGTCTTGTAATTATTTATTTTTTCTAGGATGGACAATCAAAAGTGGCTTTATTAGTTCATGTGATGAATAGAGAAATGAATGCTTATAATATGTAATATTATGTGATTGCATGCCATTTAAAAAATTGCCAACCCTAGGCTTTGCCATGCATTCATTATGTATGAGATATATAATGGAACAATATAGGATGGATAATAAATTGTATCTAGACAAGATGATATTTAAAACTTAAAGCCCAAAAAGATTGAGTGGGAGAGGATGCTCCTGTGAGAGTCCACGGTCTTCAAATGATGGCCCGTTTGCATGTGGTGAAGTGTTACTCCCCATCGGAGGGCATGGATCCTAGATCTTGCATGGTTTGGGTCTCCTTAAGGATAAGTCGCCTTAATGATAGCAAATGTGACCTCCCACCGAGGCATGGTTTGTAGGTATCTTTAGTGAATGAATCAAATGGTTAAACTCTCAACATTTTTTATCAATAAACTGCCCACCGTAGCTCTGTTGGTAAAAGTATGGACCAAATTAAGACGCTTCTTAAAAAATTGGGCATGAGATGCTTGATAGTTTTTGAGTGGGAGGGTCCCAGTTTTTCTTTTATTGGATAAGATGACCCACCGTCACTTAGTCTGTTATAGATAAGAAAAATAACCGTCATATAATGTTTTAATTTTTTAAGTTTTGTTAAATCTATCATCATGCATACATGCATCATGATTTTATACAAAGTTCCATAAATTGTTGATTAGTATGCTCATGTTTTAATAATTTATATTTTCAGACATAATTAACCACAAAATGAATCCACTCACCCTGCTATTGACTAATAAAAAATTGGAAAACGGAGACAATTTTAATGAATGGAGATGTAACCTTGACTTTGTTCTTCAATATGAACGTATTTGATGGGTGTTAACTAAAAATGAGCCTACACCTCCAAGTGGAGATTCAACTCCTGAGCAAGTCCAACAATATGAGCATTGACAGAATGCTGACAAGACTACTAAGTGTTATATTCTGGCTTCTGTCAGCGGCATATTGCAAAAGCAAATTGCTTGTATGAAAATTGCTAGTGCAATGGTCCATCACCTACATGAGATGTTTGGTGTGAGGACTAGGTTTGCAAGAGTGAAAGCTATCCAAACCTTTCATAATCTCAGACAGAAATTTGGTGAACCGGTGCAGGATTACATGATGAAGGTAATCTCTGCGGTCACTGAGGCTGAGATGCTTGGGGCGGATATGGATGCGGACACGCAGATGATTATGATCATCAATAGCTTAAACTCTTCTTTTCAGTAGTTTAAGTTGGACTATGAGCTCAACAGCAAGGATTACACCTTGAGTGAGTTGATGAATACCCTCTAGAGCACGGAGGAGATATTGAATATTAAGGATCATGGGCTAGAAGCTAATGTAGATTCTTTTTCTAAGCCCAAGTGTAAGGGCAAGGAAAATAAGAAGGGTCCAATGAAAAAGAAGGCCCAAACAGGGGTCAACGCCAAATTCATGAAAAAGAAGGCCAAAGAGAACATCAAAGGAAAGTGTTTCCACTTTGATGAGATGGGCCACTAGAAAAGAAACTGTCCAGTTTACTTAGAGTCCCTCAAAAGTAAACAAGGTATGGGCTTCCTAAGTTTGTTAGGAACTAGAAATGTGGCAGATTTATCTACTTCTTGGATATTAGATTCAGGACCACTAACCATGTTTGTAATTCTTTGCAGGAGTTCTAGCAAAGGAAAAGACTACCTAAAGGCCAGTTTCAAGTCAAGACAGCAGACGGTTCCTATGTTTCAGCAGAATCAGTGGGAGTAGTTATCTTGGACTTTCCTAGTGGTCATAGGTTATATTTGGAGGATGTTTATTACATGCCAATGATTGTAAGGAACATGACTTCTGTTTTTTGTCTAATAAAATCTGGTTATTCCTTATATTTTGAAAAGGTTGTTTCAATATATGAGAATGAGGATTTTATTTATGATGCGATAAATAAATAGGGATTGTTTTTTTTATAGAACCTATGAAAGGCTCACTAAACACCACATAATTGATAAAACCAAGACATTCCAAAATCTTTAGCATTAATTCAAAGTATTTGTGGCACTTAAGAATGAGTCATATTAATCAGAAAAGACATGACAGGCTGGTAAAGGATGGGATCCTTATTGGCTTGGATAATGATCCATTACCCACCTGTGAATCTTGTATTGAAGTAAAAATGAACAAAGCCTCATTTCGTTCTAAAGGAAACAGATCTGAATCCACATTGGACCTGGTACATACTGATGTGTGTGGACCCATAAATGTACAAGCTAGAGGAGGTTATGAATATTTCACAATTTTTATAGATGATTACTCAAGACATGACTATTTGTATTTAATGCATAAAAAGAGTGAATATTTTGAAAAGTTCAAAGAATTCAAAGCTGAAGCTGAGAAGCAACTTGGCAAGCTATTAAAACAGTTTCGATCAGATCAAGGTGGTGAGTATTTATCTGGAGAGTTCCAGCAAAATTTAATTGGCAATGGAATTGTTTCTAATTTTTCAACCCCTCGTACACCTCAACAGAATTGTGTAGCAGAGAGGAGAAATAGAACTCTTTTGGAAGTGGTAAGATTAATGATGTCCTATGCTAGCCTTCTAGAATCGTTCTGGGGATATGCCATACAAACGGAAACATATCTTCTTAACTTTGCTCCGTCCAAATCGGTGCCTAAAATACCTAGGGAGTTGTGGACTGGCCGAGTGCCTTCATTAAGGCATTTGAGGACTTGGGGCTGCCCAGCCCATGTTCTAAAGCTTGAATCCACAAAGATGGAACCAAGGTCAGAAGTATGTTTGTTTGTAGGATATCCTACGTGTAGCACCCCACTCCCGACGAGACCCGAACCCGATATCCATGGTGATATCCGAGCCACGACCATGAGGGTGACGATTAGAACATTTATTACCTTATTAAAAATCGTATGACATTTTCTTTTCTTTCAAAACATTAGAGTCATAAAACAATCATTGACTTGGCCCAATTATAACAAAACATTTTCAAATATAAAACCATTTCACTTATAAAACAATTTCAATCATTATTAGCACTCATTAGTGCTCAATCACTCTATACAATTACATAAACCAATTGGGCCTACTAAATACCAAATCAATACAATAATGCGATATGCATTTACATCGATCCCGACCCGATACTCATGCTTGCTAGCGATGAGACGTACTCCGTGTATCCAACGGGTACCCTCCATTTCTGAAAAATAGATGCAATGTTGGGTGAGTTTATGAACTCAGTGAGAAACCATCATCGATGGTTCACCCAACTCATGCATATCCGCATAATCACACAATATTGTACATATATCATAAACAAGAAATCACAGCAATCAATTTTACATTTTATAAGGCAACAAGCCTTTCACACAATTCACATAAAACATTTATTTATGCAAGGTGTGCATGTGACTCTTTCATTTTCTTTCGTTGTTGTGACCGTGCTACCGAGCTCATATACATCGAGCCATTGGCTCAAACATCGGGCTTGAAGCCCCAAAATGTTGGGTATAGCGATCATCGAGCCGAGGCTCGAATACGTTAGCACGAGGCCTGTGCGTTGAGCTTAAAGCTCAAATCGATGGCTACACCGGTCACAACCGCCATTATCGATCATTTACTATGCATGAATGCACATGTCATTTTCAATTTCCAATTATCGCATTTCTATTTCCAATTCCAATTAATTACTACTTCCATCATTTTCCAATGTCCTCGGACTTTTAGTCCAGATTTCATTCCCATGCATTTACCTTTCATTTCACTAACACATTCACAATCCAATTTACTAATGCATTCTCACGCACTTATTCTCATTTGCACTTCAATATCACAATCCAATATTTCGAACACCCATGGTCCGAAATCAATCAAATCAATCAATCACATATATCCATCCTTGCTTCCTCATGGCACTCAATGCATATAATTAATAAACAAACAAGGTTGAGAAACCAACTAGGTTACTCACCTATTACTTTCGAGCTAATGCCGGGAAGTTTTCGCCCCGTCGATCGGACGACGCTCCACTTGGGCCTCTATAAGAAACAGAGAAAGAACGAGTCACTAATTATGCAATTTGTGTACATGTAGGTGAAATATGCATGTTCATGAATTCCCGGCCCTAATCTCATTTTTTTCCCAAAAAAAAAATCCGTCTAAAAATTAGAAACCTATTGGCGCTGACGGTGCGCAATTCGGACCTCTATGGGTTCCCAATCAAATAAAACAGTGATTAAAGGCTCCGTTATCCAGGGCCATGTCAATTTTCCGTCTAAAAATTTCCAATTTATCACAAAATGAAATTCAATATTCTTTGCATCCGATGCCTCAAGAATCAGGTAAATCGGACGTCGGACGGAAAAATTATTCACAAAAGAAACCAAAACTCAACAATTTATATTTATATATATAACCCTTATTTACCCCTTTATTTTCTGATTTCCAACCAAACTTCCAACTCCCATAACTCTTTCTACACATTTCTGAAAGATGCAAACTATACCTTGTGGGAAAGATAATGAAACCCTCTACAAGTTTCATGAAGACCATAAAAATCAATTTCACCCCTAAGGGTGTTAAAACCCACTCAAACCTACTGCCCACTCAAAACCTATCAAAACAGGGCAGTACGTTTCAAATTCAGTAACTCTCCGATTCTTCAGTCAACAATGACACAATAAATATGCTCATCAAGATCACCATGTTATCTATAACTTTCATGAACAATCCAAAATCAGATTCATTTGTTAACTATTTCAAACAATTCACCAAAGTATCAACCTACTGAAACCAACCAATCTGAACAGTAATTTCCCAAACAGCATATCTCTTAGCACAATGTCACCAAATTCTCTACCTTATATCCCTGAAAAGATAAGATCCCAAACTTCAAGTTTCATGAAGAACTCAAACTCTAATTCGATTTCTAACAATTTCAAAACCACTATGCAAGTTACTGCCATGATCAGCCATTCACATTCTAATGTAAGATCAGTTTTTGCAAAATCATAACTCCCAACTCTGACCTCTAAAAATTTTATGCCATATATCATTTTCAAGATAATTTCTTCCTCTGCAACTTTGCAGAAGATCACTCACACCAATTCAGTCCAAAAAAATGGATAAAATTGCTTCTAAGCAGAATACTCACAAGTCAGACACTTAAACTAGGTTTCATCAACATGCCCAAAACCAGTCCATAGAAAACAGTTCATATCTCTCAATGTACAGCTCTAAAAATATCAAGATCAGTGGAAATGGAAAGATAATTCAATATTCTTCAACTTTCATGAAGACCATTCTCTCCAATTCCATCTCAATTAATTTAGAAAAATCAGCAAAGCTCATAGGTTTTGGTTTCGGTTACTGTTCACAGACAATAAAACAGTAATTTTCCATGCAACAATTCACCCTTCTAACATTACAATTTAACAACACCTATTTCACACAAAGTTGTAGCCAACATCCCAAAGTTTAAGTGGCCACAAACCTCACCTCATTTACATTCCTACAAAATTAGTTATGATTAAAACAGTAAAAGAAATTAAAAACCCTAATTTTCCAGATTTGGTGTTAACCTTAGTTCTATCATTTCCAATGCCATTAACACATCATTAGACATCCAAATAGACACAATTTAGGTCTTACCACACTCATACATATACTAGGGCTAATACTTAAAAAAGAATTTCAGCACTTAAGTCTTCCTTTCTAAGTAAAATCACTCATCCATAAGCATTCAAAATCAAGTTAAAAAAACACTCATTCATACTCCTACATCAATTCATAACTAACCCTCACCTAACACCCATTAATTCAAACCATATTAGTCATCAATTTAAGGTCTTTATATTCATCATAAACACACCATAACTCCCATTAAATGCATCAACAATCATGATTCATTTAATGCACAATTCAAAGCATAATTCAAGCTTAAATGAAAACTTAACTTAAACCTTACCTACTTAAGCTTTTCCCCCTTCAATGCTTTAATCCTACACCAATTTCTCACTTTCTACTTTCTTCTACCATCAAACATGTATCTCCTCATCATAGCAAGAACACAACTTAGTTGGAAGTAGAAGAACTCTTGAATGTTTGGAGGAAGATGAGGAAAAGAAGAAGAAAATCAATGGATATGGAGAGGAGATGAAGGTTTCGGGTGAGAAGGTTTCTAAGAAGCAAAAAAAATCATCTTTTTCATTCTTTATTAAGGCAAAACCGTGGGAGATGGGTAAGGAGCAATTAATGATAGCATATGATGGCAAAATATGATTGGTTCCAAAATTAAAGAAAAGTCAAAGTAATATTTCTTTAATCCAGATCAAAAACTAACCCAATCAACTCAATTGACCCCAATTTCAATCCCAAAATAATATACCCAATATTACAGTGTCATTGGGTAGAAATTTTCGCTACCGAAAATCGATCGATTCGCCAATTGGCGATTTTTCCGGTCCGGAAATTTTCTCCTAAAATCCAGAAAATTCTAAAATCCTTTAAAATAGAAAACAATTTATGGCGCTCGAATAATTTTTTCAAACCCGATAACCCGTTAATCACACTAAAATTACATTAGGCACGAAACCGAATGTCATATATGCATATGCACAACAGTGACTATGCAGCAATTCTATTATGCATGAGCAATCCTATGAAATCCCAATCTAGCACATCCTATGCCAATTTATCGTTTCACCTTCCAATTGAGGTTGGGATATTACAACTCCCCTCCTTATAAAAATTTCGTCCTCGAAATTATCACCACATTTCAGGTGACGGTTCTCAACCGCCTTACATGTCCTATACACTTTTCCACTTAATGATTCATTTTCCAATGATCACAAGAACCACACTCGGTCAGTTGTTCACCACTTATTTAGCTAACTCATTATCACTCATCACAAGAGATGACTCAACAAGGTCATCGGTTGCGATCTCACTATCTGAATTATCTCACTTGCCATTTCGAGTAGCCCTTACCTTTAGTTCCAATGTTATAACTCAGTTCTTTTTTCATCATTTTTTGAACCTGCTGCCTTATCACGCTTTTATCCATCCAATACCTTTTCTCCAAAGAATATACCGACTAATTCAGTATTTCATTGGGTACATCCTTTCAAGGTGACTTACCATAACCTCCTTTATCTCGCTCTGACGTTTCACTTTCCTTTGGTACCAATCTGATGACATTTAGATCCATATTACCATAACCAAAGGATAATTTACCTAATGCCTAATGCGCCATTCTTTATATTCCATTGGCTCTGTTTCAAAGTCAATTCTCTTTGGACAATTTACTGTTCTATAATGTTCACGCACTTTATTCGGATATGTACTTTACTCTAATTCATTTGTCCGATCCGGTTCCACCTCCACTAACCCATTCAGCTTTCCTGAGTCACTTTCCTTTGTTTCACTCATCACAGTCTCAAATCCATTATGGTTTTTGACTCCCGTTAAACACCGCATGCAGTGTAGCAAGATATTCCTACAAGAATCGTAACTTTATAACATGGTCATAATCCTGTGAAACTCAAACCACTTAAGCATTTCTCCTGTTGAACATTCACACCTACAAGCAAATCAATAATCACTTCCTTCTATACCCGTAGTAACTCAATTTCACTCTTCGCATATTCCTACGAGAGTGCTTCGCTTCGATTATTTAATTTCCTTGCTCACCAATTCCTTTGCTCAATTCCTTTTTTCAGGTACATATACTTCTTCCTTGAATCACTCAATACTGTTTCCCCCGATTTTACTCGAACGTCCAGATGCAGTATAGAAATCATCATTTTGACTCTGGAACTTTTAGCCTTTCTTAACTCTATCTAGCTCCACTATCTACAAACTTCCATGGTCTAGTAACACTGCCTTTTTGCTCTATATTCTACGTGACATTTGGCCTTCTTGAGTGGAAACCCCAATATCTGTATTTATTCTGTTCAGTTCAGAATTGTCTGTTCACTATTTGAGACTACAGTAGACCTTTATCAGTATAATATTCAGTTGTGTATGCCGTTCAAACTCCAAACTTTTCTCAAATTTCATGATGTATACCTTATAGGAATCCAAGGTCTCCAAAGCTTTAAACAATTTCGATGATAACACCAATACCATTTATCATAGTCAATTTAATTTATCTACTACTGTTTGAACATTATGTTTCAGTTCAGCACACATTGTCCACTCTCCATAGGTAGGCTTATCAGTAGTATCAAATTCCTCAATTATTCATGTAATTCCTTTTACTTTTCACTGTTTAACACTTTCAAACACATTCCGTCTATCATCATAATCACTATCATTTGCTTACTTCACATCATTCCCTATTAGGGTCTTATTAACTTTCCCATACATTACATCATTGTCAGTTTCCCTTTTGAACTTCTTGTCTCCATTCATTTACTCTTTTCATTTGTTTTCCTGTCGGTAACATCGACATATGCCAATACCTAGTCATCCATATTTGGACTTCCATAAATTCCACTTCGTTTAAGTATTTTACTTCGCAGTTCGAAGGAGATCCATTCACTTTTCATTGCAATAGGATCACCTCAATAAGATCACCTCAAATTAACATTCCATTTATGTCGTTGGATACTTCACATTCCCATACGCATGCAATACATATAACCTCAATCGTATGTTTCACTTGTTATGTCTAAATCACCTCTTGAGGTATGACTTAATTTCACTTTTGATTTCGTCTATACTTCCTTTCTTGCTACCATCATTATACTGTTCACGAAAATCTCATCAGCCAATTAGTATCCCTAATTGCTTTTCAATCATTCTTCACTATACGTGCTATCTCAAGCGGAACAATTTTATGCCATAATTTAAAAGATCGGAACATTCCTTACACTAAGGTTCCTTTGTGACAGTCACATAAACACTTTCTTTCACACTTATTCAGTAATCTATACCTCAACATTTTATCCGGAAATCAATTAGTAACCTATATAATTCAGACTTCTATAAAATCCTTTCCGTTTATGCTAATCCTCGAATAAATAACTGATGCCTTAATCATTTCTCATTTCTTCTCATAAAGGTACATTCAGTCCTCCCATGTCTTACTTTAACCCATTATGAACTTTACACTTATAGCCACTGTACTCATTCACCGATCATCTCCTCTATGATTTCCATGTATCTGTCACATATGTTTCATTAATCACGATCAACGTTACTATCCAATAGATATTCCCAACTTACATGCGACAACTCTTCCTTATATCACTATCATTATTTCATTTTTTTACTTATCATCGACTATATGTCTCATCATTTTATTTCCATATCCGTCACGTGCAAGCTTGACCTTGTAAGGTCATAACGGCTTGACTTATACACTGTCATCTCCTTATTACTACGTATCTCTTTATTTTCCTCAAACAGTCTATGATAAGGTATTCACAATCTTCAATATGCGACAAAATCATTGATACAACTCCACTGCATCTCCATCCATTTCTCTATTTACCCATCCATTTATCATTTCTGTGTCCAAATCCACATATTCAACCCATCCAGAATTCCCCGATATACAATCAGTAGAAATTCTCAGTCTATCTTTTTCCCTTATACTGCTGTCCAAACTCTTAGCACAATATTCACACACCTATTTCGGTCTCAAGCTTATGCACTCATATTCATAACCGTTTTACGAGTTCATTTCAATTTATTTGTACACTTTTATCTTTCACTTTTTCTTACTCAACTAGGCACTAGGTACCTTGCTCTTTCAGTTCTTTCAGTTATAGGTAGATCGTTACGATACAATATTGACCTTTTTACAATTTTGCAATCTTCATCTACCTATGATATCTACTGATATTGAACACAAATGCAGTGAATCAATATCTGCCTGATCGGATCATCTACCCTTTGCTCAGTTCCAAGATTTCCCAGTTCATCGCATCTACAGTCAGAGCTCTAATTTCTTTGTCATCCCGGACTTTTAATCTCACTAAGGTCTACTATATGCTTCTCGTAGCTCCAGTGGACTTCCTCCAATTCTAGACATATTCGTTTCCTATCGCCGTAATTTTGCCATTTTAATCTGGGAATTACTTGTGATATCACTTCTTTCCTTAATCAGTCTAGACCAACTTAGTCATACGTATACCACATTTCGGGTTTATAATCACAGTACCATATATAATGCTCATTATCCGTTTTTCCTTTTTCCCTTCTTCTCATTGCCCCTACACATTCATGGGCTCACATTTCCACTATTCTAACACTTAATCATTTAACACGTGTTTACACGTAGGATTTCTCCTCGTGCGACACAGACTAGGGATCAGTTACCACGGTCTGCAATGACACGACTCAAATGCATGCACCCTATGTTTCAGACTGTGCCCAGATACATTATGTACTACTAGGCTCTGATACCACCTATGTAGCACCCCACTCCCGACGAGACCCGAACCCGATATCCATGGTGATATCCGAGCACAATTCCATGAGGGTGACGATTAGAACATTTATTACCTTATTAAAAATCGTATGACATTTTCTTTTTCTTTCAAAAACATTAGAGTGCGCAAAACAATCATTGACTTGGCCCAATTATAACAAAACATTTTCAAATATAAAACCATTCCACTTATAAAACAATTTCAATCATTATTAGCACTCATTAGTGCTCAGTCACTCTATACAATTACATAAACCAATTGGGCCTACTAAATACCAAATCAATACACTAATGCAGAATCATGCATTTACATCGATCCCGACCCGATACTCTGTCTTGCTAGCAGTAGACGTACTCCCGTGTATCCAACGGGGTACCCTCCATTTCCTGAAAAATAGATGCAATGTTGGGTGAGTTTGCGAACTCAGTGAGAAACCATCATCGATGGTTCACCCAACTCATGCATATCCAGACAATCACACAATATTGTACATATATCATAAACAAGAAATCACAGGCAATCAATTTTACATTTTATAAGGCAACAAGCCTTTCACACAATTCACATAAAACATTTATTTATGCAGTGTGCATGTGACTCTTTCATTTTCTTTCGTTGTTGTGACCGTGCGCCTGAGCTCATATACATTGAGCCATTGGCTCTGAAACATTGGGCTTGAAGCCCCAAAATGTTGGGCATAGCCCTGATCATCGAGCCGAGGCTCGGAATACGTTGGGCACGAGGCCCTGTGCGTTGAGCTTAAAGCTCTGAAATCGGTGGCTACACCGGTCACAACTGCCATTATCTGATCATTTACTATGCATGAATGCACATGTCATTTTCCAATTTCCAATTATCGCATTTCTATTTCCAATTCCAATTAATTACTACTTCCGATCATTTTCCAATGTCCTCGGACTTTTAGTTCGATATTTCATTCCCATGCATTTACCTTTCATTTCACTAACACATTCACAATCCAATTTACTAATGCATTCTCACGCACTTATTCTCATTTGCACTTCAATATCACAATCCAATATTTCGAACACCCATGGTCCGAAATCAATCAAATCAATCAATCACATATATCCATCCTTGCTTCCTCATGGCACTCAATGCATATAATTAATAAACACATAAGGTTGAGAAACCAACTAGGTTACTCACCTATTACTTCCGAGCTAATGTCGGGAAGTTTTCGCCCCGTCGATCGGACGACGCTCCACTTGGGCCTCTATAAGAAACAGAGAAAGAACGAGTCACTAATTATGCAATTTGTGTACATGTAGGTGAAATATGCATGTTCATGAATTCCGGCCCTAATCTCATTTTTTTCCCAAAAAAATCCACAAAAAATTAGAAACCTATTGGCGCGACGCGGCAATTCGGACTTCTATAGGTTCCCAATCAAATAAAATAAAGGATTAAAGGCTCAGACTACCGGGCCACGCCAATTTTCCGCCTAAAATTCCCAATTTATCACAAATGAAATTCAATATTCTTGCATCTGATGCCTCAAGAATCAGGTAAATCGGACGTCGGACGGAAAAATTATTCACGAAAGAAACCAAAACTCAACAATTTATATTTATATATGAACCCTTATTTACCCCTTTATTTTCGATTTCCAACCAAACTTCCAACTCCCATAACTCTTTCTACACATTTCTGAAAGATGCAAACTATACCTTGTGGGAAAGATAATGAAACCCTCTACAAGTTTCATGAAGACCATAAAATCAATTTCACCCCTAAGGGTGTTAAAACTCACTCAAACCTACGCCCACTCAAAACCTATCAAACAGGCAAGATGTTTCAAATTCAGTAACTCTCCGATTCTTCAGTCAACAATGACACAATAAACATGCTCATCAAGATCACCATGTTATCTATAACTTTCATGAACAATCCAAAATCAGATTCATTTGTTAACTATGTCAAACAATTCACCAAAGTATCAACCCATCAAACCAACCAATCTGGACAAGAATTTCCCAAACAAAGATATCTCTTAGCACAATGTCACCAAATTCTCTACCTTATATCCCTGAAAGATAAGATCCCAAAATTCAAGTTTCATGAAGAACTCAAACTCTAATTCGATTTCTAACAATTTCAAAACCACTATGCAAGTTATTGCCATGATCACCATTCACATTCTAATGTAAGATCGGTTTTGCAAAATCATAACTCCCAACTCTGACCTCTAAAAATTTTATGCCATATATCATTTTCAAGATAATTTCTTCCTCTGCAACTTTTCAGAAGATCACTCACACCAATTCAGTCCAAAAAAATGGATAAAATTGCTTCTAAGCAGAATACTCACAAGTCAGACACTTAAACTAGGTTTCATCAACATGCCCAAAACCAGTCCATAGAAAACAGTTCATATCTCTCAATGTACAGCTCTAAAAATATCAAGATCAGTGGCAATGGAAAGATAATTCAATATTCTTCAACTTTCATGAAGACCATTCTCTCCAATTCCATCTCAATTAATTTAGAAAAATCAGCAAAGCTCATAGGTTTTGGTTTTGGTTACTGTTCACAGACAATAAAACAGTAATTTTCCATGCAACAATTCACCCTTCTAACATTACAATTTAACAACACCTATTTCACACAAAGTTGTAGCCAACATCCCAAAGTTTAAGTGGCCACAAACCTCACCTCATTTGCATTCCTAGACAATTAGTTATGATTAAAACAGTAAAAGCAATTAAAAACCCTAATTTTCCAGATTTGGTGTTAACCTTAGTTCTATCATTTCCAATGCCATTAACACATCATTAGACATCCAAATAGACACAATTTAGGTCTTACCACACTCATACATATACTAGGGCTAATACTTAAAAAAGAATTTCAGCACTTAATTCTTCCTTTCTAAGTAAAATCACTCATCCATAAGCATTCAAAATCAAGTTAAAAAAACACTCATTCATACTCCTACATCAATTCATAACTAACCCTCACCTAACACCCATTAATTCAAGCCATATTAGTCATCAATTTAAGGTCTTTATATTCATCATAAACACACCATAACTCCCATTAAATGCATCAACAATCATGATTCATTTAATGCACAATTCAAAGCATAATTCAAGCTTAAATGAAAACTTAACTTAAACCTTACCTACTTAATCTTTTCCCCCTTCAATGCTTTAATCCTACACCAATTTCTCACTTTCTCTACTTTCTTCTACCATCAAACATGTATCTCCTCATCATAGCAAGAACACAACTTAGTTGGAAGTAGAAGAACTCTTGAATGTTTGGAGGAAGATGAGGAAAGAAGAAGAAAATCAATGGATATGGAGAGGAGATGAAGGTTTGGTGAGAAGGTTTCTAAGAAGCAAAAAAATCATCTTTTCATTCTTTATTAAGGCAAAACCGTGGAGATGGGTAAGGGAGCAATTAATGATAGCATATGATGGCAAAATATGATTGGTTCTAAAATTAAAGAAAAGTCAAAGTAATATTTCTTTAATCCAGATCAAAAACTAACCCAATCAACTCAATTGACCCCAATTTCAATCCCAAAATAATATACCCAATATTGCAGTATCATTGGGTAGAAATTTTCGCTACCGAAAATTGATCGATTCGCCAATTGGCGATTTTTCCGGTCCGGAAATTTTCTCCGGAAAAATCCAGAAAAATTCCTAAAAATCCTTTAAAATAGAAAACAATTTATGGCGCACTCAGAATAATTTTTTTCAAACCCGATAACTCCGTTAATCACACTAAAATTACATTAGGCACGAAAACCGGGAATGTCATGTATGCATATGCACAGTTGTGACTATGCAACAATCCTATTATGCATGAGCAATCCTATGAAATCCCAATCTAGCACATCCTATGCCAATTTACTGTTCTACCCTTCCAATTGAGGTTGGGATGTTACACTACGGGAACTCGAGGGTAATATTTTTACAGTCCTCATGATAAGAAGGTATTTGTGTCGACAAATGCAACCTTCTTAAAGGAAGAGTTTGTGAAAAATCACAAAGGAAGAAGTGAAGTAGTACTAAAGGAGTTAGCTATTTCATCCAAACCAAGAGTTGTTTTGGATATGAAAGAACAAGATGTCGAAATGGATTCAAGAGTTGAATCAGAAGTGCATCCTGAACATCAAGGTGTGCCTAGACGTAGTGGGAGGGTTGTGAGATAGCCAGATAGGTATCTGGGTTTAGGAGAAGGCTGAATTGCTATCTCAGACCAAGAAGAAATAGATCCCATTACGTATACATAGGCTATTAATGATGTTGATGCAGGAAAATGGCTCAAGGCGATGGAATCAGAAATAGATTCTATGTATACTAATGAAGTTTGGGTCCTTGTAGATCTACCACCAGGTCTAAAAGCCATAAGGTGTAAATGGATCTACAAAAGGAAAAGGGGATCGGATGGAAAGGTAGAGACCTTTAAAGTTAGATTGGTAGCTAAAGGCTATACTCAAAAGGAGGGTATAGACTATGAGGAGACTTTTTCTCCAATTTCCATGCTTAAGTCCATCAGGATTCTTTTGGCCATAGCAGCCTATTTCGATTATGAAATATGGCAAATGGATGTCAAGACTGCATTTCTTAATTGGGATCTTAAGGAGACCATTTATATGGCCCAACCAGAAGGATTCATTGAGCCAAGTAATGAACATAAGGTTTGCAAGTTGCAAAGGTCCATTTATGGACTTAAGCAAGCATCTAGGTCTTGGAACATTAGGTTTGATAAGGCTATCAAAACCTATGGGTTCATACAAAACATAAATTGTTGGACCAATGGTGGTTGACAAATTAAATCCCTTTATGTTTTGATAATAATAAAATATCTAGAATAAGTTAAGAAATTATTTCAGGTATTATTCAATGAAAAAATTGTGCAAATCAAGATGGGCAAGTGACTAATCATTGAAGAATCAAGATGGAAGTTGCCTTATAAGTAAAAGAGACATTAATAATGAGGATTATAGAAGTTTTGGATGGATATTACCGTTGAAGCCAACATAAGTCGACTTGCACACCATAAGTCGACTTATACATAAAGATCCGAACAGCATAAGTCGACTAGAATAGCATAAGTCGACTAACATATGAAGATATGTCTACGCAAGTCGACTAATAGTACATAAGTCGACTTATCGAGGACCACAAGTCGACTTACACAGCACAAGTCAACTTATAGAAGAGCGGAGATAAAATTTTATGAAAAATGTTGGAACAAGTCGACTTATACATAACGACAAGTCGACTTATGGGTACAACAAATTAATTCCAACGGTCCAATTAAGCCACAAATGGAAAGGAGATTGTTAAGGAACGATCATAACAATCATGCAACGGCTAGAATGAGTTCCAAAAGCTATTTTTCTTCAAGTATAAAGAGTGGATGATTGATGAAGAGACTACCTAAGTTCTACAAGTGAAAATACTCTTCTATTGCTCCAAAATTGCTCATTATCATTCTTATTTTGTTACACAATTGTATTGAGCACTTGTTCTTCAATCTTTAATTTATTTCTCTTGCAATTTGAGTGACTAGTGAAAGGTCACATGTGAGGTAGGATTTGTGCCGAAAAACAAATCGAGTGTAAAGGTAGCTTGAGCCGGAAATCAAGTGGCATTGTAAAAAGTTCACACTGAACTACAAAGTGTGCAATAAAATGGTTTGTAAAATCCTAAGTGGGAGCTTAGGTAGAGGACGTAGGTCTTAGCACCGAACCTCTATAAAAACAGTGTTTACTCTTCTTCCCTACTCTTTAATTTTAATTTTGATTAAATTATTTTTTTTGTGAATTAACTTCTGATTTTGTTGTAGAAAATTACAAAAAGCTTAAAGATCTATTCAACCCCCCTCCTAGATCGTTTACAATTGGAATCAGAGCAGAAGTATCCAGGGATGGCACACAATAACCTAGCGGAAGAAGGTAACACAAACAATCACCCTCCTTTATTTAATGGTACTAACTATTCTTCTTAGAAAAATCCTATAAAGTATCATATTATAAGTGAGGGAGTAGAATATTGGAAGATCATTATCTTCGGTCCACAAGCACCGTTGAAAGAAAATGGTGAGTTAAAAACGGAGCTGGAATACAACGACAATGACTGGAAGCAAGCTTACATCAACGCGAAAGCCATGAAGCTAATTTTTTGCGCTCTCACGGTTGAGGAAAGAAACCGAGTTAATTCTTGTACCAGCACTAAAGAAATGTGGGAAAGAATTCGCATCACCCATGAAGGAACTAACCAAGTCCGGGAGACAAAGATCAACGTGCTTCTCCATGACTATGAAATGTTTGTCATGAAGGAAGGTGAGTCTATTTCCACTATGCTTGATCGTTTTGCAGAAATCATAAGTGGACTAGGCAACCTTGGAAAGCATATGACGGATAGCGAGAAGGTGAAGAAAATTCTTCGCTCACTACCAAAGGAATGGGACTCACAAGTCACCGCTATTATGGAATCAAAGGATTTCAATCATTTGGAATTCAACGCCTTGGTGGGATCACTTATCAACTATAAGATCATTCTCAAATCCAGAGGAGGTAGAGGTAAGTCACAAAAGTCAATTGCTTTAAAAGCTAATACTTCTTCTTTTGATGAAAGTGATGAAGAAATAGATGAAGAGGAGGAAGACGAAGAAATAACAATGTACACCAGAAATTTGAGAAAATTCAAAGGACTCCTCAAAAATCGAAGGAAGGAATTAAATGGTGGAAGAAATGGAGAAAGGAAGAAATTTGCCATTGAAAGAAGATCCAAGGGTTATGACGAAAAGAAAAGCAATGAAGAATGTTGGAAATGTGAAAAAAAGGGACATCTTGCAAGAGAATGCAAAAGCTCATCCTCCACATCAAATTTCTAGAAAAATGACAAATATGACAAAGGAAAAAAAAAGGCTAGCCTATTAGCCATTTGGAGTGATGATGAGGAAGCATACCAAAGTAATGATGAAAACAACTTGGCACTTATGGCAAAGAGCTCATCAACAAGTGATGATGAAGATGAGGTAACTTTCTTTGATCAAGATCTTAGAGATTCCTTTAATGCTTTACAAATTGATTTTGAAGAAGCTATTGAAATCAACAAGAAATTGAGAAAGAAAATAAGAGAATTGGTTGCTGAAAATAGTGCCTTAAATGAGACTATTGATGATTTAGATAGTCCAAAGGAAGATCATTCTGCATGTCGTATTGAAAAGGAAAATCTTATTTGTGAGCTTGATAGACTTAGAAAGGAATTTTTTTATGTGGTTGGAAAATTTGCAAATGGAAACGAAAAGTTTGAAAAAAATTTATTATTGCAAAGATATTCTATTTCTAGACATGGGATAGGATATGATCCTTTTGATAGAGATTGTTCTTTAATTTCAAAATTTACTAAGGATAGAAAAATTGCTCAATGTGCTAGATGTTTGAAAGATGGCCATATAGAACTTGTTTGCAAAAGTACAAGGAGATGTGTTAAGGTTAAGAAAATTTTACTGTTAAAAGGCACAACACCACCTAATGTGGTTTATATGGCTAACCAAAATGGACCCAAAATGGCTTGGGTACCTATAAGAAGAAGGAACGTTGATATTGTAGGTACAAGCAAGGCATGAAAAACCATCAAGCACTTGGTACATTGATAGCGGATGTTCAAGGCACATGAGTGGAGACAAGAACCTATTTGCGGAGATCAAACTAAAGAATCAAGGTTATGTCACTTTTGGTGACAACAACAAAGGTAAAGTCATTGGCATCGGTAAAGTGGGTAAGGAACCTTTACCTACCATTGACAATGTTTTGCTTGTTGATGGGTTGAAACATAATTTGTTAAGTGTTTCTTAACTATGTGATATGAATTTTAATGTAGTTTTTGAATCATCACATTGCATGGTTAAGAAGGATGGTCATGTTGCTTTCATTGGTTTGAGACATGGAAATACATACATTGTCAATTTACATGATGATAGTTCTTTTAATGAAAAATGTTTGGTGACATTAGAAGAAAATGCATTTTTATGGCATAGAAAATTAGGACATGCTCCTTTGCCTTTAATTTCTAAGCTTTCAAAAAATGACATTGTGAGAGGATTGCCTAAGATAAAATTTGTTAAAGATCACTTGTGTGAATCTTGTTTAAAAGGGAAACATGTTAGAGAATCTTTCAAACCAAAGAAGGAAATTTGCACATCTAGAATTCTCGAACTTGTTCATATGGATTTGATTGGACCATCTAGACATGCTAGTCTTAGTGGAAAATTATGTCCTTGTGATTGTAGATGATTTTTCTAGATTTACTTGGGTGAGATTTATTGCGAATAAAAGTGATGCTTTTAATGAATTTACTAAGTGGTGTAGGTTGGTTCAAAATGAGACAAATTTGTCAATTATTGCTATTAGAACCGATCATGGAGATGAATTTGAATGTGAACAATTTGAAAGCCTTTACGAAAAATATGGAATGGAGCACAACTTCTCAACACCAAAGACTCCACAACAAAATGGTGTAGTAGAAAGGAAGAATTGGTCTCTTGAAGAAATGAGTAGAACTATGTTAAATGAGTAGAACTATGTTAAATGAGTACGATCTTCCTAAATCGTTTTGGGCGGAAGCAATTAATACCGCGTGCTATGTCATCAATAGGGTGCATTTACGAAGAGACAAAAATAAGACACCTTACGAGCTTTGGAAAGGTAAGAAACCCAATATTTCTTATTTTCATCCTTTTGGTTGTAAAGTTTTTATTCATAATAATGGAAAGAACAATTTAGGAAAAATTGATTCAAAATCTTATATTGGTGTGTTTATTGGTTATTCTCAAACTAGTAAGGCTTTTAGAGTTTATAATAATAGGACTAAATGTGTTGAAGAAAGTATTCATATTAAATTCGATGATATGATTTCACCCCCGAGAAAGGTTTTTTTTATGATGATGCAGGAAATTCAGGAAATAAAGTTGAAGAAATTGAATCCAAGATTGAGGAATTGAAGTTCGATGAAGAAAATCATGTACCTAACATTAACACATGGGCGAAAGCAAAGAACCATCCTATGGAGCAAGTAATTGGTGAATTGAATGATGGTTTAAGAACCAGGAGAAATGTCTATGAGAATATGAGCAATTCAGCCTTCATCTCATTAGTAGAACCCAAGAATATAAAAGAAGCTCTTGAAGATGAGAATTGGCTTCTAGCTATGCAAGAAGAGCTTAATCAATTCAAGAGGAATAATGTGTGGGATTTGGTAGTTCCACCAAAGGACAAGACTATTATTGGAGTCAAATGGGTAAATCGGATTAAATATAATGAGAATGGTGAAGCGATTAAAAATAAATCAAGGTTAGTGGCCCAAGGATTTTATCAAGAAGAAGGACTTGATTATAATGAGACATATGCTCCTGTGGCTCGGATGGAGGCAATTAGATTGCTATGTGCTTTTGCATCTCATAAAAGGATCAAATTAAATCAAATGGACGTCAAGAGTGCATTCCTCAATGGATATATTCAAGAGGAAGTCTATGTCAAACAACCGCCGGGATTTGAATATCATGAACATCCAGATTATGTCTACAAACTCAAGAAGGCACTTTACGGGTTAAAACAAGCACCTAGAGCGTGGTATGAAAGGTTAAGTACTTTTCTAACTCAACATGGGTATGTTCGTGGTAAGATTGATAATACTTTGTTCATTAAACATGTTAATCAAGATATGCTTATTTGTCAAATATATGTTGATGATATTGTGTTTGGTGCCACTAATGAACTTTTGTGCAAAGAATTTAGTGATTTAATGCAAAGTGAATTTGAGATGAGCATGATGGGAGAACTCAAGTTCTTTCTTGGATTGCAAATCAAGCAACTCAAAGTTGGCATATTCATTCACCAATCTAAGTACACCAAGGAACTTCTAAAGAAGTTCAAAATGGAAGGATGCAAAGTGGCAGCAACACCAATGGCAACAAATGTGGTCTTGGAGAAACATGAACATGAAGAAGATGTTGATCAAAAACTCTACAGAGGTATGATCAGATCTCTCTTGTATTTAACTGCCTCTAGACCTGATATTATGTTTGCCACGTGTCTTTGTGCTAGATTTCAATCTTGTCTTAAAATTTCTCACTTAAGTGCTTGCAAAAGAATTTTTAGGTATTTGAGTAGAACTGTTAATCATGGTTTATGGTATCCTAGTTGTGAATCATTTGATCTATATGCTTTTAGTGATGCTAATCATGGTGGTTATAGGATCGATAGAAAAGGCACTAGTGGCTTGTGTCATTTCTTAGGATCATCTTTGATATCTTGGGCTAGTAAAAAGCAAGTTAGTGTAGCTATTTCCACTGCTGAATCTGAATATGTAGCAACTGGAAGTGCATGTGCCCAAGTTCTTTGGATTAAACATCAATTTCTTGACTATGGTATTGTGGTTAAAAATATTCCTATATATTGTGATAATACCAGTGCAATTTGTTTGAGTAAAAATCCAATATTGCATAGTAGAACAAAGCATATAGAAATTAGACATCATTTCATCCGTGATCATTGTTTAAAAGGTGACATTTGTTAAAACATGTATCTTCTAGTGACCAATTAGCTGATATTTTTACTAAACCTCTTAAGGAAGATGTGTTCGTGAATATTAAATTGAGACTAGAAATGTGTGATTTAAACTCTTTTTGTTGAATTTGTTACATTCATTAATATATCAAATGGTCAAATTTTGAGGCAAATGTGTAATTACATCTAAAGATTCCATCATCATGACTTACACTTAGGCTGAAATGTGATTGAATTGGAGTTCTGATACATTCTAGTCGACTAATGGGTGTCTAAGTCGACTAATTGGTGACATGACTGGTAACAAGTCGACTTATATGGATCAATAAGTCGACCTATGATATACACAACCTTTTGGGAATGAAGAAATTTCAGGATAAGTCGACTTATAAAGATAGACAAGTCGACTTATGAAGGTCGATAAGTCGACTTATGAATGAAACAAGTCGACTTATGTCTACACGGAGGCTTTAAAATTCTTTTCCCCTTTTCTTCTCCGCAGACCTATTCTTTCTCAATCTCTGAACTTTCTCTCCTCCAAGTCGACTTATTTCTTCAATCTCCTCAAATCTTCCTTACCCATCAATTTTTGACCTCCATTATCACAAAACCCCCTCATTTTATCTTTAAATCAACCATCTATTTCAAAAACCCCTCTCTCATGTTTCTCAAAAACCCTAACCTGCGATTTTTTTCCTCTTCTCTCTATAAATCCATGGCTCCTCAAAAATCTACTAGGAAAGGAAAAGAACCAGCTCCTCTACAAGGTCCCCATGTTCACTATGGACCACGCGTTCGTGGGTCTTCCTCGAGAGGAGATGCTTCAAGAGAAGATGATGTGGTTGAACCTAGGTTTGTCTCAAGGGAAGCACAAACCTTATATTACAATGTACTCCAACATGAAGTATTAATTCCTTCTATGAGATTTGACTGGAATGAGCTAGACCACAGTGAGTTTTCGGATGTGTTTTCTGATATTGTTAATCTTGGACTACGAGAATTCTTAGGTTTTCATGATGATATTTATGAAGATGTGGTTAGGGAGTTCTATGCGAATCTTATTGTGTCTAGCGGTAATGTTGAGGATGGAGTTATTCTGAATTCCAAAATTAACGGGAAAGAAATTTCTCTGTGTGAATCAAATTTGTGTACAATGTTTCATTTGCCTAGAGGAGGAGTAAGGCCTAGAGTATCTTTTATTGATTTTGAAAATTTGAGAAATGAGGATGGTGAGACCGATGAGGAAGCCGAAGAAAATTTTGGCTATACTGAGGAAAAAGGTGCTGATTTACTTAGTAGGTTATGTTTTGATCACTCCCCTCCATTTGAAGCAATGGACTTGCCGTTACATTATCGTTTGCTTCATTATGCAATTAAGAGAGTTGTTTACCCAAAGAAGGCAAGTATTAATCAGATTACTTCATTGGATAAGGAGATTCTTTGGCATATGGAAGAAGGAAGGAAAATCAATTATCCGAGTTTGATTATACAAATGATGAGGAAAAAGGCCAGTTTATTACGAGGACAGCTTAAAGGCAAACTAGTTCGGCATAAAGGAATGCCTTATCTTTTGATAACATCTATCTCTCAAGCACCAAAGGTGTGCTCAATAACTATGCTCATGTTCCTTATCCTCGAGTTGGAGATTCACCTTATAACTCGAGAAGCATGAAGTCGGTGAAACCGCTAAAAAGGATGGGTCTACTCTTATCATGTAGAGAAACTCGGTCTGACCTTGGAGAGTGAGCGCGTGCCTCCACGACAACAGTCTAAGAGGGCAGCGGATAGTCCGAGTAGCTCACGGCCCAGTAATGTGAGAAGGAGTGAGGTATCTCATGAGGACATTGCTGACATTAACGATCAATTGGATGATTTAAATGATCGTGTCGATAATATCCAGGCTGTGCTTCATGGGTTTGCAAAGAAAATGGATGCACAACACCAAATGCTCAAGAAGATCTTTAAGAAGTTAGGTTGTAGGCATGATGATTCTTCATCATGATGTGTATTGCTTTTGCCTCGACCTACATTTACTCTTATGTTTTTTCAGTATTTATGGTGCTTGTTGTGTTGGATTGTTATGTTCTATAATGACTATTGTCTTTATTTGTGTTTGATGCTGTGTTTGCTTATAAATTTCATTTGAGACTTTTGTTCATCTTGATTTTTCATTATGACAAAAAGGGGGTGTAATATTGCAAATTGATGATAATATTGGAAATTGATGTTTGATTAAGGGGGAGTATGTGTGTTATGTTTTATTTGAGACTATCTTCAATATTTTTTAAACGTTTATTAAATTAATTGGTTTATCTATTAAGGGGGGAGACAAACTAACCATTGAGACAAGGGATTAAAAACCTTGATCAAATTCATTGTCTTTAATTACTTTTCAATTTCTAAATATTTTGTCATTATCAAAAAGGGGGAGATTGTTGGACCAATGGTGGTTGACAAATTAAATACCTTTATGTTTTGATAATAATAAAATATCTAGAATTAGGTAAGAAATTATTTTAGGTATTATTCAATGAAAGAATTGTGCCAATCAAAATGGGCAAGTGACTAATCATTGAAGAATCAAGATGGAAGTTGCCTTATAAGTAAAAGAGACATTAATAATGAGGATTATAGAGGTTTTGGATGGATATTACCGTTGAAGCCAACATAAGTCGACTTGCACACCATAAGTCGACTTATACATAAAGATCCGAACAGCATAAGTCGACTAGAATAGCATAAGTCGACTAACATATAAAGATATGTCTACACAAGTCGACTAATAGTACATAAATCGACTTATTGAGGACCACAAGTTGACTTACACAGCACAAGTCGACTTATAAAAGAGCGGAGATAAAATTTTACAAAAATGTTGGAACAAGTCGACTTATACATAACGACAAGTCGACTTATGGGTACTACAAATTAATTCCAACGATCCAATTAAGCCACAAATGGAAAGGAGATTGTTAAGGAACGGTCATAACAATCATGCAACGGCTAGAATGAGTTCCAACAGCTATTTTTCTTCAAGTATAAAGAGTGGATGATAGATGAAGAGACTACCTAAGTTCTACAAGTGAAAATACTCTTCTATTGCTCCAAAATTGCTCATTATTGTTCTTATTTTGTTACACAATTGTATTGAGCACTTGTTCTTCAATCTTTAATTTATTTCTCTTGCAATTTGAGTGCCTAGTGAAAGGTCACGTGTGAGGTAGGATTTGTGCTGGAAAACAAATTGAGTGTAAAGGTAGCTTGAGCCGGAAATCAAGTGGCATTGTAAAAAATTCACACTGAACTACAAAGTGTGCAATAAAGTGGTTTGCAAAATCCTAAGTGGGAGTTTAGGTAGAGGACGTAGGTCTTAGCACCGAACCTCTATAAAAACAGTGTTTGTTTTTCTTCCCTACTCTTTAAATTTAATTTTGATTAAATTGTTTTTTGTGTGAATTAACTTCTGATTTTGTTGTAGAAAATTACAAAAAGCTTAAAGATTTATTCAACCCCCCTTCTATATCGTTTATATAAATGAGCCTTATGTTTATAAAAGAATACAAGAAGGTAAGGTTAATTTCCTAATCCTGTATGTTGATGACATTCTGCTCATTGGGAATGATGTGGGAATGTTATCTGCGGTTAAGGGATGACTGAATGAAAAGTTTTCAATGAAGGATTTAGGAGAGGCTACCTATGTTCTAGGGATCAAACTTATATGGGATCGAAAGAACAAGCAGATAGTTTTGTCTCAACTAACCTACATTGAGAATATGCTCAATAAGTTCTCCATGCAAGATTCCAAGAGGGGTTTTACTCCTACTAGACATGGAATCAAACTTTCAAAGGAACAAGCACCTAAAATCCAAGAGGAGGTTGAACGCATGCGTAACATTCCATATGCTTCGGCAGTTGGTAGTTTGATGTATTCAATGCTGTGCACTAGACCGGATATCTGTTACGCAGTGGGACTGGTAAGCTGATTTCAGTCCAATCCAGGAATGAAACTTTGGATTGCGGTTAAGTGTATACTTAAGTATCTTCGTAGGATGAAGAACTTAATGATTGTTTACTCTGGAATTAATCTTATTCCGACAGGATATATGAATTCTAATTTCCAATCAGACGTTGATTCAAGGAAATCAACTTCTGGTTCTGTATTTACTTTAGGAGGTGGAGCCTTAGTTTGGAGGAGTGTCAAGCAATCTTGTATTGCTGATTGGACTATGGAGGCTGAGTATGTTGCTGCTTGTGAAGCAGCAAAGGAAGCAGTCTGGCTCTGGAATTTTCTAAATGATTTGGAGGTAGTTCCAGAGGAAGAAAAGGCCATTACACTTTATGGTGATAATAGTGGGGCAGTGGCTAATTCTAAAGAACCTCGGAACCACAAAGCTACCAAACACATTGAGCGAAAGTATCATATTATAAGGGAGATAATACAACGTAAAGAAGTGGATGTGGTAAAGATTTCCACCGAGCAAAACCTTGCTGATCCGTTCATAAAGACATTAACTCAAAAGAGCTTTGAGGGTCACCTAGAAGGGATGGGAATGAGGGATATGTCAAACTTGCTTTAGGGAAAGTGGAAGATTGTTGGAGTTATGTAAATATAGTGTCCTGGAAAGCAAGTGTATTTACATGTAACTTTATCTTCTTCGCCATCTGCTTTGTAATGAAAATATTTATTATTAATAAAATAAAAGAGTTTGGTTTTATCTGTATGAGCATTATATATCTGGTCATAAGGTACCAAGATTCTTTTGTAAGTAATATACATATACATAGAGATGTATGGGAAACATGTATATTATTAGAATCAATTAATTGATTCACGTTGAATAATCAAGTTGGTCGCTTGATTATGGTTTAGATCAGTAGTGTTGTGATTTATCTCCATATAAGTAAAGGAGTTTACTTGAAGGAATGATGAGTTTCATATCATGATAGTAGTTGACTATCGATAATGGAACTATTAAATGAATTTGGAATCAAGTATGTTTTCAAGAATAAAGTGGGCCGTTACTTTAATCTTAAAACATACAACTTAAGCATTCGCTTATTATGAATCATAATCTTGATGAGTGGTGAACTCATATATGTTTCATTATAATTCTTGATATGATCGGAATGGACTTTTACAGAGTATTAATCCAGTGTCTGCATGTTGGAGTTATTAATTGAAACATGAATCAGGGAACATTCACTCAAATAAAGAGTTTATAGTATTATCATCTCTTCTAGATGTTTTAAGGAGATTTGGTGATTAAACTGGCGCCAGTAGTTTGATGGACTAGCTACCCTTCAAGTCTTAACACTGAGATGAGATCTTATGTGTTAATCACCATATAAAGTAAAATGAGAGATCTAGAAGGAAAAACCAACATAAGGGCAAAACGGTAATTTTACCCTTTATTGTGCGGATGGCTATAATAAGGTTATAAATAGGGTTTGCAATTGGACATATTCTCAAAATATTTAATAATTCAAGAGTTCAACTAATTGTCTTCAGTGGAATGACATTTAGTTAATAAGCTAGAATTAATTCCAATGAGATTGAATTAATTCTGGGCTTATTGGAGCTTGAATTATCAAAGTCCAATAAGATTCTCCACTTGGCTTTAAGAAAGGTTATCAAGCTAAGTAAGAAATATAAATGGAGGTTAATTAGAAGCCCATAATTGAATCTTGAGCTTGGTCTAATTAAAGAAGCCCAAATGTACATTTAGTAATGGGTTTGGTTTTTGGTTTTTGGTTTAATGTAATTAATTAGATTAATTATATTAAAAAAATTTAAAGAAGAAGATAGCAATTTTGGTTATTCCTAGGTTAAATGTGTAACCACACATTTGACATTAAAATGCTAAATAAAAATGATCTTTATTATGGTTAATCATCATTGAATGGAGTTATGAACTTACCATTAAATGGTTTAATGGTTGTCTTTTAATGTTGGCTTGTAACCTATTTTCATTCATTAGATTAAAGATGAAAGATGTACATTAGATGGACCATCTTCTTTCCTTCTTCTTGGCAAAACCGAAATTGGGTATTGAATTTTAGGTTATGGTCTTTTCAAATAGCCATCATAAAGATAAATGAAGATAATCTCATTTATTGGCTATTTTATGAGTGATTAATGAAAGAAGTGATGCATTTGATGCCTCTCTCTCCTTCCATCCATGCATATACGAAATTGGTAGGCAAGAAAGAGTTCTAGCATGTTCTTTACACCTTCTCTCCTTTCATGAAAGAGAGAATCGAAAATACCAATTGAAAGAGTTTCAATTTTGCTTCTTCTTCTAAGAAAATCTCCTCCAAATATTTCTTCTCCTTTCCCACCAAAGGATTTTGTTAACCTAATTTTCCTTGAAGAACAAGTGGTAAATCTAATTGGTTGAGTGTAACATCCCATCACCGATGGGAAAGATAAAATAGTAAATTTGGATCGGGCTGTGATTTTGTTCATGTAATTCGATACTCATGCATTGAATGGCCACTATATAGATATGAAATGTAATTATTGCAAATGTACAAGATTGTACATGCACTCGTGACAATTCCCGACTTTGGTGTTTTTGTGAAAAATGTGAAATTGTGTGGTTGAAAAATTGAATTGGAGTGATTTATGTGAATTCTGCATAAAATTGCTAAGTGGGTACTAATGAGATTTTCGGTACTAAAAATGACTGTTCATTTGACACTCCAATTAAAGACATGATTTAGGAATTTTTGTTTAGCTTGAGCTATTGGAATTTGGAGAGGTTTACGAAATTCTAAGTAAATAAATTGATTGAATTGGAAATTGATAGGCATTAAAGCGAGTATTTCTGAATGTTTTGAATCTCAATTCAGTCCCTAAGGGTCGAAATTTCTGAATTGATATGAGGACAATTTGGGTAAGATACTTGAAGGTATAAGGCCTAAGGTTAAAGGAAGGGACAAAAGGGACTTTTCATAAATTGTAATGGTATAAAAGGGGAAATTAGGGTTTAAGAATGGGGAAAAATGGGAGCCGTGAAGAAGAAGAGGAAGAGAAGAAGAAATTGATTTCTTCGACGACATCACTAAGAGTTTAACGATTTTGTGAGCCAAATCAAGTAAGTTTAAGCCTCTTTCTTCTTAATGAGTGGATTGATTCTTGTTTTGAGTGTTAAAAGTGATAGAATTGGTGATTTATATGTTGGTTTTTAGGGTTATCGTGTAAGGATAGATTTGGATTGTTTGGTGAATAATATTGGTTTAAAGTGGGTTGAAAAGGGACTATTAGTGATGTTTAAGTGTTTAGATGATTTATGTGTTGAATAGATTGGAAGAATTGGATTGAAATGTTGAAAATTTGAGATTTTGGAGAAAATCGAGCTCGCACATCTCGACGTGCTCATGAGCATGCCGCGACGCACGCAGGCCCGCACGTCGCGGTGTACGTAAAGGCGCACACAGTGACGCGAATAAGGGATCACGCCGCGACTCACACCTATACCCTCGCCGCGGCGAGCTCAGACCTTCGCCGCGACGAGCTTCTTTTCGCCGTGACAAGGACCCCTTTTTCCAGAATAAACATGCTTTGGTTTTTAAACTATAACTTTTTGTACAGATTGTCAAATGAGAAAATTTCTGATTTTTTATGAACTAGAGACAAAGGTCTCCATATTTTTTGAAGAAGGGAAATGTTAAATCAGTCTTTAAAGGTTTGAAATCTAGGATAGAAGTTAAGTGTAAAATATGATTATAGGTTAGAGAATAACTTTCGAATTTCTGAAACAAATTCACTGATTTGCGTATCAATTGAGTTTCGATATTTAGGGATGTTATGGACGGGGAAATTTTTGGATTAGTGTCGGGAATGTCACGAAAGTGCATGATATGTATTTGTTGTACATTGCTACATGAGTATTATTTTTGATTGGGCAATGTGTAAAATAGAGTGTTTGAATTATGATAGAGGCTTTTGGAAAGTTAGCCCACTGACATTGCTGAGACTTCCCGACATTAGTGTGAAAGCTAGGTGAGTGACATAGACGGTTCTCAAATTATTCAGTGTTATAATTCAGGGAATTTAAATTCTTTGAAGTATAATAGTGGGACAGTGCTGATTTTTAAACTCCGGGAAGAAGGTCCGGAGTATTGAAGTGATTTGATATAGAAATATTATGGGTATGTGCAATTGTGAATGTGTTTTTGATGTAACAAATTGTGAATCGATTATCTGATTATGATATAGGAATACATGAATAAAGTGATTAAATTGTGGCACATACTGTTCATTCATGAACGCAAAATCAGTTAATGATAATTGTGACCGAAGCAGCCACTGATCAGAGCTTTTTAGCTCAACGTTATAACTGGGCCTCGAGCCCCACAATTTTAGAGCTACAAGCTCAACGATTAATGAGCCCTTTATGGGACAATTTTAGAGCTACAAGCTCAACGATTAATGAGCCCTTGATGGGATAGTTTTAGAGCTACAAGCTCAACGATTAATGAGCCCTTGATGGGACAGTTTTAGAGCTACAAGCTCAACAATTAATGAGCCCTTGATGAGACAGTTTTAGAGCTACAAGCTCAACGATTAATGAGCCCTTGATGGGACAGTTTTAGAGCTACAAGCTCAACGATTAATGAGCCCATAATGGGACAGTAAATGTTTCAGAGCCTCTGGTTCAATGATTGATGTGCCTTTTTAGGGACAGTTTAGGCATTTGGTCACAACCCTGAAATAAATTGAAAACGTGTTACATACTGCGTCCCTTTTGATATGTTTGATTGAATGATAGGCAAAATGCCTTATACTGGTGTGATAACAGTCATGGGGTACATTTAATGTAGCATCCCGTTACCGATGTGATGGGAATATTGGTAATCTGGAATGGGTTAGGATTGAGTGAATACATATTTCGAATTGCACATGCATTTTAGCCTCTATACTTATAGATAAATGATCATTGTTGCACTAGCATATGCACTGATCATAAGAGTTTGAGGTATCTGTTGAGTCAGAGAGAGTTGAATCTGAGACAGAGGAGATGGATTGAGTTGCTTAAGGACTACGATTGTAAGATAGAGTACTACCCAGGGAAGGCCAATGTGGTAGCTGATGCTTTGAGCAGGAAATCTCACGTCAGTGCAGCTCAGATTCAGATTGGGAGATTGCCTAGCTTGATTCAATTGAGAGCTCTGAATGTGTAGATGGATTTGGATCAAGATGGGACTTTGATAGCTACTCTGAGGCTTAGGCCGATGTTGCATGACAGGATCAGGTGAGTTCAGGATAAGGATCCTGTTTTGGTGAGACTGATTGAGAGAGTGAGATCCGATCTGACTTCTGAGTTTGAGTTGAGAAATGGGACTTTATGGATGGGTCAGAGACTGTATGTGCCCGATGTGGATGATATGAGACGTGAGATTCTGGAGGAGGCGCATGTGGCCACCTATGCCATGCATCCTAGTTCTACCAAGATGTATAATTATCTTAAGTTGCATTTCTGGTGGCCGAGAATGAAGAGGCAGGTGGTAGAATTTGTTTCTCGATGTTTAACGTGCCAACAGGTCAAGGCTGAGCACCAGGCTCCAGTGGTGAAATTGCATTCGTTGCCCATTTCGGAGTAGAAATGGGAGCGAATTACGATGGATTTTATTTTGGGGTTGCCTAGGACGCCGAGGCAGCTTGATGCGATCTGGGTCATAGTGGACCGGTTGACTAAATCGGCTCACTTCTTGCCAGTGAGAGAGAGCAATACGCTTGATCAGTTGGCCTAGAAGTATGTGAAAGAGATTGTGCAACTGCATGGGGTCCCGGTGTCTATAGTCTCAGACGAGGATCCCAGATTTACTTCGAGGTTCTGGAAGAGCCTGCAGTCTGCTATGAGTACTAGGTTGAACTTCAGTACAAATTTTCATCCTCAGACAGATGGGCAGAGTGAGAGGACGATTAAGACTGTTGAGGATATGTTACGAGCTTGTGTATTGGAGTTCCGAGGAGCTTGGGATTAGTATTTGGCTTTGGTTGAGTTTGCGTATAATAATCAGTACTAGAGTAGCATTGGGATGGCACCGTACGAGGCTTTGTATGGGAGGCAGTGTAGATCACCTCTTTATTAGGATGAAGAGGGTATGAGGATACTAGAGGGTCCCGAGCTGATTCAGGACACTGTGGATAAAGTAAAACTGATTCGGAGTCGCATTAAGGCGGCTTAGGATTAACAGAAGAGTTTTGTGGATCAGCATCGGAGAGAGATGGAGTACATTGTGGGAGACAGAGTTTTCCTCCGAGTGTCACCTTGGAGGGGAGTTCTGAGATTTGGCAGGAAGGGCAAGTTGAGCCCTAGGTTTATTGGCCCTTATGAGATCCTTGAGAGGATAGGACCTTTGGCCTATAGGTTGGCTCTACCGAGTGAGATGTCTCAGTTGCATGATGTCTTCCATGTGAGTATGCTCCGGAGGTATCGATCAGACCCGACCCATGTGATACCAACTCAGGAGATTGAGGTGGCTAGCAATCTGAGTTATGTAGAGGAGCCGATTCAGATAGTGGGGTCACGGGTTAAACAGTTGAGGAACAGGGTTATTCCATTGGTGAAAGTCCTATGGAGAAACCACTCAATTGAGGAAGCGACTTGGGAGACTGAGGAGCATATGAGGAGGCAGTACCCTCATCCATTCAAGCAGTCAGGAAAGAAATTTCGGAACGAAATTTTTATTAGGAGGGGAGAATTGTAACATCTTGTTACCGATGTGATGGGCATATTGGTAATTTGGAATGGGAGGATTGAGTGCAAACATATTTCTAATTGCACATGCATTTTAGCCTCTATACTTATAGATAAATGATCATTGTTGCACTAGCATATGCATGTACATACATGTATGACATATTCCTGGTATCTTTGTGTAAATTAGAAATTCTTTGATTTTTGTGTAGATCATGTTTTGAAAAATGGAGTTGAAGTGTATGAGTATGTGTTTCATATTTTTAAGGATTTTTAGGAAATTTTCTAGAATTTTTGAAGTTATGGGTCCGGACCGGAAAAATGACATAATGGCTGATTAATTAGATTCCGGTTCCGAAATTGATTGGCAAATGGCATTGGAAAAGTAGAGTCATGATTTTAGGATTTATTGTTTAGATTCTTTGCAAATTTGAGAGAAAATTAGAATAAGAATTGGATTTTTAGACCCTAAGAAGTGGGCATGTGGCAAGTGAATTGCCAAACATGCCTTAGCCATTAAATCCTTTGTTTAAAACCCTTACCATTTCAATTTTCTCCCACGTCACTCTCTCCCTTTTTAAAGAAAAAAATTGGTCTTCTTCTTTGTTCTTCTTCTTCTCCTCCTTCGTGATCTCCTTGCTCGTTTTCTTCCATTTTCTTCTTACTAAATTGCTTCCTTCTCCATCTTTAACCTATCCTTAAGCTTTGTGTTGGAGAAGATGATGAGTGGTGAGTAACCTAGTTGGTTCCTCAATTTTTAATTGTTAGATGCTCTGTAAACTGTCTGTGAATGTGAATTGTATGATCACGTGAATGAATAGGATCGATACGTTTACTTGTGGTAAATCGGATTTGACTGCTACGTGATTCTAAAGGATAGTGATAAATGGGTTTTAATGGCAATGTGACTATGAATTAAGGGGCGTTTTGCATTTCATACATAAATGCATGAATAGATAATGATAGTTGTGACCTGAGTCGTAACTGATACTGAAACGAACCTCGAGCTCAAAGGGAGTTAGTGCTTACCCAGAGGGCTCTCCTACTCCCTGAGACGCCTCTTCATCAACACCGTATAATCGTTTAAGCGCTCGGTCACAACACTGTAATAAATGGGAAAGAGTCACATATGCATTGCATACACATTGTGATGGATTGAATTCAGTGAATGGAAATAGGCAAGAGTGCATACTATAATTGTGATAACTGATTTGCGAAGTTTTTGAGTTCTGTGATTGTATGAGAAATTGTAAATTGCTATCTGGTATTCTGAATGCGTTATTGTGATATGCTGTACGCTATTTGCGTAATGCATGAATTGAGTGAACCATCGATGATGGTTTCTCATTGAGTTTGCAAACTCACGCAAAATTGCATTTATTTTTCAGGACAGTGATAGTAGACTCCTAGCTTATTGGACCCCGAATCTTTTTGGTAAGCTAGGATTATTAAATAAGGATTTTTGAATGATTATTCATGAGTAAAGAAGTTAAGAATTCTTGAAATTGAAATGAAATGGAAGATATGGTTTAACTACGAGATGGATTAATGGGGAATTAATTGACATGTTAATATGCTTAAGGTAAGGTGTCATGAAATTAGGTGGCATGATTTAATGGAATTCAATTATTGTATTTTGTGGACTAAATTAGCATGTTAAGGAAATTTGATTAACATGTTGATTAGACTAAGACTATATGACATGGATTAAGTGTATTAAGGTGTTATGAAGGTTGTAAATGTATTAAGGGTTAAATGGGCCTTGGACTCAAGTTGGGCTTAAGTGGTGATATAAAAAGAAGAGGATTAAAAGAGAGTAATGAGTTAGGTGGGATGAATTAATACAATTAAATGTGTTAGTTGAATTTACGAGTTTAGAGTTTAATTGGGCCTAAGAGAATAATGGGCCTAAATCAAATGAAAAGAAGAAGAAATGGTTTGGACTTAAGTGATTTAGTAGGATGAGAAGAAAGAAGGAAGAATAAATTGAGCTTTGGGTCCAAATGAAATGAATAAAGAAGAGAGGATATAAATGAAATGGGCTTAAGTTGTAGTAGGAAAATAAGAAGGAAGGAATAAAATGAAGTGGACTTGGGCTTGAGTAGTAGGAGTTAAATGCAAAAGGAAAAGAATGGAAACAAAATGAAGAGGGAAGGAATTGGGCTTAAATGAAGAAGTGGGCTTGAGTAGTTTAATGAGGTAGGAAAAGAAGAAAAGAGAAGAAAGGAGTAGGCAAATGGGCCTTTGGGCTTAAGTGAGTGTGTAAGGAGTATAAAAGAAGAAAATAAGTGAGTTGTAGGGAAGAAGAGAGGGAATACGAAAATTTTAGAGGGAGAGGAGAGTGGTTTCGTGGAAGAGGAGAGAAGGAGGAGAAAAAGAAGAATGCTTTGGTTAGGGTTGGATTTTCCAAGAGATCAAGAGGGAATTTGAAGAAAGTGCAAAGGAAAAAGTGTGGGAAATCACTAGAGCTTCATTTTGAACCAAGTCATCACTTGGTTAGTGGAAGTTTAAGGTAAGCCTTATGTTTAAGTATGAGATTTTAGTTGGGTTATGGTTGAGGAAGACTAAGAATGGAATGGGTATTGTGATTCCAAGATAAATTTCATGATTTGTGTCCTTAGGATTTGTTGCATTTTGGATGTCTTTTGATTTAAGAATTGTGTTGATTTTGAGGAAAATGGTGAGAGGCAAGAGGAATGGAAAGCAAGGGAAGGCCATGGGAACAAGGTTTTCAAGCAAGGCATTATAAGGTAGGTTTTATGTTTATAGTTAAATAATGGGCCATTGACATAATTTTCAAAGAAATTAAGAATATAAAAATGTTTTCAAATTCATTGTTTTTGAATGCCTTGAGAAATTGCTATAATTGATGTATCATGGTATGAATGATTTGAAAATTTCATGTGGATTGGATGATTGATGATTTGTTATGTGAATGTGATTTTGTTGAGGAATGATGATGCATTGCATATGAAATGCTTTATGATCATGAAATAATTTATGAAAATTTGCATGATTTATGCAAAACAAGATTTACAAGATTTTGCCATAGGCAATCAAGTTTCAAGTCATGATTATATGTTAAGTGGGTTAGGTTAAGTCCACCCAAGAAACGCCTCGCACGATGACCATGAAGAAGCCTTCACCTACGCCTGATTGTGGCATAGGATGATCCAAGATACGGACTCCTAAAGATTTGCCCATATAGGCTCATTAAATGAGACTATATGGTTGCCAAGAATTGTGGACTTGCCAAACCATTATGATGTGTTAGGTGATATGTGTTATATGATGTGAATTGTAACAAGTTGAATTGCATTCATGATTTCATGAATTTTTGAAAAAAAAAATGAATGATTTGTGATTTCAAGAAAATGACAAGAGCTCTTAGTTTATGATTTCATGAACCTTTGAAAAATGAATGATTTGTGATTTCAAGAAAATGACAAGAGCTCTTAGTTTATGATTTGATGAGCTTTTGAAAAATGAATGATTTGCGATTTCAAGAAAATGACAAGAGCTCTTAGTCTATGGTTTTATGAAACTTTGAAAAAAAAGAGAGAATGATTTGTGATTTCAAGAAAATGACAAGAGCTCTTAGTTTATGATTTCATAAACCTTTGAAAATGAATGATTTGTGATTTCAAGAAAATGACAAGAGCTCTAAGTTTATGATTTCATGAACCTTTGAAAAATGAATGATTTGTGATTTCAAGAAAATGACAAGAGTTTTGAAGAAGACAATGTTTTATGATCAAAAGGAAATTAATACGGAAATGGACTTCTAAAACTGTTTTGTTCATTATTTGGTTATAAGCATAGAACCTTCTGGGCTCCCCAAGCTCACCCCCCTCCCCCCTTATTTTCCCAATTTCCAGGTTTTTAGCAAGAAATCAAGAGGAAGTGGATCAAGACAGATTGTGCTTGTTTTATTGTGTATTTGAAGTTTGGTTATGTAAATGTATAATTGTAATTCATATGAGCAATGGAATAAGGTAAATGCGATATTGTTATTGGTTTTGGAATTTGGCTAGGAAATGCCAATGAAATTGTAAAACTCTTATGTATGATGATTAATGCAATATGGACTTGAGTATGGTTGTGAATGTACAATTGCATCATTGTATAGCTTGGATATGATAGATGATTAAGAGTGTGGTTGTTGCTTGAATGGTGTTTGAAGATACCTTAGGTTTAATCATGTTAGATGAGGTTGTATGATGAGTTTTATGCGGTGGAAGTCTTAGAATTGAAAATTGGGTAGTTGCATTTTAAGGATGTCTGTCAAATTTTCCTAAATTTGACAAGATTACCAATATTAGACCCTCTTCGCGTATGAATTAGATCAATGAGTCTTCATGAAGATTGTAGTAGGAGTTTAGAATTTTCCAAGGTATATCGTTTGCTAAATTTGGAGTTCGAGTCAAAAGATATGATCCTTACTAGAAAAGGTATGAAGGAAATCAAGATAGAAAAGGTAAGATAGAAATCAAGATAGAAAAGGTATGAAGGAAATCAAGATAAAAAGGAAGGAAGGAAATCGAAGATAGAAATCAAGGAAGGAAATCAAGATAGAAAAGGTAAGATAGAAATCAAGATAAAAAGGTATGAAGGAAATCAAGGAAGGAAATCAAGATAGAAAAGGTATGAAGGAAATCGGAAGATAGAAAAGGTATGAAGGAAATCAAGATAGAAATCAAGATAGAAAAGAAGAAGATAGAAATCAAGATAGAAAAGCGTAAGGAAGGAAATCAAGATAGAAAAGCGTAAGATAGAAATCAAGATAGAAAAGGTAGGAAGGAAATCGGAAGATAGAAAAGGTATGAAGGAAATCGGAAGATAGAAATCGAAGGAAGGAAATCAAGATAAAAGCGAAGGAAGGAAATCAAAGATAGAAATCAAGGAAGGAAATCAAGATAGAAAAGGTAAGATAGAAATCATAAGATAAAAAGCGAAGGAAGGAAATCGTAAGATAGAAATCGAAGGAAGGAAATCAAGATAGAAAAGGTATGAAAGAAAGCGTAAGATAGAAATCAGAAGATAGAACAGCAGAAGGAAGGAAATCAGAAGGAAGGAAATCAGAAGATAGAAAGCGGTATGAAGGAAAGCGTAAGATAGAAACCAGATGATAGAAATCGACGATAGAAAACCGTATGATAGAAATCGACGATAGAAAACCAGATGATGTAAATCGACGATGGAAAAATAGGATGCTGCAGAATGTAGGAGATAGAATCAGCCTTTGTAGTCTTCATAAGAGTTTTAGATCTAGATGTCTACTTTCATATGGTGAAAGAACGAAAACATTTGGATCTATAGATTAAAAGTTATAGCAATCGCTCCAAAAGAGTTTCGATTCGATTTCGGAAGTGAGCATGGTCCGTTGTTTTGGGAATATTTCCCTCATACGACCTCCAAATGAGGTTAGGCTTGAACCATTGGATTTATAAGACACATATCTTTCACTCCATAAAATCCGGTATCAATTGGAGTTAAATTGAGAAAGTTTGTTCTAAAACAAGTGAAAGGTCAGTTAAGAGGGCATGTTTCGTATGAACTCTCTTAGGTTTTTGGAGTGTATCTTGAGTATATGACTCGATTAAGGTGATTCTTGTTTCAGGAGAACTTGAGACATAAAGCTACAAATTATATGAATAAGTCAACCCATGATTTTAGTGTATACATGGTGTGTGTTTGCCACGAAGGTGGAGTTACAATTAAGAATCCTGCAATATTATAAGCGCAAGGTTTCGTGGACAACGAAAGTCATTCAAAACGGGTTCGACGCCTATGGTACTATAGTAAAAGTAAGAGTGTCAAGTTTAAGGTCTCAGCAAGGCAAGTGTCTCGGGATGGGCTCCACTGGCTCACATCCCGGACACGGGCTCCGGGATCGGGTCCGACATCTGTGGTATCGAGCCAGGAATTGAGATCTTATATGGGCATATGTAAAAGTTACATACAAGAGAAGATTGTTAAGAGTTTGGGCTAATCAAATTAGCGAATAAATTGAAGTTGTGGATTAGTGGAAATGAGAAATAGTACATGGTCAAACATGACCGTAATGAGTCAATGGATCCGTTGATGAAATCAATATGGTATCAATGACATACTATGGTGCTTATCCTTGAATGTGGGAAATATGTGAACTATGAGCATGATTGTTCGAGGAAAATTAGGGGATAGGGATTAAGGGGTTCAAGTAGAACTTCATGAAAGTCGAAATTTTATAGTTTTAAGAAGATGAAACCGAACCCCAAGGGTGCATGCTTATAATAAATTCAATAAGCCAAGTTTGTTTTCATTAAATCAAGCAAGAAAATTTCATAATTTAAATTGCATCATAATCGTTGCATCAGTTGTGCATTGAGTACATTATGAAATGTTGCATGTTTAATATGTCGATTATGTGAATGATTGATTAAATGACTTTAAAAAGGGATTTTCTTTTTAAGAATACAAGTTTATGAAATTATACTTTCAGACATGATTTGTGCAAGGATATCACATTGTGAAAAGCAAGTTTACAAGAAAGTGCCATTACGAGCACCAAGATTATAAGTTTTTGAAATCTATGTGCTGTATGAAATATGTGATGATTTTATTTCCACAAGTTTAAGTCAATGGAAAATATATATATATACATATATATATATATATATATATATGTAAGATGTGAAGTGAAGGATAACGGGACAATGAGATGATTGATAGTAATGTTTGTATAAGTTCAAGAAGGTCAAATTGGTTGTTGTTGGGAGTATTTGTATGGAAATCCATAATTATGCACAAATGAGTGTATTAAGCACATAAGTAGAGTATGTGAAGATAATAGAGGAAGAAACCTATGATTTAGTGAATATTATTAGTCATAGTTTCCGTAGTTTAAAGCCCAAGTGATCAGTAGACATAGATCGAGAGTTGTTGATGGTGTTACAATGAGGAATAAATTCTAAGATCAAGAGAAAAATATTGTCTAGGATTAATGAAGATCAAAGTATCAATCATATAAGAGATTGATTTATGAATTGATGAAGATAAGTCTGTGGATAAAATATGATGATGATAATAGGAGATTGATTAAGATTGCAGGAATAGTATAGATGATTGCAGCAAAAATCCTCTTTTGAAGAGGGATTTCATTAAGTTAGAATAAGCAGATCAAATGGTTCATGTTAAGAGTAATCAATGAAAGAGCTAATCAGAAAAGAATATGTGATGATTCGAAAGTGAGTACACTCACTATAGAGACCTTGATTGTTAACATGAGGAGTATGTAAGTCTATGTTATATATTACGTGAAAGTATGTTTGGGAGATATTGGTATGACTTGATGAATATATTAAAATCACCCTAATTAAGTTTGCAAATAAACCGCAAATCGTGGAGAAAAAATCATTCGAGGAAGAAAGTCAATAAGAGGAATCAAAGGAAAGTAAGTCAATATACCTCATTGAGGGAATTGTTAAGTAAGGAATCACAAGGGCTAATCGAGAGATACATGAAAATTGATAATGATTGCTTAAGTTAACAAATGCCCAATAGCACTATGGAATTGGAGACTATTTGATGATGTATGAAAGGTATTCAGAAAGATGCTCAAAAAAAAATTTTTTTTTTAAGGAGAATGGTTTGAATACATGAAGAGAAATATATAAAGCCCTATGAGTGAATTTTGATACATGACCTAGAACTGCAACATTGATGATTGTTTTGAAAGTTTGGAGACAACATATGTACAGGAACATGTATGAACATGCAAATACAGATCGTAAAAGTACAAGGCAATTACTGAATTGGGAGAATTAAATATGAAACTCAGGAGATTGAGATATGTATCAAAAGACTATGATTGCACCAGTAAGAGATTCCAAGTGAAGCTAAGTGTTGCATCCGATACATTAAGCATGAATTCGATACTATGATGTCCAGAACTAGAGCAACAAGAAGCATAGCAGGTGGGACATAGTTTATCCCAAATTAAGGATAAAAAGATTGTGAATCTTATTAAGAAATTGATACGGATCTGAATTTCAAGTTCAAATAGGAAGAATGATACCAGGTGAATGAAATAGGAAGTATATGAAATCAATAAAGATGATTAAGTAAAAAGGTTGCTAGCAAAGTACAAATGGTAACATGAGGTATGCATCCTAGCAGGATTTCATCGAAAGATCTCTTAGTGATCAAGAATGTCAAATAAGTAAGTGAATGTAGGAATTGATGGTCTTAATTATCAAGAATATGCTTAAAGCATATAGTTGAAGTTCATAAGGTTATGAGATCCAAGTATAACCTTAGTTTATTTTAAGTACAAAATCACAGTTCTAGTAAATTCAATCAAATGCGGTATGAAGAATTAGATGATAGAAAGATTCATCTTTTTAGCATTATGATGATAAGTAAGGTCTACAAGTTATAGAAGGCTAGAATTGAAAAGGTTATGGACAGGTGAAATGAGTGAGTGATAAGAATCAAGTGAAGTAAGAAAGATGAATTAGAAGAATCCAAGAATAGGCATGGAAGTAGTGTGTTAGTTCACAGTCACTTACCATTATTATGATGTGAACATCAAGCATAAGACGAGTTGCCCCAGTGATGCTTTCAGAGTTACATGCTTTTACTCTCACGAGTACATGATTATGAGTACATGTTTAAGTGTTGGACCCCGAACCTTGAGTGACAATTTGACTTAGTAATATGAATGATAAAGTGGATGAGTTGATTGAAATTGAGTTGAAAATCATGATTAAAACGAGAAAGAGTGAAAATATGAAAAAAAAATTGTGTAATAGTTGACTTTCTGGCCTTTGAAGGTTGACTTTTGATTGAGGCAAAATTTGATAAAATGGTCTTCTGGAAACTTGTAGGTTATGTTAAGAGATTTTTGTGGACATAAAGTTTGTAATTTTCGATATCGGGAGTGAAAGTTATGATCACCAAAGTTTATGTTTGATCGGGTTTGACTTTTATATTGGTTGGAACTTTGACTGAGAAATTAACCTAGTTAGAGGTTAATTGAGCTTTGATGTTTTTCATGAAAATTGAAGGATTTGTTTTGATCTTTATTTCGATATAAAGTATGCAATTTTTCGATCTCGGAATATTAAGTATGATTTTACAAGGTCAGATTGAGGATAGTATCTTTGACCGGAAAATGGACTCCGTAGGAGTTGAATTGAGTTTTATGTTCTTCTTGGAAGATTTAGAGCTTCTCTCAAGCTTTCTATAGAGACTAAGTTTGTCAAAATCAAGTTCGGGAGTAAAAGTTATGAATTTGGAAGTTTTAGATTTTTTTAAAAAAATTAATTAAGCATCCGTCACTACGGCGACGATCGCCAGAAGCGACGGCGAAGCGCTCAGCCGCCGTCACTACGGCGACGATCGCCGTAGCGATGCGAAGCTAGTCAAGATCACCAGGGCGACGTCGTCACCTCGGTGATGCAACGCCTTCCTTGTCCAAACGACGCCGCTTTTGCTCCTCGATTTCTTGACTTTCTTTCTCCAATCCGACATTTGTTTACCGCTTTGTTCATATCTTTTCCGCTCGACATCCGATTGAGTTGATTCTTTTGCGTTGGATTCCTAAGACAATGAATTTCATTTATAAGAAATTTAGAACTTTTGAGATTAAATTAATGGTGATTAATTTAATCAAAGTGAGTCGGGAAATTTTCCGAGCATGATTCAGTGTTTTGTGAAATTCGGGATCTGTAGAGATCCGATTGAAGCGATTCTTGAGGCAAAATAAAGATAAGACAAGGGGCTACAAATCATATGAAGACATGAAATGTCAATTTTGCCCTTAGGACTTTTAATTTTTGAATTTAAGTTCGGATTGGGGTGTAATTTTTGGATTGGGAACACCTGTGAGTAATTTGAGTATAACTTTTGATCTGGGAATCGAAATGAAGCGATTCTTGTTTTAAATTAAACTAGAGACATAAGGCTACAATTGTTATGAAGACAGCGAGTTTCAAATCTGGGATTAAGAATGTGAATTTTTGGACGGAAATAATCATACATGAAAAATGTGTTAGAATATGGATATTCCCGAACTGTTTTGCGCATAACTTTTGATGTAGTGCTCGGAATTGAGCGCGATCAGTGGCGTTGGATTCGTATGAGTGAGAGGAACATTTCTTGAGAAGGAAGTTTTGACAAATTCCTTCAAATCAATAGTGCGAATCAAACCGCAAGTAAGCGTAACTTTAAGTTTTGAATGGAGGGCAATTTGGTCATTTGACCATCAATAAATGAAACACATGCAAGAGATGTCGTTTTGGCTTATTAAAAACCACGAAAGTGTCTGGAAAATTTCAGAAGAAAGGAAAGAAAATAAGAAGGAGAAGAAGAATGGAGAAGTTTCGGATATTGGAGAAAAGAGAGAGAAAAGTAAGTTTGATTTTGTTCTACTTAATTCTTCAAGCTTTTGGGACTTTTCCAAGAAGGAAAAGAATGGAGAATGATGAGAGCTTCCTAAGGAACCAAGAAACTTTGAATTTGGAGGAGAAAAGAGGTAAGATAAAATTTTCAACTTTGAGATTTTGTTGAATTTTTGATTGAGAAATATAGATAATGATATGGGTTTGTGATTTATGAAGTTGGTTTTGATATTAATGCTTTAGGTTGGGTTTAATTTTGGATGGAAAATTGAGTAAGGTTTAGGCTTAATTTTATGATTGAGAATTTTGAGATATTTTGGTGTAGAATTATAGAAAGATGATGAATTGATGATATATAAAATCAATTTCAAGAATTTGTATTTTATGGTATTGAATTGGGATAAATTGGTTTAGGCCAATTTTAAGATTTGGGGATTTTGAAATTGAGGATTTAAATAGTTTGGAATTAATGTGAATTGAGGAATTGTGAGATTAATTTTGAAGAAATTATGTTTTATGAGATTGAATTGAAAGTCATGGTTTAGGGCCAATTTTGAAAATTGGAGATTTTCAAAATTGGAGATTGAAATAGCTTGAATGTAAATGGAATTGGTGAATTCCTAAGTTGATTGTGAAAATTAAGTATTTTCGATGTAAAATTTGGATGATTATGGTTTAGGTTTTGGTATTTTGGAAAGAGAGAAAGCAAGGATCAATTGGAGCTTGAAATCAAGTTTCGTGCAATAATTGAGGTGGGTAGCATATTTATATTTTGATTTATAAGTTAAATATTACTTTTCAAAATTTGATAAAATGAAAGAAAAGATTTTCGTATTTTGTTTATTTCTCAATGATTTTGGAAAATTATGACAAGCGTAAATTCATTCTTGTAAATGATTTGATAAAGCGATAGAAATTCGAAAATGCATTTGTTGTGTATGCATTATTCAATTGCTGAAATTATTGTTTGATTGAATGATTTGATTGTTGAATTTAGTGAACGATAGACCAATAAATTGAGTTGTATGCATTTTTGTGGAAAATTTGAAGAAAAGTAAGATTTTGGAAAGTGCCTTCGGGCAATTTGAATTTCGGTTTTCGATATGTGTTATGTGGGTTTGGTAGGTCCCTTGGTGAGTCATCGCTGTCTCTATGTGTATAGCTTTCTCCAGGCTGCCCGCTAGTAGCACGGAGTCGATTTCGACTCCTTCACGGCTACTATTGGATCGCAATGCGGAAAGTGTAGTACGTTTCATTCCACGATCGCACAGACCGCTATGCGGATCTGGCAAAGACGCTCGCTTGGACCTAGCTGCACCATTCGATATGTTATGTGTTTTGATTTGTTTCGTGTGTTTGCATTCATGTTTATGAGACATTCAAGAATTTTGAAAATTGAGAGAATGAGTTATAAAAGTTTGAAAAATATTAAGAAGGGTTTGAGAAAAGTATTTGAAAGTTGAAAAGTTTGAAAATTAGCCCTTTTGGCAAAAAGATTATGAAAATGTTTTCACTTATTTGTCATTTTATAAATGTGTTATCCACGAGCCGAGCTCACCCCTTTCATCCCCATCTCCGTGTTTCGAAGGGAGATCGGATGAAAGAATGTGAAGACGTATGTCAAGACGCCGCCGACATTTGAATACGTTGGTTTTGAGAAATTTGGATCTTGTGTATGAATATGTTTATGACTTTAGATAAGTTTGGAAAAATGTATTTGTGTATAAAATTGAGTTTTGTGAATGACTGTAAAATCTGTATATGAAATTATGGGTAATTTGGGAATATATATGTATGATTGATTTGGGAATTTGATTGAATTCTGAGTTTGGTATTAAATTGAGAATTATGGAAGTATTAGATTTAGGTTTGCGTTTTGCTGGTGTTTGGATTCCGGACGGGAGAGTCCGATGATTCTGAGATCTATTTGGCATTTAGAAGTGTATTTCTTTACCTCGCAGTTTGGGTTAGGAAAAAGGCGGCCGTTATCTTTAAAATTTCGATAAAATTGGGATAAAAAATGGAATTTGAGATTTGTATGGATAAATAAGAATTTGTATGATTGCTGAGTTTTGGGTTTAAGAATGAATTTTCCTATGGGAAATTATATGGATGTGATTGATGTAAGAAATGAGAATAAGAAAAAAAAATCATAACGGATTTTGGAACGTCTTAGGAATTCCCAACGCGATTCTGTTTCCTGTTCTTTGCTTATTCACGGATGTCGGAAAGTGTTTCAGTCTACATTGATTTGTTTGCTTACTTTGCTTTCTATCCGTATTCGATTTGCATTCGATTCGATCCCGCTTTCGCTTATTCGTTCCGCTTTGTGATCCGTATTCGATTATTTCGCTTCGCTATATTCGATTGAATCTGTTCGTTTGATTCGATTAGTTCTTACTTCCGCTTGCATTTGCTTCCGCTTCGCTACTTTCGGATTTGTTCGTGTTGCTAAGTGTTTGTTTCCGCATTCGTTTTGCTTCTGCTTTGATTCCGTTTCGGTTGTTTCGTTTCCTCCGTGCTTTCGCTTTTCCGGTTGGGATTCGTATCCGATTCGCTTATTCGATTCGTTTCGATGTTCACATTCGTTTTTCGGTTGGGATCCGGTTTCCGGATCGGGTCTCAACATTAAGAGTGCCACAGTGCCAAGGTGCACTCAAGATCAAATAGGCAGGGTCAGGATGGTGAGCTATCTGAATAAGTCATGCAAGAATAAGTTGAATCCGTTAACTAAGGATTTAAACCCTTGCCTCTAGATCAGTAAGATAGGAATTTCGAGGACGAAATTCTTTTAAGAGGGGGAGAATTATTGGACCCCGAATCTTTTTGGTAAGCTAGGATTATTAAATAAGGATTTTTGAATGATTATTCATGAGTAAAGAAGTTAAGAATTCTTGAAATTGAAATGAAATGGAAGATATGGTTTAACTACGAGATGGATTAATGGGGAATTAATTGACATGTTAATATGCTTAAGGTAAGGTGTCATGAAATTAGGTGGCATGATTTAATGGAATTCAATTATTGTATTTTGTGGACTAAATTAGCATGTTAAGGAAATTTGATTAACATGTTGATTAGACTAAGACTATATGACATGGATTAAGTGTATTAAGGTGTTATGAAGGTTGTAAATGTATTAAGGGTTAAATGGGCCTTGGACTCAAGTCACTTAAGTGGTCATATAAAAGAAGAGGATTAAAAGAGAGTAATGAGTTAGGTGGCATGAATTAATACAATTAAATGTGTTAGTTGAATTCTGAGTTTAGAGTTTAATTGGGCCTAAGAGAATAATGGGCCTAAATCAAATGAAAAGAAGAAGAAATGGTTTGGACTTAAGTGATTTAGTAGGATGAGAAGAAAGAAGGAAGAATAAATTGGGCTTTGGGTCCAAATGAAATGAATAAAGAAGAGAGGATATAAATGAAATGGGCTTAAGTTGTAGTAGGAAAATAAGAAGGAAGGAATAAAATGAAGTGGACTTGGGCTTGAGTAGTAGGAGTTAAATGCAAAAGGAAAAGAATGGAAACAAAATGAAGAGGGAAGGAATTGGGCTTAAATGAAGAAGTGGGCTTGAGTAGTTTAATGAGGTAGGAAAAGAAGAAAAGAGAAGAAAGGAGTAGGCAAATGGGCCTTTGGGCTTAAGTGAGTGTGTAAGGAGTATAAAAGAAGAAAAATAAGTGAGTTGTAGGGAAGAAGAGAGGAATCTGAAAATTTTAGAGGGAGAGGAGAGTGGTTTCGTGGAAGAGGAGAGAAGGAGGAGAAAAAGAAGAATGCTTTGGTTAGGGTTGGATTTTCCAAGACATCAAGAGGGAATTTGAAGAAAGTGCAAGAGGAAAAAGTGTGGAAATCACTAGAGCTTCATTTTGAACCAAGTCATCACTTGGTTAGTGGAAGTTTAAGGTAAGCCTTATGTTTAAGTATGAGATTTTAGTTGGGTTATGGTTGAGGAAGACTAAGAATGGAATGGGTATTGTGATTCCAAGATAAATTTCATGATTTGTGTCCTTAGGATTTGTTGCATTTTGGATGTCTTTTGATTTGAGAATTGTGTTGATTTTGAGGAAAATGGTGAGAGGCAAGAGGAATGGAAAGCAAGGGAAGGCCATGGGAACAAGGTTTTCAAGCAAGGAATTATAAGGTAGGTTTTATGTTTATAGTTAAATAATGGGCCATTGACATAATTTTCAAAGAAATTAAGAATATAAAAATGTTTTCAAATTCATTGTTTTTGAATGCCTTGAGAAATTGCTATAATTGATGTATCATGGTATGAATGATTTGAAAATTTCATGTGGATTGGATGATTGATGATTTGTTATGTGAATGTGATTTTGTTGAGGAATGATGATGCATTGCATATGAAATGCTTTATGATCATGAAATGATTTATGAAAATTTGCATGATTTATGCAAAACAAGATTTACAAGATTTTTGCCATAGGGCAATCAAGTTTCAAGTCATGATTATATGTTAAGTGGGTTAGGTTAAGTCCACCCAAGAAACGTCTCGTGCACGATGACCATGAAGAAGCCTTCGTCCGGCTGCCCGATTGTGACATAGGATGATCCAAGATACGGACTCCTAAAGATTTGCCCATATAGGCTCATTAAATGAGACTATATGGTTGCCAAGAATTGTGGACTTGCCAAACCATTATGATGTGTTAGGTGATATGTGTTATATGATGTGAATTGTGACAAGTTGAATTGCATTCATGATTTCATGAACTTTTGAAAAAAAAAAGAATGATTTGTGATTTTAAGAAAATGACAAGAGCTCTTAGTTTATGATTTGATGAGCTTTTGAAAAATGAATGATTTGCGATTTCAAGAAAATGACAAGAGCTCTTAGTCTATGGTTTTATGAACCTTTGAAAAAAAAAGAGAATGATTTGTGATTTCAAGAAAATGACAAGAGCTCTTAGTTTATGATTTCATGAACCTTTGAAAAATGAATGATTTGTGATTTCAAGAAAATGACAAGAGCTCTTAGTTTATGATTTCATGAACCTTTGAAAAATGAATGATTTGGGATTTCAAGAAAATGGCAAGAGTTTTGAAGAAGACAATGTTTTATGATCAAAAGGAAATTAATACGGAAATGGACTTCTAAAACTGTTTTGTTCATTATTTGGTTATAAGCATAGAACCTTCCGGCTCCCAAGCCCCCCTTATTTTCCCAATTTCCAGGTTTTTAGCAAGAAATCAAGAGGAAGTGGATCAAGACAGATTATGCTTGTTTTATTGTGTATTTGAAGTTTGGTTATGTAAATGTATAATTGTAATTCATATGAGCAATGGAATAAGGTAAATGAGATATTGTTATTGGCTTTGGAATTTGGCTAGGAAATGCCAATGAAATTGTAAAACTCTTATGTATGATGATTAATGCAATATGGACTTGAGTATGGTTGTGAATGTACAATTGCATCATTGTATAGCTTGGATATGATAGATGATTAAGAGTGTGGCTGTTGCTTTGAATGGTGTTTGAAGATACCTTAGGGTTTAATCATGTTATATGAGGTTGTATGATGAGTTTTATGCAGGTGGAAGTCTTAGAATTGAAAATTGGGTAGTTGCATTTTAAGGGGATGTCTGTCAAATTTTCCTAAAATTTGACAATGATTACCTCAATATTAGACCCTCTTCTGTATGAATTAGATCAATGAGTCTTCATGAAGATTGTAGTAGGAGTTTAGAATTTTCCAAGGTATATCGTTTGCTAAATTTGGAGTTCGAAGTCAAAAGATATGATCCTTACTAGAAAATCAGAAGGAAGGAAATCGAAGATAGAAAAGCGTAAGATAGAAATCAAGATAGAAAAGGTATGAAGGAAAAATCGAAGATAAAAAGGTAAGGAAGGAAATTAGAAAATAGAAATCGAAAGGAAGGAAATCGAAGATAGAAAAGCGAAGATAGAAATCAAGATAAAAGCAAAAGGAAGGAAATCAAGATAGAAATCGGAAGGAAGGAAATCGGAAGATAGAAAAGGTATGAAAGAAAGCGAAGATAGAAATCAGAAGATAGAAAAGCGAAGGAAGGAAATCGGAAGATAGAAATCGGAAGATAGAAAAGCAGAAGATAGAAATCAGAAGATAGAAAAGCAGAAGGAAGGAAATCATAAGATAGAAAAGCAGAAGATAGAAATCATAAGATAGAAAAGGAAGGAAGGAAATCGGAAGATAGAAAAGGTAAGGAAGGAAATCAAGATAGAAATCGAAGGAAGGAAATCAGAAGATAAAAAGCGAGAAGGAAGGAAATCAAGATAGAAATCGGAAGGAAGGAAATCGAAGATAGAAAAGCGTAAGATAGAAATCGAAGATAAAACCGAAGGAAGGAAATCGGAAGATAGAAATCGGAAGGAAGGAAATCGGAAGATAGAAAAGGTAAGAAAGAAAGCGGAAGATAGAAATCGAAGATAGAACAGCAGAAGGAAGGAAATCAGAAGATAGAAATCGAAGGAAGGAAATCAAGATAGATAAGGTATGAAGGAAAGCGTAAGATAGAAACCGATGATAGAAATCGGGCGATAGAAAACCAGATGATAGAAATCAGACGATGGAAAAATAGGATGCTGCAGAATGTAGGAGATAGAATCAGCCTTTGTAGTCTTCATAAGAGTTGTATATCTAGATGTCTACTTTCATATGGTGAAAGAACGAAAACATTTGGAGCTATAGATTAAAAGTTATAGCAATCGCTCCAAAAGAGTTTCGATTCGATTTCGGAAGTGAGCATGGTACGTTGTTTTGGGAATATTTCCCTCATACGACCTCCAAATGTGGTGAGGCTTGAACCATTAGATTTATAAGACACATATCTTTCACTCCATAAAATCCGATATCAATTGGAGTTAAATTGAGAAAGTTTGTTCTAAAACAAGTGAAAGGTCAGTTAAGAGGGCATGTTTCGGGTATGAACTCTCTTAGGTTTTTGGAGTGTATCTTGAGTATATGACTCCGATTAAGGTGATTCTTGTTTCAGGGAGAACTTGAGACATAAAGCTACAAATTATATGAATAAGTCAACCCATGATTTTAGTGTATACATGGTGTGTGCTTGCCACGAAGGTGGACTTACAATTAAGAATCCTGCAAGATTATAAGCGCAAGGTTTCAGGACAACGAAAGTTGGGCTCCGAAAACGGGTTCCGACGTCTATGGTACTATAGTAAGAGTAAGAGTGTCAAGTTTAAGGTCTCAGCAAGGCAAGTGTCTCGGGGATGGGCTCCACTCGGGCTCACATCCCGGGACAGTCGGGCTCCCGGGATCGGGGTCTGACATAGCTCCAGTGAGAGAGAGACTTTTCCTGCCTTGTAGAGCATGTTGGCAAGAGAAGTATGGCTCAAAGGTGGGTCAGCTGGGACTTTTGGAGATGACCTAGTGAAGAGTTTGTTTAGGTTTCTTTTGGATTTGTACAGACAGTAATCATGACAGTTGTACATTTATGGTTTCAAAGATATGAAATGAAAAAGTATTTTATGGTTTCAAAACTTTAGAGTTTTTCACATTGATGCTTTGTAATTATGATGCCATGTGGATTTTAGTAATGATCGTTCGTAGTGCACCCATATCGTCGGATATGTATCGGAATGACCTACGGGCGTCCCGGTGCGTACCCTACGGTAAGGGGGCGCTACATTTAATTATAGATTGTATGACTAAATCTGATATGTTTAGCGTTGTATGAAATATTAGAGCTGATAACTAGAGTTGCCACCGATCAGAGCTTTTAGCTCAACGTGCGAAAATGAGCTTCGAGCTTATGAATGATTCAGAGCCTTAAGCTCAACGTATAGTGAGCCCTGTATCCAGCTTTGGACAAGGGTCAGATATTATTGAGCCCTACGATAGGACCATTTAGGCATTCGGTCACAGCCAAATGAAGATAAATGGTAAGCAACTGAAATACGTATGTATAAAAAATGGGGATGTATGGATTTGGATTCCTGTAAATGTGTAAATGGGTAATTTTGAGAAAGTGTATTATGAGATAAAGTTAGATCTATGTGAATTGAAAAATGAGAGCAAATAAATAGAAATGTGAATATATATTATAGATTGATTCTGTACATAAGTGGGCGGACCATCGATGATGGTCACTCATTGAGTTTGTAAAAACTCACCTAAAATTTTACACTTATTTTTCAGGACTCAGAAGAATACACGTTAGGCAACGGGTGTATAGTGATCGCAGAGTGCTATAAGAGGACGGGATCAGTTGCGTCTGCATTAGTGTGAGGAGTTTAGTTTAAATTTTTGATGTTTGTTTATGTGGACCCTCGTGGTCATTACTTTAATTATCGGTCTGTTTTGTAAGTTTTGTTTTTTGTAACGTACATGTAACGAAAGTGTATGTATGTGTTACAGGAAAATTTTATACTGTGATTTGATTGAGTGATGTATCACGTCACCCTCGCAGGGCACGAACTTGAATATCACCATTGATGTCGGGTCCGGGTCTTACGAGAGTGGGGTGCTACATTTAGGTGGTATGAGAGCCCAGAAGTACGAACTTACATGGGCATTTTCTGAAATATAGGTCAAATCGTATACAGTAAAGACATTGTTGGGGCCCGATTTGCATTAAGCATGATTTCTTTATTTTGAGGTTTAGATTGATTAATTCCTTTTAGTTAGAATTTTTGTGTTTAGTTAATAGAAATAAATTGAAAGGATTTAGTTAAAATTAGAATTTTGATAAATTCTTAGAAATTAAAGGCAATAAGTTGGTGTGAAGGCATTTGAGGAAGTCCATAATTGTTTTAGGCTTAAGGTTAATAAGATGGGCTTTTAGCCCTTTTCAAATTTCATTAAATGATGAAGAAGAATTGAATTAAATGGGAAGCAAGTGGAGTTGCCGTAGGTGAAGGAAGGAAGCTACGAAATTGTTAAGGGAAAAGGAGAGCTTTATTAAAACTACGTAGTTTTACTCTAGGTTATAAGTTAAGAAGCCAATCCCTTAAGCCTTTACTAAAGAGACTTACAAAACTACTTAAGAGAAAGGAGAAGAGGAGACTTCGGTTGAAGAAGAAGAAGAAGAGGATTTAAAGCTTTGTTGATTCTTGCTTGAGAAAACAGATTTAAGAAGTTCTTTAAGAAGGATAAGGGTAGAGGAAGAATTAATCCTCCATTAGAAGCAAAATTAGAATTTCGTGGGTTTCATTAAGGTAAGGGAAATTTCGAAATTTTTGAAGTTTCTTGATGGGTTTTGGGTTCTAATATCTTAGGAAAGTTATGGGTAAAGTTAGAAAGGTTAAATTCCATGCTTTCATATCCTTAGAAAGTCCAATTTTGCTATCTCTTATGCTTATGGGATGATTATGCTTGATGAAGGTGAAGTGAGGCAATTGGAGGAAGAAGTGAGGCTAATTGATCAATCCCAAAGCTAGAGGAATTAATGTGGGTGATTTCTTAATAATTGAGTTGTAGGCTAAACGAAATTTTTATAATAACGGCTAATTATGCTTTCCAATGAGTTACGATTTTTGAATTAATTACTCCTTGTGATGATTATGATTTGCATGAAGTGTCTTTTGTATGTAAGTTCATGTTGGAAGTGTTTGAAAAATGATTCGTTAAGTGAGAGCGATTCGGATATGTGATTTTTGATGATTATGTGAAAATCAAGTGAAAGTGAATTTTGTAAAAGCTATTTGTGGCTAATGTGTATAAATTGTGTGAATTATGTTATATGCATGTTTTCTTTGGGTTTGTGGTGGTCCCATCTGAGTCAAAGCACTGCTCATCCATAAACTTCTCCCTTTGCCCGCTAGTGGCATCGGAGTTCCTTTCAAGGACTCTCATCAATCACGGCTACACATAACCGCTTCGCGGAAATGTGTAATACATTCCGTTTCGGATCCACCCGAACCACTTTGTTTCTGAATTTGTGATTTTCTAGATTATTTTTGTGATGTGTTAATTTTGTAAATTGTTCGAAGTGATAAATTCTGTGAAAAGATTTGTAAAGTCAAATTGCTTTTACTAATGTGTCATTGTTTTGAAAATGAAGGAATGAATGATGGTTTTTGCTTATTTCTTGTTTATTAAGTTATTACCCACCGAGCTGTTGAGCTCATCCCCCCACCCATTTCCCTCCACAGGTGTTGAGCGAGAAACCGAGACACCGCGTCGGGATTGAGGCATACTTCATTGCATTTTTGTTTTTGAAATCATATGTTAGAAAACAAAGCTTTAGATAGCATTTTGGAACTAATGTTGTACTTTGTTTTTTTTTTTAGACTTTGATGTATTAGGGCTAAAATGCCCTCTAAATCTTTGTATTAACTTGTTTCCATGTAAAAGTAAGAGTTTTGAGTTTAAAATGTATCTTGTATATATTTTCTAAGAATGTATGGATGTATGGTTGAAATTGATAAAAGCAAGGATGAGATTGTATTTCTTTAGGTTTTGAAATGGATAGATGCCTAAGAGTGTGTTATTTCCATTTGAATTTGGGATAATTGGGTTTGAGTTATGTTATGGAAGTTGGAAGAATGAGTTTTTATGTAGGTTGTTGAGTTGGATTGATGATTTGGCTCGTTACATTTTTAGGGGAGATGCTATCCAATTTTTTTAAAATGGGCAAAACCTTCAATTGAAGTTTTGACCTTATTAGAGTTTGAATTTAAGTGATAGGCCTTCTTGAAGATTGTAGAACATGTTTAGATCTTTCAAATGACATAAAGTTTGTCACATTTGGACTTAGGATGAAAAAGTTATGAGAGCTGAAAAGTTTCAGCTACTGTTGTTAACCACTAAAATTTTGCAGAGCATTTATAAGGCTTTTTCACCCTCTTACAGACAGTTTTGATTTTTCCTTTCTTCATAGACAATGTAGATTGTCTTTCTATCTTTAAAATGAGGTATAATTTTCAGTCATTGGAGTTAGGAACAAAAAGTTATGAGGTTGAGAAGTTGACAGTTACTATTCATGTAGGCAATTTACTGTTCCATTGGTCTTTTTATAGGCTGAAACTTTGAGAGTGTTTTTACCCCTTTAAATGATTGAATTGATTTTTGTTCCCTTCATGAAGTTTGTAGATCCTTTCCTTATCTTTCCAATGAGGTAAAATGTGTCATTTTAGACTTATGTACTAAAAGATATGAATTTTCAAATTCTTGGCATTGTGTAGGGAAACTTAAATTTAGTGGCAGCAACTTTGAAGCAATTTATGACCCTCTTAATGGCTAAATTAGTTTTTAAATCCTTCTAGAAAGTTGTAGAGCTTCCTTTTATCTTTTTATTAACACTAAATTTACGAAATTTCGATTTCGGGGTGAAAAGTTAGACATTTTCAAAGTTAGAAGGTTATTTCAGTTTTTTTTTTAAAATTAATGTTTGAAATTGTTCCTCGCACTCAGCAGAGTGCGACACTGTTATTTTCAATATTTTTTTTAAATTACTGATTTTTCACATATGATAAATAATACCCATTTTTCTTATTTTTTTTGTCTCTTCTCTGTTTGACCTCCGATTTGCACGAATTTTTAAGCGTTGGGTTTTTTAAAAAAAATTTCAGCCCCCTTTTGGTAAAATGAGAGTGTCGGGTTTTAGTCCGACTTTACGGATAATATTAAAGAGAGTCAATTACGTGACGGTTTTGAATGTAATTCTATTTTCGGGCGATTTTGTGAGCTGTAGAGATCCGATTGAGATTGGTAAAATGAGAGTGTTGGGTTTTAGTCAGACTTTAAGGATAATATTAAAGAGAGTCAATTACTTGATGGTTTTGAATGTAATTCCGTTTTCGGGAGATTTTGTGAGCTATAGAGATCCGATTGAGGTGATTTCTGATTCTATTTAGCCTAGAGATATAGAATTTTATTTTAGCTTAGGAATCGGATTTAATTATGGGCCCTAAGCAGATCAATTTTATTGGAGGATAATTAAGGCGAATATCAAGTCTTGTTCGGATGACGTTAAATTAAGTTCAATTTGAGGTTTCTTTCGTGGTGAGGAATTCCTCCCTCGTGAGATGCGCGTCCAGATGTCACGGAGAACGTCAGGCACGCGACTCACCGGGGAGGGGTTCCAACACTTATGGTATCAGAGCTTTCGGTTTAGGTTCGGGTTGAAAGAGGAATTTAGGGTTTTTGTGTGCATGAAATGTATTATTTTGAATTGTTTTAAATGATTTTTAAATGTTGATTTTGCATGAATTAAAGCGTTCAAGATACTTTGAAATTTTTTTTTTACATGAACTAAGGTTTTCACTGGCTTTCTCTTGAAGGAGTGAATATGCCACGTCGGGGTAGAACCCGAGGGACTCAATCTCGCTCAAGCTCTCGCCAGGGGAGCACAGATGGGTCTCACGTCCCTCAAGCTGCAGGGACACATTCTGCTCCTGGCCCTGAAGCACCTAGTGTGCAACCTGAGGAGCCTCCTCCTCCTCCTCCTATGCCTGCGATGGACCCGCAAGTTTTCCAGGCCTTTGCCCAGGCTTTTAGTTTTGCCATGGGTCAAGGGTCTCGGGCTTCCGTGCCAGTTTCTGATGTTAGGAGTTGACAGCTTGATAAACTGCAGAAGTTCGGAGCGGCGGACTTTTATGGTACCACCAATCCGGAGGAAGCTGAATCTTGGCTGAAGAGGAAGGGAGGGTGTTTCTTCAGATGAAATGTTCTGATGAGGAGAAGCTGGAGTATGCTGTCAGTTTATTGCAGGGTGATGCTCTCCACTGGTGGGAGTCAGGCCCACAGAGTCAGGTTATACCACCAGTACTTTCATGGAGGGATTTTGGAGAGTTATTCAGAAAGAAGTATCTTTCCTGGGTTTACATGCAGGACAAGGCCAGGGAGTTTCTCAATTTGACTCAGAGGGAGATGACTGTTAGTGAGTATGAGTTGAGATTCACCCAGTTGTCCCGATATGCAGCTCATATTGTAGCAAGTGAGGAAGACAAGTGCAGAAAGTTTGAGGGAGGCCTCCACCTGGGCATTAAAGAGAAGGTAATACTTCATAACTTCATGATTATCAAGAACAGGATGCCGCACTCCTGAGAAACCAGAGAACATCAGCGGGAGGTGAGCAGGAAGATAAAGAGTATAGCGATCATTCAGAGAGGGGCGGTGTCTGATCACCGACAGGGGTGGAAAGAGTGCGAGATTCGTGAGTCAGGTGCCAGAGTGCCTCAAGAAAGCAAGCAGATCGGGGCGAGGTCAAGACAAGCTTCCTCAGTGGGAGGGAACAGCAGAACTGAGAGAAGCAGGAACCAGACTCCTCCGTGTGAGCACTATGGCCACCCGCATCGGGTAGAGTGTCACAGGTTTTCGGGTGCCTGCTTCAAGTGTGGAGAGAAGGGTCACAAAATTAGAGACTGTCATCAGATCATCAGAGGGAAAGGATCTCAGCCTCAGGCTCAGAGGAGAGCAGAGATAGTGGGGACCAGACCAGCTGCTGGGGTAGGTAGTTCTGGTTCAGTGCGGAAGCCAATCCTCCAGGGAGACCGAGAGGGCAAGTACAGGCTCGGGTGTTTTCTATGACTCGAGAGGAGGCTGCAGTCGCACCGGAGGTTGTTACTGGTATGGCTCAGCTTTTTCATTCTAATGTATATGTACTCTTTGATTCTGGTTCCACGCATTCCTATGTCTCTGCAAGTATGATATTGCCTAGTATGCAATCAGTTCTATTAGATGATTTCCTGCTTGTTAGTACTTCGTTAAGGAGGAATGTTATTGTGAACCAGATCTTTCGAGATTGTGAGCTTGTGATCGATGGATCTAGTTTGGTAGTGCATCTACTACCTCTAGATTTGAAGGGGTTAGATGTGATCGTCGGAATGGATGTGATGGAGAAATATAAGGCGAAGTTAGATTGTGGTCAAAAGGAAGTAGAATTTGATCTGGGAGAGGGTCAAAAAGTAGTTTTCAGAGGAGAGAGAAAGTTGACACCGCCAAGGCTTGTTTCAGTTTTGTTAGCTTATAGACTGATGGAAAGAGGATGTGAAGCCTTCTTGGAGTATGTTATGGATACCAGTGTGAAAGAGAGCAGGGTGGAGGATATTCCCATTGTGAGGGAATTTCTTGATGTGTTTCCTGAGGAGTTGCCCGGTTTACCACCAGAGAGGGAGATTGAGTTTGCTATTGATTTGGCTCCTGGGACAGCTCCTATTTCTATTCCACCTTACAAGATGGCTCCAGTTGAGCTTAAGGAGCTTAAGGAGCAGTTGAAGGATTTATTAGAGAAGGGGTTCATTAGGCCGAGCACCTCACCTTGGGGAACGCCGGTCTTGTTTGTTAAGAAGAAAGAAGGAACCTGGAGGATGTGCATTGACTATAGGAGGATAAATAAGGTGACAGTAAAGAATAAGTATCCTCTGCCTCGGATAGATGATTTGTTTGATCAGCTGCAGGGGGCAACGGTCTTCTCTAAAATTGATCTCAGGTCTGGCTACCATCAACTCAGGATTAAGGAGTCTGATGTGAGCAAGACAGCCTTCAGGACACGGTATAGCCATTATGAATTTCTGGTTATGCCTTTTGGATTGACCAATGCTCCTGCTGCTTTTATGGATCTGATGAATAGGGTATTTAAGGAGTTTTTGGATCAGTTTGTTATCGTATTCATCGATGACATTCTGGTGTATTCTAGGAGTGAGGGAGAACATAAGGAGCACTTGAGGATTGTATTACAGAGGTTGAGGGAGAGAGAGTTGTATGGAAAATTCACTAAATGTGAATTTTGGATTCGTGAAGTAGTCTTCCTTGGTCACATTGTTTCTGAGAAGGGGGTACATGTGGATCCAAAAAATATTGAAACTGTGGTGAACTGGCATGCTCCGACTACAATGACAGAGGTGAGGAGCTTTCTGGGTTTAGCAGGCTATTACAAGAGATTTTTAGAGGGTTTTTTGATGATTGTCGCTCCTTTGACTAAATTATTGAGGAAGAACCAGAAGTTTGTCTAGAGTGGAGAGTGCTAGCAGAACTTTGAGGAGCTCAAGCACAGATTGACTAGTGCTCCAGTTCTGGCTTTACCCATAGGAGAGGGGAGTTATACTGTGTATAGTGATGCTTCCAGAAAGGGGTTGGGATGTGTGCTTATGCAGGGAGATAAGGTGATAACATATGCCTCACGACAGCTTAAGCCTTAAGAGGTGAACTATCCGACCCATGATTTGGAGTTAGCAGCTGTGATCTTTTCCTTGAAGATCTGGAGGCATTATCTGTATGAAGTGCAAATCAGGATCTTTACAGATCATAAGAGTCTCAAATACTTATTGAGTCAGAAGGAGTTGAATTTGAGACAGAAGAGATGGATTGAGCTGCTCAAGGATTATGACCTGTTGATTGAGTATCATCTAGGTAAGGCCAATGTTGTTGCAAATTCTTTGAGCAGGAAATCTTCCATAGAATATGTGCAAACAGTCTATCTGTCGCTATTGGAAGAGATGGCTAAGCTCAGGATCTGTTTGAAGCAGGAGGAATCTGATTACATGATTGCTACTTTTCGTGGTGAGGAATTCCTCTCTCGTGAGATGCGCGTCCAGATGTCATGGAGGAAGTCGGACACGCGACTCACCGGGGAGGGGTTCCAACACATATAATAACAGACCGTGGCAATTGATCCCTAATATGAGTCCCATGAGTATGAATCTTGCGCATGAAAAAGTGTTAAGTGCATGTGTTAAGTGTTTCAGTGTGTAAAGAGAAAAGAAATATCAGTATATGCGCCAATGTGGATTATGGGCAATTGGGAATGGGAATGGGAAAGGTACATCGAGAGGGCGCGAGGCTCGAGAGGCCGAGGCCCCTTTGTGGGACGCGAGGCCCGAAAGGCCGCGGTCCTACAAATTGTTAATGATATTCACATTGTATTGTGGTTATAAATCCTTGAATGTGATATGAATGTGAAGAAAGTGGTATGGGTTGATTTAGGAAGTAGGTGATATAAAATGGAATAATGAGATTTAAGTGTATAAATTGGATTGAAAGAAAGCGAAATTTTTGTGACACCCTGAAGGGGTTATTTGGATATGGGAAGAATATTGGTTACAAGTTATAAGAGTAAAGAGTGAGCATAAAAATATGTCTATGTTTAATCAAAAGCTCAGGGATGATGAGGAAATTGTGATTCTGATGAATATTTTTGATAAAATGAGATAAGTGGAAATGAGAAAAAGGCGGGCAAAGATTCACTGAAATTGTGTTGATATGAGCATGATGCAATGTATTGTAACATAAGTGAATAAATTGAGTTAGAAAAATTTTTTATAGTTAATAATGGAAGAAGAAGAAGAAATGCAATAAGCAAAAAGAAGAACAACATTAACATTTGCATGTTTTGATAATAATCGAGTACAATAAAATGATATCTAAATTAAATCTTAGTTTTGTAGGTCATAGATCTAATAGATAAAAACTATTATACAGAAGAAAAAGAAACAGTAAAAACTATTATACATAAGAAAAAAGAAACTTCTATCTCTAAGAAGTTAATCCCTTCTTTCAATTTATGTCGTACTTAAACCTATAAAACTTCTTGCTTCACTTTAGCTAATTCCTGAAGTTCACAAGTATAACCTCACCACTTAGGGAATTGTAGAACCATCAAAGGCAAGGCAGGATTGAAATATCATGTTATGATGTGGTCGCTCTAACATCTCTCTAAAACCCTTCACTAATGCACCCAGTGATTGTTTGCCATATATAAACCTTGATGCATAGTCGGGTAGTCTCCGATGGGTCCTTCACCATTCTCTTCTCACACTTTATTGGTCTCCTCCTCCACCTCCCTTGCAGTACTCCAGGGGCATTTTAGTCACACTAACACCCCTTTCTTTTCCTGCCTACTTCTTTTTTCATTTTTATACCATTACTTTTTAGCTTTCTTACCTGGCAACGCTAGCTTTTTCCTTTCCTAACTCTGCACTTTGAATATGTCGACAATTTCTGACGCCAACCTTGACGATTTTCCACCTTTGCCCACTTGCAAACCCACTCCTCCTCTTCCTCCGTAACCATCATCATCAACTCCACACAACCCCACCATCCCTGCTACCCTCATGGTGTCCCTTCCCTACCCCCCACTTCCATATTACCCCTATTACCTACCCCTCGAAAAAAGTTAGAAACAAGTTATTGGTGACCAACAAACTTTGAGCCTCTCTTTTCTACCTCCCATGGAAATAGATGCCAAACCAATTGTCTGCCCAAAGATTGAAATATTGGAAGAGGGAGTACATCACTGGGAAGCAACCTTAGCAGTTTTTTTTAAAAAATGCCCCTTTTCCCATCATCCATAAATGGGCGCATAGAACCTGGCATAGCAATGTGAGATCCCACATCGGTTGAAGAGGAGAACGAAGTATGCCTTATAAGGGTATGGATATCTGTAACATCCCACCTCCTACTGGAAGGGTAAAATAGGAAATTTGTCATAGGATGGGATTGATAGAGATTAATTAGTACTGTTCATGCATAATAGGATTGATACACAGTATCAATTGTGCACATGGAATTACTGTACATGCATACATGACATTCCTGGTTTTCGTGCCTAAGACAATTTTATTGGGATTAGCGTGATTTTTGGGTTTGGAAAATTATTCTGAGTGCGCCATAAATTGTTTTATATTTTAAGAAATTTTTAGGAATTTTTCTGAAATTTTCCGGAGAAGATTCCTGGACCGGAAAAAAAAATCACCAAGTGGCGAACCGGTTGATTTTCTACTGTTATTTTGGTACTAAAATATTAATTATTTTGGTGGGACCCAAAAGTGGACCCTTAAAATGTGTTGGAACCGAAATTGGATTGAAATTGCTTGGTATTTGGCTTATTTTTCTCAAATATTTGATTGGTAGTTTGACTTTTCCTTCTTTCTTCCTCCAATGGCCAAGTGTCCCATATTAAATGCATGGTTATCCATATATTACGGCAACTTCTAGTGAAAGAAAGGAAAAAAATCACTTGTTCTTGGTGAATTCTTCAAGAATTCAAAACCTCCTCTTTTCTTTCTTCATTGGTTTTCTTTAAAGGTTCAAGCAAACTCTTACTCCTTCTCCTTCCATACGTAGCCCTTTGTCTACCATACTAGCTCAAACCTTTGCCTCCCTTTGACGAGTATCATGTGTGCTAAAGGTGTGAATAAAGTGGTCTTGGTGTCTTATTAAAGAAAAGAATTGAAAAGTGAAGGATTGATTAGTTGGAAGCTTTGATTTGGTAAGCTTATGTTTAAGTGTTGATTGTTCATTTGATGTATTCATTGTGATGTTTATGCATCAAATTGTATGTGGCCTATGCTTGTATATGTGGATATGAAATTGGCTTGCTTAATTGATGGTTTCTTGATATATTGATAGGGTAAAACTTGATGAATGTAAGTAGAGTGTAAAGATGATTAAAAGTGAAGTTAGTCATGTTAGATGATTAATCTTTGAAAGGAAAATGATTGAGGATGATGCTGAAAATTTTGGATTTATATTGAAGTGAAGGTCTTGTTGACCTATTGGCTAAATTCTTGTGTCATTAGGATGCTTATGCATGTGGTATTGGCATTGGAAGTGTTAGGAATTGAATTGAGAAGTAAAGCTGGAAAATGGAGTTTGGACAGATTGCACTGTTTTGATCATAACTAATTGTGTAGGTGAGCAAATGAGGTGGGGTTTGTTCCCAATTAAACTTTGGGATGTTGGCTACAACTTTGTGTGAAATAGGTGTTGTTAAATTGTAATGCTAGAAGGGCGAATTTCTGCATGGAAAGTTACAGTTTTATTGTCTGTGAACAGTAACCGCAACTATGACCAAAGAGTTTTGCTGAGTTTTATAAATTAATTGAGAAGGAATTAGAACAAATGGACTAAATGAAAGTTGAAGCCTATTAAGTTATCTTTCCAATTCCACTGATTTTGCAATTTTTCGATATGTATAGTAGGAGTTATGGACTGATGACTATTGACTGTTTTCATGCATTGAATGAAACCTAGCTGGAATGTCAAATTTGGTGCACATTATGATTTGGAGCAATTTTAGTAATTTATGTGAACTGAATTGGTGTGAGTGATCTTCTGCAAAGTTGTAGAGGAAGGAATTATATTGAGAATGATTTATGGCATGTAATTCTTGGAGATCAGATTTGGAAGTTATGATTTTGAAAAGAACTGAACCTAAGTTAGGTCATGGATTGCTGATCATGGCAGAAATTTACACAACAGTTTTGAAATTGTTAGAGATCGAATTGGATGTTGAGTTCTTCATGAAAATTGAAGTTTGAGATCTTATATTTTCAGTTATATAAGGTAGTGAATTTTGTGACATTTGTGCTAAGAGATATACTGTTGTGAAATGTGCTGTTCAGATTGGGAAAACTCTGAGGGCTGATGCTTTGGTGAATTTTTTGACATAGTTAGCAAGTGAATCTGATTTTGGGTTGTTCATGAAAGTTGTAGATAACATTGTGTTCTTGATGAGAATAGTTTTTATATAATTTTTTGACTGCATTGAATGAAAGATAGTGAATTTCAAATGACTGTTCTTTCTTAAGAAGTGAATGTGTGGGCAGTAGTTTCAATGGGACTTTTGACACCCTTAGGGGTGAACTTGATTTTTTTGGTCTTCATGAAACTTGTAGAGGGTTTCATGATCTTTCTAACAAGGTATGGTTTGTAATTTACTTAATTGTGTGCAAAGAGTTATGGGTGTTTGAAGTTTGGTTGGAAAACAGGAAAAAAAGAAGGAAGTGAGGTAGAACCTCGCCGGATCGCGAGGGCGACGCCTCGCCCTCGCGAGGCGAGGTAAGATGGCCCGGTCGCGAGGTCGACGCCTCGCCCTCGCGACAAAGCGAGGTGAGTCAGCCTCGCGAGGGCGACGTCTTGCCCCCGCGAGGCAGGCGTATATATATATATATATATTATTATTATTATTATTTATTATTTGGCATTAAGTGACCTAATTGTTTCTTTTGTCAATTTCTTTTCCTTCCGACGTCTGATTGACCTGATTCTTGAGGCATCGGATTTGTAACATATTGAATTTCATTTTGTAGGAAATTGGGAATTTTTAGACGGGAAATTGACGTGGCCCCGGGTAACGGAGCCTTTAATCACTATTTTGTTTAATTGGGGACCTATAGAGGTCCAAATTGCGCACCGTCAGCGCCAATAGGTTTGTAATTTTTAGACGGATTTTTATGATGGAAAAAATGGGATTAGGGCTGGGAATTCATGAACATGCATATTTCACCTACATGTGCACAAATTGCATATTTAGTGACTCGTTCTTTCTCTGATTCTTATAGAGGCCCAAGTGGAGCGTCGTTCGACCGACGGGGCGGAAACTTCCCGGCATTAGCTCGGAAGTAATAGGTGAGTAACCTAGTTGGTTCCTCAATCTTTATGTGATGGAAATTATGTGGTTATGCCATGTGGAGACAATGGAGGGATTATGTGTGTTTGCTTTTGATTGATTTCGGACCATAGGTGTCCGAAGTATTGGGAACTTGTTATCGAAGTGCTATTTGTGTGTAACTGTTTGTGAATGATTACGTTTGAGATCTCGGATCAAAGGTCCGAGGGAATGGAAAATTGATATTGAAGTGTTAATTGTTTGTTTCGATAAATTGGTTTTGACTTTCAATGTGATATGGTAGAATTGTAATAAATGAATTCTGTACATGATTAATTGATATGATTGTATTTGGGCTGCCACCGAGAGCTATATGCTCAACATTTAATGAGCCCGAAAGGGACAGTTCAGAGCGTTATGCTCAATGCTTAATGAGCCCGAAAGGGACTGTTCAGAGCTTTATGCTCAATACTTAATGAGCCCGAAAGGGACAGTTCAGAGCCATAGGCTCACTGATTAATGCGCCCGAATTGGGACAGTATAGGCGCTAAGTCACAACACATAATCTAAATGGGAAGAAATAGAAAAATGTTATGCATGTATTTGATTGTACTATGAATTGGGAAAAGCACTGAATCACTGAAATAAAATGGAAAATGTCATGTATTTGAGCTTTGAATTCTTTCTGATTATGCTGTTGTGAAAATCTGTAAATGGCCATATGATATTCTGAATGTGCAATTGTGGTAATCTATACGCTATTCGCGTAATGTATGAATTGAGTGAACCATCGATGATGGTTTCTCACTGAGTTCGCAAAACTCACCCAAAATTTGCATCTATTTTTCAGGTCCTGAAGAATACCCCGGTTGACACGGGAGTATGTCTACTGTAGGCAAGTAAAGGATAGAGGTCGGGATCAGTCCGTGTCTGCATTAGTATCTTATCGAATTGTATTTCGCAATCATTGTGCAACAATGCTTTGTATTTATAACGAGCCCATTGTGGTTGTACTGTTTTACACATTGACTGATTGTAAATTGTTATTGGATGACTGTAATAACTGAAAATGATTAAATGTGAACATGGGCTCAGGTTTCTTCTTATTTATCTTTGCGTTAATGAATGGTTCAAGGTAAAAATAATAATAAATAAAGAGAGGAGAAAATGTTATACTGAGTTTTAATCGACTGATGTAATACGCCACCCTCGCGGGGCACGGACTCGGATATCACCAACGATATCGGGTTCGGGTCACTCGAGAGTGGGGTGTTACATTTAGGTGGTATTAGAGCCCAACAATACGAATGTATCTAGGCACAGTCTGAAACATAGGGTGCATACATTTGAGTCGTGTCATTGCAGACCGTGGCAACTGATCCCTAGTTTGAGTCGTACGGGTAGAAATCTTACGTGTGCATACGTGTTAAGTGACTAAGTAAGAGAAAAGTGAGACCGTATGAGAGTGTGAACCCCTGAAAGTGTATAAACAATTAGGAAAGGAAGAAGAAAAAAATGGATAAGGAGATTAATATTGTACTGTGGTTAGAATGACTATGTTGGCCTAGACGGATTAAGGAAAGAATTGATATCAATGAATTCCCGGATTCAAATGGTAATATTGTGGTGATAGAAAAATGAATATGTCTAGAACTGGGAGAGGTCCACTAGAGATATGGGAAACATGCTGGTTATAGTAGGCCTAAGTGAGATTAAAAGTCCGGGATGATTAGGTAATTACAGCTCTGACTATATATGTCATGAAATGGGAAATATTGGACCGGAGTAAAGTGTAGACGGTTTGATTAGGCATATATTGATTCACTGCATTTGTGTTGGATATCAGTAGATATCATAGGTAGATGATGATAGCGAGATTGTAATAAGGTCAATATTGTATCGTAATGGTCTACTTTAAAAAAAAGAAGAAGAAGTGATTCTAAGGTTAGAAAGAGATAGAAATGGTGAGATGAAAGTATACAGATGAACTGAAGTTGACTCATGAGCACATGAGTAGGGACCAAAATGGTTATGTGAATACTTGTAAATCAGTATAAAGGGATATTCGGAGAAAAGAAAGACTGGAAATTTTTACTGCTAGTGCATCAGAAAATTCTGGATTGGTTGAATATAGGTATAGGAAACGAAAATGGTAAATGAATGGGTAAATAGATAGAGATATAGTGGAGTTGTATAAAAGATTTTGTTATGGTCGGGGACATATCCCCGAATGTACTATCAATGTGAATACCCTATCGTGGATTGTTTGAGGAAAATAAAGAGAGACGTAGCAATAATGCGATGACATTGTATAAGCCAAGTGGATATGACCTTAAAAGGTCATGCAGATACACGAATGATATGGGAATGAAACTAGAAAAAAAAACAATGATAGTGATATATGAAAAAAAAAAGTTGTCGCATTTAAGTTGATTAATGAAACGTAAGTGAAAGATACATGGAAATAACAGAGGGGGTGATCGGTGAATGGCTATAAGTGTAAAGTTCATAATGGGTTAAAGTAAGACATAGGAGAACTGAATGCACCTGTAAGAGAGGAAATAAAGTATATATTATGGCATCAGTCCTCTATTTGAGGATTAGCATAAATGGAAAGGAGTTTTATAGAAGTCTGAATTGTATAGGTTACTAATTGGCTTCCGGTTAAGATGAAATAAGTTCTGGTGAGGTGTAGATTACGGAATAAGTGTTAAATAAAGTGTTTATGTGACTGTCACATGGAACCTTAGTGCAAGGACTGTTCTGATCTTTAAATTATGGCATAAAATTGTTCTGATTGAAATAGTGCGTATAGTTAAGAATGATTGAAAAGCAATTAGGGACATTAATTGGCTGATGAGAATTTGGTGAATGGTATAATGATGGTAACAAGACTAATGGTCAAACGAAAAGAAGTACGGACGAAAACAAAAGTGAAATTGAGTCATATCTCAAGAGGAGATTTAGACATAACAAGTGAAATGTGTATACGGAAATGTAAAGTATCCAACTACGTAAGTGGAATTTTAATTTGAGGTGATTCTATTGCAATGTGAAGTGAATAGATCTCCGTATGTGATGCAAAACTGTTGGGAAATCTTGATTTGAATCTTGATTTGAAACTAAGAATTAAATAGTTCCGAACTGCTAAGTGCAATACTCAAATGAAGTGGAATTTATGGAGGTCCAAGTACGGATGACTAGGTATTAACATATGTCGATGTGGATGACAGGAAATCAATTGAAAAGAGAAAATGAATAGAGATACGAAGTCCTAAAGGAAAACTGACAATGACGTGACGTAGTGTTATCTTCATAAAGGAATTTGATACTGATGATATGCATGCCCTTGGAGAGTGGGCAGTGTGTGATGAACTGAGACATTATGTTAAAACGGTATAAGATAAATTGAATTGACTTTGATAAATGGTATTGGTGTTATGATCGCAATTGTTTAAAGTCTTAGAGACCTTAGATTCCTATAAGGATACATTGTGTTTATTTGAGGAAAAAGATGGGCATAAATGATTACTATACAGAAAATGAACAGATAATGCTGCAATGAACAGATCAATTACAGATTTTGGGATTTCCAAAGAATGATAAGTAGATCATGGGTAATTGTGAAGTGTTACTGGAAAATTGAAGTCGTAGATCTAGTGATACTGGATAAAGGTAAGAAAGGTTAAGAGTGCAAGAGTTAAAGTAGTGAGTCCCTTGATGAGTCTAAATATGCGAGTGAAATCGGAAAAACAATATTGCATGCTTCAAAGAAGCAGTATATGTACCCGACAAATAGTGCTAGGACAAGAAAGTGAACAGTCGAAGCTAGACATTCTAGTAAGTATATGCGACAAGTGAAATTGAATAACTATGGGTATAGAACGAAGTGATTAGATTCACGTGCGTAAAGATTTGAAGGTTCAATAGGAAAAGTGCTTAAGTGTTTGGACTGCAGAGGATTATAACCTCATGATATAGTTTTGACTGAATGATTATAGTATAGAACCAATGGTGATCACAAGATGGAATTGTACACGCTTGTATTACATGAAAAAAAAACAAACAAATTGCCTAACAAGAGGCAAAGACCAACAGTGAGTCGAGATGATTGTGATGAGTGAAACAAAGGAAAGTGACTTCGGAAAGCCGAATGGGTTAGTGGAGGTGGAACCGAATCGGACAAATGAAATAGAGTAAAATACATATCCGAATAGAGTGCGTGAACACTATAGAATAGTGAATTGTCCAAGGAGAGTTGAATTTGAACTAAGAGTCAATGGATTATAAAGAATGACTGCATTAGGTAAATTATCACTGGTTATAGCAAAATGGAGCTACATGTCACTGTATTGGTACCAAGGGAAAGTGAATCGTCAGGGACAAGATAAAGGAGGTTATGATAAGTATCACCTTGAAAAGATGTACTCAATGGAATACGAATTAGACTGCATGGTACTGGAGAAAAAGGGTATTGGATGGACAAAACGTGATGAGTGAATAGGTTCGGAAATAATGTACTGAGTCATAGCTCTGGAAATGGCAAGTGAGATAGTTAAGATAGTGAGATCACCAACTGACAGCCTTGTTGAGTCCGTCTACTGTGATGAGTGATAATGAGTTAGCCAAATAAGTGACTGAACAACTGACTGAGTGTGGTTACTGCGACTTTTCGAAAAAAATGAATCATTGAATGGAAAAGTGTATGGGACATATAGGGTCATTTGATAACGGTCATAGTGAACCATTGACTGAGAATTTCGAGGAAGAAATTTTTATAAGGAGGGGGGGAATGTAACATCCCACCCCCTACTAGAAGGGTAAAATAGGAAATTTGTCATAGGATGGGATTGATAGAGATTAATTAGTACTGTTCATGCATAATAGGATTGATACACAGTATCAATTGTGCACATGGAATTACTGCACATGCATACATGACATTCCCAATTTTCGTGCATAAGACAATTTTATTGGGATTAGCGTGATTTTTGGGTTTGGAAAATTATTCTGAGTGGGCCATAAATTGTTTTATATTTTAAGGGATTTTTAGGAATTTTTCTGAAATTTTTCAGAGAAGATTCCTGGACCGGAAAAAAAAATCGCCAAGTGGCGAACCGGTTGATTTTCTACTGTTATTTTGGTACTAAAATATTAATTATTTTCATGGGACCCAAAAGTGGACCCTTAAAATGTGTTGGAACCGAAATTGGATTGAAATTGCTTGGTATTTGGCTTATTTTTCTCAAATATTTGATTGGTAGTTTGACTTTTCCTTCTTTCTTCCTCCAATGGCCAAGTGTCCCATATTAAATGCATGGTTATCCATATATTACGGCAACTTCTAGTGAAAGAAAGAAAAAAAATCACTTGTTCTTGGTGAATTCTTCAAGAATTCGAAACCTCCTCTTTTCTTTCTTCATTGGTTTTCTTTAAAGGTTCAAGCAAACTCTTACTCCTTCTCCTTCCATACGTAGCCCTTTGTCTACCATACAAGCTCAAACCTTTGCCTCCCTTTGACGAGTATCATGTGTGCTAAAGGTGTGAATAAAATGGTCTTGGTGTCTTATTAAAGAAAAGAATTAAAGAGTGAATGATTGATTAGTTGGAAGCTTTGATTTGGTAAGCTTATGTTTAAGTGTTGATTGTTCATTTGATGTATTCATTGTGATGTTTATGCATCAAATTGTATGTCGCCTATGCTTGTATATGTGGATATGAAATTGGCTTGCTTAATTGATGGTTGCTTGATATATTGATAGGGTAAAACTTGATGAATGTAAGTAGAGTGTAAAGATGATTAAAAGTGAAATTAGTCATGTTAGATGATTAATCTTTGAAAGGAAAATGATTGAGGATGATGCTGAAAATTTTGGATTTATATTGAAGTGAAGGTCTTGTTGACCTATTGGCTAAATTCTTGTGTCATTAGGATGCTTATGCATGTGGTATTGGCATTGGAAGTGTTAGGAATTGAATTGAGAAGTAAAGCTGGAAAATGGAGTTTGACTGATTACCTTTGTTTTGATCATAACTAATTGTGTAGGTGAGCAAATGAGGTGGGGTTTGTTCCCAATTAAACTTTGGGATGTTAGCTACAACTTTGTGTGAAATAGGTGTTGTTAAATTGTAATGCTAGAAGGGCGAATTTCTGCATGGAAAGTTACTGTTTTATTGTCTGTGAACAGTAACCGCAACTATGACCAAAGAGTTTTGCTGAGTTTTATAAATTAGTTGAGAAGGAATTAGAACAAATGGACTAAATGAAAGTTGAAGCCTATTAAGTTATCTTTCCAATTCCACTGATTTTGCAATTTTTCGATATGTATAGTAGGAGTTATGGACTGATGACTATTGACTGTTTTCATGCATTGAATGAAACCTAGCTGGAATGTCAAATTTGGTGCACATTATGATTTGGAGCACTTTTAGTAATTTATGTGAACTAAATCGGTGTGAGTGATCTTCTGCAACGTTGTAGAGGAAGGAATTATCTTGAGAATGATTTACGGCATGTAATTCTTGGAGATCAGATTTGGAAGTTATGATTTTGAAAAGAACTGAACCTAAGTTAGGCCATGGATTGCTGATCATGGCAGAAAATTACATAACAGTTATGAAATTGTTAGAGATCGAATTGGATGTTGAGTTCTTCATGAAAATTGAAGTTTGAGATCTTATATTTTCAGGTATATAAGGTAGTGAATTTGGTGACATTTGTGCTAAGAGATATATTGTTGTGAAATGTCTTTGTTGATTTGGGAAAACTCGAGGGTGATGCTTTGGTGAATTGTTTGACATAGTTAGCAAGTGAATCTGATTTTTGGTTGTTCATGAAAGTTGTAGATAACATTGTGGTCTTGATGAGAATAGTTTTTATATAATTTTTTGACTGCATTGGATGAAAGATAGTGAATTTCAAATGACTGTTCTTTCTTAAGAAGTGAATGTGTGGGCAGTAGTTTCAATGGGACTTTTGACACCCTTAGGGGTGAACTTGATTTTTTTGGTCTTCATGAAACTTGTAGAGGGTTTCATGATCTTTCTAACGAGGTATGGTTTGTAATTTACTTAATTGTGTGCAAAGAGTTATGGGTGTTTGAAGTTTGGTTGGAAAACAGGAAAAAAAGAAGGAAGTGAGGTAAAACCTCGCCGGATCGCGAGTGCGACGCCTCGCCCTCGCGAGGCGAGGTAAGATGGCCCGGTCACGAGGGCGACGCCTCGCCCTCGTGACGAAGCGAGGTTAGTCGGCCTCGCGAGGGCGACGTCTCGCCCCCGCGAGGCAGGCGTACATATATATATATATATATATATTTTTATTATTTGGCATTAAGTGACCTAATTGTTTCTTTTCTCAATTTCTTTTCCGTCCGACGTCCGATTGACCTGATTCTTGAGGCATCGGATTTGTAACATATTGAATTTCATTTTTTAGGAAATTGGGAATTTTTAGACGGGAAATTGACGTGGCCCTGGGTAACGGAGCCTTTAATCACTGTTTTGTTTAATTGGGGACCTATAGAGGTCCAAATTGCGCACCGTCAGCGCCAATAGGTTTGTAATTTTTAGACGGATTTTTATGATGAAAAAAAATGGGATTAGGGTCGGGAATTCATGAACATGCATATTTCACCTACATGTGCACAAATTGCATATTTAGTGACTCGTTCTTTCTCTGATTCTTATAGAGGCCCAAGTGGAGCGTCGTTCGACCAACGGGGCAGAAACTTCCCAAAATTAGCTCAGAAGTAATAGGTGAGTAACCTAGTTGGTTCCTCAATCTTTATGTGATGGAAATTATGTGGTTATGCCATGTGGAGACAATGGAGGGATTATGTGTGTTTGCTTTTGATTGATTTCGGACCAAAGGTGTCCGAAGTATTGGGAACTTGTTATCGAAGTTCTATTTGTGTGTAACTGTTTGTGAATGATTACGTTTGAGATCTCGGATCAAAGGTCCGAGGGAATGGAAAATTGATATTGAAGTGTTAATTGTTTGTTTCGATAAATTGGTTTTGACTTTCAATGTGATATGGTAGAATTGTAATAAATGAATTCTGTACATGATTAATTGATAACATTGTATTTGAGCGCCACCGAGAGCTATATGCTCAACATTTAATGAGCCCGAAAGGACGATTCGAGCTTTATGCTCAATGCTTAATAAGCCCGAAAGGGACAGTTCAGAGCTTTATGCTCAATACTTAATGAGCCCGAAAGGGACAGTTCAGAGCCATAGGCTCACTGATTAATCTTTCCGGATTGGGACAGTACAGGCGCTCAGTCACAACACATAATCTAAATGGGAAGAAATAGAAAAATGTTATGCATGTATTTGATTGTACTATGAATTGGGAAAAGCACTGAATCACTGAAATAAAATGGAAAATGTCATGTATTTGAGCTTTGAATTCTTTACGATTATCTTTGTTGTGAAAATCAGTAAATGGCCATATGATATTCTCAATGTTCAATTGTGGTAATCAGACGCTATTAGCGTAATGTATGAATTAGTGAACCATCGATGATGGTTTCTCACCGAGTTCGCAAAACTCACCCAAAATTTGCATCTATTTTTCAGTCTGAAGAATACCCCAGTTGACACGGGAGTATGTCTACTGTAGGCAAGTAAAGGATAGAGGTCGGGATCGGTCCGTATACGCATTAGTATCTTATCGAATTGTATTTCGCAATCATTGTGCAACAATGCTTTGTATTTATAACGAGCCCATTGTGGTTGTACTGTTTTACACATTGACTGATTGTAAATTGTTATTGGATGACTGTAATAACTGAAAATGATTAAGTGTGAACATGGGCTCGGGTTTCTTCTTTATTTATCTTTGCGTTAATGAATGGTTCAAGGTAAAAATAATAATAAATAAAGAGAGGAGAAAATGTTATAATGAGTTTTAATCGACTGATGTAATACGCCACCCTCGCGGGGCACGGACTCGGATATCACCAACGATATCGGGTTCGAGCCACTCGAGAGTGGGGTGTTACAATATCTTTCCCCTTAAGACGTGTTTTCCCAAGGGTAGGAAGAGCAAAACCGCAAGGGGTTTTGCCTTAAGGGCAATTTAAAGTGGATAATATATGTGAGTAGGTAGTCTGAGCTGTCATCAGCTAGGCTGCGTCCTGAGGGGGTGGAGAGTGTGAGATCCCATATTGGTTAGAAAGGAGAAAAAAATATGCCTTATAAGGGTGTGGATATCTCTCTCCCACAAGATGCATTTTTCCTAAGGTGGGAAGAGCAAAACCATGAGGGGTTGAGCCCTAAGGGCAACCCTAAGTGGACAATATTTGTGGGTGGGTGGTTTGGGTTGTTACAAGCAAAGGACTAGCAGATGTGCTTCTAACTGAGGAAAACCTTATGTTGTTCTCATCCAACTCAACCTCTTAAGCTCATAAAGTCTTAGAGGAAGGCCCTTGGCACATGGGTAATCTATCTTTGTTCCTATAGCTTTGGAAACCAAGCTTAAAGTTTGAATCACTCAAAATCCAGAGCATTCCCTTAGAGATCCACTTCCACAATATCCCTCTTGAATATTGGACCACTAAGGGCTTGAATTACTTTGCTAGTTTCATTGGTAAACTTTTGTATTGATAAAACTACTACTAAGAAAAAAAGGGTGGGATATTGATAGGATTGAAGTATCTTATATTTTCTTATGCATTTACAAGTGATTTCAATCCTATTTTTATGATAAAATGCTCAATTTGTGTTCAATTTGTGTTGACTATGAGGTTAGATTTATTGATATATTTTTGAGATCAAAAAGAGAAAATTTTCTAAAGCAAATTGGAGCACAATTATTTTTCAAGTTTAAGGCATAATTTATTTATTAAAAAAAAGAAAAAAAAGAAGAGTTATTTGTGCACTGCGTTTCATGCTCACGCAAAGAACGCAATAAAGGTGAACGCTTGCTACTGCTGCGTTTCACGCACGACCAACACTTTATTATGCAATGCGTTTTCTCAAAAGAGGAGGAAGGGTTTTATCATCGATTTTAATTGTCTTGTCCGACAGAATGAGGAGTGCGGAGAAGAATGAGCAGTGGGAAGAATAAAACAAGGAGTGTAACATCCTATTCTTTATTAGCAAGGTATTAGGGTAATTATGAGACCGATGATAGGCCTTCATGTATTCTTGTTGAACATGTTCTTGGCCTCTAATTATAGAGGCTGGTCTCTGCATATGCATATGTTCATTGGTACATGCGTTCATGATTTTTCGGTATTTAATTGTGAATTGGAACTGATCGAATTGACTGGACTGCTTAAATCGTGATTAATTGAGAAAAATTAGAGTAATTGGGATCAATTGACTGATTTAGAATAGTTTATGAGTGACTGGTATTTTATAGTGGCTTATAGGAAATTTTTGGAAAATTCGGGTGAGAATGCCCTGACCGGAAAATATTTGGGTGATGTCGATTGATTGAATATTCTTGAAAGAACTGCTCAATGACAATGGAAAAATTAGAGTTTCTTGTTAGATGAATTATAGTTGGAGCCATTGAAAATTTGAGACTGAAATTTGGGTGATTAGAAGACCTATAGCTATATATATAGCGAGACTTGAAATTGGGGAAAATTTGAAGGCAATTCTGAGTTTCTCTTCTCCTCCTCCCACGGTGACTTGCGATTCCTCTCATCGGTGAGGATTTCTTGATTTCTCCTTATGGTGTTCTCCTTATTGTGCAAGACTAATTGGTTCATTGTGTTTGATGAAGGATTGAGGAGTTGTAGAGTGGAAAATCGTTGATTTGAGAAAGATTAGGGTTCTGATGATTTCTTGATATTTTCGGATCCGAGAGTGATTGGTAAGTTTCTATGGTTTTAATGTTGCTATTGATAGTTTCTATGGCATTTATTATGGTTGATTGAGTAGTTGGGAGAGTTAATGGGAGTTTTAGAGAAAACCGGGCGAAACCGATCGGAGAAGACGACCTGCGACTCGCACGTCGCGGCGTGCCTGAGGCCTCGCCGCGGCGAAAGGATTATTATTTCAGCGCGGGCAAAAGGGTTTCACGCCGCGGTGAGGGAGAAGGGGACGTCGCGGCGACACGAGCCCGCTTCGCCCCGCGGCGAGCTGGCGTGAGGCGTTCGCCGCGGCGAGCGTATTACACGCCTCGGCGAGCGACCCGTTTGTGGCGCGGCGAAGGCCGCAAGGTCGCGACGACGGGAACTGTTTTATTGGTTTAATTATGGTTTATTGGGCATAACTTTTGGTATAGACCTCCAATTGAAGTGATTCCAGATTCGTTGCGAACTAGGGAAAGAGGTTTACGATTGAAAATAATTATGAGGATTAGAATTTAATTATGATGGTACTGATTCGTAGAGATTAAGGTCAATTATGGTTAATAGTGTGACCAAAATATTGAATTGAGACAATTGGAGTTCTAATTGAGTTTTTCACTGTATAATTTGACCAATGGATAGGAAATTGTTATAGGAAGTATGAATTGAGAAAATTGAACTAAACTGAGGATTGAACTAAATCAGTATTGATCCAATTGAGTGAAGAGTTGAGATCGATCATAGGATATCGAAATGGGGTTTTAGCACCGGAAATCGTGATCATGCATTGGACATAATTTCATAGAGACATATGCTTTATTGTCTTTATTAATTGAGCGATTTTGTAATGGATATCTTGTCTTGTTATAAAGGCACCGTTGGATCGTCGTTCCACGGGCATTGCTTTGGGACTTCGAGCGTAGCTTCGGAAGTTACGGTGAGTAACCTAGTTGGTTTTCAAATTCTTGAGTGTCTAAATGTTCACTGTAAATTACTTGATAACGTGAAGTACATGATTCTTGAATTATATGTGATTGGATTACCTTTGTATTATTCTTGAAATGTATATGGTAGAAGTTGCATGCTCTTCTTGTATAGAATCAACAATGTGAATTGCCTTTGTATGATCGCATGACTCTTTGGAAAGAATACGATCGCATTGTATGTGTTTCTTGTATTGGATCAATTTCTTGAATCACCGAGTATTGTTACCTTTGGGCTTTATAGCTATACACTCGTAATTCTTGAATCCTTGAATCTTGAATTTCGTATATTCTTGAGAAATACACTACCGGGCTTTTATAGCCATATCTTGAAACTCTTGAATCTCGCTCTTGAATCTCAATTTATTGAACCTTTGCATTGCATGCATTGCATGCATGATCGAGATAAGGATCGTGACCCAGTTGCTAATCTCCTTTGAAAAGAGCCTAGAGCTCGAACCTTTGTCTTGTCGGGGCTTGCCAGGGGAGAAATCTCGACGCGTCCCCAATCGATCATTTATTATTACTAACCGCCTCGAGCACGAGGGATTTATCCTAAGCCTTTATCTTGACCGGCCTAGCCCGAGGAAGAAATCTCGACGCGTCCAATGATCACCGATGAGCACTTGGGCACAACATCAATAAGCTGGAAAAGAGTCGCACGTGCATTGCATCTTATCTTGAATGCCTGAAATGACCGTATGTGACTCATGAATGAATGATCAGAATCACAATAAATTATTGTGAATGAATGACCAATTGTGACATGATTTAATATAATCTTGATAAGTGTTAGTCTCTCAGTAAATTGTATATAATCTTGATTGTTGTATATTAATGAGATATGTTATACGCAATATCGTAAATGCATGATCCATTGTTCTTGTTGAGCACTTGGGCACAACATCAATAACCAAAAGAGTCTCATATGCATCATATACATGATTGATTGAGCGCCAAATTGTGTGATGATTCTTGAATCGAGTGATGCCATGATTTATTGTAAATTGTGATGTGATCTCGTGAACTGCATTATGCTCTTTGTAATATTGTTACCGATCTGTATCTTGATATAGACTCGTATACCGTTACGTAAACGGTTCTACGCTCTCGTATTAGTGTTATTGACATCATATACTATAAATAAATCGTTATAGACCATCGTAAATCTGTTATATAATCATCGTTAATTAATATTATTGTGTCGTATATACGCAATTTGCGTAATGCATGATTTAGTGAACAATCGATGATGGTTTCTCATTGAGTTATAAACTCACCCAACATTGCAACTTATTTTTAGGAAATCGAAGAGTACCCGTTAGCAAAACGGGAGTATGTTCGCAGGATTCAAGTGAAGGTCGAAGTCGGGATCGGTTAAATATGCGCATTGCATGTCTTGACTTTTGTACTAAAATGGTTATTTGTATTAAGTAAGATTGATCTCGATGGCTATTGAAAATGTTTGTACCCAATTGGATAGACTTCGCGCATTTGTTATTTAAAAGTAATGAACTCGATTTACGATTGAGTGGTTATACGCCATTCTCATGGGCACGGACCGGATATCCTTTATGGATGTCGAGTTGGATCCTGCGGGTGTGGGTTATTACATTTGTGGTATCGAGCCTAGAAATGCGATTGTACATGGCGTTACAAATTGGTCTTGAGTTACATGCATTAAAGTCGCTCAGTCGTCACGGCGATAAAGTGACAATTGATCCTAGTCTAGCGTATGAGTCGCATTCATGGCGTGTATCCGTCGATAAGCGGTCGAGATAGAGAGGAAATGATAAGGCGGTAGAGTGTGATGAAAGGAAGTGGCGATCATCGAAGGATAAGAAAAAGTATATGGTCCGATCGACAAATGAACATTTAGTGTACCGATATTGATGGATATCGATGATATGCAAAAAGAGAGTGGTTGAAATATGTGATATGAATATAGACTTGTGGATTGTTAGAGGAATAGAAATATGATAGAAATGACCAGAGTTTGATGTGTAAAGGGAATGAAATGAAATGTTACAATTGGGATTGATTCTTGTGATAAGTGTTATAAATAATGATTTATGGTGAAGATCGATTACGTTAGTGAAATGTCGATAAAGGTTATGAGGTAATTAGTTACTATAGTGCAATGTGATTAAGCGTACCTAGGGACAAGGATAACGTTGTATCTTGTCTTGTGATCGATTTTCGAAATTGTGGCGCTTAAAAGTGTGGGGCATTAATTGTATAGAAAGGTTATGGATATATCCATGGATATGCAAATCAATGATGATCGAGATATTTTGGGAATTTGAATGATTATGAAAAGAGATTAAATGGATTGAGCATAAATTCAATAGCGTATAAAAGTATTCTTGTTGATGGATAATTGTCAAACTGGTAAAAGAAAGTAATATGAGTTATCGAAATTCCAAATAAATTGTGTATAAAAAGTCTTGGCAAAACAATCGGTGATTGAAAACGCAAACTGTATTGGGAAATTCAAATGGGAGTCAACTTATGAGAAAATGATATTTATGATCAGATTGTGAAGTGTGTGTTTTACCCGCCAAAGAGACCATTAGAGAATTTTAAGGAATCGATGAAGTGTTGTGTTTCAACAAGAGTGTCTTGAAGAGAAATCAAAGGTCTAGAGTAAGAAATTGAATATTAAATTGTGGGAATGATTAATGAATGTATTCTTTGAGGCAATCGTGAGACCGATATCCTTGAGTCCGTTGTGATTGTCGAACATAGTCAAAGACTATAATTGAATTGAGTAAATGATGACAAAGGCGTGAATCTGTAATAGGGTTGAGTGATCCCGTCATGACTATGAGTCGAATCGTTAAGGAACTAAAATCGTTATTAAATGGCCTCTGCGTGACCATCGTGAAAATAGATTGGTAAAGTGGTTTAAGGTAAAGTGGTTTAAAATCGAAGATGATCCCGATTCTGATTGTTTTTATGGATGGATTAAGAACACAATTAAGAAATGATAAATGTGTTCTTTGATGCTGAATATGAGGATTTGCAAATAATTATAAGGATATGAATGAAGATCGAATAGAAAAGAGTGGATCAATTCTCCATCCTCTTGATTCCTTCAGTATATGAAATTTCGAGGACGAAATTTTTATAAGGAGGGTGAATTGTAACATCCTTCTTCGTTAGCAAGGTATTAGGGTAATTATGAGGTAGATGATAGGCCTTCTTGTATTCTTGTTGAACATATTCTTGGCCTCTAATTATAGAGGAACTGGTCTCTGCATATGCATATGTTCATTGGTACATGCGTTCATGATTTTTCGGTATTTAATTGTGAATTGGGCCGATCGAATTGATCGGATTTGCTTAAATCGTGATTAATTGAGAAAATTAGAGTAATTGGGATCAATTGACTGATTTAGAATAGTTTATGAGTGACTGGTATTTTATAGTGGCTTATAGGAAATTTTTGGAAAATTCGGGTGAGAATGCCCCGACCGGAAAATATTTGGGTGATGATGATTATTTGAATATTCTTGAAAGAACTGTTCAATGACAATGGAAAAATTAGAGTTTCTTGTTAGATGAATTATAGTTGGAGCCATTGAAAATTTGAGACTGAAATTTGGGTGATTAGAAGACCTATAGCTATATATATAGCGAGACTTGAAATTGGGGAAAATTTGAAGGCAATCGAAGTTTCTCTTCTCCTCCTCCCACGGTGACTTGCGATTCCTCTCATCGGTGAGGATTTCTTGATTTCTCCTTATGGTGTTCTCCTTATTGTGCAAGACTAATTGGTTCATTGTGTTTGATGAAGGATTGAGGAGTTGTAGAGTGGAAAATCGTTGATTTGAGAAAGATTAGGGTTCGATGATTTCTTGATATTTTCGGATCCGAGAGTGATTGGTAAGTTTTACTTGGTTTTAATGTTGCTATTGATAGTTTCTATGGCATTTATTATGGTTGATTGAGTAGTTGGGAGAGTTAATGGGAGTTTTTAGAGAGAAAACGGGCGGAAACCGATCGGAGAAGGCGACCTGCGACTTCATGCGTCATGGCGTGCTGAGGCCTCGCCATGGCGAAAGGATTATTATTTCAGCGGGCAAAAGGGTTTCACGCCGGTGAGGAGAAGGAGACGTCAGGCGACACGAGCCCGCTTCGCCCATGGCGAAGTGGGCGTGGGCGTTCGCCATGGCGGCGTACACGCCTCGGCGACGACCCGTTGTGGCGCTGCGAAGGCCGCAAGGTCGCGACGACGGAACTGCTTTTATTGGTTTAATTATGGTTTATTGGGCATAACTTTTGGTATAGACCTCAATTGAAGTGATTCCAGATTCGTTGCGAACTAGGGAAAGAGGTTTACGATTGAAAATAATTATGAGGATTAGAATTTAATTATGATGGTACTGATTCGTAGAGATTAAGGTCAATTATGGTTAATAGTGTGACCAAAATATTGAATTGAGACAATTGGAGTTCTAATTGAGTTTTCACCGATAATTTGACCAATGGATAGGAAATTGTTATAGGAAGTATGAATTGAGAAAATTGAACTAAGCGAGGATTGAACTAAATCAAGATTGATCCAATTGAGTGAAGAGTTGAGATCGATCATAGGATATCGAAATGGGGTTTTAGCACCTAAATCGTGATCATGCATTGGACATAATTTCATAGAGACATATGCTTTATTGTCTTTATTTAATTGAGCGATTTTGTAATGGATCATGATCTTGTCTTGTTATAAAGGCACCGTTGGATCGTGCTTCCACGGGCATTCTTTGGGACTTCGAGCGATGAGCTCGGAAGTTACTGGTGAGTAACCTAGTTGGTTTTCAAATTCTTGAGTGTCTAAATGTTCACCGTAAATTACTTGATAACGTGAAGTACATGATTCTTGAATTATATGTGATTGGATTGCCTTTGTATTATTCTTGAAATGTATATGATAGAGTTGCATGCTCTTCTTGTATAGAATGAACAATGTGAATTGCCTTTGTATGATCGCATGACTCTTTGGAAAGAATGCGATCGCATTGTATGTGTTTCTTGTATTGGATCAATTCTTGAATCACCGAGTATTGTTACATTTGGGCTTTATAGCTATACATCATAAATTCTTGAATCATCAATCTTGAATTTCAGATGTTCTTGAAATACACTACCGGGCTTTTATAGCCATATCTTGAAACTCTTGAATCTGCTCTTGAATCTGAATTTATTGAACACCGCATTGCATGCATGATCGATAAAGGATCGTGACCCAAGTTGCTAATCTCATTTGAAAAGAGCCTGAAGCTCGAACATCAGTCTTGTCGGGGCTTAGCCGGGGAGAAATCACGCGTCCCCATCGATCATTTATTACTACTAACCGCCTCGAGCACGAGGGGATTTATCCTAAGCCTTTATCTTGACCGGCCTAGCCCGAGGAAGAAATCGACAGCGTCAATGATCACCGATGAGCACTTGGGCACAACATCAATAATCGGAAAAGAGTCGCACGTGCATTGCATCTTGTCTTGAATGCACGAAATGATATGTATGTGACTCATGTGAATGATCATGAATCACAATCGTAAATTATTGTGAATGAATGACTGAATTGTGACATGATTTAATATAATCTTGATAAGTGTTAGTCTTCTCAGAAATTGTATATATCTTCGTTGATTGTATATTAATGAGATATGTTGTATGCATAATATCGTAAATGCATGATCCTTCGTTCTTGATGAGCACTTGGGCACAACATCAATAACCAAAAGAGTCTCATATGCATCATATACATGATTGATTGAGCGCGCCAAATTGTGTGATGATTCTTGGCGAGTGATGCCATGATTCTCAGAAATTGTGATGTGATCATGTGAATCGCATTATGCTCTTGTAATATTGTTACCGATCTCAGTATCTTGATATAGACTATCGTACCTTTATTACGTAAACGGTTCTACGCTCTTCGTATTAGTATTCTCGACATCGTATACTATCGTATGCTATTATAGACCATTTAAATCGTTATATAATATCGTTAATTAATATTATTGTGTCGTATATACGCAATTTGCGTAATGCATGATTTGAGTGAACAATCGATGATGGTTTCTCATTGAGTTCGCAAACTCACCCAACATTGCAACTTATTTTTTAGGAAATCGAAGAGTACCCCGTTAGCAAAACGGAGTATGTTCGCAGGATTCAAGTGAAGGTCGAAGTCGGGATCGATTAGGTATACGCATTGCATGTCTTGACTTTTGTACTAAAATGGTTATTTGTATTCGTAAGATTGATCTCGATGGCTATTGAAAATGTTTGTACCCAATTGGATAGACTTCGCATTTGTTATTTAAAAGTAATGTCTTGATTTACGATTGAGTGGTTAGCACGCCATTCTCGCGGGGCACGGACCGGATATCCTTTATGGATGTCGAGTTCGGATCCTGCGGGTGTGGAATTACAAGGAGTGTGTAGCTCGGAGAATGAGGCAGCGATGGGTGTGAAGAGCGGTGGCTTGCGGCTTTGGTGGTGGGGCGTCTTGTGAGACGCCACAACAATGGAGGCGCAACGGTAGAGAGGCTGGATATCAACGAATATCTTGGAGATTTGAAGCGTGGAGAAACGTTAAATGGTAACATCCAAGCTACAGTCAAGGGAAGAAAATAGTGAAAGCTGCGGCAGTGAGCATTTAATTAGGTGATTATTGGATAGGGATTAAGATCAGGGTTGAAGCAATTTGTTGGGAAAGACCCATGAAAAGCTAAATGTCCCGATGCCGGTTCGGAGGTAATATCGACGCCGACGACCCGGGTTAAGTATTATTTTAATTATTTTGTTGTTTCTTTCTCTCATTAGGAATTGATTGTGATATCCTGCTTTAATTGATTTGGGCTTTGTGTATGAATAATCAGATTTTCGTTATTATTCAGTTATTTGTGTATGAACCCATCGGGTATTTTTAATTGATGATTTTAATGCATTCATTGAATCGTTAATTTTAAACCCATTGCTAGAATTTCGATGTAATCCGTAATTGTTATGTTGAAATTCATTTGTAGCGACTAATGATTCGTAATCATTAGGGATAACATGACCTAGGTTAAATGACCCGAGCTTATGTGGTTGTTGCCTTGATTAATCGGTTTTTCTAATTCGTAATGCTATTGCCTAATTAAATCTAGAGATCGTATCCTAGGTTGTTAGGTGGTTAGATTTAATTAACGATCGTATCTTGATTAAACACAACCTATGGGAAAACTCGGGTTAATTTTTAACCCACAATTAATAATTTCTAGGAGAGGTTAAAGAACAACAAATTAATAAAATAAGTTTAATTAGGGTGTAGGTCGAGATTGAACCGAAGAACTGGATCCCTACTGAATTCCCCACATTTTTCATTTTATTGCATGTTTTCTTTAATTTGTTTTTATTAGTTAGTTTCATTTTTATTTTTGTTCTTTTAAAAGTACAAAACCCCCCATTAAGTGTAAGCACCGATTAATTTCATTTCATAAACTTTTCACACACTCTCTGTGGGATCGACCTAGACTTGCCACTGCTACAGTAGTAGTCTAGTTAATTAATTTTGACTAGCGTTACGACGCGCGGTCAAATTTTGCGCCGTTAATAAGGAGTGTGGTGTTTTGTTTTGTTTGTGATTTAATTGGTGTTTTGTATATATTGTTTGTGATTAATTTTTTCATTATTTGGTGATCTTTTCATTTTTTATTTTGTGTTTGAAAAAAATCGATATGGACGGAAGTAATTTCTTTTATAATTCATATTCTCATTCCTATAACAATGTTTGGACTGATCAACCTAAGTTTTGTTATGGATGGAATGATCATCAGAATTACTTCCATGATAGTTTGCAGGACACACAACAATTCTCGTACAGACCAGAAGCTTCCTATCATGACTCCGGTACATCTCTGAAAAAGTTGAGTAATATGGTGCAAAAATTTCAGGAGAATACTTTACAATTTCGGAGGGATGGAGGGCAATTTCTAGAAGACACATATTCTATCGCCCAATTTCCGGAGAGCCATCATAATTCAGGTGCATCTTTAGAAGAAATGGTTAACAAACTTTATGCTGACACTTTGCAATTTCATCAGGTTATGCGGCAGGAAATGCACGAATTCCGACAAGAGATAATTGTTGGAACCCGATCCGGAAACCGGATCCCAACCGAATAAACTTAACACTTTCACTCTATGCTTTGATACTATAGCTGTTGGATCCCGTTACCGAAACCCAACTACTTATACAGAACGGAAACCGAAGCAAACGGAAACGAAGGGAAGCGGAAATTTCGGATCGACAACAAAATGCGGAAGCGAACAAATCCGAAAGTAGCGAAGCGGAAGCAAATGCAAGCGGAAGCAAATACTAATCGAAACAAATGAACAGATTCAATCGAATATAGCGAAGCGAAATGATCGAATACGGATCACAAAGCGGAACGAATAAGCGAAAGCTAGATCGAATCGAATGCAAATCGAATTTGGATAGAAAACAAAGTAAGCAAACAAATCAATGTAAACTGAAACACTTTCCGACATCCGTGCATAAGCAAAGAACAGGAAACAGAAACGCGTTGGGGATCCTAAGACGTTCCAAAATCCGTTATGAATTTTTTTTTCTTTCTTATTCTCATTTCTTTTCTCGTCACTCAATCATATCCAAATCATCTTCAATCCATACAGTCATACATAATCTTATATAAATCCATACCAATCTCAAATTACATTTTTATCCTAGATTTTATCGAAATTTCAGCAGCATAACGGCTGCCTTTATCCTAACCCAAACCTGCAAAGTGTTAAGTTTATTCGGTTGGGATCCGCTTCCCTGCGTTTCCGTTTGCTTCGGTTTCCGTTCTGCTTATGTAGTTGGGTCTCGGTAACGCTATGGTATCAAAGCATAGAGTGAAAGTGTTAAGTTTATTCGGTTGGGATCCGGTTTCCGGATCGGGTTCCAACATTTACAAAACAATAATTTGTCAAAATTTTCACATTTTTGCTTTCTTTATTTTTCAAAATTGCTTTCTTTAATTTTTCAAAAATTGCATATTGCTCACAAATCAAAATATAAATATGCTACCCACTTCGAATTATTGCCTGAAACTTGATTTCAAGCTCCAATTGATCCTTGCTTTTCTCTCTCTTCCAAAGTACCAAAACCTAAACCATAATCATCCAAATTTCACATCAGAAAATACTTAATTTTCACAATCAACTTAGGAATTCATCAATTCCATTTACATTCAAGCTATTTCAATCTCCAATTTTGAAAATCCCCAATTTTCAAAATTGGCCTAAACCAATACACCCAAATTCAATCTCATAAATAACTTAATTTTCAAAATTAATCTCACAATTCATCAATTCACATTAATTCCAAGACATCTAAATCCTCAATTTCAAAAATTCCCAAATCTTAAAATTGGCCTAAACCAATTTATCCCAATTCAATATCATAAAATACAAATTCTTCGAAATTGATTTCATATATCATCAAGTCATCATATTTCCTATAATTCTACACCAAAATATCTCAAAATTCTCAATCATAAAATTAAGCCTAAACCTTACTCAATTTTTCATCCAAAATTAAACCCAACCTAAAGCATATACATCAAAATTAATTCCACAATCCATAAACCCATCTTATATGCCATCATTCTAAACCGAAGATTAATCAAAATCTCAAAGTAGAAAAATTTCTCTTACCTCTTTCTCTTCCAAATTCGAATTTTTGTTTTTTTTGGCTCCTCTATCTTTCTCTCTCTTGGAACCAACCCAAAATCCTTAAGAAACAAGTAGAAAAAATCAAAAATCTCTTTCTCTCTCATCTTTTCCTCCATCACCCGAAACTCTCTCTTCTTCTTCTTTCTTATTTCTTCTTCTCTCTTCTGTAATTCCAGCCACTTCATCGTTTTTAATAGCTCAAAACGACAATCATTAATGAGTTTCATTAATTGATGGTCAAATGACCAAATTGTCCTTCATTCAAAACTTAAAGTTACACTTACTTGCGGTTTGATTCGCACTATCGATTTGAAGGAATTTGTCCAAACTTCCTTCTCGAGAAATGTTCCTCTCACTCATACGAATCCAACGCCACTGACCGCGCTCAATTCCGAGCACTACATCAAAAGTTATGTGCGAAACAGTGCGGAAATATCCATATTCTAACACATTTCCTATGTACGATTATTTCCGTCCAAAATTTCACATTCTTAACCCCAGAATTGAAACTCAATGTCTTCATAACAATTGTAGCCTTATGTCTCTAGTTTAATTCAAAACAAGAATCGTCTCATTTCGATTCCCAGATCAAAAGTTATGCTCAAATTACTCACAGGTGTTCCCAATCCAAAAATTTCACCCTAATCCGAACTTAAATTCAAAAATTAAAAGTCCGAAGGGCAAAATTGACATTTCATGTCTTCATATGATTTGTAGCCCCTTGTCTTATCTTTATTTCGCCTCAAGAATCGCTTCAATCGGATCTCTACAGATCCCGAATTTCACAAAACACTGAATCATGCTCGGAAAATTTCCCGACTCACTTTGATTAAATTAATCACCATTAATTTAATCTCAAAAGTTCTAAATTTCTTATAAAATGAAATTCAATGTCTTAGGAATCCAACGCAAAAAGAATCAACTCAATCGGATGTCGGACGGAAAAGATATAGGCAAAATAGTGAGCAAAGGTCGGATTAAAAACAAGGAAATCAAAAATTTAAGAAGCAAAAGCAGGCGTCGTGTCGTCGGACGCCTTCAACTCATGAGGCGAGGCGCCGCTCATGAGGCGAAGCCGCCCTTCGCTAGGCGGCGTCGCCCTAGCGAGGCGACACCATGAGGGCGAGCGCATGGCCTCGCCTCGCCAGCCAGCGGCGTCGCCTAGCGAGGGCGTCTGATGGGCGCCCGCCTGCCGGCGCGGCGTCGCCCTAGCGAGGCGTCTGATGGCCCGCCTCGCTAGGGCGAGCCGTCGCCCTAGCGAGAGCGCTAAAACTTTTCCTTTTTTTTTTTTTTTTTTCCCTCTAAACTTCCAAAATTCATAACTTTTATTCCCGAACTCCGATTTTGACAAACTTAGTCTCTATAGAAAGCTTAAAGAAAGCTCTAAATCTTCCAAGAAGAACATAAAACTCAATTCGACTCCTACGGGAATCCATTTTCCGGTCAAAGATACTATTCTCGATACACGCTTGCAAAAATCATAACTTAATTTTCCGAGATCGAAAAATTGCATACTTTATATCGAAATAAAGATCAAAACAAATCCTTCAATTTTCATGAAGAACATCAAAGCTCAATGAACCTCTAACTAGGTTAATTTCTCAGTCAAAGTTTCAATCATAATAAAAGTCAAACCCGATCAAACATAAACTTTGGTGATCATAACTTTCACTCCGATATCGAAAAATTACAAACTTTATGTCCACAAAAATCTCTCAACATAATCTACAAGTTTCATGTAGATCATTTTCTCAAATTTTGCCTCAATCAAAAGTCAACCTTCAAAGGCCAGAAAGTCAACTATTACACAATTTTTCATATTTTCATACTTTCTCTCTTTATTTCATGATCTTCAACTTAATTTCAATCAACTCATCCACTTGATCATAGTCAAATTGTCACTCAAGGTTCGGGGTCCAACAATAATAGTAGGGCAACAGAGGAGGGAAAACCTAATGGGTCAGATGGCAGCAAGCCTCGATCGCCTAAAAGCACAAAGAGAAGAGGAGCAGTCGTATCAACCCGAGGTGTTCCCAATTGAAGTCTGTTCGGAAAATTTGCAAAGTGATAAGGAGCTTGCAAATTTTGAGGTCAACCCTCAACGAATTGTTTGTGTCGAAGAAGTGGAGAAAGAGCTCGAAGTTGCAAAGGACATATCTTTTAGCTCGGAGGTAAGTACTGAGTCTATGATTATTTTTGAGACCAACTCTTTACCTTTACATTACAGATTGGAGGAGTTAAATGATGAAGAAAAAAGTGAAGAGACGTTCGAAATATTTCCAGAATGTATAGACTCAGTTGAAATTGAGAAGCTGAGGATAGGGAAGATACTGAAGGAGGATGATGATCAACTAAAACCCTATCCAGAATTACCTCACGTAGAGAAGCCGCATGTGATACATGAAGATCATAATTTTGTCACATGAAAAGAAAAGGAGTTGAGCCAGCGACCCTAAACAAAGGCGCTTCTTGGGAGGCAACCCAAGGGATGTAAATTTCTTTTCCTTTACATTTTCACATTACTTTTTATTTGCATGGGTGTTTTTGCATTTGTTTGTGTTACTTGTTTTTCAGTTTTCAATCAAAAGGAGAGAAAGAATAAAACAAATGAAACAAGCATTTTCTCATTTTCTATTGCTTCTAGGATTATATAATCATGATTGGAGTGTGGATTGACTGGATAATTTCATAGCAACTTTAGCATGTACTTTTGCTCTTGTGATTGGTCGATATGCATTATCTTTGGAAGAGTAGTGACTAATGGTAGACAAAGTCGGTGAGATTTTGAGCCGTATTTGACTGACACATCTTTATCAGTCTCATTGCCTTTTGATAATGTGTGACCTTCATGACGTGTACATCTTGATTTTGCGTTGAATTTCTATTCGAGACCACATTTTTATCACATGCATTAACATGGAAATGATTAGGCATTCTTTGTTTTTCATAAGCTACATTGGCCAAATGACCTACCCTATTGACATGATTTTTCCCTTGAAAAACCCCTTTGAGCTTTAATCTTTCTTTTTCTATAAACCACATTTTATGCTTTTAAACTTAACCAAATGTCCTACCTAAGTCATAAAGCTAGTGGAACATTTGTGATTGTTAAGGTTGTGGATATACAAAATTCTTAGTGTGGGGGTGTATATATGTGAGGGTTGGTTATAATCTTGGGATGTTATTTTATGTCTTATCATTGAGATTCCCATGTTGATGTAGTTTATTTTAATTTTTACAAGAAAAAGAGAAGAAAAGAAAAAAAAATAAAAGAAAAGAAAAAGAAAGAAAAGAAAAGAAAAGAAAAGAAATTATTGAAAAAAAATTATCAAGGAAGAATTGCATATGTGTTTAAAAGTTATTTATGATTTATGCATCTTCCTAGAGTTGTAATGATTGAGTTATTTGAGAATATTGAATATGAGGTTGAGGTTTCTTTGAAAGGTTCACTCTTGTTATTTCATTGAGAAAAATTGTATGAGTGATTCCTTTGGATTGATTTGTGTTTTATGTGGTTTGTGTGTGAGAGCTGAATAAGATTGTGAAAGATAAATGTTGCATTTATTATAGCTGACGGTATCCAGTTGTTAATGAGTGTTACTTTTGTTTCACTAGTTTTGATGGCTTTTATGCTACTTGACCAAAATATACCTCACCTTACCCTTGCCCACATTACAACCTTTAAAAGTCCTTTGATTCATGATTTTGCATGTGAACATTAGTGGTGGAGAAATGAAATGATATGCAAAGTTGTGGATTGTTATGTTCGTAAATGGTATTGAGTGTACCCATTGGCATATTTTAATTAAACACATTTCTGAGTCTACCATTAGATTGCTCAGTTTTTGAAGATATTGAATGTTGATTGATCATGAGTAAAAGCTTGGAATGTTGATTTCTTGCTATGATGTTTTAAAGTTATTCATCTTTGCTTGTGATTATATTGTCGTGGAAGATATGGGAATTGAGTAAATGATTCGGATCCTTGAGCTTAATTTGGATGTTTTGCCCGAGGACGGTCAAAAGTCAAGTGTGGGGGTATTTAATAGGATTGAAGTATCTTATATTTTCTTATGCATTTACATGTGATTTCAATCCTATTTTTATGATAAAATGCTCAATTTGTGTTCAATTTGTGTTGACTATGAGGTTAGATTTATTGATATATTTTTTAGATCAAAAAGATAAAATTTTTTAAAGCAAATTGGAGCACAATTATTTTTCAAGTTTAAGGCATAATTTATTAATTAAAAAAAAAGAAGAGTTATTTGTGCGCTGCATTTCATGCAGTGTTGTTGCGTGAAACGCAGCAACGCAACAGCGTTCACGCTGCTACGCTGCGTGAAACGCAGCAGCCAACGCTGTTGCGCAGCGTTTTCTCAAAAGACAGGAGGAAGGGTTTTTATCACTGATTTTAATTTTCTTGTCCGGCAACAGAGGAGTGCGGAGAAGAATGAACAGGTGGGAAGAATAAAACAAGGAGTGTGCGGCGCAGGAGAATGAGGCAGCAGTGGGCGTGAAGAGCAGCTGGCTTGCGGCTTTCGGCTGGGCTGGAGCGTGCGCAGGAGACGCCACAACAGCGGGAGGCGCAACAGCTAGGAGAGCTGGATATCAACGAAGACAGTGGAGATTTGAAGCGTGGAGAAACGTTAAATGGTCACATCCAAGCTACAGTCAAGGGAAGAAAATAGTGAAAGCTGCGGCAGTGAGCATTTAATTAGGTGATTATTAGATAGGGATTAAGATCAGGGTTGAAGCAATTTGTTGGGAAAGACCCATGAAAAGCTAAATGTCCCGACACCGGTTCGGAGGTAATATCGACGCCGACGACCCGGGTTAAGTATTATTTTAATTATTGTGTTGTTTCTTTCTCTCATTAGCAATTGATTGTGATATCCTGTTTTAATTGATTTGGGCTTTGTGTAGGAATAATCAGATTTTCGTTATTATTCGGTTATTTGTGTATGAACCCATATGGTATTTTTAATTGATGATTTTAATGCATTCATTGAATCGTTAATTTTAAACCCATTGCTAGAATTTCGATGTAATCCGTAATTGTTATGTTGAAATTCATTTGTAGCGACTAATGATTCGTAATCATTAGGGATAACATGACCTAGGTTAAATGACCCGAGCTTATGTGGTTCTTGCCTTGATTAATCGGTTTTCCTAATTCGTAATGCTATTACCTAATTAAATCTAGAGATCGTATCCTAGGTTGTTAGGTGGTTAGGTTTAATTAACGATCGTATCTTGATTAAACACAACCTATGGGAAAACCCGGGTTAATTTTTAACCCACGATTAATAATTTCTAGGAGAGGTTAAAGAACAACAAATTAATAAAATAAGCTTAATTAGGGTGTAGGTCGAGATTGAACCGAAGAACCGGATCCCTACTGAATTCCCCACATTTTTCATTTTATTGCATGTTTTCTTTAATTTGTTTTTATTAGTTAGTTTCATTTTTATTTTTGTTCTTTTAAAAATACAAAACCCCCCATTAAGTGTAAGCACCGATTAATTTCATTTCATAAACTTTTCACACACTCTCTGTGGGATCGACCTAGACTTGCCGTTGCTACAATAGTAGTCTAGTTAATTAATTTTGACTAGCGTTACGACGCGCGGTCAGATATTCTCGTATTTGTGTAAATGGTAAGCTCTCTAAAGACCTTCTAAATGAAGTTCCAGTTATAAGACTTAGGGAATGGTGCAAGCTATGGGAGGAGAGCATTGTTTTCTGCTACCAGTGGAAACTCCATCCTAAGCATCATGCAAAGGTTTGGCAAACCACAATTCAAAAGTTCCAAACCGGCAGCTATCATGAGTTAATGGGTACTAGCAATGCTAAGGATGGAATGTAGGGCATTAGTGATACTGGTCAGGAATTTTCGACTACAAAATATGCTCTAGAGGTAGTATTTGAAGTACCTCCCCTTTGTTGTACCATCTTGCCTAGATCAAGAGTCCTCTTAAAATAACCCCCTTCATCTTCTACAGAGCCCAGAAATAATCACATACCTTCACCATCAACATCTTCCCAAATTGTGCCCTCTCCTTAGACATCCATAGCTAAACCCTCACCTAACTACAAACTCTCCAAAACTTTTTCACTAAACTCCCCCACCATACTCCCTCCTTTGACACCCATAATTGACCCCTCTCTTAGCTACCAGCTCTCCAAAACCTTATCACCTAGCACCTATACTAATGCCATATCTAAACCCACCAAAACTTCTCCACTTGAACCCAAGCACTCTAAACCTGGTTTTATTGGGGAGGGCACACTCCTGATACTAAACTAGTTTCCTCATCAATAAACTACACTTCAACCCCATATATTAAAGCCACTAGCACTTCTAGCACTCTTATTTTTGTAACCCAGCAGGAGATGACACAAATACATCTCAGTCTCCCATAACATCAATTGATACAAATGCAGAAACTCCAGACAACTTTTTGACTATGGAAAGACGATGTTCACAATGTAGCAAGAAGGCTAGCTCTAAATATATTCGTTGATATGTCCATTATTGTTTGGAATCTTAGAGGTTTAAATTACCAAACAAAGCAGGTGACTTTAGGGGATTTTGTTATAAGGGAAAAGCCTCAAATTGTGGGACTCTTAGAGACCAAAATAAAGGCTAAGAATATGCATAAACTAAAGTTGTTTGGCCCTTACTCTCTCCAATCATTCTCAGCATGTTTTTTAAAGGATCATTATCTGCTATAAAATGGTTGAGATTCAGGTAGACATCCTTCACACAATAGAATAGGCTATCCATATATGTGTCCACTTCCCAAAGATCCTCACTAGGCTACTGAAGATGGTCCTTTCCTCCCTCATTAGTGACAACCAGAGTGCATTTATGTGCAACAGACAAATTGAAGACAACATTTTAATAGTTTAAGAGCTATTAGAAGGCTACTCTCAATCTCACTTTGTAGCATCCCACTCCCGCAAGACCCAAACTCGACATCGAGGGTGATATCCGAGCCCGTGCCTCACGAGGGTGGTATGCTAAAGCACTCGAAATATTCCAAAAACTCAGTAAGATATTTTTATTTTGAAAACAATCGTATCTGCGAATTGATGAAGCGATTTATGCACCTTTATCTGAAAACATTTTCGATCATAAAACAATTTCAGTCATAAAAGACACTCCACAATATTTAACTATTACATGTACGAAAATCCAAAACCAAATTGGGCCCAATGCTGCTCCTGAACACTTTCAGTAATCACATTACAAATATGGCATTAACTAATTGGGACCCACTGAAATATAAAGCGCTATTTTGCAGAAATTTCAGAAATACAAATTTATACAAGAACAGAATAACCCTAATGCAGACGTGAACTGATCCCGACCTTAAACTCTGACTTGTATGCAATAGGCATACTCCCGTTTGTCTAACGTGGTACTCTTCAAATCCTGAAAAATTAGTTGCAATTTTGGGTGAGCTTGCGAACTCAATGAGAAACCATCATCGATGGTTCACCTATTTCATGCATTACGCGAATAGTGTACAGATTATCATAATAACACCTTCAGAATGTCGTTTAGCGGTTTACAGATCATTTCATAATAGCATATTCAGAAAAATCACATAGATGCGAGGCATTTTGCCTCTTTCACAATCCAAAAAAATTCAATTAAATGCATACATGCATTTCTCAGACAATTCACAGATTCTCATACAATAGCAGAAATCATAATTTCACCAAATAGTTTCATAGAAACATAAGCATTTAACCCTTTTCCCAAATCACAGTATGATTAGATACATACATAACATTTTCCCATTTTATTTCCTTTTTGTGACTGAGCGCTTATACTGCCCAATCTGGGCACATTGAACAGTGAACCGATGGCTCTGAACTGTCCCTTTTCGGGCACATTAATCGGTGAGCATATAGCTCTGAACTGTCCCTTTTCGGGCACATTAATCGGTGAGCATATAGCTCTGAACTGTCCCTTTTGGGCTCATTAAGCGTTGAGCATATAGCTCTGAACTGTCCCTTTCGGGCTCATTAAACAGTAATCGCGTCTTAGGAGGTAGGAGAGCCCTCTGGGTATGCACTACTTTCCACGCGTCTCAGGAATAGGAGAGCCCTCTGGGTATACACTATTCCCTTTTCTAGTAGTCGAGCTTGTAGCTCTCGGTGGCAGCTCCAGTCACAACCATTATTAATCAATCGTTCATGTAAATTCACTTATCACTATGCAATCAGATCCAAATTTTTCGAAGCAGACAATTCATTCTCAATTATTCAAAATAATTCACAGTCACAGTCTATCACATTGGAAACATAAAAGTTTCTCAATCTTAGGCAATTAACACTTCAATGTCAAATTCTCATTCCCTCGGACCTTCGGTCAGGTATTTCAGTCATAAACAATTTTCACATTCACAAACAGTTTTGCTTCAATGTCAAAACACTCAATCCCTCAGACCTTCGGTCTGAGATTTCAAACATAATCATTCATATATATTCATCATTATTCAACACAAAAATCCAAGTACAGAACATTTAACAATCAAAGATTGAGGAACCAACTAGGTTACTCACCTGTACTTCCGAGCTACTGCCTGGAAGTCCCAGCAATATCCGTGGAATGTTGTTCCAACTATGCCTCTAGAACAGTCAAATAATCACCCATTACTAAATGCACAATCAGAATAATTCAATGATGCACATGTCTTAAATAAAGGATGTACGATGCATGTTTATGACCTTCCCGGTGCTAATTCTCAAATTCCACTTTCTTTTGTCTCTAAACCAATTTTTCATTCTATATATACTATAACATTTAGACAATACCCTTATTCTCAAAGAAGACCTCAAAGCCAAAATTACTATTCATTCAGTCAATTCACCCATTATAGAATTCAGAAGCATTGAATGTAAGTCAGCAGTCTCAAAATGATGCTCCAATAATCATGAAACAAATCTTAGGTTGTAATAGCAATCTAAACCCAACTTTCATTCACAAATTGAGATCTTAAAAACCTGAATTCAAACTTTCTTTCTTCACATCAATTGTAGACCCCTTTCTCTATATCATAACGAATCAAACATCACTTCAATTGGAGGTCTACATCATTAGTTATGACCCAAAAATTAAAATAACTCAGTTCAAAAAAATGGGGCTCGCTGCGGCCAAAAGGAACTCGTCGCGGCATCGGAGTAGCTTGCCACGGCGTAAGAAGAGGCTCGCCGCAGCATAACAATTTGGGGCTCGCCGCGGCGACCTCCTACACGCTCGTCAAGGAGAATTAATATTAATTCGCCACGCCTAGAACATTAATTCTCGCCGCATCGTGGCGCAGGCGCTCCGCGACGTGCGGATCGCTAGTCGTCTTCTCCGACCCTCTTTTCACAATTTTCTCTCTAAAATCAGCCATAACTCACTCTCAACTACCCCAATCTTTCACATTTAAACCCATTAATGCATTTAACTAACAAATCAACAACATAAAAGCCATTAACTTACCAAATCAAGCTTTCAATCTTCAAACTCCCGAAAATCCTCCAACTCCTTTAACACCTACGGCTCTCTCACTAAAACCTCAAAATCTTCATCATCTTTAGGGTTAAGCTTGGCTTTACACAAGGAGAAGAAGCAAACGAACAAGCCAAAGATCAAGAAAAAGTCTTGTAGGGGATCGAAAATCACCAAGGGGAGAGGAAAAAGAAAAACCCTAAGATGGAGGAAAATTTTCCAGCCAAAGTAATTTCGGTAAGTTTCAAGGGAAAAGTTTCAAACTTTAGGGCATTTAGGATCATCAAATATGCCTTCATCAATAGCCACTTGACACATGTCATTTCCTCAACATACATTTAGATCTCTTTCTCTTTTCAAAAATCATTTCTAATCTAATTATCCTCAAATTCCAATGGTTCCACATTTTTATTTCCTAAAAGTCAAATTTTCCAATTGCCATTGGACAGTTATTTCAGTACCGTACAGTCAATCAGTCCGTCACTTAGAAAATTCTCCAGTCTGGGCTTTTTCTCCCGAATTTTCCAGAAAAATTGCTAAGGGTCACTACCAACTGAAATCACTCCTAGAACATTTCAATTCAGAATTTCAAACACAATTATCTCAGAATTCACAATCAAATCAGATTCACACATTAATACCGGAAAATGTCATGAATGCATGTACCTATATGGGCATGTGCAAAAATGTCTCATTCCTCTAAAAGTAGAGGCCAAATGCATGCTCATATCAAAATATGCAATGTGACCCACTAGCTTGTCCCCATTTACCAATATAACCTTCCCATCGACGATGGGATGTTACAATTCTCCCCTCCTAACAAAAATTTTTTCCCCGAAATTTCATATCTGATTGATCAGGAAGGCAGGGGAATTGTTTCGTTCATTTATAATCTGTTTCTCACTTATTTCACTGCATGACCAATTTCTGCCAAATAACTGAAATCAATACAATCAATCATCTCTCTTACACTGTCTCAACTGTTTCCTTATGATTACTCGCAATTTTTCACTTTTGGTATCCATAACACATATATCAGATCATAACAATATTTCTTAATCCTGTCCATGTAACACTTTATAAATCCGAATCATCTTTTAGGTTTTAGACTGACTTACCAATCCATAGTTCTATTCACATCACAGTCACATAGAAGCCACTTTATAACGAATTCAATTTCCCCTACTTACACCTTTTCTCCATCTAAGTGCATCTTGGCTGTGGCGATACACTTCGAAGTATTTCATTTATCACTTACTAGATTACATCTCTTTAGTATTAAAACACTAATCTCATAAATTCCATAATCTCAATATTAATCAACTCGACTCATTGTCATTAACTTGGATTACTTAACCCATATTACAGGTTCATTTCACTTATCAACATTATCTCAAATCAATCATGGCCTTCGACTATTTTTAGGCCCTGTTCACTTTAATATATAGGGGTGAACGACTCCTTTTTGACTGTAAGACCCCTTATACACTATTCGAATGGTGTCACCAATATAACGATTGTTATGCCCACAATCAATCTGAACTATACATTAATCTCATGTCCTAATGAAACTCCAAAAATATCAGTTTCACATTTGTCTCCAGCAGTCAAGTCTGTTGGTTAATCACACATATAATCATTCGATTTTACATTCGAAACCTTCAATTACTCTTTCAATGTACTTTTGCTAGAACATAAAGCTTCGATTGTTTCTTGTGTTTTCTCTAACAGTTTCTTTAGTGGGTAATACACAAACTTCTTAATCCCGTCATAAATATCATTTTCTTCAAAGCTGAATTCATTTTCGATTCCTCCATAAGGTTCGCAAATTTCTGAATCCTCAATTTGAGCATTGCCAATCTTTTTATACACACCTGATTTGAAATTCCAATAGCTAATAATACTTTCTTTTTGCCCCTTGTTAGCTCGACAGTTTGCACTCAGTATTACACTAGGTTTAATAACCTTATCGCCCAAATTGTGATCTTCTGCCATTGCATTTTTCTATTCAATACATTAAATTGCATCACTAGCTTAATTTTGAAATATTCAATCGCATAATCCTTTTCAATTCTTTCAAATTCCTGAAATATTTTAACCGTTATCGATTTACATATTTGTAGATATATCCAAAAATGTTTCTGTACGAATAGAATCTCCAAACTTTCAAAGCAATACGCAATACAACAAATTTCAAATCATCAATTACAATGCAACCCATAAAGTTATACTTGTCCCCATGTACATAGAACCACTTTACACTATTTCAACAGATTGCATCATAACCTTTACTGGGACACTTCATTAAATATTGCAAAATCTCCAAATTAAAGTGATACAATCAATACGCGAGTTGTAAATTTCTCAAAATGTCTTTTTTTATATTCATCAGTCATACGATTCACACGTTTTTCCTCAAACATTTTTGTCAAATAGCTAAGACCAGAAAACCTTTAACAACTTCTGGACATATCCCACATACAGCTAGTTCTAAATAACTCCAAATCCCATATACATATGTCCCTTGCAATTTCGCATTTTATCATCACCTCTATCGTCATTAAGTCTCCCATTGTGCCATGTTCGAATACTAATTCACCCACAATTTATTTAATCAAGCAAAGATTCACTTTTGAAACTTTCATGATATAAAAGATTTCCTCATCTACGCCAACTATTCTTCTTCACTTTTCAAATGCATTTGATATATCATTTACGGTCATAGTCACTATCCACATTAAACACAATTGAGACACTTTACTCTTCAATAATATAATACTATCAGGGGCATTGTTATCTCTGACATTTACAACCTAAAACTCCTTATACCCATGATTGATTTTCCTAACTCTTTAAGTATTTGATTTTCCCCAATGAGGAAAAATTCTCTTATGATTCTCTCAGTTTCATAATGACATATTCTGAAATATGTTCCTTTACACTAGTTTCTCCATACTCTTCAATTTATTTCCATCTTTACAACCTGGGTTGATAATTCATTCATCAAATCCACTTGTATTCTACGAACATATTTACAAAAAATATTATTGAATCGATATTCTCCTCATATTCGCAACTAATGTCTCCTTAATGTTCAAAAATCCTAGTACATAGTCGGATTCTTTACATTAACATAATGCATACCTTCTCAGTAGCAGATTCTATCTCTTACGCTTGAGTCTCCGCTAGGATTGGGACTCCCACAATGACTTTTAATTCATTTCAGATTTATCTCAGATTTGTCCTTTCATTGATCATTTTTAAATTGAATCGTCTAATCGACTTAACCCAATTTAGGGAAACTCTTCTTTGAAAGAAGATTTCTTACTACTTTCATCAATACCGCTCATGGAATTCCTAATCATCAACAGTCGTCACATTTCTTGTCAGCCATTCTCAATGCCTTAGGAAATCAATTTTAACTATTCATAATATCCCATGAAGATCAATTTATGCCATAACTCATATAATCAAAACATCTTTTTTAATAAAATTTATTGAAGTATATACCATCAAAATCAGTACATCTTATCGATAGACAGATGTAGGATAACTCTCCAATCAGTCACTTACGCTAAGGATACCTTGATCTCATTTGATTTTTGACAACACTTCCCTTTTTGCACCTGTCCTCGATCGTGAGGATTATGCCATGATCATGTCCCTTTTTTTTTTAAACAATCTCAATTCATTCCCAATTGATCACTATAAGCACTTTCACCTCTTATTCTAACTCATATTGAACTTTAAACTATAAGTCCACTAACTCACTATCCATGGTGCTCCCATTATCAGATGTGCGTTCACCTAGGCAAATCAACTGAACCTTGACAACTTTTTCATCTACCATTATCATTGTCTTACATTCCAATTTTTCATTATTTCATCATACCCATGTATATTCACATTTGAGTCAAAATCATATATGTATAATCATTCTTGATTTCCCACTAACATATTTTGACTTTAAGTCATAAACCCTTATTTATAAACTCTCATCACGGTAATCAAACCCAATTGTAGCCTCTCTGGATCTTAGAACATTTTATTTTCTTCCACTTTATACACTTGAAATCTTGCCAGTTCTAACATATCTCTATTTTCCTCTATCAATCTACAACTATAAATTCATATCTATCCCACATTCAAGGATATATTCCAATATAACACTGATGTTGTTTTCAATAAAATATCCACCAATACCAATACATTAAATCTTCATTTGTCCGATCGAATCATACACTTTTTCTTATCCCAAGATATCCACAACTTCCATTTATCACATTCTAACATATCATCATTTTCATCACTATTTCTCACCGCTTAAACAATTGATACATGCTCATGCATGTGACTCATATGCTAGACTGGGAATCAGTTGTCACTGTCTGTCGTGCCATGACTTAAATGCATGTAGCTTGACCCATATTTCAATAACAGCCCATATAAGATAGTACTTCTAGGTTTTGATACCACAAATATAGCATCTCACTCCCGCAAGACCCAAACTCGACATCGAGGGTGATATCCTAGCCCGTGCCTCACGAGGGTGGTATGCTAGAGTACTCGAAACAGTCCAAAAACTCGGTAAGACATTTTTATTTTGAAAACAATCGTATGTGCGGAATTCAGTAAACGATTTGTGCCCGCTTTAATACGAAAACATTTTCGATCATAAAACAATTTCAGTCATAAAAGACACTCCACAATATTTAACTATTACATGTACGAAAATCCAAAACCAAATTGGGCCCAATGCTGTTCCTGAACACTTTCAGTAATCACATTACAAATATGGCATTAGCTAATTGGGACCCACTGAAATACAAAGTGCTATTTTGCGGAAATTTCATAAATACAAATTTATACAAGAACAGAATAACCCTAATACAGACGTGAACTGATCTCGACCTTAAACTCTGACTTGCATGCAGTAGGCATACTCCCGTTTGTCTAACAGGGTACTCTTCAAATCCTGAAAAATAAGTTACAATTTTGGGTGAGTTTGCGAACTCAATGAGAAACCATCATCGATGGTTCACCCAATTCATGCTTTATGCGAATAGCGTACAAATTATAATAATAACACCTTCAGAATATAGCATAGCAGTTTACAGATCATTTCATAATAGCATATTCAGAAAAATCACATAGATGCGAGGCATTTTTCCTCTTTCACAATCCAAAAAAATTCAGTTAAATGCATACATGCATTTCTCAGACAATTCACAGATTCTCATACAATAGCAGAAATCAGAATTTCACCAAACAGTTTCACAGAAACATAAGCATTTAACCCTTTTCCCAAATCACAGTACGATTAGATACATACATAACATTTTCCCATTTTATTTCCTTGTTGTGACTGAGCGCCTGTACTGTCCCAATCTGGGCACATTGATCAATGAACCGATGGCTCTGAACTGTCCCTTTTTGGGCATATTAATCGGTGAGCATATAGCTCTGAACTGTCCCTTTCGGGCTCATTAAGCGTTGAGCATATAGCTCTGAACTGTCCCTTTCGGGCTCATTAAACAGTAATCGCGTCTTAGGAGGTAGGAGAGCCCTCTGGGTATGCACTACTTTTCACGCGTCTCAAGAATAGGAGAGCCCTCTGGGTATACACTATTCCCTTTTCCAGTAGTCGAGCTTGTAGCTCTTGGTGGCAGCTCCATTCACAACCATTATTAATCAATCGTTCATGTAAATGCACTTATCACTATGCAATTAGATCCAAATTTATCGAAGCAGACAATTCATTCTCAATTATTCACAATAATTCACAGTCACAGTCTATCACATTGGAAACATAAAAGTTTCTCAATCTCAGGCAATTAACACTTCAATGTCAAATTCCCATTCCCTCGGACCTTCGGTCCGGTATTTCAATCATAAATAATTTTGACATTCACAAAAAGTTTTGCTTCAATGTCAAAACACTCAATCCCTCAGACCTTCGGTCCGAGATTTCAAACATAGTCATTCATATATATTCATCATTATTTAACACAGAAATCCAAGTACAGAACATTTAACAATCAAAGATTGAGGAACCTGTACTTCCGAGCTACTGCCTGGAAGTCCCAGCAATATTCGTGGATTGTTGTTCCAATTGTGTCTCTAGAATAGTCAAATAATCACCCATTACTAAATGCACAATCTGTAACACCCCACTCTCGCGTGACCCGAACCCGACATCGATGGTGATATCCAGATCCGTGCCCCGCGAGGGTAGCGTGCTACATCACTCAGTAAACTCAGTATCAATTTTTTTTTTGCAAACATTCATACACGCGAAAACAGTAGACAATCGAGTCCGCTTTAATTTGTATACCATTCCAGTTAATCCCAATCATTACAAATATTCAATAATAATTTAAAATAGTCATTTAAAGTATACCAATCCGTAACTAAATTGGGCCCGCTATAAATACAAAGTATTAATTTATAGAGCTTGCGATATACAATTTTATGAATAACAGAACAATGACACTAATGCAGACGTGGACTGATCCCGATCTCTATTCTTCATTTGAATGCTGTAGACATACTCCCGTGAACCTAACGGGGTATTCTTCTGAGTCCTAAAAAATATTTGCAAATTTTGGGTGAGTTTTGCGAACTCAATGAGGAACCATCATTGATGGTTCGTGTTGGACCCCGTCGCCGAGGCCCAACATTCGGACCACACAAGCACACATAAGCATAGAAGACCCATAACTCACCACAATAGGGGAAACTTGTAATAGAAAATTTGGATAGGATTTTTAATAAAATATGTTCCTTAAGCTCTCACGATTCCAACGCCACTGAAAACGCTCAATTCGGATTAGAAATGAAGAAGTTATGGTTAAAATACTATTTCAAAGAAAACAGTCAAAACTGAGCACTACCGACTTCAGGTCAGAATTTGAAAATCTGAAAGGCTTAATTGTCAGTCGACTCCTTCATAAAACTTGTGGTTTTATGTCTCTAGTTTAATTTAAAACAAGAATCACTTCAATCCGAGCTCTCTAGCTCCAGATATTTTAAAATTTGTAAAGTATATTCAGACTTGATCAGCTTTTTCAAAGTATATAGCTCCACACTTGGTTTCAAACCACCTTTTTCAATTTAAAATAAAAACTGATAAATCAAGTGTGGAAAGATTGAAAAATCTCTTAGAAATCCATCGCTTTGAAAATGGGGTCGATCGGAAGTCTATACAAAAAGTTATGGCCAAAAGAAGGAAGAGGGTCAGTCGAGCGAGCGCTTGGCAAGAGCTCGACATGTTTGCTCGCCCGCGAGCACTGGGCGACCTGCCCTACAGCCTGACCTATCTGACTTCTAACCCTCATAACTTTTGACTCCGAGCTCCAAATTAGACACGGTCGGAAGCTTTGGAAAGCTAGAAGAAAAATCTACAGCTTTCAAGAAAGACTCACCAGCAAGCTCGGACTCTAAAGAAATCAAAAGTTCTCACTAAGACAGATCGACTAGCTCTCCACCAACAGTACCAGAACTTGCGACCAACATAACTTTTGACCCAGAACTCCAAATTTAACAAACTTAGTGTCTATGGAAAGGTAAAAGAATTATCTACTGTTAAGTAAAAATGACTTTACATAAATATGATTTTGATGTATAACAAAAAGAGATCAAATAAAAAGAAAAACAAAATAATCGAAGTCGGATGCAGATGCACACAGACGAACTCAGACACAGACGAAGTTGAAATAACTGAAGTCGGACACAGATGCACAAAGACGAATTAAGACACAGACAAAGTTGAAAAAGTTAAAGTCAACACAGACGATAAAAGACACGGGAAAGATACAGACGCTGAGCAACACAGATGCAAAGCAAACGCAGACGCAGATGCAAAGCAGACACAGAAGTAGACGCAGACGCAAATGCAAAAGCAGACGCAGACGCAGAAAAGAAGCAGACGCAAGAGTCAGTTCGAGTCAGTTACAGAACTCAACTGATTAACCGTTTCTTTCAAGATTCAAGAATCTAGAAGCAGTTGGAGATGAAGGCTATAAATACAAGTCGAAGTCGAAGATTGCAAAGTTACAGAAAGTTACACAACAGTTACAAAACATTTACACAAAAAACTTACAGATACTTACACAAAAAAGCGAGAAAAATTACTACGTGAAAAAGTGATTTAGCTGAGTGCTATTTTTCTATAACAAAGTGTTCAAATATTTTTCTGAGAAGAAAAGTTGTACAGATAGCTTGCAGAGGCTAAGTGTGAAAGAATACTGGTTGTAGAAACCTGAAGAGGCTCGTGAAAGAATACTTGTAACGATTGAAGAGATAGTGAAATCTCAGAAGAAACTCTGAGGACTGGACGTAGCCCACGGTTTGGGGTGAACCAGGATAAATCTTCGTGTCTACCACTCTTACTCTCTATCTCTATTTTAGTTTCAAATTTTATCATTACTTACTTTTTATATACATAGTATTGAAAAGTTTGATTAATCAGAATCTATAAAAATTCTGTAAAGAATTTTATTTCTAACAAATAGTTCTGAAAAGATTTACAAAAAAGGGGAATACACAATTCAACCCCCCCTTCTCGTGCATTTTAATATCGTTTTTTAAGTGCTGTATTAACGTGTGATTCACTTCAGTTGGTATCAGAGCAAGGTATCTAAGAATCACTTTGGCGAAGTGTGGATTAAAGATAATGGCGGAGTCACATGTATACATCGCTGAAGGAGCCTCAGTCACTAGACCTCCAGCATTCAACGGAGAAGACTATCATTACTGGAAAGATAGGATGCGGCTATTCATCGAATCTACTCATGTCGACCTTTGGGACGTAATAGAGAACGGACCTTATATACCTGTAGATGAAGAAGGCAATTCTATTCCACGAAAAAGATGGACAGCTGATCAGAAAGCAAGAATACAGCTAAATTCAAAGGAGAATTTTTTTTTGACGTGTGCCCTAAACAAGAGCGAGTACGACAAAGTCCACAGATGCGACACTGCAAAAGAGATGTGGCACACATTATCCATTGCTCACGAAGGCACAAGCTAAGTTAAAGAATCCAAGATAAGTATTCTTGTGCATCAATATGAACTTTTCAGGATGGAAGATGAAGAATCTATTGATCAAATGTTTGGAAGATTTCAAACAATTGTCAATGGATTGAAAGCTCTTGGAAGGACATACAACAATCAAGATCATGTTCGAAAGATTCTAAGAAGTCTTCCTAAGAGATGGAGACCTAAAGTTACTGCGGTGCAAGAAGCCAAAGACTTGAGCGTGTTAAAGCTGGATGAGTTGCTAGGATCTTTGAAGATTCATGGAGTTGAACTCAATGCTGAAGACAAACCCAAGCGGGACAAGTCGATAGCACTGAAGGCCGGACAGAAGAATCATAAGACTCAGAGAAGGAGGAAGTCATCAAAAGCGTTAAAAATTGAAGAATCAAAGGATGACAACTCCAGCCAATCAGAATCAGAGTCAAGTGATGAAGATGACGAATTATCTTTCAACTCCAGAAAGATAAGACGCATGTGGAAGAAGAAGTCCAGAGGGAACCAGAAATTCAGAAAGAATGGGAAAGATGAAGCTAAACCAGAGAAGTCTTCTATTATCTACTACGAGTGCAATCAGCCTGGACACTATAAGTCCGAATGTCCTACTCTCAAGAAGAAACCAAAGAAGAGTAGAGAAGGCAAGAAAAGCATGATGGCAACTTGGGAGGACCTAGATTCATCTGAATCGATCAGTTCCGAGTCATCGTAACATCGCGAACATCCGCACGATGGTCGAGGAAGATAGTGATGAGGAGGTAAAATCGACTATGATAATTTGCATGATGCATACTCGAATCATTAGAAGATTCTCATGCTATTCTAAACAAGCGATCTGTTTATTAAAGAAAAGTATGTAGAAAATATTAGACATCTTGAGGTAATAGAGAGAAAATATTTGTTTAAAGAAACAATTAGAAGATAAAAGGAAGTTTGTAGATGGATCGGAAGAGATCAATCAACTTAAACTAAGGATTAAGAATTTATCACCGATTTAGCTACTTTCACGAAAGTACAAAGAAAATGAATGAAATGCTTGGAAAATGTAGACATCCGAGTGATAAGATTTGGATTAGGGTTTACAGAAACAAGACTCGGTCTAAGTAAAAATTTGTCTTTCAAAAGGAAGTTATAGGATATTTCATTTTAATCGTCGTCTAGTTATATGCATGAAAGATCACATCATATGCATACTACTAACCGTAAAGGACCCATGAAAATTTGGGTACCAAAAATAAAATAGTTTCTCCTGCAGATATCCTTCCTTGGAAGATACGACAAGCACCATTGGTATTTAGGCGGTGGATGCTCGCGACACATAATGACGGAAGAAAGTCTATGTTCCTAGACCTTCAAGATAAAAAGGAGGATCAAGAACTTTGGAGACAACCAAATAGGAAAAATTATTGGAATCGGAAAATAGGTAAAGATTCCTTTGCATGCATAAATAATGTACTGCTTGTTGATGGTCTGAAGCATAACTTGATTAGCGTCAGTCAATTGTGTGATTCTGGTTTCACAGTTACATTCAATCAAAATCTTTGTGAAGTCAAAAACAAAGATGGGTCTATACTTTTCTCTGCCAAGAGAAGAAACAATCTTTACAAAATCAATTTAGAAGATTTTCAAAGTCAAAATATTTCATGTTTTCTATCTTCTGAAGAAGAAAGACTAATATGGCATAAAAAGCTAGGTCATGTCTCTTTGAAACATATTTCAAAATTGGTAAAACATGATTTGGTAAGAGGTTTGCCAAAAATAAGTTTTGACAAAGAATTTTTCTGTGAAAATTGTTTGAAAGGAAAACAAATTAAAACCTCTTTTTCCTCTAAAAGTTTTGTAACCTCATCTAGACCTTTAGAATTGTTACATATGGATTTATTTGGTCCAACAAGGACATTAAGTCTTGGCAGAAAGAAATATGGACTTGTTATTGTTGATGACTTTACTCGATTTTGTTGGATATTATTCTTATCACACAAAGATGAGTCTTTTAAGTGCTTTAGAACCTTATCCAGAAAGTTACAGAATGAAAAAGGAATGTCCATAGCCAGTATCAGGAGTGACCATGGTGGAGAGTTTGAAAATGAGAAGTTTAGAGTATTCTGTGAGGAGAATGGAATTTCCCACAACTTCTCGGCCCCTAGAACTTCATAACAGAATGGAGTTGTTGAAAGGAAGAATATGACGATTTAAGAGATGGCAAGGACCATGCTATGTGAGATGAATCTTCCTAAGTATTTCTGGGCAGAAGCTGTGAATACAACATGCTATATTCAGAATAGAATTCTGTTGCGACCCATGTTGAAGAAGACTCCTTATGAGTTATGGAATGGAAGAAGACCAAGCATATCTTACTTTCATCCATTCAGGTGCAAATGTTCCATTCTGAATACGAAAGAGCTATTGGATAAATTTGATTCGAAGACCTATCCAGGAATCTTTCTAGGCTACTCATCATCGTCTAAGGCATTTCGAGTTTACAACCTTACTTCAAAGACTGTTGAAGAGTTCATCCATGTCAAGTTTGATGATAGCTCTCAACCCCATAAGGAATATGACATGGAGAATGAAGGTCCTTCAAAGAACTCAGATGATACCTCAGAAACTCCTTCATCAGACACTCATGAGAACAAAATTGAGGATATTCTAGAAACTATTGAACTAAGAAGAAATTGGAAGTATAAAAGTTCTCATCCAGAAGAGTTAATTATCGGTGAGACCTCAGAAGGAGTTAGGACAAGGTCCAGATTCAGAAGAGAAGTTAATGTAGCTTTTATCTCTGAAGTAGAACCTAATTTGGTGAGAAACTGTCTACCAAGGTCGGATAGATGTCCCAAGTCGGTATGAAAGAAGAAGAAATCAAAAGGCAACTATATGGGACAAATGATCCATGGGAAAGGAAGACATCCAATTTGATTCCAAAGGCTAAGGTGCTTCACGCAATTTTGTTTAATTGCATTCTACCCAGAGTTGGTTCAAGACATTTGGTGACCACTCTGGATGAACAATGTCTGTTCTACCTACTGAATCGAAATCCCATAGATCTACCTTTCTTGATCCTTCATTATATGATTAAGGGGATAAAGGAATCATTTAGTTATCCTTATGGCATGCTTCTGACGAGGATTTTTAAGGAATCAGGAAATAGAAGAATTGTTCCTGTGAAGAGCAAGATCAATGCACACACAATACGGCGAATGGGTCTGAGCACAGTAAACAAAGACCAAGCCGACTCTTCAAGGAAGTCAAGAACTAAGGGGGAGCATGTATTGAAGAAGACTCCCACTTCAAGTTCTCAATTTCCAGTGAGTACCAGATCGCCTGCGGATGAACTAAGGAGAGTGTTAGGAAGACCTCTCATGAAACAGGCGAGTCCTCATCTCGAAGAAAGCCAATCCCAAAGGACAGAACAAAGTGCACCAAAAAGACGAGGAGAAAGTCTTTTGAACGAAGTTGTGAAGAAAGCAAAAAGATCTTCGAGGATTAGGACTCTGAGGCAACAAGAAGAAAAGATTGCTAGAGAACAGAGTCGAGAAGAAACCTCTAAATCTTGTGCACCCAGAGCCACAAGATCCTTAGTCTCTATTCTGGAAGAAGATACGGCCAGAAAAACCAAAGAGACTGAAAGGAAGAGAAAATCAAAATCTGAGAGAGGAAAATCTCCAGCAAAGAAATCGATAAGACTGACTGAAGTAGAGGCAAAGACTAAGAAGGTTAGTCAAAAGAAGATCATTTCAACTGCTGAGGAAGTTAGTCAACAGAAAGAAACTATTGATGCTGTTCGAGAAGAAACAGAAATTGAGCAGTATACAGTTCAAGAAACCCCTATTGTTCAACAGGAGGAACCAGTGGAGGAAAGCAGAGTTAAGGAAACACCTATTGCTCAACAGGAGGAGCCAGTAGAGGAAAGCCCGGTTCAGGTGACTCCTACTGAAGCACATCAAGAAGCAACAACAGTATTAGATTCGGATGATGATAAACCGTGTCTGATGGTATACAACTACCATAAGTTTTTAAGGAAACAAAAGTTGAAGATCAAAATGGTGGAAGTAGTTACCAGACAAAGGACTGCTATTGCAATCGGTGTTCAACCAGTGAAGAAGATAGTAGGCGTAGTACGGCCTATGGAGATTAATAGTAACACATGGCGCTTACTCAAAGAAGATGAAAAGATCTTCTACGATACTTTGGGGTTTGCTGCTACTATGCCATATCCTTCAAAACGTCCCTGCCATCCGTGTACTATTTTCCCAATCACAGAAAACACAAAGATAATGGTTGCACCAGATATACAACCAAGATATCCACTAGATTTGACTAGGGCGAAGTCAAAATTATTTCCTAAAGATGATGCCAGTGATGATCTGTACGCAGATCAAATTGCAGAAGAAGTGCGAAGAATTGATGAGGCATGCTCTTCTGAACAAGATCTAGAAAAAGCGAGCTGCAGCTATACTAATAAGGACGAAAACTGTCCAGTAGGGGAAAGAATAAGAACAGGAACATTTATTGAGTTCCTTGTTCAGAAAGTTCTACGTATTAGCCCTCTGTCTAATACACTGTCTATACAAACACAAGCATTACCCTACGAGGAAGGCGATTCTTGATCTTTGCTGTTCCTTTGACTTAAATCTTCCTGAAGCTGAAACGTTCATTCGTCCACCTACCTTTGAGATCAATGAAGACTACACTCCATCCTCTGATGCTTACACTACTTCAATTCCCTTCACTCCTCCATCAGCAGATGTTGATCAAGCCTCCTCATCGGTTGATCCACGAGATGAAGATAGCCGATTACGTGGTGAACTCAACGACATGAAGGAGATGGTGAATGATCCGAAAAGATGATAGCAGAATCAACAAGAGCCGTAATCATTAATCATTTTTATTATAACAAATAGGGGAGAGCAGGAAAGAAGAAAATGAATGAAGAGGAGAGGATGTTCGGACAAAGAAGGTGTGACCACAAGCAGACGAAGAAAGGAAGAAGATAAGTTTTGTTTTACCTCTGCGAATATCTCAGAATTTTGTTTTCTTTTCTTGTATATAATTTGTTATACTCAAAAAGGAAGAGATTGTTAAGTCAAAATGACTTTACATAAATATGATTTTGATGTATAACAAAAAGAGATCAAATAAAAAGAAAAACAAAATAACCGAAGTCGGATACAAACGCATTACGCATTTAACTCGCATACGTGATGAAGTTGAAATAATCAAGTCGGACACGAGCCTTACGCATTTAATTAAGACACGAGCGAAGTTGAAACAGTTAAATTCAACATAGACGAAGACGACAAAGACGATAAAAGACAGCAGATGCAAAGCAAACGCAGACGCAGATGCAAAGCAGACGCAGACGCAGACGCAAACGCTAATGCAAAAGCAGACGCAGACGCAGAAAAGAAGCAGACGTAAGAGTCAGTTCGAGTCAGTTACATAACTCAACTGATTAACCGTTTCTTTCAAGATTCAAGATTCAAGATTCAAGAAGCAGTTGGAGACGAAGGCTATAAATACAAGTCGAAGTCGAAGATTGTAAAGTTACAGAAAGTTACACAACAGTTACAAAACAGTTACACAAAAAACTTACAGATACTTACACAAAAAAGCGAGAAAAATTACTACGTGAAAAAGTGATTTAGCTGAGTGTTATTTTTCTGTAACAAAGTGTTCAAATATTTTTCTGAGAAGAAAAGTTGTACAAATAGCCTGCAGAGGCTAAGTGTGAAAGAATACTGGTTGTAGAGACCTGAAGAGGCTCGTGAAAGAATACTTATAACGATTGAAGAGACAGTGAAATCTCAGAAAAAACTCTGAGGACTGGACGTAGCCCACGGTTTGGGGTGAACCAGGATCAATCTTCGTGTCTACCACTCTTACTCTCTATCTCTATTTTAGTTTCAAATTTTATCATTACTTACTTTTTATATACATAGTATTGAAAAGTTTGATTAATCGAAATCTATAAAATTCAGAAAGAATTTTATTTCTAACAAATAGTTCTGAAAAGATTTACAAAAAAGGGGAATACACAATTCAACCCCCCCTTCTCGTGCATTCTAATATCGTTTTCTAAGTGCTGTATTAACTTGTGATTCACTTCATCTACAACTTTCATGAAATCACCGAACTATATTCCAACTCTATAAGGGTCAAAACTGGACTCAAGCTTGACTTAAGATCATCAATTTGACAAAGACTCGCATTTAATTTTAACAACCACACCTACCAATTTAACACATCATAAATAACTCATAAAACCTCCTGGGAGAGCTCTACAACTCACCTATCACTCACAAGGAGTCTCAATAATCCCAATTGACCTATAACAACACAGAAATTTCAGAAAACACAACCTACCCAAAATTTGCAGAAACTTCCACAACTCACAAATCCTTGGCACATTTCCAGCGAGCTTTCTCAAGGCAAACTCATTAGCAACTCAACAATTAATAATACTCATACACACTATTTCAAGGCCATACACAGCACACAAATCAACATCAACACATGACAATAGAGTATTGGAGCTCTCATACTCTTTTCAAATCATAACAAGGATTCATGCATAGCTTTGGTTACATATTGGCATATTCATCAAGATCAAGTACAAAATACAAAAGATGAGATGCTCAATGATCAATATGCTTACAAAGCTATTCCAAAAGCTAGTTACTAACTTAATACAAAAGTAGCTAAATTTCTTGGAGTGATGCCCGAAGCTTTTTGCAAGGTTCAGCTCTCAACTTGAATTTGCACCTGAGGAGGGAGAATGGGGTGAGCTAACATGGCTTAGTGGCTAACATGTTTATAGCCATCGGGTAATGAGCCACACAACACACAATTATCAATCCAAAGCATTACCAATTTACATAGTATACTGAAGTACTCAACTTTGTCACATAAATCACAATTAACTCAACTCATCACATAAGGCATAACATGGAATCCTCTTGCAATTAAATACACATATTATGCATCATAAACATAATTAAATGATGAAATGCACACAATTGGCTCAAGAGTTCCATAAACACGAAGGAAACCGAAGTTTACCGTAAACACGACGAGTCCATTTTTGGATCTCGTGGGCCACAAACGGGCTGCCGGGAGAAGGCAAAAGGGGGTCAACGTGCACGTGACTTATCGAAGTAGGTCCTCTCTTGCCCAATCACAACCAACTTATGCTCACATATTCAAGCACAAGACTAGCATTTTATGTTTCTTTCATTCTTTCAAATCATCATAGTTTCATACTTTTCATTCAAAGCAATGGAAATACACTTTCAATATACACACATTTTAACAAAGATAGCACACATAGGGCATTTGCCCATTACACAACAACTATAAAAATGTTACCCACCTATTGTCGGTATCCAAATTCAAGATTGCCCTTCCTCCTTGTTTTGAGTGGGGTTCTCTTGATTTCCTTCAATCAAAACATACTCCATTCATTATTTATATTCTAAAAGAAAGCCTAGCATTCATAAAAATCAAGCAAAATAAAAGTATACTTTAAACCTAACCTACCCATAAGCCATATATGCTAGAATAACCATAACCATAGTGAGAAAGTCCCTAAAATCCATAGATCTCACCTTCTCTTCCATTTTTCTTCAATCTCTACACAAACCCTAACTTCCATCTTACACCATTTTCGAATCTAACATAAATAAAGATGGAACTAACCTCTAAAAAGTCGATTCCTCTTCTTTTCCTCTTCTTTCTTCCTCCCTTCCAAGCCTCCTACTTGCTCTCCTTCCTCTCCGAAAGCTCTCTTTTCCCTTGCTCACGTTTTTCTTCTCTTTTCCTTTCCTTTGGTTTACGACAATCTCTCCTCTTCTCCTTCTTCCTATAATTTATTTAACTCTTCTTATTTCTCAACTTAAAAGCCTACCTCAAAACTACATAGTTTTGAGCTCCTTATAACTTACAAGGCTTTGGGCTCTCCTCCTCCTCTCAAGCCCACTACACTTAACCACTTAAATTCTAAAGCTCATACTTTCCAATATTAGGTCCAAGCCTTCATTTAAAGTCCCAACTTCTAATTTCCAAGCCCAACATAAAAATATTTATATAAACACATAATTAAATCGATTAAGGCAAAATAAAAATAATTAACGAATAAATCCATAAATCAATAAATAATTAATTCAAATAAAATAAAAAATTTTCGGGGCCCAAAAATTCTCCCCTCCTAAAAGAATTTCGTCCTCGAAATCCTTACCTGAGTCCATGAAGAGGTAGGGGTACTTCTCCTTCATGGCATCCAAAGGCTCCCAAGTCGCTTCCTCGGTCGAATGGTTCCTCCACAAGACCTTAACCAGTTTCACAATCTTGTTCCTTAACACTTTTTCCTTTGAATCTAAGATCTCCACTGGTTGCTCCTCATAAGTCAAATCCTCTCTCAACTGAACCTCTGAAGGTTGAACTATATGCGAAGGATCCAATCTATAATTCCTCAGCATCGATACATGGAACACATTATGAATCTTAGATAACTGCAATGGCAAATCTAGCTTATAAGCCAAAGGCCCGATCCTCTCAATGATCTCATATGGGCCTATGTACCTCGGGCTAAGCTTGCCCTTCTTGCCAAACCTCAAAACACCTTTCTATAGAGAAGCTCTAAAAAATACCTTCTCACCCACTTCAAACTCCATCTCTTTCCTATGGGCATCTGTGTAGCTCTTCATCCTATCTTGAGCTGCTTTAAGCCTCTGCTTCACTAACTTCACTTTATCCACAGTAACCTGCACTAACTCAGGTCCTACAAGCTTCCTCTTACCTTCCTCATCCCAACATATAGGAGTCTTGCATCTCCTACCATACAATGCCTCATAAGGTGCCATCTGAATTCCCGAGTGATAGGAATTATTGTAAGCAAACTCAATCAAAGGTAGGTGATCATCCCACGAACCTTTGAAATCCAACGCGCAAGCTCTCAACATAGCCTCCAAAGTCCGTATCGTCCTCTCCGACTGTCCATCAGTCTGTGGATGGAAAGCTGTACTAAAATGAAATCGAGTCCCCAGAGCCTCCTGCAAACTTTCCCAAAATCTGGAGGTAAACCTAGGATCCCTATCAGACACTATCGAGCTCGGAATCCCATGAAGTCTGATCACCTCATCCTCATACTTCTTAGCCAAAACATTCAAAGAATCTGTCTGTCGAATTGGCAAGAAGTGTGCTGACTTAGTCAGCCTATCCACAATCACCCAAATAGCGTCATGCTTCCTGCTAGTCCTCGGTAATCCCATCAGAAAATCCATAGTAATCTTCTCCCATTTCCATTCCGAAATTGGCAAAGGATTTAGCTTGCCTGAAGGTGCTTGGTGTTCAGCTTTAACTTGCTGACACACTAAACATCTTTTAGCATACTCTGCCACATCTTTCCTCGTTCCCTTCCACCAGAAATGGTCTTTCAAATCCCGATACATCTTAGAACTCCCTGGGTGCATTGCATAAGGAGCATTATGCGCCTTATCAAGGATCTCATCCTTCAGCTCTAACACATCTGGAACACACAATCTCTCACCCATAACCATCAATCCATCTTCCTTTACCTCTACATCAGAGGGCCTGCCATCTTTTATCTCTGCTCTAAGCTTACTCAACTACTCATCCCATTTCTGCAATTCTTTGATCTTCCCCCTCAATACTGGTCTCACTCTGAAATTTACCAAAATCTGATCGAGCTCAACTTGCCTCGGTGTCACATCAAGTCCGCTAATTCCTTCAGCAAGGGAAGGTACACTGTCTCCACATGTGCCATAGTGGACTTCCTACTCAATGCATCAGCTACCACATTAGCTTTCCCCGGATGGTAATCTATCACCAAATCATAATCTTTTAATAACTCCAACCATCTCCTCTGCCTTAAATTCTGCTCTTTCTGAGTCAACAAGTACTTAAGGCTCTTATGGTCCGTAAATACTCTAGTAGTAACTCCATACAAGTAGTGTCTCCAAATCTTCAATGCGAAAATAATGGCAGCCAACTCCAAATCATGAATAGGGTAGTTCATCTCATAAGGCTTCAATTACCTCGAAGCATAGGCAATCACTTTCTCTCCTTGCATCAATACACATCCTAAACCCTTCCTGGAAGCGTCACTGTATACAATGTATCCATCCTCATCATAAGGTAATGTCAAAATCGGTGCAGTAGTAAGCCTATTCTTCAACTCCTCAAAACTACTCTGGCACTCCTCAGTCCACTCAAACTTGATTCTTTTTCGTCAATTTGGAAAGTGGAGCAGCTATCAAAGAAAAACCCTCCACGAACCTCCTGTAATAACCAGCTAGTCCCAAGAAACTTCTCACTTCAGCTACATTCTTAGGTGCTTCCTATTTAACCACAGCCTTTATATTTTGTGGATCCACATGCACTCCACGTTCTGAAATCACATGCCCGAGAAATACTACTTCCCTTAACCAAAATTCGCACTTATCAAATTTGGCATACAGCTCATTCTTTCTCAAAGTCTCCAAAGCAACCCTCAAATGATCCTCGTGCTCCTCATCACTCTTAGAATAGACCAATATATCATCAATAAAGACAATGATAAATTGATCTAGGAAAAACTTGAAAACTCTATTCATCAAATCCATAAAGACTGCAGGAGCATTCGTTAACTCAAAAGGCATAACCAGAAACTCAAAGTGGCCATACCTTGTCCTAAAAGCAGTCCTTGACACATCGGTCTCCTTAATCCTCAACTGATGATAACTGTTGGGACCCGATCCGGTAACCGGATCCCAACCGAAAAAGCGAAAGAACGGAGGAAACGAAACAACTGAAGCGGAATCAAAGTAGAAGCAAAGCGAATGCGGAAGCAAAAAAATACGAAATATCGAAGCGGAAACAAAATGCGGAAGCCAAAAACGGAATCAAAGGAAAGTGGACGCAAAGCAAATGCGAAACGAATACAGAATCGAAACGGAAGCGAATCGGAAAGCGGAAGCAATAACTAATCGAACCAAACGAACACATCCGACATCTGGAAATAAAGAACAGCGAAAAGCGTCGCGTTGGAAGCCCTAAGACGTTCCAAAATCCGGTATACTTTTTTTTTCTTCTTATACCATTTATCAAACTCATACAAAGAAATCTTATATCCTTTTTCCTTGGAAATTCTTTCTCATGCGAAATCTCAAAACTTAACCATATTCTTACAAATTTGTATTAATTTTTCGAGCATAGTTCAGTGTTTTGTGAAATTCGGGATCTGTAGAGATCCGATTGAAGTGATTCTTGAGGCGAAATAAAGATAACACAAAGGGCTACAAATCATATGAAGACATGAAATGTCAATTTTTCCCCTAAGATTTTTAATTTCTGAATTTAAGTTCGGATTAGGGTGTAATTTTTGGATTGGGAACACCTGTGCGTAAATTGAGCATAACTTTTGATCTGGGAATCGAAATGAGGCGATTCTTGTTTTGAATTAAACTAGAGACATAATGCTACAATTGTTATGAAGACATCGAGTTTCAATTGTGGGATTAAGAATGTGAATTTTTGGACGGAAATAATCGTTCATGGAAAATGTGTTAGAATATGGATATACCCAAACTGTTTTCCGCATAACTTTTGATGTAGTGCTCCGAATTGAGCGCGGTCGGTGGCTTTGGATTTGTATGATTGAGAGGAACATTTCTCTAGAAGGAAGTTTGGACAAATTCCTTCAAATTGATAGTGCGAATCAGACCCGCATGTATAAATGAAGTTAGGGGCAATTTTGGAATTTAGTTAAAGAGTGAGGGCAAAATGGTCTTTTACCCGCCATTTTTAATGACTTGGCACTCCAAAAACCAGATGAGTGTCGTTTTTAAAGGGTGATTCATGATTATTCTAGAAAAGAAAGAAGAAATAAGAAGAGAAAGATGAGAAGCTCTTTCGTATGGAGAAAGAAGAGAGAAAGAAGAAAGTTTTTGATTTTTCCAAGCTTCCAAGGTGATTTTCGTGCTTCTTCCATGGAGGAAATAGATGGAGGAGCTTAAGGACTTTCTTCCAGAACCAAGAATTTTCGAAAATGAAGAAGAAAAGAGGTAAGAGAAAAATTTGGATTTTGAGTTTTGGTTAAGTTTTTGGTTTAGATTAATTAGAAATGATGTGGGTTTATGTGCTATGAGTTTTATTTTGTGATTGATGAGTTAATTTTGATTATGGAAGATTTTAGAGAGAGAAAGCTTAGTGAGGAAGATGATGAATAGTGAAATTTAGAAGTTTTTGAAATTGATGATTTAGATAGCTTGAATTAGTGATGAATTTGAGATATCCTAAGTTAATTTTGATGTTTATGCTTTAGGTGAAGTGTAATTTGAAAAATTATGAATTGAGGGTTTAGGCCAAATTAGAGATTTGGGGGTTTTCCCAAATTTTGTGAATTAAAGGTGTAGAATCATCAAAAATAGCATGAATTGATGAAATATGGAATTAATTTTGAAGAAATTATGTTTTATGAGATTGAATTTGAGTATATTGGTTTAGGCCAATTTTGAAAATTGGGAATTTTCAAAATTGGAGATTGAAATAGCTTGGAAATACAATAATTATGAATTTCCGATAGTTAATTTTGGGAATTATGCAAATTTATGATGTGAATTTGGGTTATTATTGCTTAGGTCATTTTTATTTGAAAGAAGGAAATAAGCAAGGATCAAATTGAAGCTTAGAACAAGTTCTAAAGCGTCATTTCGAATTGGGTAGCATATTTATATTTTGATTTATAGGCAATATCTGAATTTTCAAAATGAAAGAAAGCAAAAGTTTGGATTTTGATAAATTATTATTTGTAAATGTTTGAAAATCTGAATTGATTAAAAGTTTGAAATTTTGATTTAGAAGGTTTTCAAAAATTATTATAAGTGATTTGATAAATTGATAGAAATTTACGAAAATGCATTTGTTGTGTATGCATTGACAAATTATGCATATTGTTGCAATTATTGATTGATTGAATTAATTGAATTATGTGATATGTGAATTTGTGAGATTGTTTTAAGTTGATGAAATAATGTTAGAAAAGTAAAATTTTGGAAAGTGCCTTCGGGCAATTTGAATTTCCGTTTTCGATATGTGTTATGTGGGTTTGGTAGGTCCTTTGGTGAGTCAGCGCTGTCTCTATTTGTATAGCCTTCGCCCGGCTGCCCGCTAGTGGCACGAAGCTCCGATTTCAGACTCCTTCACGGCTACACCGACCGCTTATCTTTGGAAAGTGTAATACGTTTCATTCCTGATCGCACAGACCGCTCTGCGGATCATGCGACGCTCTGCTTGGACCTAGCTGCACCATTATGATATGTTATGTGTTTTCAATTTTGTTTCTGTATGTTGCATTCATATTTATGAAAATTCGAGAATTTTTGAAAAATAAGAAAAAGTGAGACGACTATGAAAAGTTTGAAAAATATTTTAAAAAAAAGTTTGAGGAAATTGTTTGAAAATTTATAAAGTTTGAAAAAAAAATAGCCCTTTTGGCGAAAGATTATGAAAAATGATTTCGGCTTATTTGTCACTGTATAAATGTGTTATCCATGAGCTTCCGAGCTCACCCCCCTTTCATCCCCATCTCCAGGTTTTGAGCAGGAGATCAGATGAAAGAATATGAAGACGTTAGTTGCGACATAAAAATTCAAAACTTCCAAAATTCATAACTCTTACTCCCGAACTCCAATTTTGACAAACTTAGTCTCTATAGAAAGCTTGAGGGAAGCTCTAAATCTTTAACGAAAGACATAAACATCAATTCGACTCCTACGGGAGTCCATTTTTCGGTCAAAGATACTATCCTCTAATAATCCACAATATAAACTTGTAAAAATCATAACTTATTATTCCGAGATCGAAAAATTGCATACTTTATATCGAAATAAAGATCAAAACAAACCCTTCAATTTTCATGAAGAACATCAAAGCTCAATTAACCTATAACTAGGTTAATTTCTCAGTCAAAGATTCAGTCAACATAATTAAAGTCAAAAGTCAACCTTATCAAACATAAACTTTGACTGATCATAACTTTCACCCCCGATATCGAAAAATTGCAAACTTTATGTCTACAGAAAGCTCTTAACATAACCTACAAGTTTCCAGAAGACCATTTTATCAAATTTTGCCTTAAACAAAAGTCAACTCTCCAAGGTCAAAAAATCAACTATTACACAATTTTTCATATTTTCACTCTTTCTCTTTTTATCCATGATTGTCAACTCAATTTCAATCAACTCATCCACTTTATCATTCATATTACTAAGTCAAATTGTCACTCAAGGTTTGGGGTCCAACAATAACCTGATCTCAAATCTATTTTGGAAAAGACTCTTGCCCCTTGCAATTGATCAAACAAATCATCTATGCGCGGGAGCGGATATCTGTTCTTAATGGTGGCCTGATTTAGCTTTCTATAATCCACACACATCCGCAATGACCCATCTTTCTTCTTCACAAAGAGAACCGGAGCTCCCCAAGGCGAAGAGCTCGGCCTAATGTAACCCTTCTCTAACAGATCCTCCAATTGCTCCTTAAGCTCTCTCAATTCTGTCGGGGCCATCCGGTAAGGCGGAATCGAAATCGGCGTAGTACCTGGAAGAAGCTCAATGGGAAACTCAATTTTCCTTGGAGGAGGTAGTCCTAGCAATTCCTCGGGAAAGATGTCCGGGAATTCCCTGACTACAGGAAGGTCTTCCAACCTCCCTCTGTCTGCCTTCGTGTCTAACACATAGGCCAAAAACGCCTCATACCCCTTATTCATCATTCTCTCTGCTGTCATAGCTGAAACAATCCGAGGCGGACTGGCTCTTCTATCTCCCACAAATACGACTTTTCTGCCATTCTCTGACTCGAATTCCACTGTCTTCTGCTTGCAGTCTAAGTTGGCATGATACTTCTCTAATGTATCCATACCTAGGATCACATCCAATCCTCCCATCTTCAAAGGCATCAAATCCACCACAAACTTCCCTCCACTAATCTCTATCTCACAGTCTCTATACACTTGACTGATAACAATAAACTGGCCGATAGGAGTACTCACCATCACGGAGTATCCAATGGGCTCAAGACTACCACATACTGCTTCTACCCGACGACACAAAAGAGTGGGTAGAACACGGATCAATCAAAGCAAGAACATCAACATCAAGCAGTTTAATCATACCTGTTACCACTTACGGGCGGTGCATGCCTCCTCTCGAGTCATAGCAAACACTCTAGCTGGTGCTTGCCCCCTGGATCTGTCTGGAGGATAAGCTCTCTTAGGTACACCAGAGCTACCCACTTCTGTCACAGCTTTCTTTCCCATTGCCTTTTTCCTTCTGGAAGCTTGCATCTGTGATCCCTCTCTTCTATCCGGCTTAGGACACTGCTTAGCTATGTGTCCTTTCTGCCCACAATTGAAGCATACTCCTATCAATCTGCGACATTCTCCTCTATGGAGATACCCACAGTGCTCACACTTAGGAAGAGGTGGCCTCTCCCCATCTCCTCTTCTACTACCGCCCACTGTTGAGGCTTGGTGAGAAACAGTAGAAGTCCTCATAGGTCTAGGCCAGCTCCCACCGGTACTCCTCTCCTCAGACTACACAGGAAAGGTTCTGGCACTTCTCTCAGGTATAGAAGTACCACCTCCCCTCCTGAACTGCTCTCTTCCCTTCCTCTTTCTGCTAACTGCACTCTTGATGTTTTCAATGTTCTCAACCCTTAGAGCCGCTTCAACCAGCTGCTGAAAATCAAAAAAATTTTGCACCACTACCTTCTCTATGATGGCGAGATGCAAACCCGACTCAAATCGGCGGCACTTAGCAGCCTCACTGAACATCAACTCTGAAGCATACCTCGACAACTGCGTGAACCGACGCTCATATTCAGCAACAGTCATCTCCCTCTAGGTGAGACTCAGAAACTCTCTCTGTTTCTACTGAATGTACACTTCAGACAGATACTTCTTCCTGTAAACAGTCAGGAAGTCTCCCCATGTCAATCCTACTGGTCTCATCTGACTCCCTGGTACAGTCTCCCACTAATGCAAGGCATCACCACAAGCGGTGGCGGCAAAGATAAACCACTCTCTCATCATCCTCGCACTCCATCTGATCCAAGACCCTTTCGGTCTTCCTCAATCAAGTCTCAGCTTCTTCAGGATCCGTGGTCCCGTGGAAATCTACCACTTCATACTTCCTCAGCTTTTCAAACTGTCTCCCCCTCTTAGCTGGGGCCGAACCAGAAGCCTGTGACATTTGACCCATAGCCTAAACAAATGCTTGGGTAAATGCCTGGAACAATCTCAGATCAAGAGCAGGCACTTGCTCAGACTGACTAGGCGACTGCTGAGTCTGAGATCGAAGGGGCTCACTACTTTGCCCTAAAGGGGCCTCAGCCACTCCTGGGGCTACGAAATCATCCGTGCTCTCCTATCTCAGTGGAGATTCAGGTGCAATAGAACCTTGCATAACTCCTTGTGTCCTTCTACGAGGTGGCATCTTACTCCTTCAATGAAAACACTTACTGATTAGCTACATTTCTTTTTAATCTTAGTTCCTATATGTATGCATGAGATGCATGTCACTTAATGCAAACCATCAATTCATAATGCAAACATTTAATCATATATCACAACAAAAGCCTAGGAGTGAAACCTAAGCTATGATACCAAACAATGTTGGACCCCATCGCCGAGGCCCAACATTCGGACCACACAAGCACACATAAGCATAGAAGACCCATAACTCACCACAATAGGGGAAACTTGCAATAGAAAATTTGGATAGGCTTTTTAAGAAAATATGTTCCTTATGCTCTCACGATTCCAACGCCACTGAAAACGCTCAATTCGGATTAGAAATGAAGAAGTTATGGTTAAAATACTATTTCAAAGAAAACAGTCAAAACTGAGCACTACCGATTTCAGGTCACAATTTAAAAATCTTAAAGGCTTAATTGTCAGTCGGCTCCTTCATAAAACTTGTAGGTTTATGTCTCTAGTTTAATTTAAAACAAGAATCGCTTCGATCCGAGCTCTCTAGCTCCAGATATTTTAAAATTTGTAAAGTATATTCAGACTTGATCAGCCGACCTCCACACTTGGTTTCAAACCACCTTTTTCAATTTAAAATAAAAACTGATAAATCAAGTGTGGAAAGATAGAAAAATCTCTTAGGAATCAATCTCTTCAAAAATGGGGTCGATCGGAGGTCTATACAAAAAGTTATGGCCAAAAGAAGGAAGAGGGGTCGGTCGGCCAGAAACCGACCCCAATCGCTGGCAAGAGCTCGACATAGCGCTCGCCCATGCTCGCTCGGTCGCCCGCGAGCGCCTGGGCGACCTATAACATCCCGTCACCGATGGGATGGGTACAGTTCACCTCATACGTATTTTGCATATGTATTCATAGCCTCTGCATTCTTGATAAATGTTCATAATTGCACAAGCATATGTATGTACATGCATGTATGACAGATTTCCGACTTGATTGTGGAATTGGAGACTTTGTGATTAAGGTTAATTGTGCTTTGATTTGTAAATTGGAGTATTAAATTGAATTTAGGAATTGAATTTAGGAAATTGGAGTATGTGATTAGATGTTTTCTAATTTTAAGAATTTATAGGAATTTTTCTGGAATTTTTAGAGTATCGAGTCCGGACCGGAGAACCAGGAAAAATGGCTTAGTGACTGATTAATTATGATTCTGGTTCCGAATGTGATTGATAATTCATATGAGGTAATTTGAATTATGATTTAAGGAATTAGGGTTTAAATCATTGGAATTCGGGAGAAATTAGAATTAGAAATTGGATTAAGATTGTTCAGATTTGGACTTGTGGCAAATGAATTTGCCAAACAAGCCTTAGTAATCCTTTAATATTTAAACCTATGCCTTTGAAAACTTGCTTCCATGATACTTGCTTCTCCCTTGAAGAAAAACTTGAAGTCTCCTCCCTCCTCCATCATGATTTCCTCTTTGACTTGCCTCTTGATTTCCTCCTTGCCAGTTCTTCCTCTTCTTTCCTTACATCTATCATCTAATTGGGTGTTGAAGATGGTAAAGATATGCTTGGTTTTGGGTGTTTCCGTGGATGGTGTTTGAGTTGGGAGTTAGAGATTGAATTGGTTTTTCAAAGGTTTAAGCTTTAATCAAGTAAGTGCCTACTTATTTATGCTTTAAATAGTTAGATTTGAGTAATGAATTAAGGTATTAATGGTTTAGCTAATTTGAAGTTTTCGGATGATTTAGGTTTAAATGAAAATGTGGATTTTGATTTGGGTGTTTTATGAATAATGTTTATTTGGTGGGTTTGAAGTTAGGAATGAGTTGTGTTAAGTGTAGGAAGTTGTTTTAGAGTGTTTGGAAGAGAAACAAATGGTTTGGGACCTGAAAATCGAGAAATTCAGGTTTTCTGGCGAATCTGCGATCGCATGCCTTGTGCCACAAGAACACGCCTTGTGGCGAGAGAGAATGCAGGCACCGCCACGACAATTAGCGGAGCGCGCCGCAGCGAGAAAATTCGGCCCACGTCGTGACACATACTGTACGCGTCTGACGCGTCTGCAACGCCGCCAGCAAGGCGTGAAAGGGAGCTCGCCACGGCGAAGGATTAGGCGCCGCAGCGAGGGATGATGCTTTCCAAAAAATAAATTGGAGATTGTTAATAATTGGGAATTAGGAATTTGATGATTCAATTCGATAGGGATTGATTTCAATTTAGAGATTATGAATTCGGGAGTACGAATTTCGATTTAAGAGATTGGAGTTTCGGAAAATTGATTCGGTGGTTCTCAAAATCGAATGACAATTGAATAGCGAATTTGATTCTTAACGATAATTCCTATGTCTTATAATTTGACTTCGGAGGATCTAGAACTTAGCCAATTGAATCATGGTGTTAGAAATTGCTATGGATTAGTGTGAATATGTGGAATTGAGACACTTCGAGTTTGAGGTCGGAAATGTCATAACATGCATAGTACTTAAATTATTCGATATACTTGCATCATTGATTATTGAAATTGGTAACATTAGTGATGTTCGGTTATTTTGATTTTTATAGAGGCCCAAGTGGAGCGTCTATCTTCTGACGCAGCTGAGACTTCCCGGCAGTAGCTCGAAAGTTTAGAGGTGAGTAACCTAGTTGGTTTCTCAATCTCTGATGTGCTATATGCTTTGTGTGGGAACTATCTGTGATTCTGATTGAGTGATTCGCATGTGATATGTTATTGAGAATCGTGAACGCATGCTAGGCATGAATAGAAATCAGTAACTGACAGTTGTGAATGGAGCTCATTTTGATCTGATTGGAGCTATAAGCTCCTTTATTGTGATAAGTGAAAAGGGATTAGTGCATACCCAGAGGGCTCTCCTACCCCCGAAAACGCGATTTCTGTGTGATATGTGATGTGCCCAGAAATGGGATAATTCTGATGCCCAATCACAACGTTTAAATGAAATGGAAAGCATTATGCATTCAGTCTGTGTTTGTGTTGTGAATTTGATATAGGATTAAATGCAAATGTGTGATCATGGTTTAATGAATTTATGAATCGTGATTCGAATATGATCTTGTGTTGCTTTATACGCAATTTTGTAATGCATGAATTGAGTAAACCATCGATGATGGTTACTCATCGAGTTCGCAACTCTCCCAAAATTGCATTTATTTTTCGGAATGGTGGTTGTGTGACTCCTAGCTCCAGATTTTGAGACTTTTCTGCTTGTGTGTGTGCGTGAGAGGAGCATGGCCCATGTGTCGGTCACCGGGGATCCTTTGGGATATTTTGGGGATGACCTAGATAGGAGTTAGTCTTGCCTATTTTAGATCCGCATGGTTGTAATTGTGACAGAAGTATGTACCTTATGGTTTTTCAGAATGAAATGAAGGATATCTTTTGGTTTCAAAATTTAGTGAAATTGTTATTATTGCTTTATTATTGTGATGCCATGAGAGTTATAGAATTGATCGTATCGTAGTGCACCCTCATCGTAGGGTATGTATCGGTATGACCTACGGGCGTATCGGTGTATACTCTACAGTAAGGGGGCGCTACATTGGTGGTATCAAAGCATGGTTTGGCATCTTTTGGGCATAGTATATTTTAGGCTTGAATTTCATAAGAAAAACAAGAAATTCAGCAGAATTGTGATTTTATTGTAGGTCATCCGTCTTTGGTGATCAGGTAGATCACTCAGCTGACCAAGGATCAGTCGGAGCAAGTAGGGAGTCTTCTGTGCCTTTGTATGAGGAGCAGCCTCCTATAGTTCCCATGAGACGGGAGCGGAGGTATGATCGTTCTTGTGCAAGGTGGAGTCAGGAATTTCTATGGCGGCCATGTACCTGCGAGGCTGAGGGTTGGTTGGAGAGGTCCGAGCGGGTCCTAGATCAGATGGACTGTGACCCCGATGAGCGTTTTGATTATGTTGTCTCGTTGCTTGTGGTCCAAATGATCGGTGGTGGAAGACTGTCCCGGTAGTTCCACTGCACTCGTGTTACGACTTGGGCAGATTTTCTGAGAGCTTTTCGAGATAACTATACGCCCAAGGTCTATATGGAGATAAAGATGCAGGAGTTTTTAGACTTGAGACAGGGGTCTATGGCAGTGGCCGACTATGAGGTCAGGTTTAATGAGTTGTCAGCTTATGCGTCTGTTTTGATTTCCTCTGAGGCTGATAGGTGCCGAAGATTCGAGGGTGGGCTGAATCTGGAGATCCGTGCCAGTTAGCCCGTCGACATGGGCACCTTTGGGAGTCGAGATCACCGCAATCGAGATTGAGCGACTCTTGAGACAGAGTCGAGTTGAGGTTGGTCAGGGATCTTAGAGCAAGAGATCCAGTGATAGTTAGGGCAGCTCGGGTAGGAGCTTTAGCAGACACCAAGGCGAGTTGATTTTGGGAGGTTCCAGCGATCAGTTACATTCAGAGAGGCGATTTGGGCGCCAGGGTAATAGTAGTGGCAGTGGTAGAGGCTCCGGCCAGCTTCCTCCGTTATGTGAGTTTTGTGAGAGGAGGTATAGTAAAGAGTGCTGGAGGTTTACTGGAGCTTGTCTGAGATGTGGCTCGATGGAGGATCGATCCCAGACTTGCCCAAAAATTTTGGGAGCTCGATCTGCTTTGAGTGGGAGTCAGTAGCAGACGACAGTCAGTGAGAGTGATCTTGGACCTAGATTCAGGGGCCGAGGTAGAGCCTAGGGTAGAGCTGGAGATTCTTTTGTGGGGACCGAGAGTCATGGCAGTCGGCCGCAGTCCCAGGCCAGGGTCTATGCCATGACCAGGCAGGAGGCCCAGGATTCTCCCGATATGGTTGCAGGTTTGCTTCTACTCTCAGATATTGAGGTGTATGCATTGATAGATCCAGGGTCCACGCATTCATTTATTGCACCGCATGTGGCATGTAGATTGCATGTGGTTAGGGAGATGTTACAGTATGGGTTGCAGGTGAGTACACCTTTGGGTAGTACTACTACTTTGGGCGAGGTCTGCAAGGCGTGTCTGATTCGGGTTGATTCAGCGGTATTGAGTGCAAACTTGATTGTGTTACCCCTTCGAGAGATTGATTTGATCTTGGGGATGGACTGGCTCACTGCCCATAGGGCTATTATGGATTGTTATACCAAGGAGGTCGTGTTAGAGTCTCTGATCGACTGAGTAGATATTTCAAGTGTTAGTCGGCGATGCCGGCCTTTAATGATCTCGTTTCTTAGTACTCTGAAGTTGATGAGAGGTGGCTGTGAGGCCTATTTGGCGCATGTAGTGGATTCCAGAGTGCAGCAGAGTTTGCGGGAGGTTCCGTGATTAGGAATTTCGATGTGTTTCTGAGGAGTTACCGGTTTGCCACGGATCGGAGACGAGTTTGAGATTGATCTCGCTCTGTATCGCTCCTATATCGATACCTCCGTATAGGATGGCACCGGTGGAACTGAGGGAGCTTAAGGCTCAGTTGCAGGAGTTGTTGGATAAGGGATTTATCAGGCCCAGTGTTTCGCCGTGGGGAGCTCCGGTATTGTTTGTGAAGAAAAAGGACGGGACATGAGGCTTTGCATCGATTATAGGCAGCTTAATCGGGTTACTGTTAAGAATAAGTACCCACTGCCTAGGATCGATGATCTCTTTGATCAATTGCAGGGAGCTCAGGTGTTTACCAAGTTGGATTTGAGATCCGGGTATTATCAGTTGAGGATCGCAGAGGCCGATGTGCCCAAGAGTGCTTTCGAGGCGTGTACGGGCATTTTGAGTTCTTAGTGATGCCGCTCGGGTCGACTAATGCCCCGAAGCCTTCATGGCTTTGATGAATAGGGTCTTTCAGCCATACCGATCGGTTTGGATCGTATTCATTGATGATATTCTGGTGTATTCGAGGTCTAGACAGGAGCATGCGGAGCATCTGAGGATAGTGCTGCAGATTATGAGGGACAGATAGTTGTATGCCAAATTCACTAAGTGTGAATTTTGGCTGGATGAGGTGGTGTTCCTAGACCACACTGTATCTGGTGAGGGTATCCGGGTGGATCCTCACAAGATTGAGGTAGTGAGGAGTTGGGAGATTCCGAGGAACGTGTCAGAATTTAGGAGTTTCCTCGAATTGGCAGGATATTACCGGAGGTTTGTCGAGGGGTTTTCTGTGATCTCAGCCCCTTTGACAAGACTTTTGAGAAAGAGTATGGCCTTCAGATGGACAGAGGAGTGCCAGAGGAGTGCCAGAGGAGTTGATACATCGGTTGACTACGGCGTCGGTGTTAGCCCTGCCATCTGGAGCGAGGAGGTTTGAGGTTTATGATGATGCTTGCAGCAGGTTTAGGCGTGTCTTGATGCAAGATGGGAGAGTTATAGCATATGCTTCGAGACAGTTGAGATCCCATGAGATTAACTATCCTGTGCACGACTTGGAGTTAGCAGCTGTGGTATTTTCTTTGAAGATCTGGAGACATTATTTGTATGGGGAGACGTTCCAGATCTTCACCGATCATAAGAGTTTGCGGTATTTGTTGAGTCAGCGGGAGCTGAATTTGAGACAGAGGAGATGGTTAGAGTTGCTTAAGGACTATGACTGCACTATTGAGTACCACCCAGGGAAGGCCAATGTGGTGGCAGATGCATTGAGTAGGAGATCGCATGGTAGTGCAGCTCAGATTCAGGTTTCAAGGTTGTCGTGTTTAGTATAGTTGAGAGCTCTTAATGTACAGATGGATTTGAGTCAGGATGGAGCTCTGATTGCGACTTTGAGGCTCAGACCAGTACTGCATGATCGGATTAGGAGAGTGTAGGATCAGGATCCAGTGATGGTGAGATTGATTGACAGAGTCAGATCTGGATGGCTGTCCGAGTTTGAGTTGAGAGATGATACTTTGTGGATGGGTCAGAGGTTGTGTGTTCCTGACGTAGAGGATCTGAGGCGTGAGATCTTAGAGGAGGTTCATTTGGCTGCTTATGCCATGCATCCTGGTGTCACCAAGATGTATCGTACGCTTAAGTTACTTTTCTGGTGGCCAGGTATGAAAAAGCATGTGGCGGAGTTTGTTTCTCGATGTTTGACGTGCCAGCAGGTTAAGGCTGAGCACCAGGCCCCAGTTGGGAGACTGCATTCGTTGCCCATTCTAGAGTGGAAATGGGAGCGCATTACGATGGACTTTATTATGGGGTTGCCCAGGACACTGAGACAGTTTGATGCTATCTGGGTTATAGTGGACCGGTTGACTAAATCGACTCACTTCTTGTCAGTGAGGGAGAGTAATTCCCTTGATCAGTTGGCCCAAAAGTATGTGGCAGAGATTGTGCGACTGCATGGGGTCCCAGTATCGATAGTGTCGGATAGGGATCCCAGGTTTACTTCGAGGTTTTGGAGGAGTTTGCAGTCAGCAATGGGGACGAGATTGAACTTCAAAGACAACGCTTCATCCTCGCATGGATGGGCGAGTGAGAGGACTATTCAGACTGTCGAGGATATGTTGAGAGCCTGTGTGTTGGAGTTCCGAGGTGCATGGGATCAGTATTTGCCTCTGGTAGGGTTTGCTTATAATAATCAGTACCATATAGCATTGGTATGGCACCGTATGAGGCATTATATGGACGACCGTGTAGATCCCCTCTATACTGGGATGAAGAGGGTATGAGAATGTTAGAGGGTCCCGAGATGATCCAGGATACAGTAGATAAGGTACAGCTGATTCGGAGTCGCATCAAGGCGGCCCAAGACAGGCAGAAGAGTTATGTGGATCAGCATCGGAGAGAGATGGAGTATGTTGTAGGTGACAGAGCGTTCCTCAGAGTGTCTCCGTGGAGAGGAGTTCTCAGATTTGGCCGTAAGGGCAAGTTGAGTCCTCGGTATATCGGTCCATATGAGATTACTGAGAGGATTGGACCATTGGCTTACAAATTAGCCTTACCGAGTGAGATGTCCCAGTTGCACGATGTGTTCCATGTGAGTATGCTCTGGAGATATCAATTAGACCCGACTCATGTGATCCCGGCTCAGGAGATTGAGATAGCCAGTGATCTGAGTTATATTGAGGAGCCGGTGCAGATTATTGGATCGCGGGTCAAGCAGTTGCGGAGCAGGGTGATTCCATTGGTGAAAGTCCTTTGGAAGAACCACTCATCAGAGGAGGCAACTTGGGAGACTGAGGAGCACATGAGGAGACAGTATCCTCACCTGTTTGATCAGTCAGGTAAGAAAATTTCGGGATGAAATTTTTGTTAGGAGGGGAGAATTGTAACATCCCGTCACCGATGGGATGGGTACAGTTCACCTCATACGTATTTTGCATATGTATTCATAGCCTCTGCATTCTCGATAAATGTTCATAATTGCACAAGCATATGTATGTACATGCATGTCTGACAGATTTCCGACTTGATTGTGGAATTGGAGACTTTGTGATTAAGGTTAATTGTGCTTTGATTTGTAAATTGGAGTATTAAATTGAATTTAGGAATTGAATTTAGGAAATTGGAGTATGTGACTAGATGTTTTCTAATTTTGAGGATTTATAGAAATTTTTCTGGAATTTTTAGAGTATCGGGTCCGGACCGGAGAACCAGGAAAAATGGCTTAGTGACTGATTAATTATGATTCTGGTTCCGAATGTGATTGATAATTCATATGAGGTAATTTGAATTATGATTTGAGGAATTAGGGTATGAACCATTGGAATTCGGGAGAAATTAGAATTAGAAATTGGATTGAGGTTGTTCAGATTTGGACTTGTGGCAAATGAATTTGCCAAACAAGCCTTAGTAATCCTTTAATATTTAAACCTATGCCTTTGAAAACTTGCTTCCATGATACTTGCTTCTCCCTTGAAGAAAAACTTGAAGTCTCCTCCCTCCTCCATCGTGATTTCCTTTTTGACTTGCCTCTTGATTTCCTCCTTGCTAGTTCTTCCTCTTCTTTCCTTACATCTATCATCTAATTGGGTGTTGAAGATGGTAAAGATATGCTTGGTTTTGGGTGTTGTCGTGGATGGTGTTTGAGTTGGGAGTTAGAGATTGAAGTGGTTTTTCAAAGGTTTAAGCTTTAATCAAGTAAGTGCCTACTTATTTATGCTTTAAATAGTTAGATTTGAGTTAGACTTGAGTAATTAATTAAGGTATTAATGGTTTAGCTAATTTGAAGTTTTCGGATGATTTAGATTTAAATGAAAATGTGGATTTTGATTTGGGTGTTTTATGAATAATGTTTATTTGGTGGGTTTGAAGTTAGGAATGAGTTGTCTTAAGTGTAGGAAGTTGTTTTGGAGTGTTTGGAAGAGAAAGAAATGGTTTGGGACTGAAAAATCTGGAAAATTCTGGGTTTTCTGGGCGAATCTGCGATTTTGGAAAATTCTGGGTTTTCTGGGCGAATCTGCGATCGCATGCCTGTATGAAGAACGCCATGTGCGAAGCGAGGAACGCACGCCATGATGACGAGCACGGGAGCGAGCTGCAGCGAGAAAATTTGGCCCATGTCGCGACGTCTTGTAACGCTGCATAATCGCAACGAAGAAGAATTGTTCGCCCGGGCGAGGCGTCGGACGCCGCGTGAAGGTGTAGAGAGGGGAGCTCATGCCAAGGATTAGCGCGTTCATGGCGAGGGATGATGCTTTCCAAAAAATAAATTGGAGATTGTTAATAATTGGGAATTAGGAATTTGATGATTCAATTAGATAGGGATTGATTTCAATTTAGAGATTATGAATTCGGGAGTACGAATTTCGATTTAAGAGATTGGAGTTTCAGAAAATTGATTCGGTGGTTCTCAAAATCGAATGACAATTGAATAGCGAATTTGATTCTTAACGATAATTCCTATGTCTTATAATTTCACTTCGGAGGATCTAGAACTTAGCCAATTGAATCATGGTGTTAGAAATTGCTATGGATTAGTGTGAATATGTGGAATTGAGACACTTCGAGTTTGAGGTCGGAAATGTCATAACATGCATAGTACTTAAATTATTCAATATACTTGCATCATTGATTATTGAAATTGGTAACATTAGTGATGTTCAGTTATTCTGATTTTTATAGAGGCCCAAGTGGAGCGTCGATCTTCTGACGCACCGAGACTTCCGACAATGCTTCGGAAGTTTAGAGGTGAGTAACCTAGTTGGTTTCTCAATCTCTGATGTGCTATATGCTTTGTGTAGGAACTATCTGTGATTCTGATTGAGTGATTCGCATGTGATATGTTATTGAGAATCGTGAACGCATACTAGGCATGAATAGAAATCAAGAATCGATTGCCAGACCGGAGCTCATTTTGATCGATTGAGCTATAAGCTCCTTTATCAGGATAAGTGAAAAGGATTAGTGCATACCCGGAGGCTCTCCTATCCACAGTGCGCGGCGTGTAAAGTAGTGCATACCCGTAGGGCTCTCCTACCCCAAAAATGCGATTTACATGTGATATGTGATGTGCCCGAAATGGATAATTTCGATGCCCAGTCACAACGTTTAAATGAAATGGAAAGCATTATGCATTCAGTCTGTGTTTGTGCTGTGAATTTGATATAGGATTAAATGCAAATGTGTGATCATGGTTTAATGAATTTATGAATCGTGATTCTGAATATGATCTTGTGTTGCTTTGTACGCAATTTTGCGTAATGCATGAATTGAGTAAACCATCGATGATGGTTACTCATTGAGTTCACAAACTCACCCAAAATTGCATTTATTTTTCAGGACAGTGGTAATGTGACTCCTAGCTCCAGATTTTGAGACTTTTCCTGCTGTGTGTGTGCCGACGAGAGGAGCATGTCCCACAGGTCGGTCAGCTGGGGATCCTTTGGGATATTTTGGGGATGACCTAGATAGGAGTTAGTACTGTCTATTTTAGATCTGTACAGTTGTAATTGTGACAGAAGTATGTACTTATGGTTTTTCAGGAATGAAATAAAGGATATCTTTTGGTTTCAAAATTTAGTGAAATTGTTATTATTGCTTTATTATTGTGATGCCATGAGAGTTATAGAATTGATCGTATCGTAGTGCACCCTCATCGTAGGGTATGTATTGGTATGACCTACGGGCGTATCGGTGTATACTCTATGGTAAGCGGGCGCTACATGACCTGCCTTACAACCCGACCTATCTGAATTCTAACCTTCATAACTTTTGACTACGAGCTCCAAATCAGACACGGTCGGAAGCTTTGGAAAGCTAGAAGAAAAATCTACAGCTTTCAAGAAGGACTCACCAGCAAGCTCGGACTCTAAAGAAATCAAAAGTTCTCACTAAGACAGATCGACTAGCTCTCCACCAACAGTACCAAAACTTGCGACCAACATAACTTTTGACCCAGAACTCCAAATTTAACAAACTTAGTGTCTATGGAAAGGTAAAAGAATTATCTACAACTTTCATGAAATCACCGACCTATATTCCAACTCTATAAGGGTCAAAACTGGACTCGAAGCTTCAGCCTAAGATCTGTCAATTTGACAGCACCTGCATTTAATTCTAACAACCACACCTACCAATTTAACACATCATAAATAACTCATAAAACCTCCTGGGAGAGCTCTACAGCTCACCTATCACTCACAAGGAGTCTCAATAATCTCAATTGACCTATAACAACACAAAAATTTCAGAAAACACAACCTACCCAGAATTTGCAGAAACTTCCACAACTCACAAATCCTTGGCACATTTCCAGCGAGCTCTCTCAAGGCAAACTCATTAGCAACTCAACAATTAATAATACTCATGCACACTATTTCAAGGCCATACATAACACACAAATCAACATCAACACATGACAAGAGAGTATTGGAGCTCTCATACTCTTTTCAAATCATAACAAGGATTCATGCATAGCTTTGGTTACATATTGGCATATTCATCAAGATCAAGAACAAAATACAAAAGATGAGATGCTCAATGATCAATATGCTTACAAAGCTATTCCAAAAGCTAGTTACTAACTTAATACAAAAGTAGCTAAATTTCTTGGAGTGATGCCCGAAGCTTTTTGCAAGGTTCAGCTCTCAACTTGAATTTGCATCTGAGGAGGGAGAATGGGGTGAGCTAACACGGCTCATTGGCTAACATGTTTATAGCCATCGAGTAATGAGCCACACAACACACAATTATCAATCCAAAGCATTAGCAATTTACATAGTATGCTGAAGTACTCAACTTTGTCACATAAATCACAATTAACTCAACTCATCACATAAGGCATAACATGGAATCCTCTTGCAATTAAATACACATATTATGCACCATAAACATAATTAAATGATGAAATGCACACAATTGGCTCGAGAGTTCCATAAATACGACGGAAACCGAAGTTTACCGTAAACACGAGGAGTCTATTTTTAGATCTCGTGGGCCACAAGCGGGCTGCCGGGATAAGGCAAAAGGGGGTCAACGTGCACGTGACTTATCGAAGTAGGTTCTCTCTTGCCCAATCACAACCAACTTATGCTCACATATTCAAGCACAAGACTAGCATTCTATGTTTCTTTCATTCTTTCAAATCATCATAGTTTCATACTTTTCATTCAAAGCAATGGAAATACACTTTCAATATACACACATTTTAACAAAGATAGCACACATAGGGCATTTGCCCATTACACAACAACTATAAAAATGTTACCCACCTATTGTCGGTATCCAAATTCAAGATTGCCCTTTCTCCTTTTCTTGAGTGGGGTTCTCTTGATTTCCTTCAATCAAAACATACTCCATTCACTATTTATATTCTAAAAGAAAGCATAGCATTCATAAAAATCAAGAAAAATAAAAGTATACTTTAAACCTAACCTACCCATAAGCCATATATGCTAGAATAACCATAACCATAGTGAGAAAGTCCCTAAAATCCATAGATCTCACCTTCTCTTCCATTTTTCTTCAATCTCTACACAAACCCTAACTTCCATCTTACACCATTTTCGAATCTAACATAAATAAAGATGGAACTAACCTCTAAAAAGTCGATTCCTCTTCTTTTCCTCTTCTTTCTTCCTCCCTTCCAAGCCTCCTACAGTTCTCCTTCCTCTCTTGGCCGAAAGCTCTCTTTTCCTTTGCTCACGTTTTTCTTCTCTTTTCCTTTCCTTTGGTTTACGACAATCTCTCCTCTTCTCCTTCTTCCTTTAATTTATTTAACTCTTCTTATTTCTCAACTTAAAAGCCTACCTCAAAACTACATAGTTTTGAGCTCCTTATAACTTACAAGGCTTTGGGCTCTCCTCCTCCTCTTAAGCCCACTACACTTAACCACTTAAATTCTAAAGCTCATACTTTCCAATATTAGGTCCAAGCCTTCATTTAAAGTCCCAACTTTTAATTTCCAAGCCCAACATAAAAATATTTATATAAACACATAATTAAATCAATTAAGGCAAAATAAAAATAATTAACGAATAAATCCATAAATCAATAAATAATTAATTCAAATAAAATAAAAAATTTTCGAGGCCCAACAGTTCGCCTAATTCATGCATCACTTAATCGCGTCACAGTAATAACACAGCACACAGGCAATCATAGTTTAGTTTGCAATAACACAGTTAGAAGTACCATATCATTACATACAAGTAAATCGCAATTGAATAACGCACTCATGCCTTTTTCTCATTTCAAGTAGTCAGTCAAGTATATATATACAATGCATATATGACACTTTCCCATTTTATTGCAGTGTTGTGACCGAGCGTTTAAATAGTGAAAAGTATTCAGTAGACGCGTCTAGGGAGTAGGAGAGCCCTCTGGGTATGCACTAACTCCCTTTGAGCTCAAAGCTCTTTTTCAGTGATCGAGCTCAAGACTCTTTTCAGTATCAGCGTTCGAACTCAAGGCTCTTTTCAATATCAGTGGCGTCTCAGGTCACAACTATTATTATCCGTTTAAGTATTTGTATATGAAATGCAACATGCTCAATGTATCACAATTCACATTGTCACTAAAACCCATTTATTAAAGTATACAAAATATCATACAGTCACAAAATCACATTGCAGTCCAATCCAATTTATCAGAATCAAGCATATCATTCTCAATCATGCAGATTTTCATACAGTCACAATTTATCACTTTCATAGTCAGTTTACACTTCAATGCCCAATTCCCATTCCTTCGGTTCAACATTTAAGTCATAATCAGTTTTCACATAAACACCATTATTCTGTACAGAATTATTAGTACAGAACTATAAACAATCAGAAATTGAGGAACCAACTAGGTTACTCACCTGTACTTTCAAGCTAATACCTGGAAGTCTTAGTGGCATCGGTGGATCGGCGCTCCAAAGGTGCCTCTATAACAGTTACAGAATTTAAATATTACCAATTGCTCAATCAGAACTATTGAATGTTGCGCATGTAGCAATTAGAAGGTATACAATGCATGTTCATGATATTCCCGGCCTTAATCCAAAATTTCTATAGTAAACATTCCATCTAAAAATTAGAAATCTAACGGCATCGAAATTATTCAATTCGGGCCTCTATAGGTCCAAAAATAAATAAAACAGTGACCAAAGAACCATTACCCGAACCCACGTCAATTTCCCGTCCAAAAATTCCCAATTTCTCATAAAATGAAATTCAATGTTTCACGAATCCGATGCCTCGAGAATCAGGTCAATCGGACGTCGGACGGAAAAGTTATAAGCAAAAGAAGAAAAAATACACATCCTAATCGACTAGTCAGAGGTTATAGTCGACTAGTGCAGGTTGTAGTCGACTAGAAGCTTTATTCTTTCTTTTTCCCGACATCAAAACTTTCGCAAGTCATAACTCCTTGCTCCGAACTCCAAATTGGACAAAATTGGTGTCTATTTTATAGAGAAACGAGAGCTCTACAAGTTTCATGAAGGACATAAAAACTAATTTCACCTCTAAAGATGTTAAAAATATACTCAAAGTTTCTACCTTAAGAAAGCCTCTTAGAACAGTGCAACATTTTGTCAAAATAGTACAACATTTTGTAAAATCCATAACTTTTCATTCCCTTTTCTAAAAATTACAAGATTTATTCCAAATGAAATATCAGAATGTGAACTACAACTTTCATGAACAACATGAAATCAAATTCAATCGCTAATTAGGTCAAACAATTCGATGAATGATTCTACCCACTGAAAATTCCTGAACTGAATAGCAATGTTATAAAAAGCATAACTTCTGGAAAAGATGTCAAAAAATTGTATACTTTATACCTGTGGAAAGATCAAACAGAATACTACACTTCTCAAGAAGGCCTTAACAGTCAATTTCACATCTAACAAACTCAAAACTGTCTTGCAAGAGGCTGCCCTGATCACTAGTCTTTGAAAATTCATAACTCCCAATTCTGACATCCAAAAATAGTATAGTATATCTCATTTTCAAGATAGTTACTTCCTCTACAACTTTTCAGAAGATCACTTGGCCCAATTCAAATCACAGAAATCTCTAAATTTGTTTCCAATCACAATACTCACAAAACCTACTCTTCTGGTTAGGTTTTACCACAATGCACATAGTCAGTCAATAGTTAACAGTTCATAACTCCCAACGTACATATCGAAAAATTGCAAAATTAGTGGAAATGGAAAGCTAACAAGATAGGCTTCAACTTTCATTAAGACCATTTTCACCAATTCCTCATAAATCAACCTAGAAAAATTCAACAAAGTTTCAGATCATCAAGCTCGGTTACTGTTCATACTGCACCTATACATCACTTTCAAAGTAAGATTCAACACTCTTCTAATCAAAATTGGACAGTGCTCCCTTCACAAAAATTGTATACAAATGTCTCAATTTTAATTCAAAACAAGCCTCACCTCATTTGCTCAACCACAAAAAGAATTATGATCAAAACATTGAAACATGTACAAGTCACATTTTTCAGCTTTTATAACTAAACTACTAGTGCAGGAAAATACATGTCCTAGTCGACTAGTGCAGGTTATAGTCGACTGGAAGCTTTATTCTTTCTTTTTGCCAACATCCCAACTTTCGCAAGTCATAACTCCTTGCTCCGAATTCCAAATTGGACAAAATTGGTATCTATTTTATATAGAAACAAGAGCTCTACAAGTTTGATGAAAGACATAAAAACTAATTTCACCTATAAGGTTGTCAAAAATACACTCAAAGTTACTTGGTTGCTAAATTTACATAACTTCTTTACAACAACCACATTCTAAAACGACTTTTATTTTGGATATGAGAGAGTAGTTAATAATATTATTTTTTAGTCAGGGGTAAATGTGTCATATGAAATAATTGAATTCAATTCTAATCTTAATGGATTTGTTCCAAACAGTGTAATTGAATTCAATTCTAATATTTCTGGATTTGTTCCAAACAGTATAAATTAAATTCAATTCAATTCAATCTCATTAATGTAATTGAACAGTGCAATATTTTGTCAAAACAGTGCAACATATTTTAAATTCCATAACTTTTCATTCCCTTTTCTAAAAATTACAAGATTTATGCCAAACGAAATATCAGAATGTGACCTACAACTTTCATGAACAACATGAAATCAAATTCAATTGCTAAGTAGGTCAAACAATTCGATGAATGATTCTACCCAATGAAAATGCCTGAACTGAATAGCAATGTTATAAAAAGCATAACGTGTAACATCCCACCCCCGTTAGGAATGGTTAAATAGTAAATTTGGCATAGGATGAGATGGATCGGAATGACTTAGGACTGTACATGCATACATGATATTCCCGGTATTGGGCCTAAATGGACTTTTAGTGCGAATAATGGGGAAATTATATTTGAAAAATTTATTGAACTGCGTTTTTGTGTGTTTTACCTTTTATGGGAATTATGGGAATTTTTTTGGAATTTTCCGGAGAAAATTTCCGGACAGGAAAAAAAATCGCCAAATGACGAACCGGTTGATTTTCTACTGTTATTTGGTATTAAACCATTGCATATTTTGGTGGGACCCAAAAATGGATCCTTAAATTTGTTGGAACCGAAATTGGATTGAAATTGTTTGGTATTTTTTTATTATTTTCAAAATTTTTGATTGGTCCTTTGACTTTTCCCATTCCTTCCTAAATGGCCAAGTGTCCTCCTAATTTCATGCTTGGAGATGGCTTAGACTTGGTCTTCTCTTGCCATTCTCGATGCTTCTTATTAGTTAAAAGGGAAAGAATGAACAAGTTGGGAAATTGTGCTTATTAGTTAATGAATTGTTTGACTTTTCCTTATGTTTCTCCAATTGCCAAGTGTCTAAAGGGGTTTAATGCTTTTGTCTTATGCTTGGCTTTGTAAGGTCGGCAACTTCATGGATAAAAGAGTGAAAAAGGATGAGTTTGTTGTTATCTCTTCTCCTCATCCGAAAACTCTAGCTTCTTCCTCACTCTTATCGATTTCCTTCACTTGTTTCACTTAGTTGCTACTTTCTTGGTTTTTCCTTGCTTACTTCTAAGCTTAAACCTTCTACCCTCTCATCTTGACAATAACCATGCATGGGATGGAAAAGAAGAAGGGTAGTTAGAAAATTAAAGACTTAAAGAGGTGGAGTTGGAAGCTTTAGGTAAGATGATGTTTATGTTTATGTTTTACTTATGGTTTTAATGCATGAATTCATAAGAAAATGATTGAAAATAGGTACTGAAATTGTGGGTATATATTGACCTGAAGGTCTTGATGACCTATTGGCTTAATTCTTGTGTTATTAGGATGCTTATGCATGTGTTATTGATATTAGAAGTGATAGGAGTTAGGTTGAAGTTGAAAGCTGGAAAATGGACATTGAACCTACTGTACTGTTTTGAGCATAACTAATTGTGTAGGTGAGAAAATGAGTCGAAGTTTGTTCTCAATGAAACTTTGGTTTGTTGGCTACATTTTTGTGTGAAATAGGTGTTGTCAAATTGTAACTCTAAGAGGTTGAAATTTGGCTTGGAAAGTTACTGTTTTGACTTAGGTGAACAGTATCTGGATTAATAACCTGATTGTTTTTCTAAATTAATTGAGAAGGAATTAGTGAAATTGTTCTTCATGAGAGTTTCAGCCTACATTGTTAGTTTTCCATTGCCACTGATCTTGTAATTTTTTGATCTGTATATTGGGATTTATGCATTGTGGAATGTTGACTGATTTTCTGTCATTTGTGGAAACCTAGCCTACTTGTCGATTTTGTGAGCTTTCTAATTGGAAGCAATTTTAGCAATTATTCTGACTGGAATTGGCTTTGGTGATCTTCTGAAAAGTTGTAGAGGAAGAAATTATCTTGAAAATTTTATATTGCATGTAATTTTTGGATGTCATATTTGGGAGTAATGAATTTGCAAAAACTGAACCTACATTAGGTTTCTCACTGCTGCCCTGACCAGTACATTGTTTGGCAGATTTGAAATTGTTAGAGGTTGAATTGGAATTTGGGTTCTTCATAAAGATTGAAGTTTGAGATCTTATCTTTTCAGGGATATAAAGTAGTGATTTGTTTGAAATTTGTGCTAGGAGATATACTGGTTGGAAATTTACTGCTCAGATTGGGACAGTTTAGTAGACAGATGCTTCGGTGAATTATTTGACCTAGTTAGTAAATGAATTGGGATTTTGGTTATTCATAAAAGTTTTAGATAACATTGTGATCTTGATGAGAATATATATTTTGTAATTTTTCACTGAAGACAATGAAAGTTAATGAATTTACAAGATACTGTACTGTATTGAGTGACTTTGAGTGAGCAGTAGCTTTCATGGGGTCTTTGACACCCTTAGGGGTGGAATTACTTTGAATAGTCTAAATGAAACTTGTAGAGCTTTTCATGATCTTTCCAATGAGATGTGGTTTATAGTTTTCTGAATTGTATGCAAAGAGTTATGGATGTTGGAAGTTTGGTTGGAAATCGAAAAAAAAAAAAAAAAAAAAAAAAAGAAATAAGGGTATATATATATATATATATATATATATATATATATATATATATATATATATATATATATATATATATTAATTGCTTAAAGTAAATTTTGGTTTCTTTCGTGAATAACTTTTCCGTCCGACGTCCAATTGACCTGATTCTTGAGGCATCGGATTCACTGAATATTTAATTTCATTTTCTGAGAGATTGGGGATTTTGGATGGGAAATTGACGTGGGTCCGAGTAATGGACCGCTAATCACTGTTTTATTTAATTGGAGTGATTATTTAATTAGGGACCTATTAAGGTCCAAATTGAGCGCCGTTAGCGTCATTGATTTTCTAATTTTTAAATGGATTTTTTCTAATGGAAAAAAAGGGAGATTAGGGCCGGGAATTCATGAACATGCATTCTACACCTACATGTGTATCATTAACGAATTCGGATTGAAATTTTAGTGATCGTTTTGCTCTCTGATTCTTATAGAGGCCCAATTGGAGTGTCGTTCAACCGACGTAACAGAGACTTCCCGAAAATAGCTCAGAAGTAATAGGTGAGTAACCTAGGTGGTTACCTCAATCTATGTGTTTATTGTGACTTGACTGCCCTACGGGGATTACTGTGCTTAGGAATTATGGACTGTGAACTAGGAATTATGGACTGTGCAATGTAATTACTTATACGATATGGGCTATTAATCGATCGATTGATCATAAATATTAATCGTTAATTAATCGTAGATCATCGATCATTGTGAATTATATATCGTTACGTGATCGTTCAAATAGGCATGTGCATCCATGCACGATGCATAAACCGATAAAGAATAATTGTGAACCGAGTCGCCATCGACATCGACATCGCGAGCTTTGAGCTCGAAGGAGTCTACTCCTGACGCCAAGCGCTCATCGATCGACATCGAAAAAGAGCTTGAGCTCGAAGGAGTTCTACCTCCTGCACGCTAAGCGTCTCATCGCTTATCGTTATGCGCCGGTCACAACACTGTAATAATCGGAAAGAGTCACATGTGCATCATCTTCGCATCAATGCCCAAATGACCGTATGACTACCGTGATTGATCAGAATCGCTCGATTCTCAGTAAATTGTTATATGATGCATGAATTGGGAGAACCATCGATGATGGTTTCTCATTGAGTTCGCAAACTCATCCAAAATTGTAATCTATTTTCAGACTAGAAGAGTACCCGCTTGACACGGAGTATGTATGGTGCAAGTTGAGATAGAGGTCGGGATCGCCTCGCCCGCCTTTGTGTTTCCTAAGTTTGTAGTCCGCAATTGTTGTAACTGATTTGTAGTTGTACTTAATGGTTACTATAAAATATTATTAAATGATTGTATCTCAGAAAAGATTTACTATCATTTCGCTTGTTCCGTGAATTGTGAAATGACCAAATCGCTTCCTTTTAACATGGAATGAACGGTATTTCCAAAAAAAAAGAAAAAAGTATACCAAGTTTTACCGATCGACTGATGTAGTACGCCACCCTCGTGGGGCACGAACTCGGATATCACCAACGATATCGGGTTTGGGTCACCGGAGTGGGTGTTATATTTAGGTGGTATCGAGCCCAAGAGTACGTAATGTATCTCGCACACACCAAACATAGGGAGCATGCATTTGAGTCGTGTCATTGCGCATCGTGGCAACCGATCCCTAGTTTGAGTCGACGGTAGAAATCCTACGCAGTATACGTGTCAAGTGACTAAGTGAGAGAAAAGTGAGATCGTGTTAGAGGTGAACCACCGAAAGTGTATAAACAATTAGGAAAGGAAAAGGAAAATGGATAAGGAGATTAATATTGTCTGTGGTTAGAATGACTGTGTTGGCTAGACGGATTAAGGAAAGAATTGATATCGATGAATTCTCTGATTAAAATGGTAATATTGTGGTGATAGAAAATGAATATGTCTATAATCGGAAAGGTCCACTAGAGATATGGGAAGCATATCGGTTATAGTAGGCCTAAGTGACATTAAAAGTCCGGATGATTAGGTAATTACACTCGATCAGATATGTCATGAAATGGAAATATTGGACCGAGTAAAGTGTAGATGGTCCGGTCAGGCATATATTGATTCACTGCATTCGTGTTAGATATCGAGAGATATTATAGGCGTAATGATGATAGCGAGATTGTACTAAGAACAAGGTTATATCAGAACGGTCTACTTTGGACCGAAAGACCGAAAGAGCAAGGTGCCTAGTGCCTAGTGCCTAGTAGAGTGAGAAAAGTAGAAAGGGTGAGATAAAAGTGTATGATAAACCAAATGAATTCGTGAAATGGTTATGATCCGGACCGCATAAGCTTGAGACTGAAATGGTTATGTGACTATTGTGCTAAGAGTTTGGAAATCAAGATGATAAAATCGTAAGGAAAAAGACAGATCGATGATTTCTACTAATTGTGTATCCGAAATTCGGATTTGGTTGAAAAGATGTATATGGACACAGAAATGGTAAATGAATGGGTAAATAGATAGAGATACAGTGGAGTTGTAATGATGATTTTGTCGTGTTTTGGAGACTGTGAATGCCCTATCATAGATTGTTTGAGGATAATAAAGAGATACGTAACAATAAGAAGATGATATTGTATAAGCCAAATGGTTATGACCTTAAAGAGGTCAAGCTGACACATAAATGATATGAGAATGAAACTAGGAAAAAAATAAAAAAAATAAAAAGAAAATTATGGCATTAATCTTCTTCTGGTGAGGTGTAGATTACGGAATAAGTGTTAAAGAAAGTGTTTATGTGACTGTCACATGGAACCCTAGTGCAAGGACTGTTACGATCTTTAAATTATGGTATAAAATTGTTCGATTGAGATAAGGCGATAGTTGAGAATGATTGAAAAGTAATTAGGACACTAATTGGTCGATGAGACTTTCGTGAACAGTATAATGACGGTAGCAAGACTAATGGTCAAACGAAAAGAAGTACGGACGAAATCAAAAGTGAAAGTGAGTCATATCTCAAGAGAAGATTTAGGCATAACAAGTGAAATATACGACTGAGGTTATCTCAGATTGTTTGTGCGAAATGTAAAGTATCCAACTACGTAAGTGGAATTTTAATTTGAGATGATTTTATTGCAATGTGAAGTGAATAGATCTCCATATGTGATGCAAAAATGTTGAGAAATCTTGATTTGAAAATAAGAAGAAAATAGTCCCGAACTGCGAAGTAAAATACTCAAATGAAGTGGAATTTATGGAAGTCCAAGTACGGATGACTAGGTATTGGTATATGTTGATGTGAATGACAGGAAATCAATTGAAAATAAAAAAATGAGTAGAAACAAAAAGTCCTAAAGGGAAACTGACAATGACGTGATGTAGTGTTACCTTCATAAAGGGGTTGCAAATACACTACTCGTGGACTCAATGAAAAAGTTGAATGATGTATGGTCAAGTCAACAAGACCCTAATAGGGAATTATGTGAGGTAAGCAAATGGTAGTGACTATGTTTATAGACGAAATGTGATTGAAAGTGTTGAGCAGTGAAAAGTAAAAAGAACTATATGAATAAGTGAAGAATTTGATACTGAGGATAAGCATACCCTTGGAGAATCGGCAGTGTATGATGAACTGAGACAATATGTTAAACTGGTATAAGATAAATGGAACTGAGTTTGATAAATGGTATTGGAGACTTTAGATTCCTATAATAATACATTGTGTTACTTCGAGGAAAAAGACGGGCATAAATGACTACTATACCGATAATGTTGAAATGAATGCATAATTCGACGACTTAACTCAAATAGTGAACAGATAAGGCTGCAAGGAACAGATCAATTACAGATATTGGGATTTGCAAAGAATGTCAAGTAGATTATCGGGTAATTATGAAGTGTTACTAGAAAATTGAGGTTGTAGATCTAGTGATACTGGATAGAGGTAAGAAAGGTTACTAGTTCAAGAAGCAAACTAGTGTTTCCCATCCTGAATCTGAAGAGTCAAGTGTAATCGGGAGAATGGTATTGGATGATTAAAAAAAAATAATAAAGCATGTGTCGAGATTGAACAAAGGAATTGATGAGCAAAGAAATTGAACAGTTGAAGCTAGACATTCTAGTAATCATATGGAAAAAGTGAAATTGAATAACTGTGGGTATAGAATGAATTGATTATTGATTTAAGTTCTTATAGGTTTAAATGTTCAACAGGAAACATACTTGATTATGATCATGTGATAGAGTCCTGATTTACTGTAGGGATATACTGCTACACTGCACAATGCCTAACGAGAGTCAAAGACCATAATGTGAAACAAAGGAAAGTGACTCAGGAAAGCTAAATGGGTTAAGTACATATCCGAATAAAGTGACACAGAGCCAACGTAATATAAAGAATGACTGCATTAGGTAAATTATCACTGGTTATAGTGAAATGGAACGGAATGTCATTGTATTGGTAACAAAGGAATGTGAAGCGTCCCTGACGAGATAAAGGAGGTTATGATAAGTATCACCTTGACAAGATGTACTCAGAAGTGATAAAAAGGGGTATCAGTGGAACACGAATTAGTTTACATGTTACTGGCGAAAAAGGTATTGGATTGAGAAAATATGATAAGCGAACAGGTTCGAAAAAAAAATAAAAAAAAAATATGAACTGATTCATAGCATCGGAACTAAAGGTAGTGGTTACTCTGGAATTGACAAGTGAGATAGTTAAGATAGTGAGATCGCCAACTGACAGCATTGTTGAGTCCGTCTATTGTGAATTAGCCAAAGAAGTGACTGAACAACTGACTAAATGTGGTTACTGTGACCTTTCGGAAAATGAATCATTGAGTGAAAAAGTGTATGGGACATGTAGAGTCATTTGATAACAGTCATAGTGAACCGTTGACTGATAATTTCAGGGAAGAAATTTTTTATAAGGAGGGGGGAATTGTAACATCTCACCCCCGTCAGGAAGGGTTAAATAGTAAATTTGGCATAGGATGAGATGAATCAAAATGACTTAGGACTATACATGCATACATGATATTCCCGGTATTGGGCCTAAATGGACTTTTAGTGCAAATAATGGGGAAATTATATTTGAAAATTTTATTGAACTGCGTTTTTGTGTGTTTTACCTTTTATGGGAATTTTTCTGGAATTTTCCGGAGAAAATTCCTGGACCCGAAAAAAAAATCGCCAAATGACGAACCGGTTGATTTTCTACTGTTATTTGGTATTAAACCATTGCATATTTTGGTGGGACCCAAAAATGGACCCTTAAATTTGTTGGAACTGAAATTGGATTGAAATTGCTTGGTATTTTTTTATTATTTTCAAAAATTTTGATTGGTCCTTTGACTTTTCCCATTCCTTCCTAAATGGCCAAGTTTCCTCCTAATTTCATGCTTGGAGATGGCTTAGAGTTGGTCTTCTCTTGCCATTCTCGATGCTTCTTATTAGTTAAAAGGGAAAGAATGAACAAGTTGGGAAATTGTGCTTATTAGTTAATGAATTGTTTGACTTTTCCTTATGTTTCTCCAATTGCCAAGTGTATAAAGGGGTTTAATGCTTTTGTCTTATGCTTGGCTTTGTAAGGTCGGCAACTTCATGGATAAAAGAGTGAAAAAGGATGAGTTTGTTGTTATCTCTTCTCCTCATCCGAAAACTCTAGCTTCTTCCTCACTCTTATCGATTTCCTTCACTTGTTTCACTTAGTTGTTACTTTCTTGATTCTTCCTTGCTTGCTTCTAAGCTTAAACCTTCTACCCTCTCATCTTGATAATAACCATGCATGGGATGGAAAAGAAGATGGGTAGTTAGAAAATTAAAGACTTAAAGAGGTGGAGTTGGAAGCTTTAGGTAAAATGATGTTTATGTTTATGTTTTACTTATGGTTTTAATGCATGAATTCATAAGAAAATGATTGAAAATAGGTACTAAAATTGTGGGTATATATTGACCTGAAGGTCTTGATGACCTATTGGCTTAATTCTTGTGTTATTAGGATGCTTATGCATGTGTTATTGATATTAGAAGTGATAGGAGTTAGGTTGAAGTTGAAAGCTGGAAAATGGACATTGAACCTACTGTACTGTTTTGAGCATAACTAATTTTGTAGGTGAGCAAATGAGTCGAAGTTTGTGCCCAATGAAACTTTGGTTTGTTGGCTACATTTTTGTGTGAAATAGGTGTTGTCAAATTGTAACTTTAAGAGGTTGAAATTTGGCTTGGAAAATTACTGTTTTGACTTAGGTGAACAGTATCCGGATTAATAACCTGATTGTTTTGATGATTTTTCTAAATTAATTGAGAAGGAATTAGTGAAAATGGTCTTCATGAGAGTTGAAGCCTACATTGTGAGATTTCCATTTCCACTGATCTTGTAATTTGTTGATCTGTATATTGGGAGTTATGCATTGTGGAATGTTGACTGATTTTCTGTCATTTGTGGAAACCTAGCCTAATTGTCGATTTTGTGAGCTTTCTAATTGGAAACAATTTTAGCAATTTTTGTGACTGGAATTGGCTTTGGTGGTCTTCTGAAACGTTGTAGAGGAAGAAATTATCTTGAAAATTTTATATTGCATGTAATTTTTGGATGTCATATTTGGGAGTAATGAATTTGAAAAAAAACTGAACCTACATTAGGTTTCTCACTACTGCCCTGACCAGTACATTGTTTGGCAGATTTGAAATTGTTAGAGGTTGAATTGGAATTTCATTTCTTCATGAAGATTGAAGTTTGAGATCTTATCTTTCCAGGGATATAAATTAGTGATTTGTTTAACATTTGTGCTAGGAGATATACTAGTTGGAAATTTACTGCTCAGATTGGGACAGTTTAGTAGACAGATGCTTCGGTGAATTATTTGAACTAGTTAGTAAATGAATTGGGATTTTGGTTATTCATGAAAGTTTTAGATAACATTATGATCTTGATGAACATATTTATTGTGTAATTTTTGACTGAAGAGAATGAAAGTTACTGAATTTACAAGATAATGTACTGTATTGAGTGACTTTGAGTGAGCAGTAGCTTTCATGGGGTCTTTGACACCCTTAGTGGTGGAATTACTTTGAATGGTCTAAATGAAACTTGTAGAGCTTGTCATGATCTTTCCAATGAGATGTGGTTTATAGTTTTCTGAATTGTGTGCAAAGAGTTATGGATGTTGGAAGTTTGATTGAAAATCAGGAAAAAAAAGGGTTATATATATATATATACATATTAATTGCTTAAAGTGAATTTTGGTTTCTTTCGTGAATAACTTTTCCGTCCGACGTCCGATTGACCTGATTCTTGGGGCATCGGATTCACTGAATATTTAATTTCATTTTCTGAGAGATTGGGGATTTTGAACGGGAAATTGACGTGGGTTCGGATAATGGACCGCTAATCACTGTTTTATTTAATTGAAGTGATTATTTAATTGGGGACCTATTAAGGTCCAAATTGAGCGCCGTTAGCGTCATTGATTTTCTAATTTTTAAACAGATTTTTTCTAATGGAAAAAAAGGGGGATTAGGGCCGGGAATTCATGAACATGCATTCTACACCTACATGTGTATCATTAACGAATTCGGATTGAAATTTTAGTGATCGTTTTGCTCTCTGATTCTTATAGAGGCCCAATTGGAGTGTCGTTCAACCGACGTGGCAGAGACTTCCGGACAATAGCTCGAAAGTAATAGGTGAGTAACCTAAGTGGTTACCTCAATCTATATGTTTACTGTGACTTGACTGCCCTACGGGGATTACTGTGCTTAGGAATTATGGACTGTGCAATGTGATTACTTATACGATATGGACTGTTAATTGATCGATTGATCATAAATATTAATCGTTAATTAACCGAGATCACCGATCATTGTGAATTATATATTGTTACGTGATCGCTCAAATGGGCATGTGCATCCATGCATAGATGCATAAACTGATAAAGAATAATTGTGAACTGAGTCGCTACTGATACTAATACTGCGAGCTTTGAGCTCGAAGGGAGTCCTACTCCCTAGACGCCAAGCGTCTCATCGACCGACATCGAAAAGAGCTTGAGCTCGAAGGAGTTCTACCTCCCGACGCTAAGTGTTCATCGCTTTCTCGTTATCGCTTTGGCCACAACATCGTAATAATCGAAAGAGTCACATGTGCATCAGATCTTGCATCAATGCCCAAATGACAGTATGACTACCGTGATTGATCAGAATCGCTGATTCAGTAAATTGTTATATGATGCATGAATTGGGAGAACCATCGATGATGGTTTCTCATTGAGTTCGCAAACTCATCCAAAATTGCAATCTATTTTCAGACTAGAAGAGTACCCGTTTGACACGGGAGTATGTCTGGTGCAAGTTGAGATAGAGGTCGGGATCAGTTATCGTCTGCCTTTGTGTTTCCTAAGTTTGTAGTCCGCAATTGTTGTAACTGATTTGTAGTTGTACTTAATGGTTACTGTAAAATATTATTAAATGATTGTATCTACTGTAAAAGATTTACTACTTTTTACTGCTCGTTCCGCGTAATTGTGAAATGACTGAAACTGCTTCCTTTTAACATTGAATGAACGACATTTCCACACACAAAAATATACCATTTACCGATCGACTGATGTAGTACGCCACCCTCGTGGGACACAGACTCGGATATCACCAACGATATCGGGTTCGGGTCACTCGGGAGTGGGGTGTTACATAACGTCTTGTACAGATATCAAAAAATTGCATACTTTATACATATGGAAAGATAAAATGGAATAGTACACTTATCATGAAGGCCTAACAGTCAATTCCACCTCTAACAAACTGAAAATTGTCTTGCAAGAGGCTGCCCTGATCACTAGTCAATGACCTAACTTAGGTTCAGTCTTTAAAAATTCATAACTCCCAATTCTGACATCCAAAAATAGTATAGTATATCTCATTTTCAAGATAGTTACTTCCTATACAACTTTTCAGAAGATCACTTGGACCAATTCAAATCACAGAAATCTCTAAATTTGTTTCCAATCACAATACTCACAAAACCTACACTTCTGGTTAGGTTTTACCACAATGCACATAGTCAGTCAATAGTTAACAGTTTATAACTCCCAACGTACATATCAAAAAATTACAAAATCAGTGGAAATAGAAAGCTAACAAGATAGGTTTCAACTTTCATTAAGACCATTTTCACCAATTCTTCATAAATCAACCTTGAAAAATTCATCAAAGTTTCAGATCATCAAGCTTGGTTACTGTTTATACTGCACCTATACATCACTTTCAAAGTAAGATTCAACACTCTTATAATCAAAATTGGACAGTTCTCCCTTCACAACAATTGTAGACAAATGTCTCACTTTCAAGTCAAAACAAGCCTCACCTCATTTGCTCAACCAAAAAAAGAGTTATGATCAAAACATTGAAACATGTACAAGTCACATTTTTCAGCTTTTATAACTAAACTACATCCTATCACTTCTATACCATTTCTAAACCATTTCTCTCTCATATCACTTCCCATTTCTACCATAACCAACTCATAACCTATCCTTGAACATAAATCCCTAAAATTCCAGCACACACATACAATCATTTTTTTTGGGAATCATCATCTAACATCATTAAAAATCCATCCAAAAACACACAATTCAACATAACATCTCATCCATTAGCTTCTAATTCCTCATTTACCAATCATCAATCCATCAAAGAAGTAATATACCCATCTAGTCAAAGTTCAACTTCATGCACTTGTTGCACAAGATGGTACAATCATGCATTTAACTAACATAGAATATAAGCATACCTAATCAAGCCTTCAATGTTCCAATTCTTCACCTAATACACCAATCCTCTACTTTTCCCCACCATACACAACATCACCATCAACTTGAGCTTAGGTTTGCCCCCCTTTTTTTTGTGAGCAAAGGAAGAGGAAGCAAGTAGAAGAAAGGAGAAAAGATGAGCATGAAATTTCAAAGTGGCAAATAAGGAGGAAGCTACGAGAATGAAGGGGAGAGAGCATGAAGACACAACCCAATTTGGGCTTTGGATTTGTAAGTGTCGTGGATGAATGGGGGACACAAGCATTAAATGAATGTGAGATGTGTCATAGGACACTTGGCATTACATAAGAAAAATACAAAAAAAAATCATATAATATTATTAAAGAAGAAACCCATCCAATGGCTAATTAATCCATCCCATGGCTCTAATTCCCAAATCCAAAATAATGTATCCAATATTCTAGTTATTGGACAGAAATTTTCTATCTCAAAATCATCGGTTCATGACTTGGCGATTTTTTCTATCCAAAATTTTCTCCTAAAAATTTCAGAAAATTCTAAAATTTTCTTAAAATATAAAACACACAAAAATTCACTCCAATAAATTTTTCAAACACAATTTCCACATTATTCACAATAAAATTTTGTTTAGGCCCAAATACCGGGAAATATCATGAATGCATGTACAGTTATTTTTCATGTGCAAAAATTCACTGTTTACAAATACCAGTATGCATGAAAATGCCAAATCAGTCCTAATCACTCTCATCCCTGACCAAATTACTATTTTACCCTTCCCGTAGGTGGTGGGATGTTACACAATCAAAATAATTCAATGATGCACATGTCTTAAATAAAGGATGTACGATGCATTTTCATGACCTTCCCGATGCTAATTCCCAAATTCCACTTTCTTTTGTCTCGAAACTGATTTTTCATTCTATATATACTATAACATTTAGACAATACCCTTATTCTCAAAGAAGACCGCAAAGCTAAAATTACTATTCATTCGGTCAATTCACCCATTATAGACTTGAAGCATTGAATGTAAGTCAGCAGTCTCAAAATGATGTTCCAATAATCATGAAACAGCTCTTAGGTTGTAATAGCAATCTAAACCCAACTTTCATTCAAAAATTGAGATCTTAAAAATCTGAATTCAAACTTTCTTTCTTTACATCAATTGTAGACATCTTTCTCTAGATCATAACAAATCAAACATCAATTTAATTGGAGGTCTACATTATTAGTTATGACCCAAAAACTAAAATAACTCAGTTCAGAAAAATGGAGCTCGCCGCGACGTCAGAGTAGCTCGCCACAGCGTAAGAAGAGGCTCGTCGCGGCGTAACAATTTGGGGCTCGCCTCGGCGACCTCCTACACGCTCGCCGCGGAGAATTAATATTAATTCGTCACGGCGAGGCCCTCGCGCACGCCGCGGCGAGAACATTAATTCTGGTCGCGTCGTGGCGCAGGCGCTCCGCGATGTGCGGGTCGCTGGTCGTCATCTCCGACTCTCTTTTCACAATTTTCTCTCTAAAATCAGCTATAACTCACTCTCAATTACTCCAATCTTTCACATTTAAACCCATTAATGCATTTAACTAACAAATCAACAACATAAAAGCCATTAACTTACCAAATCAAGCTTTCAATCTTCAAACTATAGGAAAATCCCGGTGTGAGCATCACATGTCCACGGTGCGGAAAAATAAAAATTTTATTCCGGGACCTTCCCGAAAGCCAGGATCCATATGTCTATACAACAGACTCAAACCATAACGGCCAAAGGAGACCGTCTCTAACGGTATCCACGCAGAGATCGGAGAACCTAACCGGGACAAACCCTTTGACCCGGGAATAGCTAGAACAAAGTAAAGAGTGCTAGCTCCTACCTTTGTTCTGGAGAGCTTGGAAAATGATGGAGGAGAACCTTGAAGGATGAAGATGATCGATGAAGATTAGAAGAAGAAAAACTCTTTTTCTCTTTAAACCTTTCTTCTTCACTTAAAACCAACGAGCACTTCACCTCATCTTTTATATTGCCTCTTTGTCTTCTAGCCATTTAATAAAATCAATGACTAAGCATAAAAGCTTCTCCTTTCCACGCTACCATATATATATATATAATAAAGCTAAGCTTCATCCTCCATCCACGATAGCCTATATATATATATATATATATATATATATATATATATATTAATTCTTTAATTAATTAATTATATATATATATATAAATAAATGTCAAGTGGTCCATCCACACTGGGTCGGTCCTCTCGCCTCTGGGATCCCGTATGGAAAAACCCACCGGAAACCTTTTTTAGCAATGTCGATGTCACGATCTCATCGGGACATATCTCGATCTCATCGGGATCCATTTAATCCGATTGCTCTCCATATATCGAACTCTGTCCAAAACTATTTTATTTAATTCTTCGAGACGCTCTTATGCGTCGACCCACCCATTAGGTTCCCTGTTATGTTGGCCACTTAGATTAACACATAATCTGAGCAAGTCATGAGCGGTATCTAGCAACACATCATGACCCCAATTGACCGAAAAGTAATTGGTTTGACGAATGAACATGTATTCATCATGAACCATATCACTTAACCTTTCCATAGACAATTACTGACAATTCGTCCTTTCACCATGCTATACCCCACTTGGTTATGAGTATGGGCAAAGTGTCAACTCTTACTAGACCGACTAAGTCAAATCTAGTCCAGTGATATCGCTTCTTGTCCTGGGACTCATTACTTAATATGTCATCAAGACACTCTTCATGACATATATGCTCCGACCAGAGACTTTCAAGTAATGACCGACAAGAGGCCATGGGTATCATCTTCGCTATCACGTAGTGGTGAATCCTCTATTGGCTACTCAATTACCTTCAATACCTCAAGCCGCACTCCAAGCACCACCCTATGAGCGACCTCTGTAAGGCAACAAGGAATGGAGTCAAAGACGTAATCAAGATCCAAGATATCCTCGAGCACCTCAAGTATAAGGATACTTGCACCATTGCTATGATGAGACTATCACCGACATTAGAATAGGACATCCATGTGATGATCTCATAGCAGTCATCCAATGTACTTACTACCTCTAGTAAGCATCCACATCTCAACCCTAAATATCTCATATTTACAGCTTACGAGATCCACCGCTTGATCAAATCAAGGAGCTTGAGATGTGCTAGTCTTTCCAGACATCATGTCCAGCCTCAAGAATCCTATGACTAGGGATAATTTAGATATCGACATAATTGCACATGATATGAATCTCAGTAGTATGATCACATCATAATTTCCTTCATGCTATGTCATATATCATGGACTTCATTAATTTGATTACAGATCAATATCAGTTCATAAATAATAAACAACAAATTAATGAAATATATGCCTTTCTTTATTTATTTATAAAGAACGTACACAAATTTGTACAAAATGCGCTAAAGGCGATTGCCTTCACGGCACTACTCTAACAATCTCCCACTTGACCTAAAGTCAATCGCCTTGATATCTAATACCATAGGCGAGTATATGAGAATCAAAGTTCTTCTGTGATAATGGCTTTGTCAACGGATCAGCAATATTCTGCTCTGTGGGAATTCTCTCTATCTGCACATCACCTCGACCAATGATCTCCCCGATCGGTGATATCACGAGTACGTGTTTAGATCGTTGATGAGACCTTGGTTCTTTCGCTGCAAGAATAGCCCCATTGTTGTCACAATACAACTGTATGGGTCCATCACTGCTAGGAACCACACTAAGTTCAGTAATGAACTTCTTGATCCAAACGGCTTCCTTTCACGCTCAAGCGGCAATGTACTCTGCCTCGGTTGTTGAATCGGCAATGCCTCTTGTTTGGAACTCTTCCAACTAACCGCCCATTGCTCAGGTGAATACATAACCTGATTGGGATTTGGAATCATCCTTATCGATTGAAAACCGCATCTGTATACCCGCCACCGAGATTTCCATCTCCATATATCAAGAAAACATCCTTAGTCCTTCGCAAGTACTTGAGGATATTCTCGACACCACCCATGACCCTCACCAGATCCGATTGGTATCCGTCGTAACACTTAGAGCATATGATACATCGGGTCTCGTACATAGCATAGCATACATGATAGATCCAACCGCAGATGCATACGGGATCATATTCATGCGCATCCTCTCATCTTGTGTCTTAGGACACATAGATTTCGAGAGTGTTATCCCATGAGTGATGGGAAGGTACCCTCTCTTGGATTGTTCCATGCTAAACCTTTTTAGCATCTTGTCTATGTACGTTGATTGTGAAAGACCAAGCAACCTTTTGATCCATCTCTATAGATCCTTATCCCAAGGATATAAGTTGCTTCACCAAGGTCTTTCATGGCAGATTGTTTGAACAACCAAATCTTGACTGATTGTAGCATATAGACATCGTTTCCTAGCAATAATATGTCATCTACATACAACACAAGGAATACGATTGCAGTCCCATTAACCTTCTTATACACACAGTGTTCATCCGGATTTTGTGAGAAACCAAACTCTTTGATTACCTCATCAAAACGGATATTCCAACTCCGGATGCTTGTTTCAATCCATAGATGGATTTACAAGCTTGCATACCTTTTCGCCATCATAGAGGTGAAGCCCTCAAAGTTGTGTCATATACACATCCTCGCCTAGATTTCCATTTAGGAAAGTCGTCTTGATCCATTTTCCATATCTCATAATCATAATGAGTGGCAATGGCTAGGAGTATTCAAATGGATTTAAGCATTGCTACTGGGCTGAAGGTCTCGTCGTAGTCAACTCCTTGTCTTTGACGAAAGCCTTTAGCCACAAGCCTTGCTTTATAGGTAATTACATTACCATCCATGTCGGTTTTCTTTTTGAAAACCCATTTGCACCCTATGGGTTTGATTCCTTCGGGTGCCTCAACCAAAGTCCATACTTGGTTTTCATACATGGAATCCATTTCTGACTTCATAGCTTGAAGCCATTTCTCAGACTCTGAACTGTTCAGAACCTCTTCATAGGTAGTAGGCTCATCATCTTCTATGAGCAATACGTCATTCTGTTCATTCACGAGAAATCCATATCTCTCAGGAACAGAGCGTATCCTACGTGACCTACGAACTTCGTGTGTTGTAGAAGGTTGAGCTGTTACTTCATCTATGAGTCATAGTTTCGAGTTCGTGCAGTTGATCTGCGTCTCTGTTGAGCATCCCGAACTTCTTCAAGTTCAATTTTGCTCCCACCGCCTTCTTGTAAAAGAAACTCTTTCTCTAAAGACAGCATGCTTCAAACAAACACCTTTTGTTCCTCAAGAAAGTAGAATTGATATCCCATTGTTTCTTTAGGATATCCTACGAACAAACACTTGTCAGATTTTGCATCAAGTTTATCTTACTGTGTCCGCTTCACATAAGCAGGACAACCCCAAACTTTCAAATGAGTAAGATAGGGTCTTTTGTTAGTCCACATCTCATATGGAGTAACATCAACTGTCTTTGATGGAACTCTGTTTAGCAAGTAAACAGCTGTCTCGATTGCATACCCCCAAAAGGATTTTGGTAACTTTGCAAAGCCCATCATTGATCGTACCATGTCTAACAAGGTTCGATTTCTCTTTTCTGCCACACCATGATGTTGTGGTGTGTAAGGAGGAGTCCATTGAGATAAAATCTCATTATCTCCGAGATAATCCAAACACTGTTGGTCTAAGTATTCCCCACCACGATCAGATCGTAATGACTTGATACTTTTCCCAACTTGGTTTTCTACTTCATTTCTGAATTGTTTGAACTTTTCAAATGCTTCAGATTTGTATCTCATCAGATACAGGTACCCATATCGAGAATAATCATCGATAAAGGTAATGAAGTAAAGACAACCACTTCTGGCATGGATGGACATCGGACCACTTACATCTGAATGTATTAGGTCTAATACTCCAGTCGCTCGTTCATCCTTTCCCTTAAAGGGCAACTTAGTCATCTTGCCTAATAAACAAGATTCGCATGTGTCATATGATTCATAATCAAATGACCCTAAACTTCCACTCTTATAGAGCTTAGCTATCGCCTCTCATTTATATGGCCAAGCGATAATGCCATAAGTAAGTTGATTTTAAATTATCTCGTTTATGTCTTTTCGTGTCATTGACATTCATAATTGGATGTGACATATCTAATATGTAAATTCCATTGCATAATGTACTAGTACCATAAAGCATTCCATTCAAACTAATAGAACAACCATTGTTACTAAAAGTCAAATGGAAACCAAATTTATTTAAACAAGAAATGCATAATATGTTCTTTGTTAATACAGGTACAAAATCACAATCATCCAATTTAATTACAAGCCCAGTGGGGAGTGACAAAAAGTAAGTGCCTACGGCTAATGCAGCAACTTTTGCTCCATTTCCCACACGCAGATCTAGTTCTCCCTTCATGAGCTGTCTACTATCCCTGAGGCCCTGCATATCATTGCATATGTGTGAGCCACAACCGGTATCTAATACCCCCATATGTTATGGTCAGAAACAGTATTAACCTCAATGACAAACATACTTGAAGAAGTCGAGGCATCTGATGCCTTCTTTTGCTTCAATTCCTCCAGATAGACTTTACAATTCCGCTTCCAGTGACCAGTCTTGCCATAATGGAAGCAAGTTCCTTTTGGTAAAGTTTCTTTGGTTTTCTTCTTGGCTAGACTTCCTTTGAGATGCTCACGATAAACTTTTTGATCCTCATCAGAAGCATCGACAGCAAGTGGATCAGGAAGTGGAACATCTAGGACATATCCTAGTTCCTCAGACCTGAGAACAATTCTCAGATTTCTCAGCCAATCTAGAAAGTTAGGTCCAGCAATTTGCTCGAGTCCATTAGTGAGCTTAAATTCACACCGAAGTCATCTTCAATAACCTAAAGGGAAAGAGAGAAAGAATGTTAGAATAGAATTACATGCATGATCATAAGGACTTGCATGACATGCATATGGCTCCCACTAGTTTCAAAGAATCCATAACCCTCAGTACGAATCCAAGAAACATTATGACAAAATGTCCTAGTGGGTCGATATCCGACATTACTAAAATGACCTTGGGTTTACCCAACAAGCCACCTTAGGTCAATCGGTAGGTATCGGTCATACCAATTACATCATAGATATCCGACATTACTAAAATGACCTTGGGTTTACCCAACAAGCCACCTTAGATCAGTCGGTAGGTATCGGTCATACCAATTACTTTATAGATGCAACTATCGACTAGTGCTATCAACTCGTGATGTATGCACACCCATTGGGTTATCAACTCTTGATGCGCGTACATCTGATGTACACTACCCAATTTCACCTCTGTCCATGTTGACCTTGAGTTTACTCAACAAATCAACGCTTCTAGTAAAAACTGACCCATTAATCCGAAAATCTTATTTTCATGGTTTGAACATATTCGTATAGAGTGAGCTTGGGTTTACCCAACAAACCAACTCTATAAGAACTCTGGTTCTCCCCATATTAATGGAAGACGTGAGTTTTCATATTAAATGTGAGGGTTTTCAGGTCTCATCTACTTCTTCTCCAAGCTATAGGATTATAGTCACCATGACTATATGGAATGATTTAGGGCAATTCATCAATCACATTAAATCTATACCTAAAATCATCCATCATCCCACCTATGCATGTTGTAAGTCGACTTATGTATGTATAAGTCGACTTATGCTCTCTATATAAGTCGACTTATGCAAGTGTAAGTCGACTTATGCAATCAATACACAACAAGTCGATTTGTAACATTGTGTAAGTCGACTTGTGCGTCTCATCTGGCACCTGACAAGTCGACTTGTTCATTGTGTAAGTCGACTTATCCGTATGGAATTGCTATCTAATCGCTAATTTCTCAATCCGTGTAGTTCAAATTCACAACACCAAGTCTAATACACTTTACCTTGATGTACAAATGAAACACTTCATTGTTGCTTACCATATATAGTCTAACTATACATGAAAACTTGAAATCGATGAATACACTCTTATTCATTTAGATTTCCAAATAATTTTGAATATCAAACTATCACCCTAAGTATCTCTAGGTAGTCTACACTTTATCAAGACTACTTCGGCACTGGTCACAAAATTTGTGACGGCCAAAACAATCAAGATAAGGGAATACACTAACGAGACGCTAATGAGACACATTTGACATCCGAAAATTGTTTGGAAACCTAATTTAAAGATAATCAGTTTGGAAAGCATGCAAAATCAATGTAACACATTTTCAATCACATTAAAAATGATCCAAGGCATTGGAACTGAAATCTACACAATTTATCATTCCAAACAAAACAGCTCCAGCAACTTTCTCAAAACTGCCAAGCTCTGTGTTTTGCTTAAAAAAACTCATTGAAAAAATTTCAATAAATTATGATAAAATTACAGAGGTTACTAAATGTTCACAAAATGCTCCATGAATATTTTCAGGATTTATTTCCATCAAAAACTCATTCAACCTCAGCAACTAATCCAATGTAGAATCTGTGTTCCTCAACACAGTTATTCCCAACAGCACACAATAAATTCTCAAATAAATCGTAAATCACCTCGAAAACATTTTTCCTTTCTCATAGACATTAATAAACATCTTAGAGACATGTTGGTGAAAGCAAATCCGAAAAACAATTTTTCTACAATTTATTCTCGAATTTATAAGCATGCCTGTCCAATGAATGTGTACAAAGACAGCAACCAGAACATTAGGGAATAAATTAGCAAAACCATATCAAATCAAATTGATAAATTCCGAGCTTCCACAGACATATACAACATCTTGTAAGCATATCTGGGCAAGAAAATTTCGAAAACATGATCTGTATACTGAATTCAAAATTCACTCAATCAACATGCATCATCGTTACAAGCTATAGGCAGCTCCGACCTAGTCATGATTTCTTCGTTATATACGACACAAGTGGCTCTGATACCACTATAGGAAAATCCCGGTGTGAGCATCACATGCCCACGGTGAGGAAAAACAAAAAATTTTATTCCGAGACCTTCCCGAAAGCCAAGATCCATGTGTCTATACAACAGACTCAAACCATAACGGTCAAAGGAGACCGTCTCTAACGGTATCCACGCAGAGATCGGAGAACCTAACCGGGACAAACCCTTTGACCCGGGAATAACTAGAACAAAGTAAAGAGTGCTAGCTCCTACCTTTGTTCTGGAGAGCTTGGAAAATGATGGAGGAGAACCTTGAAGGATGAAGATTAGAAGAAGAAAAACTCTTTTTCTCTTTAAACCTTTCTTCTTCACTTAAAACCAACGAGCACTTCACCTCATCTTTTTATATTGCCTCTTTGTCTTCTAGCCATTTAATAAAATCAATGACTAAGCATAAGAAGCTTCTCCCTTTCCACGTTACCTTATATATATAAAATAAAGCTAAGCTTCATCCTCCATCCACGTATAGACTATATATATATATATATATATTAATTAATTATTTAATTAATTATATATATAAATAAATAAATGTCAAGTGGTCCAATCATCTTGGGTCACCCTACTGCCTCACGGGTCCCGTATGGAAAACCCACCGAAACCTTTTTCAAGAATGTCGATGTCGCGATCTCATCGGGACATATCTCGATCCGATCGGGATCCATTTAATCCGATTGTTCTCTATATATTGGAACTCATCCAAAACTATTTTACTAATTCTCCGAGACGCTCTTATCGTGTGACCCATTAGGTTCCGGTTATGTTGGCCACTTAGATTAACACTTAATCTGAGCAAGTCATGAGCGGTATCTAGCAACACATCATGACCCCTAATTGACCGGAAGTAATTGGTTTGACGAATGAACATGTATTCATCATGAACCATATCACGAACCTTTCCATAGACAATTACCGTACAATTCGTCCTTTCACCATGCTATACCCCACTTGGTTATGAGTATGAGCAAAGTGTCAACTCTTACTAGATTGACTAAGTCAAATCTAGTCCAAGTGATATCACTTCTTGTCTGAACTCATTACTTAATATGTCATCAAGACACTCTTCATGACTTATATGCTCCTACCGAGACTTTCAAGTAATGACCCCGACAAGAGGCCATGGGTATCATCTTCGCTATCACGAAGTGGTGAATCCTCTATTGGCTACTCAATTACCTTGAATACCTCAAGTTGCACCCAAGCACCACCCTATGAGCGACCTCGTAAGGCAACAAGGAATGGAGTCAAAGCACGTAATCAAGATCAAGATATCCTCGAGCACCTCAAGTCTAAGGATACTTGCACCATTGCTATGATGAGATTATCACTGACATTAGAATAGGATATCCATGTGATGATCTCATAGCAGGTCATCCAATGTACTTACTACCTCTAGTAAGCATCCACATCTTAACCCTAAATATATCATATTTATAGTTTCTGAGATCCACTGCTTGATCAAATCAAGGAGCTTGAGATGTGCTAGTCTTTCCGGATTACCGATGTCCAGTCTCAGTAATCCTATGACTAGGGATAATTTAGATATTGACATAATTGCACATGATAGGAATCTCAATAGTATGATCACATCATAATTTCCTTCATGCTATGTCATATATCATGGACTTCATTAATTTGATTACAGATCAATATCAGTTCATAAATAATGAACAACAAATTAATGAAATATATGCCTTTCTTTATTTATTTATAAAGAATGTACACAAATTTGTACAAAATGCGCTAAAGGCGATTGCCTTCAGAGCACTACTCTAACACAAACTCCCGAAAATCCTCCAACTCCTTTAACACCTACGGCTCTCTCACTAAAACCTCAAAATCTTCATCATCTTTAGGGTTAAGCTTGGCTTTGCACAAGGAGAAGAAGCAAACGAACAAGCCAAAGATCAAGGAAAAGTCTTGTAGGAGATCGAAAATCACCAAGGGGAGAGGAAAAAGAAAAACCCTAAGATGGAGGAAAAATTTCCAGCCAAAGTAATTTCAGTAAGTTTCAAGGGAAAAGTTTCAAACTTTAGGGCATTTAGGATCATCAAATATGCCTTCATCAATAGCCACTTGACACATGTCATTTCCTCAACATACATTTAGATCTCTTTCTCTTTTCAAAAATCATTTCTTGTCTAATTATCCTCAAATTCCAATGGTTTCACATTTTTATTTCCTAAAAATCAAATTTTTCCATTGCCATTGGACAGTTATTTCAGTACCATACAGTCAATCATTCCGTCACTTAGAAAATTCTCCGGTCCGGGTTTTTTCTTCCGAATTTTTCAGAAAAATTGCTAAGGGTCACTACCAACTTAAATCACTCCTAGAACATTTCAATTCAGAATTTCAAACACAATTATCTCAGAATTCACAAACAAATTAGATTCACACATTAATACCGGAAAATGTCATGAGTGCATGTACCTATATGAGTATGTGCAAAAATGTCTCATTCCTCTAAAAGTATAGGCCAAATGTATGCTCATATCAAAATATGCAATGTGACCCACTAACCTGTCCCCATTTACCAATATAACCTTCTCATCGGTGATGGGATGTTACACACTTCACTCCTAATTGCACAATAAAAATCAACTTTCGCAAGGTCTTCGATAGTGTTAGCTGGAATTTTCTTTAGAGCATACTCCAAGCCCACAGTTTTCCTCAGGTCTTCATCCACTAATTGGCGGAATGTATATCAACGGCTATTTTATTGGTGCTCATTAGTGGGAGTCCCTTAAATTATTTTAAGGCGGATAGAGGTTCCCTTAAATTATTTTAAGGCGGATAGAGGTTTAGGCATAGGAACCCTCTTTTCGCTACCTTTTCATTCTGTGCATGAAAACTTTAAGCTCTATCATCAAGCATGGAGTGGAAACAACTCCGAAATTCAAACACCACACCTCTTGTCATAAGGTTGGCCTACCTCATCTCTCTTTTACTGACAACCTCTTATTGTTTTGTAGAGCAAGCTTGGACTCTATTGGAGTCTTCTTACAGTCCTTAGAAATCTTCACCAGAATTTCTGAGCTACATATCAATCTCTAAAAAAGCCATTTCATCCTATCCCAAAGAACCTTACCTCTTGAGTCCACAATTGCTTCTGCCACTGATATAGAGATAAAGCCTCCACCATTGCTATACTTGGGATTTCCCATCTCTACAAGACGGCTACGGTTTGCTAAATGCCTCCCTTTATTGAAAAAAATCAAAAAAAGTTGCACTTTTTGGTTAACAAATTTCTATCCATTATAGGAATGTTTCAACTAGTTAAAACGGTCCTTAACTCCCTCCATATCTATTGAAGCTCTCATGTTTTCCTCTTCAAGAATATTATCAAAACAATCGAATGACTCTTCAGGAACTTCCTTTAGGGGTCATTCCAATAAGGCTAGAGGTATTCCGAAAGTTAAATGGGTTGAGCTATATGTTCCTAAAGCTGAAGGGGGATTAAATATCTCTCAATTGAAACTTACCAATCAAGCTTATATTGCGGGATAAACAATCGGTATGGATTTGATGGCTCCATTTGTGTTTTCTCAAGGGAGGTCTATATGGAAAATCACTAACAATCCTTCTCATTCCTATTTCCTGAATCAATTGATCCGTGCAAAGAATTTTGTCCAGAGTAATGTATGCTACATAGTTGGAAATAAGGAAAAAGCTTCATTTTTGTTTGACAATTGGTCTAGTCAAGGCTCCCTCTTCCACCTTCAATATATTAACCCAAGTCTCCTACCTTTCCCCATCTCTACCAAGCTTAGCTTCTTCATCAAGGGAAGCACTTGGCAACTTCCCAAAGCTCCTCAATATCTGTAGCCGCTCTACCCACCCAATTCTAACAACTCAGATCTCTTTCTCTAAAAGTACCAACCTACTCACCAACTGTCGAGTAAACACATCATTGACCTCCTCCGATTGAGGAATCCTAAAGTCCCTTAGAATACCATAGTTTGGTATAAATCTCTCCCCCTAAGGTTTCCTCCCTTCTTTGGCTAATCATGAAGAACAAATTAAGAACGACTGATCGGCTCTTATACTTAGACATCAATCGAGTTTACCCACTCTGCTAAAAGCATGCTGAATCCCAGACCATCTTTTCTTCGTATGCTCCACCACTACTATCATTTGAGACTACGTAAAGAATGTACACGGCTGGAACACATCTGAGAACTCACTATCAACCTCACCCACTGGCTGATAAATCACTCCTCCATCCTAATTAATGATCATGGGCTCTTTATACTAGCCATAGTTCTAACAACTCAGGCTATTTGGAAGGAAAGGAACTCTAGAAGACTGGAGGCTAAAAGTAAAACTGTGGAGTCATTAATGGTATCTGGGAGCTCCAAATCTTCAACAATCTTACACCATCGGATAGATTGACCTGAACCCTTTGACCCTCCACCCAATGTCCCCAACCTTATTATTCCTGGTAATCATTTTGATGTTTAAAATCCAATGAGTATACCCTGGATCATTTTTGTTTGTACCTTCATTTTATTAGTATAATTATTTTCCCTTTTTACAAAAAAAGACAAAGGCAAGATTGCACCATAAGTAAAGAAATTCCTGCTTGAATCGTATCCATCCATGGAAAATTTTCCTGGTTACAGCTTTAGTTTGTTCAATTTTAGGGTAGCATCTCATGGCGCTAGCGAAGTATCTGTGGTGCCCCTAGAACCTGTTCATTCAGGCCCCGAAAATCCTATTCAAACCCATTTCAGAAGCCTGCCAAAACATGTTTTGTGCTTTGTCTGTAGTGTTTGATTTCCTCGAAGGCTTTGCTCAATGTATTGAGTTGACACTATTTTGTCTGATGCATTTCCACACTGTTACAAAATTGTTCTGGTCCATGATAGATTGTGCTAGACGTATTTTGGAAGTCACCTTAAAGCACTTCATCTGCAACTTGCTGGTCTAAAACGCAACATTGGGTGAGAGAAACCTTGGTAATGCAACTTTGAGTAGAGTCATCTGGGTTAAGCACACTAGCATTTAAGAATGGAGGTTGCTTTGGTGAAGGGAGTTCACATTCTTCATCGGTTAGCATTTGAACCACTTCAGCCATAGATGGTCTTAGGGAAGCAGAAGCTTGCGTGCATAGAAGTCCTACTTGAAGCACATTTGCTGCTTGTTTATGAGGAAACTCACCATATAAGCCAGGAAAGATGGTATTAGTAATGGTCCTTGCCTTGTAATTCTTCCACACCTGAACCAAGAAACAGAAGCCCTTCACTCCATGTAATATATGACGAATTATAGAAATTGAGTTTAGTACTATAAAATATATTTGGTGTGAGATCGTTGGTAGTTTAGAACAAGGCCAAGGTGCCATCGAACCTTGCAATGATCTAATACGAACCTAATTATTATATGATGTTAGCTTGCAAATGATATAGATAGGAGCAAAAGGAGTAAGAATCTTACTGAATGCAAAATTGAGTTCGATCCTTGCGAGTAAACACTGTTCTTCTTACCAGTTGCTATCTCAAGAACAAGAACTCCGAATCCATAAACATCAACTTTCTCTGTTAATTGTCCTTTAATAAGATACTCAGGAGCCACATAACCCCTGCAAAAGATAGCCATAATCCAGTTTAACGGGTGTTGGACCAAACAATCAAGCAAGCAAAAATAGAAAAACTTGTTTTCTTACAGCGTTCCTGCAATGCCAGTACTGATATGGGAATTATCACTAGGGGCACAACGAACAAGTCCAAAATCAGCAATTTTTGGAGTCAGGTTCTCATCAAGGAGGATGTTGCTGGTCTTTATGTCTCTGTGGATGATTTTCACCGCGCAACCTCCATGAAGATAAGCAAGCCCTTGTGCTGTTCCAAGAATAATACTGAATCGCTGCTTCCAGCTGAGAACCTGTATTGTGTTATTAACTGTAACAGTGAAAGTTCAGAAATTAAATGTCTGAAAAACAAAATTTACAAACAGATATGAAGATTTAAGAACAAAATAGTCACTGCATACTTTTATTGCACTAGATAACTTACTGAATAGTATTTGATCGAGACCCCTATTGGGTACATATTCATACACAAGAAGGCTCTCGGGTCCTTCAATACTGCAACCCAAAAGGCTTACAAGGTTTGGATGTTGAATGCCACTGATCAAGTTAACTTCATTAAAGAACTGATCCACCCATTGTCTCGTGTTGAACACCAATCTTTTTACAGCCACCGTAGTTCCGTCTGGCAGAGTCCCTTTAAACACAGAACCTGCTCCTCCTTGGCCCAATTTCCTAGACTCGTGGAAAAAGTCAGTTGCCTTCTCCAGCACTTCATACTTGAAATTCAAACTAGGGGCGCCTGTAAATGGCCCGAGACGATTGTTTTCTGTAGAAAAAACAATAACTCAGCTAAGGACACGAATGAATTTGAGTTGGGGAGATTCAAAGAGTGGATACAAGAAATGTTGGTTGATGGATAGAATTTCACCTTCTTTCTTTTTTGATAGTCTCCTATACCCTATAAAAGCTCCAATTGAAGACAGCAGAAGAAATGCAACTGCTGATAAAACGATTGCTATTACGATGCCTGCGTCTCTTCCTGTACAATTAAAAAGCAGGGAACCGTGTCAAACTGAAAAGAACAGCAAGGCTAACAATTTGACCCAGTAAAAGCAATCATTTGTACAGAAATAGAGGAGAGATATAAAAGCCAACCTAACCTTTTGTTTCTAAGTTACTGTAAAAGAACCTTTCTGTAGAATACTTCATATAGCAGCCAGTGAACAGAGCTTTTCCTTCTGACCCAGGAGCACACTGCGTCAACTTTAAACCCGCAATTGTTAAGCATTTTCTACAAGCATCCTTGTTAAGAGACTCCCAACACTGAGACAATGCATAAACAGGAAGAACTCCTCCTCTCGATGCCACAGTCCCAAAACTTCCGTTCTTGAGAGCCAATTCAGTGACTTGCAGAATCACCTGCGCAACCTCGCTCTTAAACGCATTATGCAAAGAGGTGTCTGCTAAATCGCCACTTGGTGCGGAACAGTTCGTGGAATCATAGTTTGGATCAACAGATTCTTGGAAGAAATCATTAGTTCCGTAACGAAGAAAGCAGCCTTCGAAGTAGATGCGACCAGAATAAGCAGGAAGGCAGCTAGGAAGCTTAACTCTACCTTCGCTAAAACAGAGTTTGCAGTCGACATTGGAGATATAACCAAAGCACTGCGCTAAGGCGTAAACCTCCGGCAATGTGATGGTAACAGAATCGTCAGCCCATTGATTATTAGCGACTTTTCTCATCAACGAGTCCATGACAATGACGAAGTTGGGGAAGATGGCGGAAGAAGCGTTGGAATTGATGGAGTCGTCAGAGGAGCCGCAGATATGGTGAATTTCAGAGGTGGGAGAGGCCAACAGAAAAGAAAAAGAGATTGAAGCAATTATCAGAAACACCCATATGAGATGTTGAGAGAATTTCAATGGAACTTGCATTGATCTCCAACAAGTCTGCTCCTTTCCCCGTTCTTCTGTGTTGCTGTGTTACCCTCTCTTTTAATGGAATAAAAAGGAGAACAAAGCACATATAAGGGAGTTCCTGAAATTGAACAACGTTCTAAAACTCTTCCTCTCTCTGTCCGAAGCAAACAAACACTAGTTCTACGTTGCTAGAGCCAGGAGGTTTCTTGAACCAGAATTTGCTCTGTTTCTTTATGTTGCATGGCTATGATCATAGGTTATGGTATTGTTTTCTGCGAGAGGAAGGATGGGATTGGAAATGAGAAGGCAAAAAACTGGAATTGGTTTCTGGTTTAAGCTTTTTTTAACTTATTGTTAGGCTAGCAGGCAAAATGGAATTAAAACAACACTAGTGCAAAGAGGTGGTGGGTGGTCGCATCATAGGTTAGCACTCTAAAAGATCTCCCCAAGTCTTATAATCAGACCCCCAAAAGAGACTTTTTATAACTTTGCACTTGCCTCCATTTTGGCTTCTAGGGACTTAATTATGACAAGCTTTGCTGCTTCTGCAATTCCCAAGTTGCCCAATTTTCTCTTTATCCTTCGTGACTTAAACGTAAGAACTTGATGAAATTGTTTGTTGCTCTCATCTTAATTTGACATTGTACTCGTTTCACACAAAAGGAGAAGGAACGTCATGAAGCCTTTAACTTCTATACATATTTGTAGTATATTTTAAATTAATGATTTATCAAATAATTTAATTTAATATAATATAATAAAGATATACAAGTTGTTACATAAATTGGAAAAGAGTGATTATATATGAATTAAAAATCAGTTGAAAACATTAATACAGTTGATATGTCTTTCTCACCTCACTTCAGCTCATATTTCACAAACCAATCAAGCATCCAATACGTATATTTAAATTACTTTCACGATTTTCTTTTAGTTTCTTCGAAACTTGATTGACAAGGCCTCGATCGTTCCAAACTCATTTCCTTGACAACGAAGTAACGAAGCATGGAAGAAATTACGTGGTTTGGAATCACACCAATTTTCTATTCTTCGAATTCCATTCATTAAAAATGATTATTAAAATAAAAAACTAGGAAGTAGGTATCATGTAAGATTTCCAAGTTCTAGATAGTTTGACTTGCGTGGATCCTAGAAAGTAAATCAAAACCACTGAAAATGAACGTTATTAGTCCGGCTGCTGACCAAAGTATGAATGAGTGTGAGTAGTACTGAATTTTTTTATAGGAGGAGAGTGTAGAATTTATTAATAAGAATCGGGTATGGATTAATTATTGTCTAAATAATTAGAACTGATTTTTTGGATAGTTAACCTTTATTATTTATAAATCTTTTAACATTTTCATGTTTAGTCAATATAGGACACTCTAATACTCCCCCTCAAGTGTAACTAGGATTGGACATCCAATTATCACTTGAGATATATGCAGTGATAACCGGACCGGACCGCTGAGATTGGACATCCAGACGGACAACCGAAAAATTAATAATCCGGACTAAACCTTCTCTGATATTATATTGAATTTTTAATATAGGCAACGTATAGAGTTCGCTAACAAGAACTGAGCTTAGCTCAATTATTGTCCAAATAACTAAAACTAATTGTTTAGATAATTAACTCTTATCACTAATAAATTCTTTAATATTTTCATGTTTAGTCAATATGGAACACCATATCAGCTCGTGAAAAGGGAAAGTGATCAGTGCATCAAGCAACATTTGTTTAAATGTTTACAAGACTGAGCACTAAACTTACGAGAGTTACGTAACTCCCATCTAATTTCATCCTCACATCTTGTATTAGGAGAATAATCTGGAATACGATCAATTATTGGTCTTATTCATCTCCCTGCTAGCAAACAAATAATTGCATTTTGGTGTTGACAGGAATTAACCGTATCAGAGCTGAAAAATATTGAGTCTTAAATAACGGCCCAAGAGCATGTCAGTTGTAAACAAATGTTCTTTGGGTAAACAAATGTTCACTATCAATTGTTATCACCAAATATGGACAATTATAATTAATTATAGGAATTCAAATTTTAAATTGTGTACACAATTAGAAATTTTTTCATTTTAACTTTCTTCTCAAAAAGAATAATGATTAAAGATATTTGAAATAAATATTATTACCTTTTAAAGAGAATCAAAGGATATTATTATCTAATGTTCAATTAATAAGACTTACACAAAATTAAATCTTAACAGCTTTTATTTAGCACATATATGATAACTATAGTTGATATTATTATTATTATTGGTTTGTTAACCCCACCCCGTAATTATTCTTATTTTAAACATGATAACGATCTTACACTTTAGAGTTTGTTTGTCTCTATTAGGATTTTTATATTTTAAAATTAAAAAATTGATTTGTTTAATTTTATGGTTTGCATTTTTCATTTTGTTTCATATAGTTTTATTGTAACATCCGTTTACATGCGAGTAGGGGTATTTTGGTAATTAGGTAGGTGATAGATCGCACTGCATTCATTTGATTGATTATGTTATTGGCCTCTAATTATAGAGGAATTGATTTCTTACATATGCATTTATTTATAGTACATGCATTCATGATTTTCCCAGCATTTCAATTGTGACTAAGAATCGATTGGATTGTGAACCGAATTGAATCGATGAATCGTGTTTAATTGAGGAATTGAGTTATTGGGTTCAGTGAATGATTTAGAATAGTTTATGAGTGACCTGGTAATTTATAGTGGCTTATAGGAAATTTCGAGAAATTGAGAGATAATGCGGGAATCAAAATTTTAGAGTGATGATTAAATGACCGTATAATCTTGGAAGAATGGTCTTAGGGCAATGTAAAATAATTATGTTGAGTCATTGAAATTTAGAGACGGAATCGGGTGATATAGAGACCTGTGTCTATAAATAGTTAGGTTTAGCAATTTTGGGGAAAAATCGAAGAAGGCATTTGCGAGTTCTCCTCTTCCCTCTACGGCGTTCTTGATTTCCTCCCATTGGTGAGGATTTCTTGATTTTCTTTAATGGGTTCTCTTCATTGATGTTAGTCTAACATGTTATAATGGTTGTTAAAGGTTGGAAGATTTGATATTGGTAGATCGGAGGATTTGAAGGATTTCTGTGGGTTTACTGATCTTGAGAGATTTGTGGATTTGAGCTTTGATTGGTAAGTTTTAATGAATTTAACGTTATTATTAATGGTTTCTCTTGTATTTATGGCATTTAGTATGTTTGATTGGGTATTGGGAGTGTCTCTGGATGGGTTTTGTTTTGGTGTTGTGCGTGGTACGTGTAAAGGATCGAAGAGTGGATTTGTGGAAGTTTTGATGATTGTATATGTTAAGGTTTCGATGATGAAATTGTTTGATTTAGGTGTATTGAATTGTTTGAGAGTTGTTGAAAGAGGAAAGATTGGAATTGGAGAGTTATAGAGTCGGAAAGATGGGAATCTTTGGTGGTGTGTTTAAAAGATGTGTTGGGGAAGAAAGAAGGCGTATGTGTAGATTGGATTTAGATTGGAGATTACGAGCGAGTAGCTCGGCATGCGACGAGCACGAGTAGCTCGGCATCTGGTGCGAAAGCGAGTAGCTCGGCATCGACGAGCAGAGAGTGTAGCTTCGGTATGCGTGTCGATCGGCGCGAAATGACGAGCGAACGATAACTAACGTATCGATCGGTCATCGGCGACAATCGACCGACCAGCTAGCGTATCGATCGGCCATGCGAGCGACCGACCGACCAACTGCGTATCGATCGGTCATGCGAGCGACCGACCGACCAGCTGCGTATCGATCGTTCATGCGAGCGACCGACCGACCAGCTGCGTATCGATCGGTTATGCGAGCAACCGACCGACGAGCTGCGTATCGATCGGTCGTCTGAGCGACCGAGCGACGAAGCGAGGTGTAGCTTCGACCATCGAAGCGGTGGACGACGCGATCTGCGTGGCTCGTCGGTGAAGAAGCGGTTCGACCAATGGGCTAGGCTCGCGCCAGTCGACTGCGGGCGTGAGGTTGGCGCCGAGTGCAATCGAGGACGCGATGTCACTTGAGTTTTCTGTTCCTTGTTGACCTCCGCCATGGTATCCGAAGAGGTGTGTTTGAGAAGTATTATGGGAGTTAGAATTGAATTAAATGGTATTGAATTATAGTGATTAAGGTCGGTCATAGTACATAGTGTGACCTAAGTGTCAATTGGGACAATTGGAGTTTTAATTGAAATTGCTATAGAGGTTTCAATCGAATGAATAGGAATTGGTGATAGAGAGTATAAATTGAGGAAATTGGTGAATGTTAGGATCGGATTAATTACTGTCGATCAATTGAATAAAGAGGCAGATTGGGCTTAAGAGTTCAAGATTGGGTTTTAGCACCGGAAAATCGTGAACATGCATAGTACGTCATTTCACCGAGACATATGCATTCTTGTCTCGTTAATTGAGCATTTAGTAATGGGACTATATTTTACTGTTTTAGAGGCGTCGTTGGATCGTCATTCTACGGACATTCTTGGAACTTCCAGTGATGAGTTCGGAAGTTACAGGTGAGTAACCTAGTTGGTTTCTCAATCTCTAATGTGCTATGTGCCTTGTATGTGAGTTATTTGTGATTACGATTAAATGATTTGCATGAGATATATCGGTATAAATTGTGAAAGCATGCTAGGCATGATTAGAAATCGATGGCAGCGGTTGTGGTGGAGCACATTACGATCCGAGTGGAGCTACAAGCTCATCAATTGTGATAAGTGAAAAGGTTAGTGAATACCGGAGGGCTCTCCTATCCCTAGTGCGCTGTGGTCATAGTATATACCGTAGGCTCTCCTACCCCGAAAACGTGATTACGTGTGATGTGCGAAATGGGATAACTCGGCGCCCGATCACAACACTAATAATGAATGGAAATCATTGTGCATCTGATGCAGGTTCATGCTATGAATGTGCTATGGACTAACCGCCAATGTGTGATTTTGATGTTGTGAATTTCGAGTTATGATATGTGTTGCTTTATACGCAATTTTGCGTAATGCATGAATTGAAAACCATCGATGATGGTTACTCATTGAGTTTCGCAACTCACCCAAATGCGACTATTTTTCGAGACGGTGATAGTGTGACTCTAGCTCGGTTGAGATTTTTCTGTTTGTGTGTGTGCGTGAGAAGAGCATGGCCCATGTGTCGGTCATTGGGGACCCTTGGGTATTTTGAGGATGACCTAGATAGGAGCTATTCTTTATTTATTTTGGTCATATGCAGTTGTAAAATTATGATCGGATATTGTATTTAGGATTTATGAATGCAATGAGAAGTACTCTTTGGTTTTGGAATTTAATGATTGTGATCTTACTGCTTTGATTATATTGATGCCATGAGGTTTTATTAGAAGCGATTGTCTGGTAGTGCAACCTCATCGTAGGGTATGTATCGGTATGACCTACGGGCGTATCGGTGTATACCCTACGGTAAGGGGGCGCCACATTGGTGGTATCAGAGCATGGTTTGGCATCTTTTGGGCATAGTATATTTTAGGCTTGAATTGTGTGAGAAAAGAAAGAAATTGATCAGAATTGTGATTTTATTGTAGGTCATCCGTCTTTGGTGATCGAATCGATCACTCGGTGACCAAGGATCGATAGGAGCTAGTAAAGAGTCCTCTATGCCTAGGTTTGAGGAGCGACCTCTGTGGTTCCCATGAGATGGGAGCGGAGGTATGATCGCTGCGTGGCGAAAGGGGTCATCGATTTTACTGGCGGCAGACAACCCTACAGAGGTTGGTTGGTTGGAGGGACCGGCGGGTCTTTGGACCGGATGGATTGTGATCTGAGGAGAGGTTTGACTATCTTGTCTCTTTGCTTGAGGTCCAACGATGGTGGAAGAAGCTGTTAGGGAGTTCCACGGACCACATGTTTTGACTTGGGCGGACTTTTTGAGAGTTTTTCGAGACAATTATACGTCCAGGGTTTATATGGAAATGAAGATGCAGGAGTTTTTGGATTTGAGGCAGGGGTCTATAGCAGTGGCCGACTATGAGGTCCGGTTTAATGAGTTGTCGGCGTATCGTGCATTACGATTTCTTCCGAGGCGGATCGGTCTTGGAGATTTGAGGAGGGCTGAATCTAGATATTCGTACAGTGTTAGCCCGATCGACATGGGCACCTTTATTGAGCCGAGGTCGTGGCGGTCGATTAAGCGACTTTTGAGACAGAGCAGAGTTGAGGTTGGTCAGGGATCTCGGAGTAAGAGATCGAGTGATAGTCAGGGCAGCTCGGGTAGGAGCTTTAGCGAGCGTCGAGGCGTGCTCAGATTTTGGGAGGTTCGAACGATCTGGTTCGATTGAGAGGCGATTTAGGCGGTCGGGTAGCGATGGCGATGGTCGAGGCTCGGTCGCCTTCCTCTGTGTGAGTTTTGTGAGAGGAGGCATAGTGGGAGTGTTGGAGGTTCACTTGGAGCATGTTTGAGGTGTGGCTCGATGGAGCATCGATCAAACCAACGTCCGAGATTCTGGGAGCTCGATCGCTTGAGTGGGAGAGCTAGTGGTAAGACGATGTTGTGCGTGAGCCTTGATGAGTGGACTGGATTGAGGCGAGGCAGAGCTCGGAGTGGAGCAAGAGATTCTTTGTGGGATCGGAGAGTCGGGATAGTCGGCGCGATCGCGGGCGTGTCTACGCCATGACGGCGGAGGCTCGGGACTCTCCAGATGTGGTTGCGAGTTTATACGCTTCGATATTGAGGTGTATGCATTGATAGATCCGAGGTCCGCGATTCATTCATTGCACCTCATGTGGCATGTAGATTGCATGTGAGTAGAGATGCTTGATATGGATTGCGGTGAGTACACCTTTAGGTAGTACCACCGCTTTAAGCGAATTTGCAGAGGATGTCCGATTCGGGTAGATTGATGAGTATTGAGTCTGATTTGATTGTGTTGCCTTGAGAGATTGAGGTGATTTTGGGGATGGGTGGCTCACTTGCCCATAGGGCGATTATGGATTGCTATACCAGGAGGTTGTGTTAGAGTCTCTGGTCACCGAGGGCTATTTTTCGAGGTGTTAGGCAGCGATGCCGACCGGGATGATCTCGTTTCGAGTGCTCGAGGTTGATGAGAGGTGGTGTGAGGCCTATTTGGCTCACGTGGTGGATTCGAGAGTGGCGAGTCTGCGGGATGTCCTGTGATCGGGGAGTTTCGGATGTGTTTCTCGAGGAGCTACGGGTTTGCCGCGGATCGGAGACGAGTTGAGATTGACCTCGTTCAGTACCGCTCTATATCGATACCTCCGTATAGGATGGGCAAATGGAACCGAGGGAGCTTAAAACTCGATTCAGGAGTCAGTTAGATAAGGGTTTATCGGCCCATGTTTACGCCATGGGAGCTCGGTATTATTTGTGAAGAAGAAGGGCGGGACTATGAGACTTTGCATCGATTATAGGCGACTCAATCGGGTTCTTATTAAGAATAAGTACCGCTCCTAGAATCGATGATCTCTTTGATCGATTCGAGGAGCTCGAGATATTTACCAAATTGGACTTGAGATCCGGTTATTATCGATTGAGGATCGCGAGGATGATGTGCCTAAGAGTGCGTTGAAGCGGTATGGGCATTATGAGTTTTTAGTGATGCCGTCGGGTTAACTAATGCCCCGACGGCCTTCATGGCCTTGATGAATAGGGTTTTCAGCCATACAGGATCGATTTGTGATAGTGTTCATTGGCGACATTTTGGTATATTCGAGGTCTAGACGAGGGCATCGGAGCATCCGAGAGTTGTCTTCTGATTATGAGGATAGGCGGTTGTATGCCAAATTCACTAAGTGTGAATTTTGGCTCGACGAGTGGTGTTTTAGGCCACATAGTATCGGTGAGGGTATCGGTAGATCCTCACAAGATTGAGGCGATGAGGAGTTGGGAGATTCGAGGCGATATGCGAGTTGAGGAGTTTCCTCGGATTAGCGAGGATATTACGGAGGTTTGTCGAGGTTTTTCGTGATCTCCGCCTTTGACAAGACTTCGAGGAAGAGTGTGGCCTTCGGATGGGCGAGATGAGTGTCGTGAGTTTCGTTGAGTTGATACATCGGTTGACTACTGGCGCGGTGTTAGCTTTGCCATCTAGATCGGGAGGTTTGAGATTTATAGTGATGCTTATGGCCCAGGTTTAGGTTTGTGTCTTGATGCAGCATGGGAGAGTCATAGCATATGCATCGAGGCAGTTGAGAGCCCATGAGGTAATTATCCTGCATGACTTGGAGTTAGCGGTCATGGTGTTTGCTCACGAAGATCTGGAGACATTATCTGTATGGGAGACGTTCGAGATCTTCACCGATCATAAGAGCTTGAGGTATTTGTTGAGTCGTGAGAGAGTGAATCTGAGGCGAAGGAGATGGCTAGAGCCGCTTAAGGATTCTGTTGCCTTATCGAGTACCACCGAGAAAGGCCAATGTGGTGGTGATGCTTTGAGTAGGAGATCGCATGGTAGTCAAAATCAGATTCAGTTTCGAGGTTGCCATGCTTAGTTGATTGAGAGCACTTAATGTGCGGATAGATTTGAGTCGGGATGGAGCTTTGATTGCGACTCGAGGTGAGGCCGATGTGCATGATCGGATCGGGAGGTGCGGATCGGGATCCGGCTTTGGTCGATTGATTGATGAGTCGGATCGGGATGGCGATCGAGTTTGGTGAGGATGATACTTTATGGATGGGCGGCGATTGTGTTTCTGATGTGGAGGATCTGGCGTGAGATTTTAGAGAGGCTCGTTTGGCGCTTATGCCATGCATCAAAGTCACCAAGATGTATCGTACTCTTAAGTTGCATTTTGGTGGCGGTATGAAGAGACATGTGGCGGAGTATGTTTCTCGGTGTTTGGCGTGCGGCGAGTTAAGGCCGAGCACCGGGCCCGATTAGGAGATCAGCATTCGTTGCCCATTCGGGTGGAAATGGGAGCGATATTCGATGGATTTTATCATGGGGTTGCCCAAGACGCCGAGGCGAGTGATGCTATCTCGGGTCATAGTGGACCGATTATTCATCACCACTTCTTGCGGTGAGGAGAGTAATACCCTCGATCAGTTGGCCCAAGTATATAGCGAGAGATAGTTATTGCATGGGGTTCGATTTCGATAGTGTCGATAGGGATCGGGTTTACTTGAAGATTCGGAGGAGTTTGCGATCGACTATGGGGACCGAGATTGAACTTGACATCGTTTCATCCTCGATGACAGATGGGCGAGTGAGAGGACTATTGATTGTTGAGGATATGTTGAGAGCTGTGTGTTAGAGTTCCGAGGTCTTGGGATCGATGTTTGCCTCGGTAGAGTTTGCTTATAATAATCAGTACCAGAGTAGCATTGGTATGGCACCTTATGAGGCTCTATATGGACGTCCGTGCAGATCCCCTCTTTACTGGGATGAAGAGGGTATGAGGATGTTAGAGGGTCCCGAGCTGATCCAGGACACGATTGATAAGGTATGCGGTGATTCGGAGTCGCATTAAGGCGGCTCAGGATAAGCGAGAAGATCTATCGGATCGGCGTCGTGAGAGATGGAGTATGCTGTGGGTGATAAAGTGTTCCTCAGAGTGTCTCCGTGGAAAGGAGTTCTCAGATTTGGCCGTAAGGGCAAGTTGAGTCCTCGGTATATCGGTCCATATGAGATTCTTGGCGGATTAGACCGTTGGCTTATAGGTTGGCCTTAGAGTGAGATGTCGCGACTTGATGTGTTCCATATGAGCATGCTCGGAGATACCGATCGGATCCGACTCGTGTGATTCCGGCTCGGAGATTGAGATAGCCGGTGATCTGAATTATATTGAGGAGCGGTGCAGATTATTGGATCATGGGTCAAGCAGTTGAGGTCGAGTTATTCCATTGGTGAAAGTCCTTTGGAAGAACCATTCTCATAAGGAGGCGACTTGGGAGGCGAAGAGCACATGAGGAGGCGGTATCCTCACTTGTTCGATCGGTCGGTAAGAAAATTTCGGACGAAATTTTTTATTAGGAGGAGAATTGTAACATCCGTTTACTGCGGTAGGGGTATTTTGGTAATTGGGTTAGGTGATGAGCTGCTTGCATTCACCGATTGATTATGTTATTGGCCTCTAATTATAGAGGAATTGATTTCTTACATATGCATTTATTTATAGTACATGCATTCATGATTTTCGACATTTCAATTGTGACTAGGCGATTGGATTGTGAGCCATTGGGTGGTAGATCGTGTTTAATTGAGGAATTGAGTTATTGGGTTCAGTGAATGATTTAGAATAGTTTATGAGTGGTGGTAATTTATAGTGGCTTATAGGAAATTTCAAGAAATTAGAGATAATGCGGACCGAAAATTTTAGAGTGATTTAAATGATCAGTATAATCTTTGGAAGAATGGTCTTAGGGCAATGGAAAATAATTATGTTGAGCCATTGAAATTTAGAGATGGAATCGGGTGATATAGAGACCGTGTCTATAAATAGTTAGGGTTTAGCAATTTTGGGAAAAATCGAAGAAGGCATTTCGAGTTCTCCTCTTCCCCTCTACGGCGTTCTTGATTTCCTCCCATTGGTGAGGATTTCTTGATTTTCTTTAATGGGTTCTCTTCATTGATGTTAGTCTAACATGTTATAATGGTTGTTAAAGGTTGGAAGATTTGATATTGGTAGATCGGAGGATTTGAAGGATTTCTAGGGTTCTGGCGATCTTGAGAGATTTGTGGATTTGAGCTTTGATTGGTAAGTTTTAATGAATTTAACGTTATTATTAATGGTTTCTACTGTATTTATGGCATTTAGTATGTTTGATTGGGTATTGGGAGTGTCTCTGGATGGGTTTTGTTTTGGTGTTGTCGTGGCTGTGTAAAGGATCGAAGAGTGGATTTGTGGAAGTTTTGATGATTGTATATGTTAAGGTTTCCGATGATGAAATTGTTTGATTTAGGTGTATTGAATTGTTTGAGAGTTGTTGAAAGAGGAAAGATTGGAATTGGAGAGTTATAGAGTCGGAAAGATGGGAATCTTTGGTGGTGTGTTTAAAAGATGTGTTGGGGAAGAAGGAGAGTCAGTATGTGTAGATTGGATTTAGATTGGAATTCGACGAGTAGCTCGGCATGCGACGAGCGAGTAGCTCGGCATCTGAGCGGCGAGTAGTTCGGCATCGCAGACGGCGAGTGTAGCTCGGTATGCGTGTCGATCGGCCATCGACGACCGATCGACCGACTAACTAACGTATCGATCGGTCATCTGCGAGCGCCATCGACCGACCAATTGCGTATCGATCGACCATCGCGACCGACCGAATAGACTAATCGTCGATCGGTCATCATGACGACCGACCGACCAGTGCGTATCGATCGATCATCGGCGACCGACCGACCAACTAACAGATCGATCGGTCATCGAAAGAGCAACCGACCGAAACGAGCTGCGTATCGATCGATCATCGCGGCGACCGAAAGCGACGGCGATGTGTAGCTTCGGCCATGCGGCGAAGTATGGACGAGCGATCTGCGTGGCTCGTCGGCGAAGCGAAGCGGTTCACCCGTGTGAGCTAGGGCTCACGCCAGTCGACTGCGAGCGTGAGGTTGGCGCTAGGTGCAATCGAGACGCGATGTCACTTGGGTTTCTGTTCCTGTTGACCTCATACAGTATCCGAAGAGGTGTGTTTGAGAGTATTATGGGAGTTAGAATTGAATTAAATGGTATTGAATTATAGTGATTAAGGTCGGTCATAGTACGTAGTGTGACCTAAGTGTCAATTGGGACAATTGGAGTTTTAATTGGAAATTGCTATAGAGGTTTCGACCGAATGAATAGGAATTGGTGATAGAGAGTATGAATTGAGGAAATTGGTGAATGTTAGGATCGGATTAATTCATCGATCAATTGAATAAAGAGGCGATTGGGCTTAAGAGTTGAAGATTGGGTTTAGCACCGAAAATCGTGAACATGCATAAGACGTCATTTCACTGAGACATATGCATTACTGTACTGTTAATTGAGCATTTAGTAATGGGACTATATTTTATTGTTTTAGAGGCGTCGTTGGATCGTCATTCTACGAACATTGCCGAAACTTCCAGGCAGTAGCTCGGAAGTTACAGGTGAGTAACCTAGTTGGTTTCTCAATCTCTAATGTGCTATGTGCCTTGTATGTGAGTTATTTGTGATTCTGATTAAATGATTTGCATGAGATATATCGGTATAAATTGTGAAAGCATGCTAGGCATGATTAGAAATCGATGGCGGCGGTTGTGGTGGAGCACATTACGATCGAGGTGGAGCTCAAGCTCATCAATTGTGATAAATGAAAGGTTAGTGAATACCCGAGGCTCTCCTATCCCTAGTGCTGGCGTGGGCATAGTGTATACCCAGAGGGCTCTCCTACCCCAAAACGCGATTACGTGTGATGTGCGAAATGGGATAACTCGGCGCCAATCACAACACTAATAATGAGCTGGAAATCATTGTGCATCTGATGCAGGTTCATCTATGAATGTGCTATGGACTGCTTGCCAATGTGTGATTTTGATGTTGTGAATTTCGAGTTATGATATGTGTTGCTTTGTACGCAATTTTGCGTAATGCATGAATGGGAAAACCATCGATGATGGTTACTCATTGAGTTTCATAAACTCACCCAAATTGCGACTATTTTTCGGAGACGGTGGTAGTGTGACTCTAGCTCGGTTTGAGATTTTTCTGCTGTGTGTGTCTTGCGTGAGAAGAGCATGACCCATGGTCGGTCATTTGGGGACCCTTGGGGTATTTTGGGGATGACCTAGATAGGAGCCATTCTTGTTTATTTTGGTCATATCACGGTTGTAAAATTATGATCGGATATTGTATTTAGGATTTATGAATGCAATGAGAAGTACTCTTTGGTTTTGGAATTTAGTGATTGTGATCTTACTGCTTTGATTATATTGATGCCATGAGGTTTTATTAGAAGCGATTGTCTGGTAGTGCAACCTCATCGTAGGGTATGTATCGGTATGACCTACGGGCGTATCGGTGTATACCCTACTGTGAAAAGCACATTTATAACTTATGAAATTATAAAAATTAAATCTTATTTTCTGTTTAAAATAGAATCAATCATTAAAAAATATAGTATTTGATTATTTAATATTAATTATTAATAAAAAGTATGAATAGGATAATTTGGTTATTTAATTAATTTAAATCTTATAACTTTTAAAATAATAATATTTTAAAATTCAATAACTATTTAGTAAATTATTTTAACTTTGAAATATCTTAAATTACATAAATTTAAAATAATATTAGTATTAATTATTAAAATATATTAATTAATTAACAATTACATTTTACTTACTTCATTATTATTTAAATAAAATTTAATGAAAATTGAACTAATACTTATTAACAAATATGATATGTAAAACTAAAATAAAATATTTTATATTAATATTTTATAAAATTAATTTATCTTTATTTTTAAATATTTAATTATTAATTGTCCACAAGTTGTAAAAATCATATATTAACATTTCCAAAATTGAAAAGATAAAAGTGATATTTGGCAATTAGCGAATTGCATTAGCTGTTAATTAATTTTATCATTTGTTAGTTGATAGCGGATTAATGTAGTTGATTTAAAGAATGATAATATCAACTATTTATTTAAAGATATTGGTAAAATTAAGCATTTTATCATTAGTTGTTTATGTATAAAATGACTTATGATGGCATAATTTAAAAAAATTATAAAGACATGAGTATTATGAATATTCTCATAAGAACTTAGATAAAGTAAAAGAAGTCAACACCATCATTTACAGTAAAGGTTTATAATAATCTAAGAATGGCGTCTAACTGTTATTAAACTAGAAGCAATATTATCACAAATAGTTGTTATCTTCCAAGTTCTTAGTTCTTCAACGCTTTCTTGTGTAGAATTAACTTCAACATCTTCAAATACATCAAGAGGGATAAATTAAGGATCTTGATCGATGATGTTAAAAGTCGAGTCGCCAATTGTACTTCTTCTAATATAGTTATGTAATGTAAAAAGTTCTACATATTATTTTATTTTAATCTATCAATGAATACTTAGTCATTTTCTCTAATATCTTCCATTAAGCCTTAAGAACACCAAAGCCCTCTCAATACAACTTCTCAATGATGACTAAGTTTAATTAAAAACTTTTCGAGATCCTCTTGGATTTACACCACGAAAGTTTGAATGATGATAGTTTTTCTTTGGGTAAGATGTCAAATATCCTTCTCTTTCCAAATAGTCTTTGTCATAATTAGTATGAATGATATCATAAAAAATCCAAATCATGAATAACAAATCCTATAAATCTTAAAATTATCTATCGGTGGTTTTGGAAATATGAATCTCGAATTACCGATTGTATCAAAGAAAATATGAGAATCATCTGTTAATCTCTCCCAACCTGCTAAAACCATAATTGTTTCTCAAAATCATGCATAACTAACAAAATATATTTTGATTCATCCTAAATGTATTAAAATACCGTTTGTCATAACGATTGATTCATTCATCCATAGTTCTCCTATTCGATAGGAAGTCATGCATGGTTCCTTGCATATGCTTATTGTTATATACTCTTTGTCTATTGTTTGGGATCAAATTATGTGGATTTAATTGATCATATTAATATTTTCTACAAAATTAACTTTAATGTATACTAATAAATTGGAACTAATAATTTCTAAATTTGATGTGGAAACATTAGTTTTGTAACATCCTGCTACCTGAGGGGAGGTTTAAATAGTAAATATGAAAGATTATTGAGAGATTAAAAATGCATTCATGTTCATGCATTATATGTTATACACATACATGTGATTATGGAACTTTTGCACATGAAAATAATTGTACCTGCATTCATAGATAATTTTGGGTATAATTGAATTGTGATGTGATGTTATGAGAATTGTGAATTTGTTGTATTAAAATTTTAATTGGTGAGTGTATTTGTTAATTTTGAATTTTGGCGAACTTTAAGAATGATTTCTGAAAATGTTGGATATTATTGTACTAGGAAACATGCCACTTGACAAGTAAATTGTTGTATAGAAAATAAAAATAAGAATAAATGATGATAAAGAAATTTGGGAGTTGACTTGAGAACTTTTGAGATAATGATTTTGAAAATTCAGAGGCAAATTGGAGACAAATGTGGAGAAGATTGAACTAGTAAATTGATAACTAGTCTAAAGACACAAAAGTTACATAAGTGACAAGTGTCACTAACTTAGTTAAGTGACACTTTCTGATTTTGTTAGAAAGACTAAGTTATGTTTTTTTAAAGCTGAAAGACTAAGTACTGTTGTCTTTCCTAGTTTTCTTCGACGTAGTTATCTTCTTCAAGTTTCTTTCTTGTACACAGAGTTTTTCATCAAACATCCACCAAATTAAACTCTGCTTTTCCTTATCTTCTACCACTCCAACTTTGTTATTTACTTCCTTTGCCTCCAAAAAATCTGACCCAAACCATCTGTAAGATGAAGTAAGTGATTGCATGAAAATTAGGGCTTCTTGATATTTGAAGATTTGGAGTTTTAACAAGTAAGTATCTTGTTAATCCTTATGAGAAGTAGGAATACGAGATAAAAAAAATTGATGATTTAATTGTCATTACATGATCATGGGAATAATGGCCATCTTCATGAACACCGTACAAATAAGATGAAAAACATGGATCTAATGTTATTTAGTATTTGATGATTATTCTGTTATCTAGTGATTAGATAACGTAGAAATGATTTTGAGTTAGAAAGAACCATAAAAATATACATGACAAGAGTACAAAGATATGGAAAGTTGATAGTGAAATACATGCTCTGTTTTTCTCTTCACTGTTTATATATGTGAATATTTTGGTAACTTAATGATGAACAAAAACTGAATTTAGAGTTAAGGAATAGGTGTAAGGTGATATCTAGAGGTGATTAAGAATGATTAAAGTGATAGTTAGAGGAAGAAAATGAGGAGAGTGCAGAAAATGAAAATACAGAAAAATGACAGTGAAGAAATACCTAAAAATGGTGATATACATGAATGAGGTTATGTTTTGATGTTTGTGTATAATCATAGTTTTTGATCTGTTTGTGAATGTGTTGAGCTGAATGGGAGTTGAATTGGTGAAAGGAAAATCGAGAATGTACATAAAAAAAAAGTACAGGAGAATGAAAGAAGAAACACAGAGAATGAAGAACACGAGTGAATGAATTTTTTGTTTTTGATGTATGTGTTTTAATTTGAAATTTGGAGTTGTTTGTGAATGATTTTATTTGAATGGGAGTCGAAAATGGGGGTTGAGAGGAGTTACGGAAGTTGGTTTGAAAGAAAATTAAGAATTTAAGTTAGAGAAGTTGGTTTAGAATAAAAGAAAGAAAAGAGATAAAGGGGTTAAAATGTGGTCTAAAACTTCCATGATTAATTGTATTGATCTAGGAAGATTTTGATAAAATTTTCTTCATAAAATTTGAGATCTTTCTTTTAGATTTTTAATGATAGAAATTTTGAAATTTTTGAATTTTTGGATTGAAAGTTATGGAGGTTAGAAGTGAGGGTGTGCGACTAGGAAGTCGCGATCATGCTTATACATGATCGTGACCCAGTTATTGATTCATTGAATGTCGCGATCACGACTTCGTAATTTGATAGCTAAACTCATTATCATACTTATGCATGATTGCAACTTTGTAAAGTCAATGGCCATCTCGCGATCATGCTTAAGCACGATCGCGACTTCCAAGGATGGAGGCTGACAAAACATCCTGTGATCTTTTGAATATCTCCTTCGTTCGACCTCCAAATGACATAATACTTGAACCATTGGACTCGCAACACACCAATATATATCTTTAAAAAATATCTTAGCCATTTAAAATCATTTAGGAGAGATATAGTGAAAAAAGTAGAATGGTTTTGGTTGAGTGTGCACAGGCGTGAATCATTCTCACGCCCATGACTTTTCTTCCTCACACTAGTGAGTCACTCACACCCATGATTTTTTTTTCAAAGGTGTGAGTGACTCACACCTGTGACTTTTCTTCCTCATTCCTATGAGTGTTTATTGGTTTTATTTGTCACATCATGATACTGTGCTCTCTAATAGTATATGCATCTGAGAGCATCTTGCAAACTAAACAGTCTTGTTTCTTTTGACCATAACTTCTTCTCTAGACCTCTAAATGACTTGATTCTTAAACCAATAGGTTCCTAACACATTTTTCTACCTCTACAAGAAAATTAGTAACATTTTGAATTGATTTTAAGAATATTTATTGATGGAAAGTGAGGGAATCGGTTGGAATAGTATGAACTGGTATGATTTCACTGAACATGCTTGGGTATTTCGGTTATATCTTATTCTATACTCATCCAAATGGAATGATTCTTAATTTGGAGTAAAATAGAGCCATAGGGCTAAAAATTGTCTAAACAAATCGAATTTTAATTCTATTCTTAGAAATCCAGATTTTGAATTAAAGTTGATTTCATATTGTTGTTTTTATCTTATGAACAATCCGAAATGATTATGGCATAACTTTCAGATTTCTGAACCGAATTAAATGATTTTGGTGTCATAGAACAACTTTCAAAAAGAAAATATTGTCAAATTACTTCATTTTCATGGTTAGATTAATCATACACTGTAGACTCAAAGGTGTGATTCAGGAAAAAAAACCTGAATTTAACCAAATGAGTTATGAAATTAGATTTTTATGGTTTTATTGAGGTACAAATCATAAGTATAAATGATATTTATGTGAGATTGGAAATATGAATGGTTACATGATGAGGATAATAGAGTGATACTCGAGATTGTCATGAACACGCATTGTACATATTTCATTACATACATGTGCATTATTAAACACTTATAATTGTGTAAATTGTAATATATGTGTATGTTATTTGATATAGAGGAGCAACAGAAACATTAACCTCTAGAAGTTGCCGGAATTTCCAGACATTAGCTTCGGGAGAGACTTGTAACTAATCCAGATAGTCTCACTCAATAAATTGTTTGTTTTATATTATGTTTGAATTATGAATGAATGTGATTTGATTATGTTGATTTCGAATAATGAAGGTCAGATGATTATGAAATATGAAATAGATATTGAAGTGCTACTTGTATGTGAATGTGACGAACTAAATATTTCATGACATGATTGATTATGATATATGCATTCCATACATGAATGTATAATCAGATAATGAGAATTGTGACCTAAGTAACCACCAAAATCGAGCTTAAAGCTCCAAATGTGATTAAGAGCCAAAGGCTCACTATGTAAAATAAGCCCTGTATCTCCAATGGATAAGGGGCAGTACGAATGAGCCCAATATTCACAATAGATACGAGACAGTTTAGATACTCGGTCACAACAACGTAATAATTATAAAATAGTCACATGAGCATTTCATATGCATTTTATTAAGCATATTGGATTGATTGAAATGCAAAATTGTCTACTATTGAGTGAGAATGTGATGTGTGATGAATTATGCAAAGTTGTGAAATATATGTTATATGTATTGATGTGATGCATGAATTGAAAGAACCATCGATGATGATTACCTCATTGAATTCACAAAACTCACCAAAATTGCAACATTGACTTTTCAGGACCGAGGGACGACTTTAGCTACTGAGGGTCACTTTTACTCTTGGGAACAAGAAGAAATGACTCAAAGATCGGTTAGTTGGATATGAACAAAATAGATAGATTTTTTGTGTATTTCCTCTTTCATGTAGCGTCTTTTGTATTAGGATATGATAATATACACATTTGGATGATCTTGGAAAACTACCAATGTAGACATTCGGTTTTTAAGAAATGAAAGAAGGAAATTGTTTTAAATTATAATGTTTTTCCATATGATGTCTTATAAATAAATAAAAAGACATGATGCCATGTTAAGTGAATGTTGTAATTGATCGTAAAGTGTATCATAGGTTATATACTAGAATATCCTAAAGGTGTTTCGGTATGTACCCTAGAGTAAGGGAACGCTACAAGTTTATTATTTGAAAATAATCTAGGAATTCATTTCATAGTATTATGGTGTTGGGATACTAAAGAAAGGATCTACACAAGGTATGTAACATCAACTTCTTTGCTTAAATGTGCTAATCGACAAAAATTGATTGAATTTTAATATTAGTAAATGAATTTAAAGAATATTAATTGAAATCCTTTTAAAGTTCTTTTCCTTTCATTATTAATGTATTCTTACAAAACAATTACATTGTTGAAGTAAAATTGGAAATTATTGGTTCAATCCCAATTTTATAATCATGTTTCAATTTGTTTCAATCAATCAGTCAAAATTAAATAAATTAAAACTTATTTGTCTATGTTCAAAATAAAAATGATTATTTAAATTAATGTTAGACTAAACTAAAAATGTAATAGTTAATGATCATAAAACTTATTTTTAATTATATGAAAATGTAATCCTTTAATAAAATAATTCTTATCTTATAACCAAGAATAATTTTTTAAAATAATTTTATCTATTAAAATCAACATTAACATTATTTTAGACATAATAACTATTTGTGGAAATATTTTAAGTTTAAAATATTTAAATATAAAAATATTTTTAATTTAGTGATTTAATTCTTTTAATTACAAAATTTAATCCAAGTATTAATAAATACAATGAATATAACTCGAAACTTTGCTACTCAACCCAATCTTTGAATTTACCATTATAGAATATTTTGGTTAGTATAAAATAATTTGGTAGCGATTTTTATATTGTACAATACTAAATCTAATGCTAATTATTTTATTTAATTAAAATATAATAATTTTAAAAATAATAATACTAACTTGAAACACAAAATTTTATTAAATAAAAAATTCTAACTTAATTTAACTTTTGAATAAACCAGAGTTTTTTTTAATTTCAAGTAGATTGAATTCACACTTGATGTTTCTCGATCTCTATGTTTGTCTCTATCTCTCTTTCTCCCTCATCTCCTCTTTTAGCTAAAGCAATTATAAAAAAAGATAGCTTAAGTAGTTTATAATAACTTTTGGGCACAATTGTCTTTGTCCCTTAATTTCTGACACTCAAACAAAACATTTTTCATAGAAACATTTTCAAAAATTACGAATTTAGTTCAATCCATCAACCTAATCAATTAATTATTAAACATGATTATCAATGGTTTGATATGGTCAAACAATCGAATACCTTTCAATCTACCAAAAATAGCATCAGTCATTTACTAAATAAGGCCAAAATATTCTTTTAATTTATATTATATGTTAATATATGATAAAATATATCAGATATTATATTTTTGATCCACAATAACAGAAAACGTTTCTGCAAATAGTCTATTTGTCATTTTCAAACGCCTTACAGTATTTACTTGGAAACTCTTTGGAAAACCGTTCGCCACGGGTTGAACCACTTCTACAAGGCAAAAAATGAGGTAATAGTAACCAATGAGAAGAAAGTGTTACACATGTAGAGAAAGCATGATGGATTTTAAGGAATCAAACAACAAGATGTCAAGTCAGGAATTGTCATGTCCTAGCAACAAGCACTTAAAACGATGTTGACTAGTAGATATTAAAAAACATGGAAAAAGACTGGTTAGAGTTGGAGGAAGCTACGCTGCAAGCTGGTAATCTTGAAACAACTAACTAGATTACCTGTAATAATCAGGACGTAAACCAACCAGGTTCCTTGAACGTATATTGTGGAGTTTTTATTTTTGACTAGTTCTCAAAACTTTTCTTGCCTTGCAAAGTTGCGATGGAGGTTTTTCCAGGGGTTTGAAAAGACCCGAGAGGACCACTCATTACAGAAAATAGATAGACATGGGAAACGGAAATTCAGCATGTACATATTCTATTATTAACCTCAAGTATCCGTGTCTTACAATTTACATCTATATACATATTTTAGGCTATGAGATCTAAACATACCAGAGATTCCCCTATCAACTGAAAATAACTTTTTTGTATGTTACGCTTTTGCTCATCATGGGAGTTACGTTTGAAGCAGCGACGAATCCAAAATTTTAATCTTGAGAGAACAAGAAATTTAGTTTTGTATGGGTTATAATCTTACTTAATTTTCTATATATATATATATGTTCTGCAAAAAATTTGTTTTATAGAAGTTATAGCCCTTCCTAGCCCCCAATCGCTTAAAGGTTGGGTCTTCAGAGTTGACAGATAATGTTTTCTGGCCCCATTAGCGCATTTATTACAGGTTTTAATCTTGGTAAAAATTATTCCAAATATTCAAGTATTAGAAATGTGAATATTAATAATTACTCAAGAAAAATTTTCATTTAATTCATAATTTATTTAAAATATATGATTGGTAGATTATTTTATGCTCTTGCTACGGGGCTGTGAAATTTAGGATATTTCCTTTAATTTTAACTATCGGTATTGAAAATTTCAACAATGTGCGAAAGTTGATTAATAAATAAATAGAGTCAAGCAATACTGTTACTTCAAATGTGTCACATACATCATCATATGCGAGTAAAGCAGATTTAAAAGACTTAATGTGTAAGCATGAAATTTGTGCTAATGCATATATATTGTAGGCTATGAAGCAACTTAGACAAAGGTTCATAAGATGTAATAAGTGAACAAATGACTTTGATGTCGTTGAACGGATAGACGATGAATACAATTATAAAAAAGAAAGAAAAGAGCTGATTTGTAAAATCATGTCAAAAGTGGAAAATGTTAATAGGATTTTGACCGATAAAGTCTTACATGCATGACACTATTAAAGTATTGTAAGATAAAATATACGAGAAAGCTAAGATATCGAAAGATGCTACTAATAAAATTAGGGTTAATTTAAAAAAATTCAAACATTTGTCAATTATTTAATTATAGCTTGAACTTTAACAAGTAGCAATAAAATATCCAAACTTTCATTTTTTTAATTTTAACTCGACATTAATGTTTCCGTTATCCTTACTGTAACAATGCCACATGTGAAAGGACATTAATTAATTAGACATGTTAGTAGTAGTTAAGATTCAAAATATTGATTAATGAAACGACGTAATTTAGTGACTTTAGTAGACAATGTCGTTATGCTCAACTGATCTAAGCCCCTTCTGTTACAAAGGTTTTCTTGGACTCGAATTTTCACCGCAAGTCGCGTCCACTTTCATACGGCAATCCCGCTTAGGTCCACTTAAACAAGATTCAACCTTCTCACGTGAATGTCACCGAACAATTCCGTTAGCCCTCGAACACCTTACACGCACACAAGTGTTTAAGTGTTTCCCTTACACACGAAAAGAACACAAGTGTAATAGAGTAAAGAAAGCAACAAGAGATTTTTAAATATAGTCGAAGCTTCCTCTTTCATTAACTCTCAACAAGATGTTATCAAAAGAAACGAGTACCTCTTACTCGAAGCACTCAAAGAACTCCCTACTTGAAGCCCTTACAAGAACTCCTTACTCGAAGCCCTTACAATGAGAACTCTCCCCTAAAAGCTCTCAACTCTCAAAGCTCTCAACTCTGATCTAATCTGATATGATGAATAGGTCTTAACTCTAATGAGCTATTTATAGGCTCCTCCAAATGACTAAGAGTCCTAGTAGAACTCTACTAGCTAAGATCATAATCATATCCTATCTAATAAGATTACATCATATTTAAAAGATTTACCCTATCTAGGAAAAATTATCCTTATCCATGAAAATCTCCTCTATCTTTAGATGATCCTTCCTCGTGATCTTTATCTCTTAAAGATGATGTTCATCCATGGTGATCTTATCCACCACGTCATCATGTGTCACATCATCTACAATTGCCACGTTACTACTAATGTATCTTCACCACAGCCTATCCGTACATAAGTCCATCCATGCATATCCGTGGACAAGTTCATCTTCCATAATCAAACTCATTCATGGTGCAATCTCGTCATTCTATGACTAAGTCACAAGTCACAATCCGAGCTAGTATAAAAACCTCACTCATTTACATACCTCCTACCAACCTCGCCGAAGTTAGGAGTTTAAGCACCTTTTCACGGTCGCATGCCTTCGTGCATCCTCGCGAGTCTCATACACCTTTATGTCTTCTCGCGCACCCTCGGGTCTCGCATGACTTAGCTTTCTAATTCCGCGCGGCCTCGCATTCGAATCTCACGTCTTGTCGAAGATTTTTGCCAATGCGCACCTACGTGTATCAAATATCGCCTACTCTTGAGATCTCCACCGATACTTCCCGCATCCCTCGCCTACTTTGCAAGTTTCTCGAGTTTTGCTCGCCAACTCGCTAGACTTTGCCTTGTTCTTTCGTCAACACGCCTTCCTCATGTCGACTTACGTGCTGTTAGCCTCCAAATTTTTTTCTTGATAAATAAGTATGATTAGATTATTTTGTGGTCTTGTTAGATTAATGTATATTGGAGTTAATTAGCATGTTAATGTGAGTAAGATGATGTGAGATAAGTTAAGGGAATTAAAGTGTTAAGGTAGTAAGTTACATGAGGGGTAGTTTAGGAAGATCACTTAAGTTGTAAAGTCTTAAGGCTTTGAAGGAAGGGCAAAATGGACATTGTGCATTCATTAAGGGTATAAAGGGGAGAAGAAAAGACTTGTCTTGCATTGGAAGAGAGAGAAAACAAAAATTGGAGAAAAGAGAGGAGTAAGAGTGTTGTGTATGAGAAAGGAAGAGAAAGAAAAGAGGGCTAAGCTAGGTTTCAACTTTTCTTAACCTTCAAGAGGGGTTTTGGGATTGAGCAAGAAGGGAAAAAGGAAGAGGAAGATTAGAGCTTCCATTAGAGTCAAGAAAATCATTGTTTGGTGGAGATTCAAGGTAAGTTTGTGATTTGATACTTGAATTTTTGAAAGGGTTTTGGTTCAAAGAGTTTAGGAAATGCACGGGTTTAAGTATTCTAGGATTAATTTCATGCATATGTTTCTTTGGGTTGTCCAATTTGAATTCCTTTTGATTTGAGATTTTTGTTAATGTGGAAGAAAATCAAGAGAGGCAAAAGGAGCAAGAGTAGAGGCTTTTTGAGCAAGGTTTTCAAACAAGGAAATCAAGGTGGGTGACTTTTTTTATAATTGAGTTAATAAGCCATTAATATTCTTCAAATAAATGCAATTAATTTATTTTCCAGCTACCTTATAAAAGTGCATTTATTGTTCTTTAAATGCTTGAGAATATGCCACATGCTTTTTGTATGTGAATTTTGTGAATAAATTTTTGAATTGATATGAGAATGATTGCCAAATGCTTTATAATTGTGGTATATGTTGCCTTCACATGATTTGAGAAAAAGATTACTATGATTGGCATATAATTTTAGTTGGGGAATTGTGAAATGATGATAAAATTGCATATGAATAGTTCATGCTCATGAAAGACAAGTTTTCAAAAATGTGCCTATTGGGCAAGCTGTTTTTAGTTCATGAATTACATGTTATGTGGATTTGGTGTAGTCCATCCAAGAAATGTCACGAGCACGTTGACCAAGAAAAGACTTCTCCCGCCTGCCCGCTATAGCACGGAGCTCCTTCATGGACTCCCTCAAGTTTAGCACTACATAGGATCATTATGTGGAATTGTGTAGTTCGTCATGTTTATGGATTTACCCAAACCATTATGATGTGTTTATGTGTTTACCTGTGTTGACAAGTTTGACGATTGTTTGACTTGTGTGAGTTGTGAATTTGCTTGACAAGTCGACAATTTTGAGAAATGTATGTTTTATGGATTTCAATGAAGTTTTGCTATGATCATGAAAGTTTCAAATAGTTGTTGCTTATTACTGTTTATAAAACTGTTACCAACGAGCGTTAAGCTCACCCCCACTCCTTCCCATCCACAGGCAATGAGCAAGATATTGAGTGATCGAGTCGAGCATCAAGGCATCACCCCAATTTGCACTTTTTGCTCTTTTGAAGATAGATTTTGTAAAACAATGCTTTAGTTGCATTTTGAGAAATTGTTGTTTTTGTAAAATTTGTATTTTTGAATTATGCTGTAAGTGGCTCGAAATGCCCGCTAAAGCGTTGTAAAACTTTTATTGGTTTAGATGTTAATGAAATAAATATGCATTATGTTTTGCTCATGATTCTCCAAGTCTTCATATTGTATTTTAAAGTTTTTCATAAGGGTAAGAATTGTGTTCCGAATTCAAGAGGAAAACTATATTGATCTAGTAAGAACTAGACCAAGTTGTCTTCAGGAAAGTTATAGCTTATCCTCTTAGCTTTCTAAGGCTGTAAAGTATGTAAATTTTGGGTATGGGAGTTAAGAGATATGAGCATTATAAGTGATGACGCTGCATAGGAAGTTTGAACATGACAACTATGGTGAATGATGATAGTTTGTGTTTGTGATGAGTCATTGAGTTGAATTTTGGGAGTTTGATGTACTCAAATTGGTAATTGAATGTTTTAAGCGTGTTATTGCATTAGACGAAGTGAAATTAGGAAGATTATGAGTGAATATGATGTTAGAATGGATGTAGGAAGCATTGGAGGGGCTTTGGTAGGGTTTAGGAAACCCACATGTCCGTTAGATAGACTTTAGGTCCATTTAACAGACCTTCACGGGTCAAAAATGACCCCTAGCTTCACCCATGTCTGTGGATGTCCGTTAAATAGACCTTCTCGGGTCAATTTTGGCTCCCAACCCCGACAATGTCCGTTAAACGGACATGGATGTCTGTTAAACGGACATTCACAAGACAACTTCAGTGAATTGCAATTTTTGACCTCTTAAATGACAAAATCTCACTTTGTGGTCTCATAAAAATTGTAGCTATAACATTCTTCTTTCAAATAGTCTAAGAACAAACTCAATGCGACATATGTAGCAAAAGTTATGACAATTGCGCCAAGACAGGTACAAAATGATTAAGGACATACATATGCTGGATTCTTTTGGCCATAACTTCCTCATCTGACCTCCAAATGTAGTGATTATTGAAGCAATAGCTTCGTAACACATGTATCTATCTCTTAATAAAAATTGGAATCTTTTGGAGTTGATTTGAGAAAGTTTGATGGAGAGAAAGTGAAAGGTCAATTGGGAGACCATGATTGAGGTATGAACATACTTTGGCTTTTCAAGCATAACTTCTTCTATAGAGTTCCAATTGAGATAGTTCTTCCTTCAAATTAAACAAGAGATTTAGAGCTACAATTGTTGTGAAGAAGTTAATTTGTGATTTTGGTGATTGTTTGGTGTAGGCACATCACTCTTGTAAGATGACAGCCAAAGAGGGTTCTTTGGAACTAACCCTATAGGTTTATAAGCTCAAGGTTTATGACTCCGAACGTTAAGCTCCGAAAATGAGGTCTAACATATTATGGTATCAGAGTGACTAGGTTTGAGTCCAGGTGAGCAACTAGGTTTAGGGATATCCTAGGCTTTGAGGTGGGTAGTTTTCAATCTTGAAATGAACATACATTATTTTTAAATGAACAAATTACATTGTTTTACATGATTTGAAACTGTTTTGTATGATCTAAAGATTTTCAATTGAAGGAGTGAAATACCTCCTCGAAAAGAACTCGAGGAGCTCTGACTCGTTCTGGTTCTCACCAAGGGAGTATGGATGAATCCTATGTCCTACAAGTTGCAGGGACATATTCTGCTTTTGACTTTGAGGCACCTAGCGTGCAACTTGAGGTGCTTCCATCGCCTCCTCCTATACCTCAAGTGATCCCTATGGATCCCCGGTTCTTTCAAGCCTTCGCTCAGGCTTTCACTTACGTCATGGGTCAAGGTTCTGAAATTCCAATGCAAGATCCAGTGGAGAGGACTGCACAGTATGATAAGCTCCGCATGTATGGAGTTGTAGACTTTAACGGGACTACCAACCCTAAAGAGGTAGAAGCGTGGTTGAAGAGAACCGAGAAAGTCCTGATTCAGATGAAGTGCTCTGATGAAGAGAAGTTAGACTATGCAATCAGCTTGCTACAGGGGGATGCACTCCATTGGTGGGAGTCACTGCCCCACAGTCAGGTCATACCACCGGTATTGACATAGAGGGATTTTTTGGAAGCTTTCAAGAGGAAATATTTCTCAAGGATCTATATCCAAAAGAAGGCTAGAGAATTTCTAAATCTCACATAGAGGGACATGAGTGTGAGTGAATGTGAGCTGAAGTTCACCCAGCTATCATGGTATGCGGCTAAAGAGGGTTCTTTGGAATAACCCTATAGGGTTATAAGCTTAAGGTTTATGACTCCGGATAATGAGCTTTGAAAATGGGGTCCAACACGTGTTAAGCATTGGTCAAAGCTCGCCAACACTCGCATGATCCCACAGTTTGAACTTAGGGGTCTAACAAACCACCCCTATTAGAAGAATTCGCCGCCCTCGTCAAAATAGTCTGTGGACACTCCTCTAAGAGCGATTCCCTCGAAGAATCCTTCGCTGATTGTTGAAGACTGGAGCAAACCTTCTCTTCCAATGGCACCTTTTTCTTGCACCATCTCCTCTTTTTGTCGAGTTTGCTTTTGCATGGGCGCTCCTCCATTAGACCTATATAATTTATATAGGGGATGTTGTTAATGGCTCCTTCTCCCAATCTTCATCGCTCCCTCCTTTCTCCTTCGCGACAATGGAGTTCACCTGCTCCTTACCCTTCTTCCTCTGTGGGTGTTCTCGAGCAAAATGCGGCCCCTGACAGATGAAACATGCAACCGGTCCCCTTGATTGCTTCTTCTTATATTGAGAAGAATCTCCCACCTTCTCTTTGCCTTTCTCCTTGGCATCCCGGTTTCCACCATTTTTCTTGCCCTTTCTATAAGTTAGAATTGGTGGTGGCAATTGAAAATCTACCAAGGCATCTGCCGCCGCTATTGCGCTAGGGAGGTCCTTCACATTCTGCCTCTGAAGTTCCATTTGTGCCCAACCTTGCAAGCCGCTAATAATGTTGAACAACTTGTCCTCCTTCGACATGTTCTGCACGTCCAACGTCACCAATGTGAACTTCCTCACATACTTCCTCACCGAGTCGTCTTGCTTCAACCCCTACAAAGCTTCCCTCGTGAGCCAAGAAGTGTTGTTGGGTAGGAACTGATCCGTTAGCTCCTTCTTTATCTTCTTCCAAATGTCAATTGGAGGTCTACCTGCACTGATATCATTGGAGGTTCTTGTTCTCCACTACAGCTTCGTATCACCTACCAGGTACATCGCTGTGATTGACACCTTCTCCAAGTCTGCCACCTTTGCCGCTGCAAAGTACTACTCCATATCCCACAGAAAATTTTTGAGCTTCTTGGCATTCCGTTTGCCATCGAAAACTTGTGGCTCTAACACCTTCACCATAGTGTTTTCCACTCGGACACTCGTCTCATACCTTGACATCGCACATTTGAGCACCAACAGATCATAGCTCATCTTCTCATGAGCCTTCACTTGTTCTTCGAGTGCTCTCATAATAGCTTGAAACTCCTTCTCCAAGGCTGCTATACGTTCCAACAAAGGAACTACTCCCTCATCCGTCGGGGATAAAGACTCAAGAATTGCCTCTATTCTAGTAACCATTTTCGTCAGATTACTTCCACCAGCCATCACCCTAGATTGGCTCTGATACCAGTTGTTACAAAGGTTTTTCTTGGACTTGAACTTTCACCGCAAGTCACGCCCACCTTCATACGGCAACTCTGCTTAAGTCCACTTAAGCAAGATTTAGCCTTCTCACGTCAATGTCACTAAACAATTCCGTTAGCCCTCGAACACCTCACATGCACACAAATGTTTAAGTGTTTCCTTTACACAAGAAAAGAACACAAGTGTAATAGAGTAAAGAAAGCAACAAGCGACTTTTAATTGTAGCCGAAGCTACCTCTTTCATTAACTCTCAACAAAATGTTAATAAAAGAAACGAGTACCTCCTACTCGAAGCACTCAAAGAACTCCCTACTCGAAGCCCTTACAAGAACTTCTTACTTAAAGCCCCTACAATGAGAACTCTTGTAACACCCCACTCTCGCGAGACCCGAACCCGACATCTACAGTGATATCCGAACCCGTGTCTCACGAGGGTGGTATGCTAGCGCAGTAAAAACAGTCAATTATTCGGTAAAACATTTTTCTTTTGAAAACATTTGAGTGCGCAGAAATCAATAAACCCTTTGGGCCTACGATGCGGAAACATTTTCAATCAAAACACAATTTTAATAATCAATTCACGATACAATATTAGTCAATTGGGGCCCTCTAGTAACAGTACAATTCTATGGAAACACAAATTTACACATCAATCAGAAAGACTCAAATGCAGACATGAGACTGATCCCGACCTGAACTCTGACTTGCTTGCTGTATCATACTCCCGTCTGTCTAACGGGGTACTCGCCAAATCCTGAAAAATAAATGCAATGTTGGGTGAGTTTGCGAACTCAGTGAGAAACCATCATCGATGGTCCACCCAACTCATGCATATACATACAATTCACATTATATCACATATTAGCACATTCATCCAATCCCATGCATTCAATTTCACAACTATGAGGCGTTTCGCCTCTCACACAATTCACATTTGATCATTCATATATGCAATATGCATGTGACACTTTTATTTTCTTTTCGTTGCTGTGACCGTGCGCCTGAGCTCATTAACGTTGAGCCAGTGACTCTGAAATTTTGTTAGACCAGAGGTCCTGTGCGTTGAGCTTAAAGCTCTTATATACGTTGGACATGATATGCCCTGATAATCCCAAAGGACGGGCATCGTTGAGCTGTGGCTCAATACGTTGGGCTGAATGCCCGATCTGATGAGCTGTGGTATCCGAGCACTGCGTGAGAGAGCCCTCAGGTTATGCACCACCTCAGGGGGCAAGCGATACCACGGCATTACGTTGGCTGCTCCGGTCACAACTGCCATTATCTGATCATGTAATTATGCATGAATGCATATCTTCCACTTTCCATTGATAGTCATTCACAATCATTTATATGTCAATGCTATTTTCCATTTCTTCGGACCCTAGGTCCGGTATCTCAATCATATACATTTACACTTTATTTCATTTACGCATTCATGGCCATTTACACACAATAGCACTTCAATATCACATATTCAATATTTCGGACACCCATGGTCCGAAACCAATCAAGTTAAACACACATATATCCCTCCATTATCTCCACATGGCATCATTGCAAGATATTAAACACATAAAGGCTGAGGAACCAACTAGGTTACTCACCTGAACTTCCTAGCTGTTGCCTGAAAGCTCCAGCACTGTCCGTGGATTATCGATCCATCGGCTCTATAATCAATTAATTTCATTCATTACCAAATGCACAGTCAAAATAATTAATGATGCACATTCCTTGAATAAAAGATATACTATGTCTATTCATGACTTTCCCGGTACTGTTTTCCATTTTTTTTCTTTGACCGCACCTAATTTCCCACTCATTTGCTCAAAATAACTCACGTCCAATTCCATAGCATGTTATAGAACTCTATCAATTTGAATTCTAATATTCAGTCAATTTCTCAAGTCATATTTGTCAGGGTATTACCTCAAAATCAATAGCAGTGTTCTCTAGGTCGAATTCAGCCTTTATGCTCAGTTCCTAAAATTCCCAATAACATTGAATTCACTTTCAAAGTCTCACATTATACCCCAATTACTCAAAACAATTCTTAGGATGCAATACCATCATATTTCTTATCTTTCTTTCACTAATTGAGATCACAAAAATCTAAATTCAAACTCTCATTCTTTTCCTCAATTGTAGACCTCTTTTTCTAGATCACAACGAATCAAACCTCACCTCAATTGGAGGTCTACACCATTAGTTATGCCTCAAAAACCACACTATACTCATTCAGGAAAAACAGCCTCGCCGCGATGTGAGGACGTTTGTCGCGGCGACAAGCGGCGACAAAGATAGCTCGCCGCGACGTGGAAGGCTTGGAGGCTCGCTGCGATGTGCTTCAGTAAGCTCGCCGTGGCAAGTAAATGAAGGCTCGCCGCGGCGAGGCCTCCGCGCGGCCTTCCAGTCGTCTTCTCCGACGAGTTTTCGCTATTTTCTCTCTCTAAAAACCTCCATAACTCACCCATAACTACCCCAATCTACACACTTAAACCCATGTATGCATTAAACACAATAATAAACAACATATAACCAATTACTTACCAAATCGAGCTCAAATCGTCAGATTTCCGTAAATCTTCCAACTCCCTCCACCTTCTTCTACCATCCACGATAAACCTTTAAACTCTCCCAAAACATCATTTTCCAAGGTTCCAAGTTGATCTTCAACCAAAGAGAAGAAACAACAAGAATCTCGGAGGAAGAATCGAAGATCACCTAGGAAGAGGGAGGAGAAAATCGCAAGCCCTAAAATGGAGGAGGGAACAATTTTCTTTTCCTTTTCCAATTTTCAAAACGTAAAACATATATATATATATCTATATATAGAACCAATAAGCCTTTTTTCATTTTCCTCCCAAACATTTAAATCTCTTTCTCTAATCATTTTTATTTCCAGTCCAATTCATCTCCACATCTCAATAACTCAACATATTAATTTCTAAAAATCAAAATTCTAGATTTCCATTGCCAATGGACAATTATTTCGGTCCAATTTATTCAATCATTCAGCCACTTGGAAGATTTCCGGTCCGAATTTTTTCTCCTAATTATTCCAGAAACTTTTCCTAAAGTTCACTGTCACTTTGCGATCACTCTAGTACAGTTCCAATTCCACTATTCACACCCAATTATTCCATAATTTCCAATATATCATAATCCAGTCTAATATCTCACAAATTCACAATTCAAATCATTTACACAATCAAATGCCGGAAAAAGCCATGAATGGATGTACCTATATGTGCATGTGCCAAATGACTCAATCCTCTACAATTAGAGGCCCAAATGCAGGTTCATATCGGACTATGCAATGCAACAAACTAGCCTGTACCAATTGATCCATATACCCTTCCCATCAGGATCGGGATGTTACAATTCTCCCCTCCTAACAAAAATTTCGTCCTTGAAATTTCATATACGATGAATCAAAAAGGCAGGGGAGTCTTTTCGATTATTGCCTCTCTGATTTTCACTTTCAATACACGAACAATTTCTGCCAATGAACTGAAATCAAAACAATTAATGAACCACTCGCTTTTTTTTTGTCTTACCAATTTCTCATAATTATTCTCAATTCATCATTTTCAATATCAATAACACTTATCTCGGATCCTAACAATATTTCCTAATCCTGTCCATGTAACATTTTGGATCCGAATCATCTTTTAGGTTTTAAACTGTCTTACCAATCTCATCACGCCACAATCACATGGGGGTCATTTAATCACGAATTTAATTTCCCTATTTACCTTTGTCTCCATCTAAGCATTTTGGCCGAGGCAAGACACTTCGGAGCATTTCATTTATCGCTTATCAGATCACATCTTCTTAGAATTAAAACACTAATCTCTCAAGATTCTAATAGCCTTGATCCACTCAAATCGTTGCCCTTTTACTTGGATTTTGAAATTCCCATTATAACTTTATTTTACTCACCAATATAATACACTATTCAAATGGTATCACCCATACAACAATTGTTATGTTCTCAATCAGTCTGAACTATACGTCAATTTCATGTCCCCAAAAACCCCACAATACCAGTTTGACTTATGCTACCAACTGTCAAGTTTGTTGGTTATTCACACACGTAATCATTCACACACCTTAATTTGGTCTTTGCCAATTCCTTATATGCACAACTGATTTGGAAATTCCGATAACTAATAATACATTCTTTTTGCCCCTTTGCTAGCTCGACTATTAACACTCAGTCATCATTCAAATTCGCGAAATATCTTAATCGTTATCGATTTGCATATTCATGGACATCTTCAAAATATTTTTGTACGATTAATGTCTCCAAGCTTTTAAAGCAACACTCGGTGTAACAGATTTCAAATCATCAATCATAATACAGCCCATGAAGTTATGTTTGTCCCTAGGTACGTAAATTCACTTTATACAATTTCAATAGATTGTACCATAACCTTTACTGGGACGCCTCGGTATATATTTCAAATTCTCCAATTTAAAGCGATACGATTAATACTCAATTTGTAAATTTTCTCCAAATGTCTCCTTTACAATCATCGGTCATAACATTCACACGTTTTCCTCAAACATTCTTGTCAATTTGCTAAAACCAGAAAATCTTTGACAAATGTTTGAACGTATCCAGCATTCAGCTAATTCTAGTTAACTCCAAATCCCATATACACATATCCCTTGAAATTTCGCATTTTATCAATACCAATATCTTCATTAAGTCTCCCAATAGACCATGTTCGTATATCAATTCATCCACTATTCATGCATTCAGATTAAAATTCACTCTTTTGAAACTTGCATAATAACCAATTTCCTCAACTATGCCAATTTATCTTCTTCCCTTTTCACCTTTCAAATGCATTTAATCTATCATTGATGATCATAATCACCATCCAATTTAAATACAATTGAGACACTAAACTCCTCATGCACATAATTGATTCATATAACTCGTCAAATATCGATAATCTCTAATGAGGAGCAATTTTCTTATAATTTTCTCAATTTCATCATATCATATTCTGACACATGTTCCTTACCCTAATTTCTCCACATAACCCAATTTATTTATGATGAATCACTCTCTGGTTTGAGTAAACAATCATTATATCGATCTCGTACTTTTAGAACATAATTACACAAAATATACACGAACCTTTATTCTCCTCATATTCGCAATTAATATTTCCTTAATATTCAGTAATTCTCTTATATAATCAGAGTCCTCTTATCAACGTAATACACACTTTTTCAGTAACATATTCTATCTCTTACGCTTGAGTCTCTGCTAGACTTCGGACTCCTAAATTTACTTGTACTTCATTTCAGATTTATCCTTTCAATGATTACTCTCAATTCGAATCATCAGATCAACTAAACCTTATCAATCATTAATACTGCTCATAAAACTTTATCACCAACTATTTTCATCACTATATAAATATCACCACTCTTAATACCTCGAGAAAAATCAATTTTAACTATGCATAATATCCCAATAAGAGCAGTTCATGCCATACCTTACAAAATCAGAACATCCCTTATAATGAGGCTCTGTAGGGCACTTAGACAATTTCATTTACTCTAATATCTTGACTTACATCGCTATAATCATCACATCTTATCTGACAATGTATTCACATCAATTTACCCATTCATAGCACATACTACTAAAGACACCTTAATCTCATTTAATTCTAGATAACCTTTCTCCTTTAGATACCAGCTCTCGATCATGGGGGACTTTGCTGTATTCAAGTCCCTCTTTTATTTCCGCAAGCTCATTACCGATGCTAACATCATTAACAGTTTCACTTCTTTCCCAATTGATCCTCATAAGCATTTTCACTTCTTATTCTAACTCATATTGGATTCGTATAGTAATCTATAAAAATAGGACTAACAATTATCCATTAGCTCATCAATTGCAGCTTAATACTTTCACTTGCCATGGGGCTCCCATAATCAGGTGTGCATTCACATAGGCAAATTATCTAAACCTTTACAACTTTTTCATCTACCATATTCATTGTCTTACATTTCAATCTTTTCATTATTCCATTATACCCATGTACGTTCACACTCAAATCAATATCATAGATATATAATCATTCTTGATTTTTCACCACTAACATAATTTGACTCAAAGTCATACATCATTATTCATATCTCTCATCAAAGAAATCAAACCCAATTGTAACTTCTCAAGATCATAGGACATTTTATTTCCATCCACTTTGCTTATACACTTTCAATCTTGTCATTTCGATCATATCTCTATTTTCATTTTTCTCTATCAATCCAAAACTATATACATCCATATCTATCCCACATTTAAGGATATACCTCAATATAATTCTAATATTGTGTTTCATAATATATTCGCCAATATCGGTACACTAAATATTCATCTATCAGATCGAACCATACACTTTTTTCCGATTCCTCGATATCCACAATTTCCATTTATCACATTCTAACACATTCTCATTTCTTCACTGTTTCTAACTGCTTAAACGACTGAGACATACTCATGCATATGACTCATATACTAGATTGGGGATCAGTTGTCACTGTCTGCCGTGACATGACTTAAATGCATGTAACTTGACACAAATTTCAAAATGCCCATGTACAATTGTACTTCTAGGCTATGATACCAAAAATGTAACACCCCGCTCCCGCGAGACCCGAACCCGACATCTACAGTGATATCTGAACCCGTGTCTCACGAGGGTGGTATGCTAACGCAGTAAAAACAGTCAATTATCCGGTAAAACATTTTTCTTTTGAAAACATTTGAGTGCGCAGAAATCAATAAACCCTTTGGGCCCGCGATGCGGAAACATTTTCAATCAAAATACAATTTCAATAATCAATTCACGATACAATATTAGTCAGTTAGGGCCCTCTAGTAACAGTACAATTCTACGGAAACACAAATTTACACATCAATCAGAAAGACTCAAATGCAGACATGAGACTGATCCCGACCAACTCGACTTGCTTGTCAGATCATACTCCGTCTCGCCTAATCGGGTACTCGCCAAATCCTGAAAAATAAATGCAATGTTGGGTGAGTTTGCGAACTCAGTGAGAAACCATCATCGATGGTCCACCCAACTTATGCATATATATACAATTCACATTATATCACATATTAGCACATTCATCCAATCCCATGCATTCAATTTCACAACTATGAGGCGTTTCGCCTCTCACACAATTCACATTTGATCATTCATATATGCAATGTGCATGTGACACTTTCATTTTCTTTTCGTTGTTGTGACCGTGCGCCTGAGCTCATTAACGTTGAGCCAGTGGCTCTGAAATTTTGTTGGACCAGAGGTCCTGTGCGTTGAGCTTAAAGCTCTCATATACGTTGGGCGTGATATGCCCTGATAATCCCAGTGATGGGCACAATGCGTTGAGCCTGTGGCTCTGAATACGTTGGGCCAGAATGCCCTGATACAGTGAGCCTATGGTATCTGAGCACTGCGTGGGAGAGCCCTCAGGGTATGCACCACCTCAGGGGGCAAGCGATACCACGACATTACGTTGGCTGCTCCGGTCACAACTGCCATTATCTGATCATGTAATTATGCATGAATGCATATGTTCCACTTTCCATTGATAGTCATTCACAATCATTTATATGTCAATGTTATTTTCCATTTCTTCGGACCCTAGGTCCGGTATCTCAATCATATACATTTACACTTTATTTCATTTACGCATTCATGGCCATTTACCCACAATCGCACTTCAATATCACATATTCAATATTTCGGACACCCATGGTCCGAAACCAATCAAGTCAAACACACATATATCCCTCCATTATCTCCACATGGCATCATTGCAAGATATTAAACACATAAAGGCTGAGGAACTAACTAGGTTACTCACCTGAACTTCTTAGCTGTTGCTCGGAAGCTCCAGCACTGTCCGTGGATTATCGATCCATTGGCTCTATAATCAATTAATTTCATTCATTACCAAATGCACAGTCAAAATAATTAATGATGCACATGCCTTGAATAAAAGATATACTATGTCTATTCATGACTTTCCCGGTATCGTTTCCCTTTTTTTTTTCTTTGACCGCACGTAATTTCCCACTCATTTGCTCAAAATAACTCACTTCCAATTCCATAGCATGTTATAGAACTCCATCAATTTCAATTCTAATATTCAGTCAATTTCTCAAGTCATATTTGTCAGGGTATTACCTCAAAATCAATAGCAGTGTTCTCTAGGTCGAATTCAGCCTTTATGCTCAGTTCCTAAAATTCCCAATAACATTGAATTCACTTTCAAAGTCTCACATTATACCCCAATTACTCAAAACAATTCTTAGGATGCAATACCATCATATTTCTTAGCTTTCTTTCACTAATTGAGATCACAAAAATCTAAATTCAAACTCTCATTCTTTTCCTCAATTGTAGAACTCTTTCTCTAGATCACAATGAATCAAACCTCACCTCAATTGGAGGTCTACACCATTAGTTATGCCTCAAAAACCACACTACACTCATTCAGGAAAAACAACCTCGCCGCGACGTGAGGACGTTCGTCGCGGCGACAAGGGGCGCTCGCCGCGACGTGGAAGGCTTAGAGGCTCGCCGCGACGTGCTTCAGTAAGCTCGCCGCGGCAAGTAAATGAAGGCTCGCCGCGGCGAGGCCTCCGCGCGCGCCGCGGCTAGAACACAATTTTCTCGCCGCGACGTGCGGCCTTCTAGTCGTCTTCTCCGACGAGTTTTTGCTATTTTCTCTCTCTAAAAACCTCCATAACTCACCCATAACTACCCCAATCTACACACTTAAACCCATGTATGCATTAAACACAATAATAAACAACATATAACCAATTACTTACCAAATCGAGCTCAAATCGCCGATTTTCAGAATCTTCCAACTCCCTCCACCTTCTTCTACCATCCACGATAAACCTTTAAACTCTCCCAAAACATCATTTTCCAAGGTTCCAAGTTGATCTTCAACCAAAGAGAAGAAACAACAAGAATCTCGGAGGAAGAATCGAAGATCACTAGGCAGGAGAAAATCGCAAGCCCTAAAATGGAGGAGGGAACAATTTTCTTTTCCTTTTCCCATTTTCAAAACGTAAAACATATATATATATATCTATATATAGAACCAATAAGCCTCTTTTCATTTTCCTCCCAAACATTTAAATCTCTTTCTCTAATCATTTTTATTTCCAGTCCAATTCATCTCCACATCTTAATAACTCAACATATTAATTTCTAAAAATCAAAATTCTAGATTTCCATTGCCAATGGACAATTATTTCGGTCCAATTTATTCAATCATTCAGCCACTCGGAAGATTTCCGGTCCGGATATTTTCTCCTAATTATTCCAGAAACTTTTCCTAAAGTTCACTGTCACTTTGTGATCACTCTAGTACAGTTCCAATTCCACTATTCACACCCAATTATTCCATAATTTCCAATATATCATAATCCAGTCTAATATCTCACAAATTCACAATTCAAATCATTTACACAATCAAATGTCGGAAAAAGCCATGAATGCATGTACCTACATGTGCATGTGCCAAATGACTCAATCCTCTGCAATTAGAGGCCCAAATGCAGGTTCATATCGGACTATGCAATGCAACAAACTAGCCTGTACCAATTGACCCATATACCTTCCCATCAGGGTCGGGATGTTACAACTCTCCCCCTAAAGCTCTCAACTCTGATATAATCTGATATGATGAATAGGTCTTAACTCTAATGAGCTATTTATAGGCTCCTCCAAATGACTAAGAGTCCTAGTAGAACTCTACTAGCTAACATCACAATCTTATCCTATCTAATAAGATTACATCATATTTAAAAGATTTACCCTATCTAGGAAAGATTATCCTTATCCATGGAGATCTCCTCTATCTTCAGATGATCCTTCCTCATGATCTTTATCTCTTAAAGATGATGTTCATCCACGGTGATCTTATCCGCCACGTCATCATGTGCCACATCATCCACAGTTGCCACGTCACTGTTGATGTGTCTTCACCACAGCCTATCTGCACATAAGTCCATCCATGCATGACCATGGACAAGTTCATCTTCCATGATCAAGCTCATTCATGGTGCAGTCTCATCGCTCCATGACTAAGTCACAAGTCACAATCCGAGTTAGTATAAAAACCTCGCCCATTTACGTACCCCCGATCTACCTCACAGAAGTTAGGTGTTTAGGAATCTCGTCACACTAGCATGCCTTCGCGCATCCTCACGGATCTTATACACCTTTACACCTTCTTATGCACCCTCGGGTCTCGCATGACTTAGTTTTCCAACTTCGCGCGACCTCGCATCCGAATCTCACGTCTCGTCGAAGATTTTCGCCAATGCGCACCTACGTGTATCAAAGCTCACCTACTCTTGAGATCTTCGCCGATACTTCCTGCATCCCTTGTTGGACCCTGAACGTTTCTTAGAAGTTAGAGCTATTAATGAGAAATTTTGGCAAGTAGTCTTGAGTAAAGAGCAAATGAATGAAAATTCTTGAACCAAGAAATGATAGATAAGAGTAAAGTAAAAAATGAGAAATGTGGATAGATTCATATTTTACCTTGGTGCTTTTAGTGGATAAGAGATTTCAAAATGGGAAGAATTAAGGTGAAAGTTAGAAGTAGATGAAAGCAAAAATGAAGTTGAATTTGTGTAGTAAGTTGATGAAGAATATGAATATATGTGTATGTTATGTTATTGGTATTCATGATTAATCAAGGATTATAAATTTCTTTATAGATGATATTGATTTGAAATGAAGTTGAGAATGAGGAGTAAATTAAGTAGAAAAGGTGATCTTAGTATGATTTGTGTTAAGGAAAGATTGTGAAACAAAATGGATGGTTGATCTGGAAAATATTTACGGAGTATACTTCAGTCTTTTAGCCACAAATTTTTCTCTAGTTATCCAAACGAGATGATTCTTAATTTGGATTAAACTAGCAAAATATGGCTACATTTCTTATGAAGACATCGAATTTAAATTCTATCTTTAAGGATCCTAAAATTTGTCATGAAGTTGAGAACTGGGTGTAGTACATTGGTGGATGAATGTAAAATTCGTGCTCTAAATTCGAGGGCAATTATGGATTGATCTACGCTAGATTAGACAAAGTTGTCTCTTGGAAGTTGTAGGTCTTTCTTTTGGTTTTCCAACGATATATAGTATGAAATTTTTGGACTTTTGGGGTGAAAGTTATGGTCCTTATAAGGGAAGATGAATCTTTTGCTTTTTCGCTTCTTCTGTATTTTGCTTCTTCTATGTTTTGCTTCCTCTGTGATGACGTGTCATTTGTGATGATGTGTCATCTGTGTTTTTGCTTCTTCTGTGATGTACGTGTCTTCTGTGATGATGTGTCATCTGTGTTTTGCTTCTTATGTGATGACATGTCGTCTGTGATGACGTGTCATTTGTGTTTTTGCTTCTTCTTTGATGACATGTTGTCTGTGATGGCATGTCATCTGTGTTTTTCTTCTTCTATGGTGATGTGTCGTCTGTGATGATGTGCCATATGTGTTTTGCTTCTTCTGTGATGACGTGTCATATGTGTTTTGCTTCTTCTACTTTTTCGCCTGACCTATCTTCTGTTCCATTTTTGACCCTTTAGAAGACATAATATTTCTTTTAGGTCTTCATGAAAGTTGTAGATCTTGAAGTCTTATTTCTAACCATATAAAGAAAACCTTAATCCAATATCTTTAGGAAAAGTTATAGTAATTTTTCTCATTCATCTGTCTTTTTCTATTAGTCTGCTTTTTCATTTGGCTTCGTCTGTACCTATCTTCTGCTCCATTTTTGACCCCTCAAAAGATAGAATCTATCTTTTAGGTCTTCATAAAAGTTGTATATATTGAAGTCTTATTTCAAACCATATAAAGAAAACCTTAATCCGATATTTTTAGGGAACGTTATAGCAAAATTTCCCATTCGTATGTCTTTTTTCATTAGCCCGCTTTTTCATTTGTCTTCGTCCGTACCACTTTCTACTCCATTTTTGACCCTCCATAAGATAGAATATGTCTTTAAGGTCTTCATAAAAGTTGTATATCTTGAAGTCTTCTTTCAAACTGCATAAAGAACACCTTAATCCAATATCTTTAGGGAATGTTATAGCATTTTTTCCCATTCATCTGTTTTTTCTATTAGTTTGCTTTTTCATTTGAATTCGTCTGTACCTATTTTCTACTCCATTTTTGACCCTTTAGAAGATATAATCTATATTTGAGGTCTTATTAAAATTTTAGACTTGAAGTTCTCTTTCGAACCATCCAAAGAACACACAAAGATGATAGCTGTGGGAAAAGTTATGGTAATTTTTCCCATTCATCTACTTTTTCCCATTCATCAGCTTTTTCCTTTGGCTTCATCTATACCTATATTCTGTTTCATTTTTGACCCTTTGGAAGATAGAATTTGTCTTTGAGGTCTTTTTGAAGGTTGTAGATCTTGAAATCCTCTTTCTAACCATTTGAAGAACACACAAATCCAATATCTTTGGGAAAAGTTATGGCAATTTTCCCCATTTATCTGGTTTTTCCCATTCATCTGCTTTTTCCTTTGGCTTTGTCTGTACCTATCTTCTGTTCCATTTTTTACCCTTCAGAAGATAGGATCTGTCTTTGAGATTTTCATAAACATTGTAGATATTGAAGTCGTATTTCAAACCATATAAATAACACCTTAATCTGATATCTTTAGGGAAAGTTATAGCAATTTTCCCCATTTTTCTGTCTTTTTCCATTAGCTTGCTTTTTCATTTGGCTTCATCTATGTCTATCTTTTACTCCATTTTTTATCCTTCAAAAGATAGAATCTATCTTTGAGGTTTGTAAAAAAGTTTTAGATCTTGAAGTCTTCTTTCAAACCATATAATGAACACTTTAATCTAATATCTGTAACAAAATTTATAGCAATTTTCCTCATTCATCTGTCTTTTTTCATTAGTCTACTTTTTCATTTGGTTTCGTCTATACCTATCTTCTGCTCCATTTTTAACCTTTTAGAAAATAAAATCTATCTTTGAGGTCTTCTTGTAAGTTGTATATCTTGAAGTCCTCTTTCGAACAATCTAAAGAACATACAAATCTGATATCTTTGGGAAAAGTTATGGTAATTTTTCCCATTTGTTTGCTTTTTCCTTTGGCTTCGTCTGTACCTATCTTCTGTTCCATTTTTGACCCTTCAGGAGATAGAATCTGTCTTTGAGGTCTTCTTAAAAGTTATATATCTTGAAGTTCTCTTTCTAGCCATAAATCCAATATCTGTGGGAAACATTATGACAATTTTTTCATTCGTCTGCTTTTTTCCCATTCGTTTGCTTTTTCCTTTAGCTTCGTCTGATCTTATCGTCTGGTCCATTTTGACCTTTCAGATGAAAAAAATCTGACCTCAAGGTCTTCTTCAAAGTTGTAGATCTCAAAATTCTCTTTGAAATTGTCCTAATATAATCTTAATCCAACATCTCTAGTGAAAGTTATGCCCTTTGTCCTGAGACAAGTTTAATATGATTGAGGACCAAATCTTGTTTGATTCTTTCAGCCATAATTTTGTTATTCAATCTCCAAATGAAGTGATTCTTGAACCTTTAGATTCCTAACACTTTTCTTTTTTACATCTCCATGAAAGGTTATAGCTTTTGGTGTTGATTTGAAAAAAGATGGATTGAATCAAAGTAAGGGTATCAGTAGGAAGAGTGGGAGTTGTATATTTTATTGAACATGCTTTAGTATTTTGGAATATATCTGGATCTATAGGATTCCAAATGAGATAGTTATTATTTCAAGATAAACTAGAGACATGGAGATACAAATGGTATGAGGAAGTTGAAATCTAATTCAGTCTTTAGGATTTTCAATTTTTGGATGGAAGTTGGATATAGTGTACAGTTTCAGTCTAACAACAGTCTGAAATATTTTGGCCCTAACTTTCAGATTTCTAAACCAAATGGATTGATTTTGGTGTCATTGGAAACTAAAGACAAGGGAGAACACTTTTCTAGAAGAAAGAGTTGTGTCAGAATGTTCAAGGGTACTTTTGGTAAGACACTTAAGTACAAAAGACATAAGGCATTAAAGAAAGGGCAAGGTGGACTTTTATTAATCATTAAGGGTAAAATGGGAAGAAAGAAGTGTTGTTTCCTTCCTTAAGAGGGGGAAAAACGAAAATGGGAAAGGAAGAAGTGAAATAACAAAACCCAAGAGAGGAAGAAAAGAGGATTCGGTGGTTGAGAGGAAAGAAGAGAGTTGAGCTAGGGTTCCATCTTTTCTAAGCCTTTTAAAGAGATTTAGGTGTTGTCCAAGAAGGGAAAACGTATAGAAAGACGAGAGCTTTTTTTTGAACCAAGCATTTCTTCATTTGGTGAAGATTTGAGGTAAGAGCATTTTAAGATTTTGGTTTTTGGAAGGGTTTTGGTTTCAAGTGCTTAGTAAATGCATGGGTTTAAATGTTTTAGGATCAATTTTTGCATGATTTTCTTTGGGTTCTCATTTGGAAATTCTTATTGATTTGGGAATTGTATTTATGTTAAAAAGGGAATCAAGAAGGACAAGAGGAGCAAGTGGAGAGGCATATTTGAACAAACCATATCAAGGACTTTAAGGTGGGTTTCACTTTTATAGTTAAGTAATAAGCCAATAAAATTTTTCTGTCAAGAAATGACAGTAATTAATTTTACAACTACCTCATTCATGTGCATTTAATATTTTTAAATGCTGCAAGATTGTGCTACATGCTTATACATGATTTGTGTGATGATTTATGAAAAGTCATTTTTTAAAATGATTCTTTGAAATGATGCATGATTATAAAACCATACTTTTGGAAATGGTTTTTAAGGTATAACAAGCATGTAAAAAGCAAATTTTCAAGAGAATGTGCCATTTTGGGCATCAAGCTTACAAGATTTTAAAATCTATGTGTTATGTGGGTTTGTGGTAGTCCTTCAAGAACTGTCACGTGCACATTGACCCAAGTATAGGCTTTTTCCGCCTGCTCGCTAGTGGCATGAAATTCCCTCAAGGATTCCCTCAAGAATTCACGATTACATAAGACCATTATATTGGAAATATGTAGTGCATCATGTTTTGGGCTTACGCAAACCATTTGATTTGGTTATGTGTTCATGAGAAGTTGATATGAGGGATGCATTCATGACTTGCATACACATGAATTTCTGCATTGAAAATGACTTATAAATGTTTTTGCTTATTACAAATTATAAAATTGTTACCCACGAACTGTTAAGCTCACCCCCTTTCTGTCCCATCTTCAGGTAATAGCTAAGAGATCAAGTGATCAACAGCCTAAGGGAATTTTCTTCAAATTTGCTATGTTATAATTTTTGTAATAAGCCGATGGTGTGACTTTTGATATGTAAATAAATATTTTCAAACTTTGTTGCTTTAGAAATGAAATGATAGATTGAAGTAGTTTGGTAATGTATGTTCATATTGACTTCCTCGTTAAATGGTTGAGTTGGAGTAAGAAGTTTGTTTTGATGTTTGATTGTCATGGGGCACACCACCTTTGTGGGATGATGCCTGATAAGGGTTCATGGAAATAACCCTATGGGTTTACGCTCACGCTTCATGATTTCGTAAGAGTTGGGTTCTGGCAACGGTGCCCAACATCCCTCGCCTACTTTGCAAGTTCCTCGGGTTTTGCTCGCCAACTTGCAAGACTTTGCCTGGTTCTTTTGTCAACATGCCTTCCTCATATCGACTTACATGCCAAGCATTGACCAAGGCTCGCCAACACTTGCACGATCCCCCAGTTTGAACTTAGGGGTCTAACACCTTCCTTCTTCAGTTTGCAGAACGTCTGGTATCTAATTTATGCTCACTATCACCCCATTCTTCAAAATCAGTTAACCTAAATCTATTTGTGTTGTTTTTGGGGTATTTTGAATTGGATCTATATAGAGAAAATTCTCTCATAAGGATGAAGCTTGGTGGGGCTCGCGATTGCCACGATTCTCAAAACAACATCGAGATTGAAAGCTTTGCTCGCTTCGTTATCCAAGATCATAATAGAGAACAAGTCTTTCACATCTAGTTGTTTTGGTTCTAGTTTTGTCCTTAGTTGATATGATATTGCTTTTAGTGTTTCTCACCTTATTGTTTATACTTCGCATGTTTATGGCGTGGGTTTTTGGGATTTAGTGTTTTGGTAGTGATTATCTTCATTAAGTAAATTTTACCGATCTGTAGTCTTAGTGCTTCTCTTTTTCATTCTTTAACTTGGAATTTTTCATGTTTTGATTCAAAATTTTAACCTCGTGTTGTTTTTATTAATGTCTCTTGATTCGTTTCAAACTCTTAATTACTCATGAAGCTTTCTAATTTGGCACTAAAAGAGAAAGGTTTCAATTGAGAGTCTTTAAAATATAGTTGATCTCCGTATAATCAGAGTTTGATTTCATAATCATTATAATTAGTTTATAGGGGAATAATTCTTAATTTAGAGATTCCAGCAACCTATACATTCTATATGGAATGAAAGGGGGCATAGTGAGTTATTTGGTCATCAATAACAAGATGAGTTAAACCAACTAATTTAGGACAAAAAATAGAGAATGTATATGATGGAATTTTATAGAATGAAGTAAAACAAACAAATTCGAATAACCTATTCATTCTTCACAAAATGGAAGGGTGTACACAAGATTACTTACCAATAAACAATAGAACGAGTTAATGAAACTGATGTAGAATGGTCAAAAGATAATTTATATGCTTATGGATTTTAAAAACAAGGGCTGGAATTTTATTTTACAAAGCAATGTAAAGAGATAGGTCTAGGAATTAGTTTTAAGGTTTAGTTCTTGCCCATTCTTTTACGGCTTTAGGGTTTGCTTATTCTTTTAGGAATATTTCCTATAAGAGTGATTCATAGATTGGGACTGATTCCTAGAGCTTTCACTTTGTTTTACTTTGTTCTTAAAATAAGAGTCTCAACCTAATAAATCTATCTTTTATCCATCTTACATCAGTATGTATTTTTAAACAAATGATTCATGAAATTAGGAAGTAAATAGAAGTGTTTATATTTTCCACATGTGAACAAACTTTACCTGGACACTATTTGTTTTAAAGTTGTGCTAAAAAACTTAATGTAATTTGCAAAAGTGCCTACTTTCTTTAACATGCCATGTCTTTTGCCCCACTTGAAAATTTTAGTTGTCATTCCTAAACTCAAAGTTTGAAGTTGCTTCTCAACTATAGATATATTGATAATCTAAACTGCTTTAAATATTGCCATTTGGTATGAAGTAGCTAGTGGTTTAGGTAAAAACAATAATCAAAGTCTATCCATGACCATGAGGGATAGTAGTATCACAAACAATCCCAAATTTTAATAAAGTTGTTGTGCCTTTTATCTAGAAATGGTTAAACACATTATCCCCATTTGAACTATTAACGATCCTTATAGCTAAGGAAAAATCTTGACATTTTTATGGCGTCCCTACTTTAGTTCAATTTCTTTTCTTGACACATTCTTTGTTATAAAACTTCATGTTATATTTCTAATGATTGCCCATTTTTGGATGTAGGTCATATATAACTATGCCAAATTTGACCTGCTTCTGAAAGTAAAGACAGGAATCAAAGAAGGGAAATTTAGGGTTGGAGTCCCTAAGGAAAATTCTACTTAAATTAGATGTTGTAGTATGTCATAAATAAAGAAATGGTTTTTACTCCAACCTACTAGTCTACCACTATAAAGCTATAGGTCAAAACTATAATGTTTCTGGTAGTATTGATGAAAAGGGTTTGTCCTTTATAGTATTCATATATGTCAATACATGTGATCACCTGAACAAAAAATACTTCTTGATCATATCTTATGAAAGTGCCTGATTTGTTTCCAAAATCTATCTCATTTCACAATTTTTTTATAGATGTTGTATCCCTTTTTTAAAAATTGGATCTAAAATTTTTGTCAAGTTCTAGCTTAATCAAATTGAATAATCTGATCAAATCAGGTTTGGCTCGTTAACTTCGATTTGGTTTTGAATTTTTGTTGAAACTCTCAAAAGCTTAATGAGGGAAACTGGAGAAGTAGGGGGAAACAAAATTGGAAAAGCATTACAACTATCATACCAAGTAATTGTTGGTAAATAATATATAAAGACTGTTCTTAGTTTCAGAGCACGTTGTGTTTTATTTAGTCATCCCTTTTCCCCAGCAAATCCCTTTAATTAGTGTTTTAAAGTTCCATAAGCCAAAACCTGTGAATATGTTCAAACAAGATACCAAAAATTACAAATTAGTAGCAATTCGTTTATACAAGTAGGAAGGCAACTGAGGAGTGGCAACTACTTATAATAGGGTCTTTATGTAAGTGACCAAGCCAGGACTTTTTGATGTGTCAATTTCCTTTGCCTTCATACCATCAGGAGCTGTACAACTGAAATGGTGTAGCAGATGTCCTAACATGGATGTCACCAAGTTGTGAACGGGGACACACCCTCCTGTTAGCACCACCACTCTCCTTACGAGCAAGTGTTTGGTCTTCCATAATAGCTCTAGTTAGCTTGTCTCTACGAGCTCCTTCCTTGGTAAATGCCTCCTCGTCTAATGGGAACATCCAGTGAAGCCATGGAATGTGCTATGCCAAAGCCAATGATGCACCATTATATTTGCCTTGAATTCCTGACCTTGCTCGTCCATTACTCCCTTTGAGTATCACTTCTAAAATGCCAACCTTGTTATGCTATTGAATGGTACTACTTCCAAGCACTTCTTCACCAATACACTCTTCCTAAGGTTTTCTACGTAAGCATTGAGTTTTAGAAACATATTCATCTTGTTGACTCCATATAAATCATGAAATACCCATCATATATAATACTTTACATCAATAAAATGTAAACTATTAATCAACATCATATGGTTAGTAAATAGAAATTAATACCAAAAAAATTAACGATAATTAATCTTCAGATTAAGAAGATTCTAAACCAAATTAGTTGGGACCCGATCCGGGAACCGGATCCCAACCGAAAAGCGGAAACTGAAAACGGAATCGAATGGAAACGGGAATTTTGGATCGAAATTTCGAATCAGAAACACAATGCGGAAGCAAAGCAAATGCGAATCGAATACAAACAAAGCCGGCATCCGGAGGAAAACGAAAACGCAAGCGAAATACCAAGTCGGAGTAATCAAAAGCGGGCGAAAATAATAAAATGAACGAAACGAACAGATTTCAAAGTCGATTCGAATTAATTTGTAACAAAACAAAGCCAACAAAGCCGACATCCAAACAAAGAAACAAAGACAAGCATCGCGTTGGAATTCCTTAGACGCAAACTATCCCGAAATCCGATATAATTTTTTTTCTTCCTTATTCTTATTCTCATTTTCTCATCTTATTGATCTTATGCACAACAAATAATACAAATCCAAAATCTCATTTTCATCCAATGTTATCGAAATTTCGGCAGCATAACGGCTGCCTTTTTCCTAACCCAAACCTGCAAGGGTAAAGAAATACACTTCTAAATGCCAAACAGATCTCAGAATCATCGGACTCTCCGCTCGGGATCCAAACACCAAAGAAAACGCAAAACCTAAATCTAATACTTCCATAATTCTCAATTCAATACCAAACTCATAATTCAATCAAATTCCCAAATCAATCATACATATATATTCCCAAATTATCCATAATTTCATATACAAATTTCACCATCATTCACAATTCTCAACTTTATACACAAATACATTTTTCCCAGACTTATCTAAATTCATAAACATATTCATCCTAAAGATCCAAATTACTCAAAAGCTAACTTATTCAAATGTCGAAACTGACGTCTTCACATTCTTTCATCCGATCTCCTGCTCGTAACCTGGAGATGGGGATGAAAGGGGGGTGAGCTCGAAAGCTCGTGGATAACATATTTATAAACCGAATAATAAGCAGAAATCAATTTTCATAAACTTTTTTCCAAAAGGCTTAATTTTCAAACTTTTCAACTTTCAAATATTTTTCCCAAACCCTTTTCAATGTTTTTCAAACTTTTTATAACTCATTCTCTCAATTTTCAAAATTCTTAAATGTTTCATAAACATGAATGCAAACACATAATATTACAAATCACAAATCAAACATATAAAACATATCAAATGGCTTGGTTCGATCCAAACAGAATGTACTGCACATTCTCGCATAGCGGTCCTGTGCAGTCGTGAACAGAACGTACTACACTTTCCCACAAAGCGGTCCAGTGTAGCCGTTTTTCTTAAATTCATAATTTGTCTCACCAATTTCTTTCTCATTAATATTCATTGTAATATTTCTAATTATCATCAAAAGTTCGGGGTCCAACAAAATTATATAAAGTAATTAGGACATACCTAATAAAGAAAGAAAAAAGCCTTCGTTTTGGTAGTTTGACAATACCAAGATTGGTGCAATCATAGAAAATGGATTCAACCATGGCAATGCCCTCATCTTCTCTTATAGGTCTTAAGGCCTCAAGTCTCTTTGGAGTAAAAAGCCTAAGAGTACACACCTTTCTCACCTTCACATAGTGAGGTCTATAATCAACCTATATAAGGTCCTGACCATCTCTACTAAACTTCACCACCGATCTACTCCTGTGCCTGTTAGCCAACTATTGATCATGTTCCCTTCAACACTTCCTTAGCTAACTCTATGTTTGAAACTATCATGTTTAGGGTCGAACTGAACCAAACTGACAATATCTACCATTAAATCTTTGGTTGCAGGGAAATGACTAGACCGAAGAAGACGATAATGAAGATAACAAAATATATGAGTTTTTCTAGGTTAGGAGTTGTTTCTCATATTGCTGAAGCACTTTGCAAACTGAAAAAGAAAAGGGGTTAGGTCATTAAGAAAAACAACGTCATCTACTAAAGTCACTAAATAATGTTGTTTAATTAATTAGAGTTTTGAATCTTAGCCACTATTGATTTGTCTAAATAATTAACATCCCTTCACACCTAGCACTACTACCTCAACAAAGGTAACAAACATGCTAACGTCAAGCTAGGAAAAAATTGAAAATGTGGGCATTTTATTGCTACTGTTTAAAGTTTGGCCTATAATTAAAAAATTGATGAAAGTTTGAGTTTTTTTTAATTAACCCCATAAAATTATGATGCAAAAACGAAGTTAGTAGAGGAAAGGAAGAAGTTTAAGCAAGACTATTGGTGTATACACTCGTTTTAAATTATTATTAAACATGTCTATAAATATGTAATTTGGTATAATTTCTACTATGATTTTCCTAGAAAGTTAAGGCCATGTATGAAAAATGTGCTCATAGAGTTACAATATCTTGTAGGACATAATAAGTTCACATTTACAATCATAAGTAAGCCTTAAGGATGTACATAATGAATAACGCTATGACTTGAATTCATAAAAAGATATTTGCATGTGACTATCATATAACATGATAAAATGAAGTCTCAAACTCTAAAAGGACAAAATACAACATGTCAACATAAAGTCTCAACCCAAAATACTAACATACAATTTGTAAAAATTCAATTGTAACGATACAAACTGCATATACAAAGTTTACAAATTTAACAAAAATATATGGGGTTGGTAATCTAATCAATTTGTACATTTGATGTTTAAAAGCTCATCACAAATCCACAATTATTCTTATGTCTTACATTTGGTCTACATTTTATTTCCATTACTTTCATCCTTAATCTTTTCGATTGATTATCAATTGTATTTTATAAATTGGGAGGCTGAATTTCAATTTTTGTTAATGGGATTAGAGGATTGGAATGGTTGGGGTTGACTAATATTTAATAGATTAGAGTAGGGATCAGGAATATAGCCCAATTTGATCCAAAGTCAATAAATCAAATCCAAGTTGACTATGCTCAAGTTTAAAAGGGTCAATTTGGCTAGAATAACCCAAATTTAGTTTAAGAAAAATAATGTTAATTCTATTTAAACTTGAGAAAAATAATGTCAATGTGTTTAGTTGCTTGAAAAAATAAACCAAAATAACATTATTTTGTTTAGTTTAACAGGATAATATCCTTTTGGTCTTAAAGAGATCGAGTTTGGATTGTTTGAGCTTGATCAGGCCAAACTTAGGATGTTTGATTTAAACTTGAGTTGGGTTTTGGACTAGATTTAAGTCGAGAAAAAATTTCAAATCAAGCATGGCCCAAACCATTGTCATCTACAGATTGGATAGCTTAAACAATTGAGTCAAAATGATATTCTAATTTTGATACTCAAATACTTCAATATATCTTTCTCTCATATGTCAGTAATAAAAATATATTTATAAAGAACATGAAAAAATAAAATATTTTATGATATATGGAGACCATTGAAATAAGCTTAAGAGCTATACTTAAATTTTGTTAGAAGTTTCCTAAAATTTTAAATAGTCTTCTTGATGTAGTCAAATATTGATCAATATCATAAATGGTCACCAAATATCAATGAAAAGGTCAAATTTTTTGACTTATTCTAATTAAGTTTGGGAATTTTGCTTTCTTAGGCATGAAAATTCCTTATGTGCTCTAAATTATGCACAAACATAAAATGATTGAATATTAAATAATAAATTAAGAAAAATATTTTACCTTGGAATATGTTTACTCACTTAATTATCCCAGTTATACTTTATATTCTTAATAAGCGTAAGAAGTGAACATTATTTTTTAGTGGTAGTATAAATCACATGTATGTTTGTTATAATTGAGTCATTTGAAAACCTAATTCGATAGTTATATTGGTATTTGGTGTTGTAGTTATAGTTGTTATTTCCTATCCTTCCTCTCCTTTTTGTAGGTTATGAAGAACAACTTTTAATATTTTAACTTCCAATTCCAATTAAAAAAGTATTAAATTTCCTATTTTCCTCTAAATTATCATCTCAACATTAAAAATCATAATTATAAATGCCTAATTAAAGATATAAAATTAGGGATGCCTAATTTAAAAGGTTAATATGATTTTATATCTTTTTTCTTATGATCAAGCTCCTAATAGCGTTGACACCTCATTGCAACTCCTTTCTCTCTTAATTTGTGAGGATTCCTCAACTCTTTATACTCATTCCTTTTTCTTGCTCTCTTTAGCATACTTGGCATTTTCTTTACAAATAAAAGGGAGAAATATTAAAGGTATGAAAACTTCGGCCACAAGTTTGACCCCTGAGCCAGCTCGTTGACCATTGATAAATCTTTATATAATACTCTTTCTTGTGCAAGTAGCTCATATTGTAACAGTCCAGATCACCCACCCACAGATATTGTCTGCTTTGGGTTGTCCCTCGGGCCAAATCCCTCAAGGTTTTGCTCTTTCCATCCTTGGGAAAATGCGTCTTAAGGGGAGTGGTATCCATACCCTTATAAGGCATACTTCGTTCTCCTCCCTAACCAATGTGGGATCTCACACTCTCCACCTCCCAGGGCCCAGCCCTCATTAGGGCCTAGCCTAGCTGACACAACAGTTTAGTTACCGGCTCTGATATCATTTATAACAACCCAGACTACTCTCTCACAAGTATTGTTCGTTTTAGGTTGGGTTGCTCCTTGGGCCAAACCCCTCACGGTTTTGCTCTTCTCACCTTGGGAAAACACGTCTTAGGGGGAGAGGTATTCATCCTTTATAAGATATACTTCGTTCTCCTCTCCAACCGACGTGGGATCTCACACATATAATCATCAGTGTTCTCTCTATAAAAGTTAATACAGGTAATTGCATACTTTTATGGAATCCTTGCTAATGGCCAAAAACAAGCTTCTTATAAAAATATGACACTTATACATTGAAATATCCATTGGATTTATTTAGACATTGTGTTAACTCAAATTGATTTGCCTCAAGTTTGTTCCTTATTTAAAGGCAAATTTCACTTGACTTATATATTTTTCCCTTTTCTTATATATCTAAGTCATTAAGATTGTCATTATTGAATCAAAAGAAAATTTAACTAATATTTTGATGATAATAAAATATAATTACAAGTAATAAGTTTATTATTTTGATGAGAAAGTACTATGAGAATAAGATGTAGTTATAAACTCAAGAAAATATTTCATAAAGTTGATAAATCAAAGTTGAAGCTTACAATTAGCAAAGAGAAGATCAAGTTAAGAATAAAAAAAGAACAAAGATCATCAAAGTCATTTTACCTTTTATTTTATTAATTATGAACTCATTTTATTAATTTGGTAACCTTAAAGGCTCACCATACATAAATATTTCATCTGCTTCGTTGCATAAGTCTTTTTCATTCAACAAAAGGTGTTAAGTTTTTGTTTTTAAAGAAAAATATTTTAATCTTTCAAATGCTCTTTAGGGAAAACTTTTGGAAGTATTTAAATCATAATTGCATTTTAAAAATTGAGTTTGAGCTTTTGAAGTTATCAAAATTGATGTACTAAGAGTTTATAGTAACATTGATTAATATATTAGTAGACTTATGTGTCACATTGGTCGACCATTATCCTTATTAGTAAACCAATATATCAATGACTATTGAATATATGCATTCAATACACATTATATGCTATATCGATTGACCAGTACTCTACTATTATTTATTGCAAAATCCTATAAATACATGTTTTCTCATTGTTTCTTACATCAAGAGGCATTTTGGTGTCTTTACAAACATTTGAAAATGTTTTTAATCATTTGAGCATAATTATATCCTATTTATATAAGTAAGACACTTTAGAGTTACCAAATGATAAAGTGAGATATTTTAAGTTATAAGCTTTGGCTAGGTATTATATTATTATACTTGTGGTGTTTCAAGTGGAACTGAGATACCTTTTCAATTTAAAAGATGATTATAAAAGGATTCTTCTTTACTAATAAAGATTGTACAGGAGTTATTCTTTGCCTTGAAAAATAATTATTATATAATTTCAAAAATAGCTTTAGGAGTAGACTTGGGCAAAGCTCTTACGTCAAATAACTGTAAATCTATTATTTAAGAGATTTCTTTATTCTTATATATATATAGAGATTGTTGTTAAATTAAGTTCACTAGTTAGAAAATTTCGTTAAATTTTGTAAAAATTTAATTCAACCCCTCTTAGGTACCATTAAAGACTAACAAATGGGATCAGAGTGGGTTTATTAGGATAGCATTTCAAATAAATTCATATAAAAAAAAGATCATATTGGCATATTTAGGATTATCATGATCATCATTCAACCAAGAGGGACAAAACATTAGTAGAGTTGCCTTCTTTAATGGAAATGGTTGCCTATATTGGAAAACTAGAATGAGATTCTTTTAATGATCAAAAGTGTTGATCTATAGAAAATAGTTTCACATGGTCACTTTATACCTACAAAAATTGTAGATAATAAATGGTCCCAAAATTAAAGAAAGAACGGGAACCTCAAGATAAGAGATTAATTTCCTTAATTACTATGGTTATATATATCTTATTTTATGCTTAGAAAGAAATGAATTCAATAGTCTCTATGTATAAAATGAGTTATAAAATTTTAAATAAATTACAAATTACACATGTGGGCATAAATCAAATTAAGAAGAGTAAATTGAGCATGTTAACCCACCATGATGAATTGTTTCAAATGATTCATGATGAAAGTATATCTAGTATCTACATTAGATTGATTGATATTATTAATGCTCTTAGAAAGTCTTGGAAAGAACTATACTAATTTTAAAATAGTAAGAAAGTTGCTTAGGTCACTTTTGAATACATGAGAAGCTAAAGAGACGGTCATACAAGAAGCTAAATATCTAATAACATTATCATTAGAGGAGCTTACTAGATCTCTCCTTATGTGCGAAATGAGGCTCCAAGAAACATAAGAAGAAATAAAAATTCTAAAGAAAAAAGGACTTAGCATTGAAAGTCTTAAGGGAGGGATTAAGTGAAGAAGAGATAGCTACAAATGAAAGTGATGATGAAGACATCACCTTTATCACTAGAAATTCAAAAAGTTTTTAAAGAGAAAGATATAAAGGACTTTATAGAAGGTGGATGTGATTCAAATTGTAAATACTATAACATTATTTTCTTTGAATATAGAAATCTCAACCATATAAAGTCACAATATCCTTAATTCAAGGATAATGACAAATGTGAAAGAAACTATAAAAAGACAAAAAGGACAAAAACAACAAGAAAGTACCTAAAGCCTCAACTTGGAATAGCACAAGTGAATCCAAAAATGAATATTTACAAGGAGAGATAGCTCATATATGCTTTACAACTATAAAAAAATGATGAGGTAACATTGAACTTTAATTTATGTGATTGTGATTATGATTGTGATTGTGATAGTGAAAGTGATAGTTATAGTGATAGTGATTTGAAATAAATTAAAAATTAAATGTTTATAAATCATTAGTAAAGAAAGAAAGAAATTATCATTTAAACTCAAGTAAGTTCAGGAACAATTGGAAGCATGCATGAAAAAGAATTAAAAGATGAAAAGTGAATTGCATAAAATTAAAGAATTCAAAAATATGATCATTGGTGGCAATCATGTATTAAACACATTAATGTATGAAATAAGAAAATAAAAAAGGAGATCAACGTTCTTAAGGATTCATTATCAACATTCATTAAAGGGAGTGAAAAACTAAAAAACATGTTATGTTCTAAATTTTTTTTTGGAATAAGGTATATCCATAAAAGTGAAGCCAATTCTAAAACTACGTTTGTAAAGGGAAAATATTTGTACGGAAAAGAAACATTGCCTAATTTGATAACTAAGTATGGAGCCTCCATATCTATGCATATAGATACATATGCCAAACCCACTGGGACTCATTCTAAGGGCAAGCATCATACCTTCATAAATGAATCATAATCTAAGAGTATAGTTTAACACTCTCAAAGGAAGAGTATGCATAACTTCCATAATAACATGCAAACCCACTCATCTTACCATCCTAAGAGAACAAGTAATCAAAATAATATACCTCATTATGTATATACACAAAGAGATCCAAGCAATCCACTTATGCATCATCATCACTCACGTAACGTTGTATGTCATTTTTGTGGTATATATAATCATGTTGATACGTTGTTTTATCAAACAATTATAAATTGAATTTCCAAATTAAAAATAAATGTGAGAAAGAAAGGGCTATTAAATGTGATCATAAGTCCTGTAAATATATTGTACATTTTCAAATTGAAATAATTATTTATTTTATTTAATTATGATAAGCTTATTGAGAATTATCCAGTTATAACTTAGAGTTGCTGAGCTTAATATAGGATAAATTAATTACTTATTGTATTAAGACATTGTCCTTGTGGAAGCTCATATCATAACTTTGATCTAAGGTATATATTCTTTTCTTGTCATATGATACGTACTTACACATTTCCATTTATGTATTGTCACTTTTGTCTGCCATTATTGGCTAGGTTTAGGCTGGACTTAGGAATCACATTTATTATAAAGAAAAAAAGATGGGAAATTTTTATTCATATGTTCATATGATTTTTTCTTCATACGTTCATAATCTTAGTAGTAGTTTAGGTTAGCCAGTGCATAATTGATATTTTTTGAAATGTAAGAGGGATATTTGCCTACAGATAAGAATTTAAATTGCCAATTGTAATTATAATAAGTTGTGACTTACTTGAAGAATTATTGATGATGATAATAATACTCTTGTTTTAAAAGGAACTCAAACCATCTAGGATGTAAAGAAAAAACTTCTTTCTCAACTTTTCTTATAGTTATAGGTCTAATTAATAGTTTAGTAGCTTGATGAAGTTGCAATAAAAAATAAAATATCTCATAAAATTCATGAATTTATCAATAATTAACCTCATTCACCCCTTAATTGCAATCACATAATCTCTTCCACTTCTCTAATGATCAAAATCCATACTTGAAAATTATATTTAGGCTATCATTTTTTGGTTGTTGCATTCTTTCATTTAAAAGCAATTATGAAAAGGACCAAAAGTCATAACAAGTTAGGTAATGAAGCAAGCGTACAAATTGTAAACTAATCAACGCACATTCACCATTTACAAAAAATGTTTTGTTCTTTTCTTTAACAAACCAAAATCTATACTTTTGGCATGACATTAAGGGTCCGCAATTTTGTCATTTTTTTTCTCATATTAGACTTTGATTATACTTGATGATGATGCTCAAGTGAGTTTTTTTAGGCATATTTTGTTCCTTGAAATAATTTCTATTACATAATTTAAAATGGTTTCTCGAAGCACTAATTTAAGTACTTTGCACACATAGGAGGCTTCTTAATTGGTTTTCTCCTGGGCTTTGTACTGTTGCTTCATCCTCAATTTAATTGGATAGAAACTTGACATCTTTATGTCAGTGCTCATGTAAAATTCAAACACAAGGCCTATCATTATGTATTCTAGGTGATTGTGGTGCTGTTTTTTATTATTATTTGGTAAGGTTTGATGTTCCTTTTGTAACAACCAATGTTTTATGTTTCCTTTTCAAGAAACTCAGTTGTCTTCTTTATTAATGCAAAATATAGTTTTAACTCTAGGATTGGTGATGTTGTTTAGAGGAGAAAATGGAAATAAGCATTGCAGCTGGTGTCACTACCTAAGTTGTACACCAACCTCAAGATGGAAATGTGTAATTGATGATATAATAATCATCCACTTCTATAGTTTTGATTTATTATTCCCATTCAATTTTAGGATTGTTGTATTTTTCTTCCATAATGTAACATGCACAGTATATCAACATAAACTGGGATTCTTGATGGACATCTTCCATCTCTAACGAGATATTTTTTTGGTGCTCATGTAAAATTCAAACACAAGGCCTATTAGTGTGTATTATGGGTGATTGTGGTGGTTTTTCTTATTATTTGGTAAGGTTTGACGTTCCCTTTATAACATCCCATGTTTTATGTTTCCTTTTGAAGAAAATCAATTGTCTTCTTTATTAACGCCTAATGCAGTTTGACTTTAGGATTGGTGATGTTGTTCAAAAGAGAGAATGGAAATAAGCACTATAGCTAATGCCGCCACCTAAGTTGTGTGCCAACATCAAGATGTAAGTGTGACAACTGATGAGATAATTATCATCCATTTTTATAGTTTTAATTTCTTAATCCTATTCTTTTTCTAGAATTATTGTATTTTTCTTCCATAATGTAATATGCACAGTATATCAACATAAAATGGGATTCTCAGTATACATCTTCCGTCTCTAAAAAGGCACACAATCCCTTTTCAATTAATCCAATTAATGTATGTCATATAACTCTATCAATTTGTCACATGATAGCACAAATCACACTGCTAAAATACACTTTTATGTTTTCTATTAATTAAGGAATGTAGTAAGGGAATTATAGGCGCTTCTATTTTGTTTTCAATGATAATGGAATTCTACTATAAATTACATATTTTAAGTAAATCATTTATAAATCAATGATTTCATACCCAAAATTCCTAATAGTTAGAGATTCCTTTAAAATTACAAATATGTTAATATATTATTTTAAAATAATTAATATAAGTGTAATTTTTTAAAATGGAAACAAGATAATAAAATCAAACATGCGTTTTATATTAGAAATATTAACCAAACAAGTTTTTCTTTTCATTTTTATATTAGAAATTTTAACCAAACATGTTTTTGTTTTTAATTAAAAGAACATAAAACAAAACCACTACTGTAAAAATAGAAGTAAAACCAAATGACCTCTAAAATTTGAAAAAAAAGATAATTATTATGGCATTTTCATAACATTTGATATTTTCTTAATAAAAAGTGTACATTCATTAGCATATCATATCTTTGTCTACTATATATAATGGTTCACGTCTCTTTTAACACTTTTAGTTATTGTGGATATGACAATTGCTTTGTTGAAAATAAATTTAAACAATTAATGATATTTGGAAGTATTTTTGGATTATTATTTTATTCAAAGAAGTTGAGTTCAATGAATGATAATGAACTAATATAATTTTGCGCTAATTTTACAACTACTTTTCTCATAATAATATATCATATATGGATTTAGATGATCTTTTTATAGAATTTAAAATGTTACAAATGACTTTACCAAATAAGTTAATGCCATATGTTAAAATTCTTGAATTTATTAAGGTTATGGATTGTTATCCAAATATTTCAATTGTTTATCAAATTCTATTGACTGTATTTGTGAATGTAGCATTAGTTAAGAGAAGTTTTCAATGTTAAAATTATTGAAAACCTATTTGAGGTCATCAATGTCATAAGAATGGTTGAATGATTTAGTTGTTTTATGTAATCGAGAATGATATTTTAGACAATATTGATCTTGATACTATTATTAATGATTTAACATTGATAAACATGTGGAGAACTATTTTCATGATTATCTGTGTGCTTGTTAGTACAATTCTCTTAGTATTTTCTAATTTGATATTGTTGTTAGGTTGCTTCTACTCTTTGTTTTGTTGTTATTGATATTATTTTTAGCGATTTTATTGTTACTATCATTTGCAAGTTCTTGTTAATTATTGTTATGATCATTTAGTATTGTATTAAATATGTGGACTTATGAATTGAATCACTTCTTTATGGATATTAAATTTTAATAATAATAATATGCAAGTTTATATATTTGTATATTGTTGATTCATTAGGGCCTTTTTTTTTACTTTCTCCCAAGCTTATAAAACATTAAGAACGATCCTGATTGTCGATAGAAAAAAATTTCATGATGGTGCTTACCTCACTCCAATTGACCTTAAAGATCCTAAATTGGAATAATGTGAAGAAAGATGTTTCAAGATTTATGATGATCAAAGAAAGAAATATTGAAGATATTCTTAAGTATATAAGGGACAGGTATCCATAACATCAGTATATAGATGATCGACAATAAAAGAAGAGTTATATAACGGTAATAACACATTATATTGACAATGACTAGACTTTATGCAATCGACTGCTGAGATGAATTACGTTCTTTAATATTTTTATCTTGTATTTATTGATTATGTTATAATTGATAGTTGTTTATATTTTTAAATAGTAGGGCCTTTTTTGCATTGCTCATATATAATTGAAAGGTTGACAAATGTGTTAATGGATTGCTTTATAGATTAGAACATCGACATTAAGCTCTCAACTATAATTCTTGATAACTGTAGCATAAGTAATGCGATGACCAAAAAATTAAAGAACAAGTTACGAGATTAGAATCTGTTAATTAGTGGGAGATTATTTTATATGCGTTATTTTTTACGCATATTGTGAATTTGATTGTAAAGAATGGGTTAAAGGCAATAAAGGAACCAGTAGAGTCAATTTTGAATAACGTAGTGTATTAGAGTACAACACTCAAAAGAGCCCAAAATTTTTAAGAAACTACATATTGACTACTCATTTCGTGCATAAAGAAGCTAATTTTGGATTTCCTTCCATATTGAATTTAACATTAAAGATGTTAGAGTTAGCAACCAAGTATATTAAGAAGTCCAGCAGGATGAGACAAAAAGATTCTCAGTATATTTTTTTTGCCAATATAAGAGCAATAGGAGTTAATAAAGCACTTTACTTGAAGTTGGAGATATTCTATAACGCTATTGAGTTATTTTCTTAAACAAAATATTCAACTTCGCACATTTGGTTCAGCAGCATATGCCATATCAAATAAGCTTTATCTAGTTGGATATTTGATTCCAGTGAGGTAATTCTAGCAATGTTATGAATATTGTCTCGAAACCAATACTGTATTTAGTTTTGGTACGTTACAATATTAGCACCTGTCTATAATGAGTACCGCTTTTGAAAATTTTTAAATTATAAAATTATCATTAAAATTTTAAAATTATAAAAAGAGAACCTCGTAATATTTATCATATATTTATAACTTTTAATTTTACATCAATCATATCTCCAAAATTATAATAATATAAATTTGAAATAACAAATATCTCTTTATTTCTATTAATATTACTTTTCACGTATTTCAATTTTTTAAATATCATCAAACACTAATCAAATATTGTTAATATAAAATTGAAATCAATTCTTAAAATTAATCCTAGTCAATTAAATTGATCAAAATTAAAATTTTAAAATAATTTTAAAATTTTAAGATATTTGTAATAAATTATCTATTTAATCAAATTTAATTAATTCAAATTAAATTTAAAATTTTATTTCATTTCTTATAACATTTAGTTGACATATTTCTATTATTTATACATATTATACTTGTATTATTATTATTATTATTATTATTATTATTATTATTATTAACAAAATTTTAAAATAAGAAATTATTTGATAATTTTAAAAAATAATAAGTAATTAATTGAACTATAATAAATGTAAAACCCCAAAATTTTCCTTTCACATGTCTATAAAATTTCATTTAATGTGAATGATGTTTTCAGGTGAATGTAAATTTTATTTTCACTAAACGGTGAATTAGGAACCTAACCTTGGATGACAAGTATTAAAGTCAAATGTTAGTCGAAATATAATAGGGTTGATTAGTATGGAAATGGACCAAAGCTAAATTCAATCAGATGGATTTATGATAAATCAAGATTGACCTTAATTTAAATTATTGTGGAGTAAATTTAAAGCATTATTAGGCTAAAACATAAGGACATAAGAATCAATCATAGTTACGGATACTTAGAGTAATTCGATCCAACTTATATATTGACAAATTTAGGTGTAACATGTTATTAAGTAGACCTAAAATTTCTATGGAAATTGGACAAATTTTTCTTAAGCAATTTAATTATTTTGGACAAGAAATAATATATATACATGTGAATGAACCTTAAGTGGCAGCTGTCACATACTTGAAGAAGTTCTCATTATTTTGGAACAAGAATGTATGAAAATCTTATGCTGTCATGTTTATGAAGGAGTAGATGTGAAGGACATAAAATTCCTTACATGAGAGAGCAATTCATGGTGTGGACATGTGTCATTTTGGTAATACAAAATCATAATAACTTGTTATATGTAGAAGACAAGTATTGTCATGGATGTTTGATAAGTGTGAATTGTATCATGTTTTAGGGCTTAGTTTGATATGTATTTAATGGTTAATTCAATCATTTAGTATAAGTTTAGATTAGAATTGTGTTAGTTTGTTAATTATTTATGTTTTAAATGTTTAATGGGTTAGTACAAATCTTTGAGCTTAATATTATGTTTTGAGGTACTTTGATGTGTTTATTAGTGTTTCAGGGTCAACATCAAAAAACAAAGAAATTTCGGAGACATTCGAGCTAAAACAATAGCCCACGATTGTGGCACAACAGTCCACGATCATGGCACAACAGTCCACGATCATGACAGAAGCACTGGAGTTAGCCCTCGATTGTGGCCCACGATCATGACAGAAGCCCAGGACATGAGCTTGCCACGATCCTGACAAAAGGTTCAAATATGTCCGTTGGGCAGACACATAGACACAAAAAACATCAAGTTTTGAGAGACTTTTTGGACCTTTTGGAATCCCCAAAAACCCTAGGGCTACTTAGAACATAAAAGGTATTTAAAGAATAAGACAAAGAAGAGGAGGAAGCTTTGGCATTAGCCACTTTAAGAGAAACCCGAGAGAGAATCATCAAGAGATAGGGAAAGAGAAGAAGGAAGAGAGAAGAGGAGAAGAAGTTGACTCAACGTACTTCCCATATCAGGAGTTTCCCGATGTCGTTGCCTCCTATCGTCTTTCAATTTTGTATTTCCTACTATTTCTAATTTTATTATTGTATAGAATTGGAATAATAGTTAATGATAGGATTTAGGATGTTGATGTTGCTTCTAAACTCACCTTCGGGGTTTTATCTTTGATTTAATGAAATTTGATTGTTTATGTTTTATTGGATTTATTGTGATTCAATTTTTGCAATTGCATAATTTGGTGATAAACTGAGAGAGTGAATCGAGTGAAAAATAGTTAAATTGGGTTAATGAGAGTTAGGTGATTTAATAGAATGAGAATGAATTCAAATTGGTAAATTTTGCAAAGAGAGATATTTTAATAGTTTCCAATAATTTATTAGACAACTTTAGATATAATTAGGGTTTTATATAGGTTGTTAATTAAGAAATTGCAACTTCATAATCTGATTAGGGTTTATAAATTAGGATTAATGGTTATAACTTGAGAGAGGGTAATTAACCCTAGAATCGTTTAGAACCAATAATCCAGTATTTCATAATCGATTAGGTTAGCGTTAAAGCTAGGTAAAATTCCCTTTCTCTCAAGTGGTTGTCCTTGAGGTTAATTATTGAGTGTGCGTTGCAATAGCTAAATTATTAATATTTTCATAATTGATTTTTAAATTTATTTACTTGATTGAATTGCATTTTTGGTTTGGATTCGTTACATTTGAATTTTTGTGATTTATTTTGACCTTAGATTTTAGGATTAAATTATCGCTCCTCGTGGGATCGACACCTTAGGTACCAAGTAAACGACCTGTGCACTTGTAGATTGTCAATTAAAACCTACACATCTCAGAAACCACCATCAAGTTTTTGGCTTTGTTGTCAAGGAGGCGATTAATTTAGTTCTTTAGTTTAAGGCTTTTTCACTATCATTTTTTTAAGGAAAAAATAGAGAAGGAAGTTTGGGGCATAAAGTAGAGACATAGAAGACATCTTAGAATGAAAAATGAGACATTTGAAGAGCTAGATGCCAAGAAGAAATGGAAAGAACAATGATGGAAGATAGATATTATAGGTGTTGGACCCCGAACTTTCAGTGGAAATTAGAAATATGAAAATGAAAATTTGATAAGAGTTTTTGTATATGAATGGAGTTATAGATATTTTTGCCTTAAGGAAATTGATGAGAAAAGATTTGTTTGATTTGATAACTTTGGGTTTCAAATAGATTTGTATGGGTTATGAAAGTTCAAGTGGATGAGTGGATTGAAATGGAAGTTGAAATCAAGAAATAGAAAGTGAAAGTGTAAAATTTTGAAGAAATTAGAAAGTAAAGACAATTTGTTTGGTTATGCATGTGGTGTTTTATGTTAGATTATTTTAAGAATAAGATTTCAGTCATATGTGGAGAATGGTGGAGTTTTGTATCTTTTGTACTTGGACTTGAATACTGATGTTGTAATATGGCTTGGAATGCCATTTAATTTTATAAACATTTATCTTATGATGTTAATGAGACATAGATTTATATATGGATATGAAAGATCAATTGTGTATAGATTTGTGTGTATTGTGTTTGAGAGGAATTAGTTGAAGAGTTTGTGGTGATGTGTTGATATGTGAAGTTGATGTGTTGGAATGGTGTTTAGAAACTTCAATGGCAAATCTATACTGATCTAGATATATTTAGCCAAAGTGGTCTGAATGAAAGTTGTAACTCATGTTTCCAGCTTTCTAACACCATAAAGTATGAAATTTTTCGATATCGGAGCAAGAAGTTATGATAAATTGAAGTTTGGATATTGCTTAGGTGATTTCTATCAGGGCAGCAACTTCGATTGAAAAATTAACTTAGCTAGAGGTTGAAGTTTCTTTGGAGTCCTTCATGAACATTGTAGAGCTTGTTTTTATCTTTCTATTGATATAAAGCATGAAAATATTGGACAAGAGAGTAGAAAGAGTGATCTTGGTATGAGTTGTGATAAGGAAAGAGTTAGAGACAAGATTGGAAGTGATCTGAAAAATGTTCACTGAATATGCTTCAGTCTTTTAGCCACAACGTTTCCTCTAGTAATCCAAACGAGATGATTCTTGATTTGGATTAAACTAGAGATATATGGCTACATTTTGTAAACAGACATCAAAATTCAATTATGTGCGGAAGAGTCTCAAATATTGTCATGAAGTTAAGAATTGGGTGCAGTGTTGGTGTAGGAATGAAAGTCTTATCTTTTAACTTTAGGGGAAATTTTGGAATTGATAAAGATAGATTTTGGCAAAAGTTCCTTCTGTAAAGCTGTAGATATTTCTTTTATCTTTCCAACGGTATAACGTTTGTAAATTTTGGACATCTGAGTGATAAGTTATAACCTTTACAAGTGGAGACATTCTGGAGCAAAAGTAAGACAAAGTTACTGTTCACTCAACTTCGTCTGTGATAGCGTCACTTCGTCTGTGATGACATCACTTCGTCTGTGATGACGTCACTTCATCTATGATGACGTCACTTCGTCTGTGATGACGTCATCTTCGTCTATGCTGTCATCATCGTCTGCTTTTGTGTTTTTGACTCCTCTTCCTTCTTTTGGCCATAACTTTTTGCATAGACCTCCAATCGACCTTATTTTCGAAGCGATGGATTTCTAAGAGATTTTTCTATCTTTCCACACTTGATTTATCAGATTTTCTTTTAAATTGAAAACGGTGGTTTGAAACAAAGTATGGCGATTGGTTGATAAAGTCTGAATATATTTTACTAATTTTGAAATATCCGGAGCTGTAGTGCTCGGAACGAGGCGATTCTTATTTTAAATTAAACTAGAGACATGGAACTAAAAATATTATGAAGGAGTCGATCGACCATTAAGATTCTAAGACTTTCAATTTCTGGAGTGAAGCTCGGTGTAGTGTTCAGCCTCAGGTCTGAAGAACAGACTTCAGTATTTTGGAGATATCTTGAGCTATAGAGCTCCAATAGATCCGATTCTTGAAGCATTGGATTCGTAAGACATAGAGGAACATTTATATAGAAGAAAGTTTTGTCAAATGGCTTCATTTACCTGATCAAAATAATCAGACAAGATGTCAGTTTTAAAGACTAATGGAGGGGCAATTTTGGAAGTTTACTTAAAAGGTTAAGTTTATAGGCTTAAATGGAGGGGCTTATGGGTCATTCCTCATTCATTAAATGTCATGGCACTATAAAAGCAAGTGAGCTGTTGTTTTTATCAAAGGAAGCACGACATTTGAACAAAGAAAAGAACAAAAGAAAGAAGAGAGAAGGGAGAGCAAGCTTTCGGATGAGTGAAGGAGAAAGAAAAGAGAGCGAGCTAGGGCTCAATTTTCTTACCACTTGAAGAGAGATTTTAATGTCATTCCAAGAGAGAAAAAGGTGGAGGATGAAGAGAGCTTCATCTTGAACCAAGAAAATCCGAAAATGGAGGAGAAATGAGGTAAGAGCAATTTTTAAGATTTGAGTTTCTCTTGAAGTTTTGGTTTAGAATCCTGGAAAATGGAATGGGTTTGTGGAGTATGAAGTTAATTTTGTTGATTGCTAAGTATTATGGGTTTAATTTTGGATGGAAATTAATTAGGGTTTATGCCCAAATTTGGAATTAGGGGATTTTGGAAATTTGGGATTTAGAAAGCTTGAATATATGAGGGATTAGTGTTTCTAAGTTCGATTTGAGGATTAAGTTAATTATGATATTGAATTTGTGTGGAATTGCTTTAGGTAAAGTTAAATTGGAAGAAAGAAGGAATGAATGGACAAATTGGAGCGAGGAATAAGTTTCTAGCATCGATTCGAGGTGGGTAATGTGTTTATAATTTGAATTTATAAGCCACTACTGCTTTCTTTAAATAAAGAGATTTTCTGATTTCAATTGCATCATAAATGTTGCATCATTGTATGAATGATTTGAAAAATTATTTTTGATTCAATACATGGACTTTGGATGAATTGCAACATACATTGTGTTATGCCTCGAAAGATTTCATGGCATTGTGTATATTCGTAAAAGAGTATTCGATTAATTGATTTGAGCATGATATGTGCTTTTGTGTGGGCAAGAGAGAACCTATTTCGTTAAGTCACGTGCACGTTGACCCCCTTAGCCTTCTCCTGGCTGCCTGCTTGAGGCTTACGAGATTCGAAAAATGGACTCGTCGTGTTTACGGTAAACTTCGGTTTCCGTCATGTTTATGAAACTCTCGAGCCATTTGTGTGCATTGCATATGTGATATGACATTGTATCTATAAATTGTCAAGTTGATGCATTCATGTTTTGTAATCTATGGATTTATGGCTGAAAGCCTAAGAATTATACGTTTTACAAACTGCGAGTTTGACTACAGCAAGAAAAGAATTTTTAAAAACGTGCTTTACGGATTTCAAGGAAATGTTTTTCTAAGACCAGAGAAGGAAAAAGATTTCAAGGGTTTTTCTTATCTATTCATTTTATAAACATATTATCCACGAGCTTTGTGCTCACCCCCCTTTCGTCCCCATCTCCAGGTTTTCGAGCGGGAGATCGGATGAAAGAATGACAAGATGTGTTATTCGATTTTGTATTGTTTGTATTTTATGAAAATGGGATTTTGGTATCGGTTTGTATAAGACTGGTTCTGTCAATTATTGTATTACAAGTATCATTATGGGATTGTATTATGAATTCTGGACATGTGTATTGATTTAAGTTATAAATGGGATCTGGATATAGAGATGATTGATTATTGGGTTTGGATTGATTTGATTTATGAATTTTGCATAAAGATTTGGATTATGACCTTATGTATAATGACTATGGTTTGTATATTGAATTGAGAAATTAATAGGAATTGGATTTGTATAATGTGTGTTGGATATGGACATGTAGATATAGGATTGCGTTTGTTGTGTTGGATTCCGGACGGGGAGTCCGATGATACTGGTTATATTGTGAGAAATATAGAAGTGTATTTTGAACACTTTGAAGGTTTTGCGTTTAATAGAAGGCAGCCGTTATGCTGCCAAAATTTTGGTGAAATGGGTATAAGAATGAGAATTGAGATTTATTTGAGTGCATAAGAAAATGATTATGAATTGAGAAATTGATTAAGGAAGGTGGAAGAAACGAAAAGGAAAGGAATGAGAAAAGAAAGAAAAGAAAAAGAAGAAAAAAATTTATACTGGTTTCGGATTGGATCAGTCTTAGGGTTTCCAACGCAACGCGACGGTGATTCCTAAACTATTTGTTCACGGATGTCGGCTCTGTTTTTGTTACGTATCGGAAATTGGTTTCGATTCGATACCTTCGTATTTGTTTCGTGTTTTCTTCTGCATGTTGTGATTCGATTTATTCGATTTGAATCCGCTTTGTTTCCTTTGTTTTCCTTCGTTTTTCGGTTAGGATCCAGTTTTCAGATCGGGTCCCAACATTTGTGGTATCAGAGCGCCAGTAATATGATCTTACATGGGCGCATGTGTATAAGTGATAAGCATGAGAATTTGATAAGAGTTAGTGAATGGATATGGTTGAATTAGTGAGAATATGATATTGGTGTGAATGACCTACCATGAATTTGGATTGTGAGAATGTTTTGATAAAGGTGTCAAGATTATAATTGATCTGAGAAATATGAAAATGGAGTTTAAACTTAGAGTTTTATGATGCAATTTGATGAAATAATTTCAGATATACATGTGTGAGATGTAATATAGGATACTTGACAGATGAGTTGAATGATAGAGATATAGATATATATGGAAGTTCAAAAGGATTAATTGAATGGTATTGGTCCATATTACGGTTATTAAGAATTGGACCATTGACTTGTGTAAATCTGTTAAGAATTATTGATGTGATATGATCTTGGTGGTAATTGATACAAGAAGTGATGAATTATGAGTAAGTTGAGAAATATTTATGATGAGGAATTAGTTAAGAAAGGGATTGAATATGATTATTTCGAAGAAATTATTTGAGAGAATAAGTTACGTGGTGATTATTCAGATAGGAATTTCGAGGGCAAAATTCATTTAAGAGGGGGAGAATTGTTGGACCTCGAACTTTCAGTGGAAATTAAAAATATGAAAATGAAAATTTGATAAGAGTTTTTGTATATGAATGGAGTTATAAATATTTTTGCCTTAAGGAAATTGATGAGAAAAGATTTGTTTGATTTGATAACTTTGGGTTTCAAAGAGATTTGTATGGGTTATGAAAGTTCAAGTGGATGAGTGGATTGAAATGGAAGTTGAAATCAAGAAATAGAAAGTGAAAGTGTAAAATTTTGAAGAAATTAGAAAGTAAAGACAATTTGTTTGGTTATGCATGTGGTGTTTTATGTTAGATTATTGTAAGAATAAGATTTCAGTCATATGTGGAGAATGGTGGAGTTTTGTATCTTTTGTACTTGGACTTGAATACTGATGTTGTAATATGGATTGGAATGCCATTTAATTTTATAAACATTTATCTTATGATGTTAATGAGACATGGATTTATATATGGATATGAAAGATCAATTGTGTATGAATATCAATTGTTTATAGATTTGTGTGTATTGTGTTTGAGAGGAATTAGTTGAAGAGTTTATGGTGATGTGTTGATATGTGAAGTTGATGTGTTGGAATGGTGTTTAGAAACTTCAATGGCAAATCTATACTGATCTAGATATATTTGGCCAAATTGGTCTTAATGAAAGTTGTAGCTCATGTTTCCAACTTTATAATGCCATAAAGTATGCAATTTTTAAATATCGGGGCAAGAAGTTATGATAAATTAAAATTTGGATATTGCTTAGGTGATTTCTACCAGGGCAGCAACTTCGATTGAAAAATTAACTTAGCTAGAGGTTGAAGTTGCTTTGGAGTCCTTCATGAACATTGTAGAGCTTGTTTTTATCTTTCTATTGATATAAAGCATGAAAATATTGGATAAGAGAGTAGAAAGAGTGATCTTGGTATGAGTTGTGATAAGGAAAGAGTTAGAGACAAGATTGGAAGTGATCTGAAAAATGTTCACTGAATATGCTTCAGTCTTTTAGCCACAACGTTTTTTCTAGTAATCCAAACGAGATGATTCTTAATTTGGATTAAACTAGAGATATATGGATACATTTTGTAAGAAGACATCGAATTTCAATTATGTGCCTAAGAGTCTCAAATATTGTCATGAAGTTAAGAATTGGGTACAGTGTTGGTGTAGGAATGAAAGTCTTATCTTCTGACTTTAGGGGAAATTTTGGGATTGATAAAGATAGATTTTGGCAAAATTTCCTTCTGAAAAGTTATAGATATTTCTTTTATCTTTCCAACGATATAAAGTTTGTAGATTTTGGACATCTGAGTGATAAGTTATGACCTTTACAAGGGGAGACATTCTAGAGCAAAAGTAAGACAAAGTTACAGTTCACTCAACTTCGTCTGTGATAACGTCACTTCGTCTGTGATGACGTCACTTTGTCTGTGATGGCGTCACTTCGTCTGTGATGACGTCATCTTCGTCTATGCTGACATCATCGTCTGCTTTTGTGTTTTTGACTCCGCTTCCTTCTTTTAGCCATAACTTTTTGCACAGACCTCCGATCGACCTCATTTTTGAAGCGATGGATTTCTAAGAGATTTTTCTATCTTTCCACACTTGATTTATCAGATTTTCTTTTAAATTAAAAATGGTGGTTTGAAACAAAGTATGGCGATCGGTTGATAAAGTCTGAATATATTTTACTAATTTTGAAATATCTGGAGCTGTAGAGCTCGGCACGAGGCGATTCTTGTTTTAAATTAAACTAGAGACATGGAGATACAAATGTTATGAAGGAGCCAATTGACAATTAAGATTTGAAGAATTTCAATTTCTGGAGTGAAGCTCGGTGTAGTGTTCAGCCTCGGGTCTAAAGAACAGACTTCAGTATTTTGGAGATATCTTGAGCTATAGAGCTCCAATCGATCCGATTCTTAAAGCATTGGATTCGTAAGACATATAGGAACATTTATATAGAAAAAAGTTTTGTCAAATGGCTTCATTTACCTGATCAAAATAATCAGACAAGATGTCAGTTTTAAAGACCAATGGAGGGGCAATTTTGGAAGTTTACTTAAAGAGTTAAGTTTATAGGCTTAAATGGAGGGGCTTATGGGTCATTCCTCATTCATTAAATGTCATGGCACTATAAAAGCAAGTGAGCTGTTGTTTTTATCAAAGGAAGCACGACATTTGAACAAAGAAGAGAACAAAAGAAAGAAGAGAGAAGGGAGAGCAAGCTTTCGGATGAGTGAAGGAGAAAGAAAAGAGAGAGAGCTAGGGCTCGATTTTTCTACCACTTGAAGAGAGATTTTAATGTCAATTCAAGAGAGAAAAAGGTGGAGGATGAAGAGAGCTTCATCTTGAACCAAGAAAATCCGAAAATGGAGGAGAAATGAGGTGAGAGCAATTTTTAAGATTTGAGTTTCTCTTGAAGTTTTGGTTTAGAATCATGGAAAATGGAATGGGTTTTTGGAGTATGAAGTTAATTTTGTTGATTGCTAAGTATTATGGGTTTAATTTTGGATGGAAATTAATTAGGGTTTATGTCCAAATTTGGAATTTAGGGATTTTGGAAATTTGTGATTTAGAAAGCTTGAATATATGAGGGATTAGTGTTTCTAAGTTCAATTTGAGGATTAAGTAAATTATGATATTGAATTTGTGTGGAATTGCTTTAGGTAAAGTTAAATTGGAAGAAAGAAGGAATCAATGGACAAATTGGAGCGAGGAACAAGTTTCTAGCATCGATTCGAGGTGGGTAATGTGTTTATAATTTGAATTTATAAGCCACTACTGCTTTCTTTAAATAAAGAGATTTTCTGATTTCAATTACATCATAAATGTTGCATCATTGTATGAATGATTTGAAAAATCATTTTTGATTCAATACATGGACTTCGGATGAATTGCAACATACATTGTGTTATGCCTTGAAAGATTTCATGGCATTGTGTATATTCGTAAAAGAGTATTCGATTAATTGATTTGAGCATGATATGTGCTTTTGTGTGGGAAAGAGAGAACCTATTTCGTTAAGTCACGTGCACGTTGACCCCCTTAGCCTTCTCCTGGCTGCCTGCTTGAGGCTTACGAGATCCGAAAAATAGACTCGTCGTGTTTACGGTAAACTTCTATTTCCGTCGTGTTTATGGAACTCTCGAGCCATTTGTGTGCATTGCATATGTGATATGACATTGCATCTATAAATTGTCAAGTTGATGCATTCATGTTTTGTAATCTATGGATTTATGGCTGAAAGCCTAAGAATCATACGTTTTACAAACTGCGAGTTTGAATACAGCAAGAAAAGAATTTTTAAAAACGTGCTTTACGGATTTCAAGGAAATGTTTTTCTAAGACCAGAGGAGGAAAAAGATTTCAAGGGTTTTGCTTATCTATTAGTTTTATAAACATATTATCCACGAGCTTTGTGCTTACCCCCTTTCATCCCCATCTCCAGGTTTTCGAGCGGGAGATCGGATGAAAAAATGACAAGACATGTTATTCGATTTTGTATCGTTTGTATTTTATGAAAATGGGATTTTGGTATCGGTTTGTATAAGACTGGTTCTGTCAATTATTGTATTACAAGTATCATTATGGGATTGTATTATGAATTCTGGACATGTGTATTGATTTAAGTTATAAATGGGATCTGGATATAGAGATGATTGATTATTGGGTTTGGATTGATTTGATTTATGAATTTTGCATAAAGATTTGGATTATGACCTTATGTATAATGACTATGGTTTGTATATTGAATTGAGAAATTAATAGGAATTGGATTTGTATAATGTGTGTTGGATATGGACATGTAGATATAGGATTGCGTTTGTTGTGTTGGATTCCAGACGGGGAGTCCGATGATACTGGTTATATTGTGAGAAATATAGAAGTGTATTTTGAACACTTTGCAGGTTTTGGGTTTAATAGAAGGCAGTCGTTATGCTACCAAAATTTTGGTGAAATGGGTATAAGAATGAGAATTGAGATTTATTTGAGTGCATAAGAAAATGATTATGAATTGAGAAATTGATTAAGGAAGGTGGAAGAAACGAAAAGGAAAGGAATGAGAAAAGAAAGAAAAGAAAAAGAAGAAAAAAATTTATACCGGTTTCGGATTGGATCAGTCTTAGGGTTTCCAACGCAACGCGACAGTGATTCCTAAACTATTTGTTCACGGATGTTGGCTCCATTTTTGTTACGTATCGGAAATTGGTTTCGATTCGATTCGTTTTGATTCGATACCTTTGTATTTGTTTCGCGTTTGCTTCCGCATGTTGTGATTCGATTTATTCGATTTGAATCCGCTTTGTTTCCTTCGTTTTCCTTCGTTTTTCGGTTAAAATAAGTTTCAATAAGGTTAGGGGAAGTAATGATCCTTATTGGAACATGTACACTTTGGGGTAGCAGAAACACCCCGATTTCTATTGGTCCAATAATGTTGGGACTCATTTAGGACGTCAAAACCTATTAGGACTTCAGAAAGCTGAGTTCATTTTATGGGATTTAAATTGGATACGATCCTGAATAAGCTCACGGATATAGAAGAGGGTCAGAAGAGACTAGAAGAGCAATTGAACAAGTAACAAAAATTTATGCCTCGTTTATTCACAATATAGAGATTTAAGTGAGACAACTTTTGTGTGAATTTTGTAAGAGAAGTGTGGAAGACTCTCTAAGTAATATGGAAATACATCAAAGAGAGCAATATGAGGCTATCACACTTAAGAATGGGAAAGAGCCAGAAGGACCAGTGGAAAACCAAACTGAACCCCACCTTTTTGAAGACCAAGAGATAAAGGAAGATATTAAACAAAAGAATGTCAACGCTCCCTTTTATTTACCAATTCTTGATCTAACATATGTGAACATTGACAAATATTGGGTAGATGTTTATGAAAAGAACCTTATCCTTCCAATTAATGATGACCAAGTGACATTCAACATGAATGATGTATTAAAGAATCTAAAGGATAGTAGCTCATTTAGGATAATTGATGTGTTTGAATCTTCTAAAAGACAATAGGATGAATAATAAATGACAACAGACATCAAGTTTGAAGAAAATATGAAAGTCTCTATTTATAAAGCTGAAGAAGTAGAGGAGATGAAGGTGATTATGGAAAAAAGAGAGCAACTCGCCTTCTTACAGGAAAAACTGTTAGATTTAATGGAAGATTCAGGGAGTTTTGTTATTCCATATTTTATTGATAGTTTATTAGTGAAAAGGACATTACTGAAATTAATTGGTTTTCATAATTTTATCAATATTGTTTTTTTGATCATTTTGCAATTTGTAGCTTACTTACAGGCAAGAAAACTAATGTTAAACAAAAAGGGTGGAAGCAAGTCACTCATAATTGATCCTAGCTGAGTTTCCAAGGATGTAAGGTCAAGCTAATGACCATAAATTAGCATGTTTAAGGTATATTTAAATTGTTATATACTTAAAGTTGTTTCATTTCAATAAATAAATATCAATGATTCGGAATGCATTGCCCTAATAATTCTTTTACTCTCTCTGAATAAATTATAAGATAAGGAAGCTAGCTCAACTTCAAATGCATTTGGTCTCTGCCTCTGACACATCACCACCTCAGTTACTATGATGGTTTCGTGTTCTAACCCTTTTCTTTTCAATTTTGTTAGTATTTTGTTCTTTTGTATATTGTTTCATTCCCTATTTTGTGCTTATATGTATCCTTCTCACATTGAGGATAATGTGCTGTTTAAGTGTGGGGAGGGCTATATGTCTTGCTTTGAATGTGAATTTTGCATATTGTATGATAGTTTACTAGGTTGCATTCTGTGAATTATTTTAATGGCTTAGATGGATTAAAACTGATTTAAGTTTAAACCTAGTCTATTAGGTTGTGAAGAGTCATTAGCTCGCAAATTCAGTGAATTGTCTTTGGATAAATATGCAAGTTAATTAGGATTTAGTGTGAGTTTGTCACCCTCTAAATTGTCACACTCATTCATAATTTTAGGTCTTTTGATTTAAGTAACTTTGCTAGTATTTTTTTTCATAGAAACGAGTAGCTAAAGCAACAAGGTAGGCAATAAAAAAAATTTGAGTTGTTAATTTTAAATAAATTGTTATTCCATTGACATTTGGGTTATGGATATAGTTAGTAGCCAGTTAAGAATGTGATGTAGGTAAGTAACCGAATTGACACGCATCATAAATGTGTACTTCCGTGTTAAAAGGTTATAATGACGTTTCAACCAAGTAGTTTAATAAAAAAGACTTAGTTGAGTAACCGGATCGACATTTATCACCAATGTTTGCCTCTGAGTAAAAGACCAGGTCCTTGTTTAAATAATTATATTTAAAAATTCTAATAAAAACCTAACAAACTTGTAATAGCTTGATTTTTTATGAAAACATACTTATGAGTGGTTACAAAGTTTGAATGACCAAAGAACTATTAATGTGTGTGTGTGTAATTTAAAAGGTAAATAAATTAATACTTGGAACTGGATTAATATTTATATTTAGTTCAAAGCCCTAGACGCAGATTTTACATTTTAATGATTTGATAAAACTTGAATGACTGCATTTTAAATTAAATTTATTTCATGAAGTTGAAGTCATTGTCTCATTATTGCATTATGTGTTGTGTGTTTGTTGTTTTGTTTACTTGAGGACAAGCAAACATTTTAGTGTGAGGATGTTGATAAGTGTGAATTGCATCGTGTTTTAGGGTTTAATTTGATATGTATTTAATGGTTAATTCAATCATTTATTATGTGTTTAGGTTAGAATTGTGTTAGTTTGTTAATTATTTATGTTTTAAGTGTTTTAGGGGTTAGTACAGGTCTTTGAGCTTAATTATTATGTTTTTTAGGTACCTTGATGTATTTGTTAGTGTTTCAAGGTCAACATCGAAGAATGGAGAAGTTTTGAAAAGATTTGGGCTAAAAGAATAACCCACGATTATGGCACAAAAGGCCACGATCATGACAAAAGCACTAGAGTCAACCCATGATCGTAACAGAAGCCTAGGACATGGCCTACGATCATGGCTTGCTTGCCACGATCATGACAGAAGACTCAGATGTGGCCCTCAATCGTGGCATGCATAAGGCAGACACATAGACATTTAAAAACATCAAGTTTCGAGGAATTTTTTGGACCTTTTGGACCCCGAAAAAACCTTAGGGCTACTTAGAACACAAAAGGTGTTTACAGAAAGAGCCAAAGAAGAGGAGGGAGCTTTAACATCAATCACTTTCAAAGAAACACTAGGGATAATCATCAAGAGATAGAGAAAAAGAAGAAGGAAGAGAGAAGAGGAGAAGAAGTTGATTCGACGTACTTCCCAGATCAGAAGTTTCCCAATGTTATTGCCTCCCATCATCCGTTAATTTTTATTTCGTATTATTTCCAATTTTATTATTGTATAGAATTGGAATAATAGCTGATGATAGGATTTTCAATGTTGATGTTGTTTCTAAACTCACCTTCGAGATTTTATCTTTGATTTAATAAAATTTGATTGTTTACATTTTACTGGATTTATTGTGATTTAATTTCTGCAATTGTATAATTCAGTGATAAACTGAGAGGGTGAATCGAGTGAAAAATAATTTAATTGGGCTAACGAGAGTTAGGAGATTTAATAGAATGAGAATTAAATCAATGCGATAAATTATGCAAAGAGAGAACTTGCAATAGTTTTTGATAGTTTGTTAGACAACTTCAGATCTAATTAGGGTTTTAGATAGGTTGTTAATTGAGAAATTCAAACTTCCATAATCTGATTAGGATTTATAAATTAAGGTTAATGGTTATAACTCGAGAGAGAGTAATCAACCCTAGGATCGTCTAGAACTAATAATCTAGTATTTCATAATCGATCAGGTTAGCATTAAAGCTAGGTAAAATTTCCTTTCTCTCAATTGGTAGTCCTTTAGGTTGATTCTTGAGTGTGCGTTGCAATTGCTAAAGTGCTTATATTTTCTTAAGTGATTATTGAATTGATTTGCTTGATTGAATTGCATTCTTTTTTTGGTTTCATTACATTTGAATTTCTACAATTTGTTTTGGCCTTAGATTTTAGGATTATATTATCCCTCCTTGTGGGATCAACACTTTAGGTACTACACGAACGACCCGTGCTCTTACAAATTATAAAGGTTAATTAATTAAAAACTTACACATATCGGAAAACCACGATCAATGTTACAAGGGATTAATGAATTAATTAAACAAAGATGGTGAGGGATAAAACAATAGATAGATGTTAGAAGTTAAGCTTGCAAGGTTTGGATAACTCTCTTCAATGTGTAACATGTAAAACAAAGATGATGGGAGCTGCTTCACCTTTATTCCACCGAAACTTTAGCTCTCCTTTGGACTAAAATTATTGAATAATAATTGCAGTTACTCACTTCACACATAGGTTTTCCAAGTTACTACCTTTGGGAAATAAATTCAAGATGTTGTTTAAGCCTCCAGCCATGGACAACACCCCCATCAACGCCAACAACATGCAAGGAAAAGATGGGTAACACATTACCATCTGATTTTAGATATGTTAAACCACTCTTATCCATCCTCCTTCGCTAGAAACATAAATTTCCTTATGAATTGTATGGATGTTTGAGCATGATTTGAAGAAAGTGGTAAGTTTTCGTAACTATGTTTAGTGAAATTTTGTATTAGGATTCTCGATTTCCTTCAGTAGTCCTAGTGTTTTGTTCGTAACTTAGTTTGCAGAACTTCAAATTGGGTGATTCAAACTATATACATAGTACTAAAAATATGTAGAAGAGACCTAGACCTAATTCTAGCTGAATTATATTGAAAATTGAGATTAATTAAGGTAACCTGATACTGTCCTTCTGTTGAAGCAGCTTGTGATATTTGATACTTATTTCATAATTTAGAAGGTGAAATGGCATGATTTTTGATGATATGGAAACTAGAGACATAGGGGAACAAATTTCTAGAAGACTTTAGAACCTAATTTGAACATTTGGTATGTGAAAATTAAGGAACAAGTGGAGGCTTGGTTAAATGAAGAGAAAAAAAGAATGGTAAATGGAGAAGAAAACAACATGTATATCCATGTCTTATGAATGTTATTCAATGGGTATTAATTTCCAACATGTAGATGCTATATATGTGGCTTAATGGTTGTTCAATGGCAGCATCTATGTTATATATAGTTCAATGGTTCAATGTAAGGAAAAAAGTAGGTATGTACTATGTATGTTATTTAAATGGAAAGAAGACAACATGTATAAATCATGGAAGTTGTTCAATGGTTCAATGAAAAGAAAACAAGATTTTAATCTTACTAAATGATAAGATTTTGGCTAATCATTTTGATATAAAATTTGTAAAACAAGGTGGTAAGTTATGGATGTCCTTGGTAGGTTTTAGGAACCCTTCAAGGGTCTCCCTCACAGCTGAGTAAGACCATAAGGTTTTCTTGTCATTGTGGACTCAAGAATAATAAAGAAAAAACACCGAACATAAGAGGGTGGTTAATAATAAACGATAAACAGTGAGTGTACCTTTAAATTGATTTTCTAATGATAGTTTTTACCTTACTATAAAAAGTATGTTTACGAATAATTTCATTAGTGCTACTACTTGAATTTAAAAGTTAATCTTTATGAGGTTTATATACGCTTTGATTTAGCATTGAATTGAGTTTTGGATACACTTAGAAACTAATGAGATGTTCACATGCTTTAAATTGGCATTGAAATGGATTTTGAATATGTTTAAATTGGTATTGAAATGAGGCGTGCTTATGTATTAATTGTGTTTTAGCCTATAGTACACCATTAGGTCTTTATACATACGATTATATTGATCAAAGTACGTCTAAACGTGCATAGCGGAGTTTGGGGGGCGTCTATCACTAACATTAGTGGTGTTATGTCTATCAATATGTCCTATGAGTCGTCTTCTTCATGTATGGAGTATATATTATGCTAGCACTGTTACAGGTAAGCTATGCAGAACCAACTACGTAACTACTAATTTATATGTAATGCTAGCATCATTATGGGTAAGCGATACAAAACTAGCTTCATAATAATCGATATATGGAGGTTAACTAGGCATGGGTAAGCAATGCAGAACCAACTTCGTGGTCTTACACCTAAGCATATCATATGGAAAAGAAAATTAGTGATAGGCTGTGTTTTAAATAGAAAGTTCATGAAAGTATTGATTACCATCATTGTATACTTTACAAGAAAAGTGTAACTTAATCTCAAAAAAAATATAAACGTTTTGTTTTGCATATGCATTGATCTTATGAGAAGAAAAGAATGTGTTTTGTAAGAGCATTGGTTATTACTTAAAAAGAAAAAAAATTGTTTTCTTTTATGAAGGTTAATATTTATATAAATGTTTGTATTGGAAACTAATAACACTCACTGAGCTCGTTTAGCTTACCTTTGATTTTCTGTTATTAAATAAAACCTCTCAGGTGTTAAGTCAAAGGAGTTGAAGGAGATGGTGAAAGAATTGTTGAAGCATCATCGGTTGTAATCATTTTTGACTAATAAAAAATAGGGGGAGAAAAGAATGAAAAACAAAAATCAAAGGGGGTGAACAAAGGAAATGAATTTTTGAAGAATAAAGAAAAAGATAGGGAGAGGAAGAATAAGCAGAACATGAAGAAGTCAGATGAAGAAAGTATGAAGATATGTTTTCTTTTTACAATTTTTCACCTTAATTGTATGATTATTTGTTATCATCAAAAAGGGAGAGATTGTTAAGTCAAAATGACTTTACAGTAATGATTTTGATGAAGTACAAATAATGAAAGATTGAAAAGCAGACGATAGATGAAAAGCAGACGATTTAAGAATGAAAAACAGACGATAGAGGAAAAGCAGACAGAGGTTGGAAAACAGACGGAAGATTGAAAAACAGACGGAAGATTGAAAAGCAGACAAAAGATTGAAAACCAGACGGAGATTGAAAAACAGACGAAAGAATAAAAACCATACGGAGATTGAAAAAACAGACGGAAGCCGAAAGCAGATGAAAGCCAAAAGCAGACGAAAGAAAAAGCAGACGGAAGCAAATCACGTCTGAATCAAGAATCAGTTTAAGTTAGTTACAGAACTCAACTGAATAATCGTTTGTTTCAAGATTCAAGAAACAAGATTCAAGAAGCAGTTGCAGACGAAGGCTATAAATATGAGTCAAAGTCAAAGATTGCAAAGTTACGACACACACACTTGAACGTTAAAAAGCTGTCAATACGTGAGAGAAATTTCGTGCGATTTGTCTAGAGCTATCTTACTGTAACAAAGCTCAAACATCTTTCTGTAAGAAAGTAGTACAGATAGCCTGCAGAGGCTAAGAGTAAAAGAATACTGACTGTAAAGAGACCTGAAGAGGCTCAGAAAGAAAGAATACTTGTAAAGTTGTTGAGAGATAGTGAAATCTCATCAAGACATCTGAGGACTGGACGTAGCCCACGATTTGGGGTGAACCAGTATAAAAATTACTATGTCAACTTCTCTCTATCCTTATCTCTCTTATCGATCAAAGTTTCGATTTTACTTATTTTTCAAATAAGTTTCAAAGAATACGATTAACTTTGATTTACAGTAGTTCTTGTGAGAAGAACAAGTTTTTCTTTTGACAAAATGATTTTGAAAGGATTTTTCAAAAAGGGGAAATACACAATTCAACCCCCCCTTCTTGTGCATTTATACATTGTATAATAAGCATTGTAATAACGTGTGATTCAATTCAATTGGTATCAGAGCAGGGTGTCCAAGGATCACTGTAACAAAGTGTGGATCAAAGATTATAGCAGAATCACATACGTACATTGCAGAAGGTGCCTCAGTCACTAGACCTCCAGCATTCAATGGAGAAGACTATCATTACTAGAAAGATAGGATGCTGCTGTTTATGGAATCTACTCATATTGACCTTTTGGACGTGATAGAGAATGGACCATATGCACCAGTAGATGAAGAAGGAAATCTTATTCCATGGATCAGATGGATGGCTGATCAAAAGGCGAGATTCCAACTGAACTCTAAAGCGAAGTTTTTCTTGAGTTGTGCTCTAAGAAGAAGTGAGTATGACAAAGTCCACGGATGCGATACTGCGAAGGAGATGTGGGACACATTGTCCATCGCACATGAAGGTACAAACCAAGTCAAAGAATCCAAGATAAGCATTCTTGTGCACCAATACGAGCTTTTCAAGATGAAAGATGAAGAATCTATTGATCAAATGTTTGGAAGATTTCAAACAATTATCAATGGATTGAAAGCTCTCGGAAGAACTTACGACACTCAAGATCATGTTCGTAAGATCTTAAGAAGTCTTCCAAGGAGATGGAGACCAAAAGTTACTGTTGTGCAGGAAGCTAAGGATTTAAGCGTACTAAAGCTTGACGAGTTGCTTGGATCGCTGAAGATTCATAAAGTTGAGCTCGATGCTGAAGACAAACCCAAACAGGACAAGTCAATAGCACTAAAGGCCAGATAGAAGAATCACAAGGCTCAAAGGAGGAGAAAGTCATCAAAAGCATTAAACATTGAAGAATCAAAGAATGATGACTCCAGCGAATCAAAACAAGAGTCAAGTGATGAAGATGATGAGTTATCCTTCATATCAAAGAAGATTAGGCGGATGTGGAGGAGGAAGTCCAAAGGAAGTCAATTCTTCAAGAAGAACAACAAAGATGATGGAAAAGTAGAAAAGGCATCCATCATATGCTACGAGTATAATCAACCTGGACATTACAAGTCTGAGTGTACTACTCTAAAGAAGAAACCAAAGAAGAGTAGAGAAGGCAAGAAAAGCATGATGGCAACTTGGGAGGATCTAGATTCATCTGAATCAGATACAAGCTCCGAGACATCAGAACATGCGAATATTTGCCTAGTAGTCGAGGAAGAAAGTGATAAGGAGGTAATTTCTAAATATGATGACTTGCATAATGCATATTCATAACTACTAGAGGAATCTCATGATATTCTGAAACAGTATAAATTGATAAAGAAAAAGTATGTAGAAAACCTCAAACATACACAAGACTTAGAGAGAGAAAATACATGCTTGAAACAACAAGTAGAGGAGAACAAGGAAAAGAAAGTTGTAGATAGATCGGAAGAGATCAATTAGTTGAAGCTTAGGATTAAGAATCTTTCAGTTGATTTAGCTACCTTCACTGAGAGTACAAGGAAAATGAATGAGATGTTAGGAAAATATAGACATCCGAGTGATTAAACCGAATTACGGTTTACGAGAAATAAGCCTTAACATGAAAGAAAGTTTTTCTTCCAGAAAAAGAAGTATCACCAAACACGCGTTCATCAACAAACTTATCAAATGAATCATTCTGTGCATGTTACTAACCCAAAAGGACCCAAGAAAATATGGGTACCAAAAAATAAAATAGTTTCTCCTGCAGTTATCCTTCCTTGGAAGATGCGACAAGCACCGTTGGTATTTGGATAATGGATGCTCGCGGCATATGACGGGAAGAAGGTCTATGTTCCTAGATCTTCAGTATAAGAAGGGAGGATTGGTAACTTTCGGAGACAACCAGCAGGGCAAGATAATTGGAATCGATAAAATAGGTAAAGATTCCTTTGCATGCATTGATAATGTGTTGCTTGTTGATGATCTGAAACACAACTTGATTAGTGTCAGTCAATTGTGTGATTATGGTTTTGAATTTACGTTCAATCAAAATCTTTGTGAAGTCAAAAACAAAGATGGGTTTATATTCTTTTCTGCCAAGAGAAGAAATAATATTTATAAAATTGATTTAGAAGATTTTCAAAATCAAAATGTTTCATGTTTTTTATCAACTAAAGAAGAAAGACTAATCTGGCATAAAAAGCTAGGTCATGTCAGTCTTAAACATATTTCAAAGTTGTTAAAGCATGATTTGGTAAGAGGCTTACCAAAAATAAGTTTTGACAGAGAGTTCTTTTGTGAAAGTTGTCAGAAAGGAAAACAAGTCAAAACATCGTTTTCTTCTAAAAATTTCGTAACATCTTCTAGACCTCTAGAGTTGTTACATATGGATCTGTTTGGTCCAACTAGGACAATAAGTCTTGGCGGAAAGAAATATGGACTTGTTATTGTTGATGAGTTTACTAGATTTTGTTAGATATTATTTTTGTTATACAAAAATGAGTCTTTTAAATATTTTAGGACCCTTTCCAGAAAGTTACATAATGAAAAAGGAATGTCTATAGCCAGTATCAGGAGTGATCATGGTGGAGAATTTGAGAATGAGAAGTTTAGGATATTCGTGAGGAGAATGGAATTTTCCACAATTTCTCTGCTCTTAGGACTCCGAAACAGAATGGAGTTGTTGAAAGGAAGAACAGGACGATTCAAGAGATGGCAAGGACTATGCTGTGTGAAATGAATCTTCCAAAGTACTTCTGGGCAGAAGCTGTGAATACAGCATGCTACATTCAGAATAGGATATTGCTGCGACCATTGCTGAAGAAAACTCCTTATGAGTTATAGAATGGAAGGAGACCGAATATATCTTACTTTCATCCATTTGGTTTCAAGTGCTCTATTCTGAATACAAAGGAATTGTTGGATAAGTTTGATTTAAAGACTTATTCAGGAATATTTCTAAGCTACTCTTTATCATCCAAGGCTTGGTTTATAACCTTACCTCGAAGACGGTTGAAGAGACCATTCATGTCAAGTTTGATGATAGTTTCCAACCAAGTAAGAAAGATAACATGGATAGTGAAGTCTCCTCAATGCCCTTAGTTGATACAACAGAAGTTTCATCATCAGGAAATCATTTAGACAAGGTTGAGGATATTCCAGAGACTCTTGAGTTAAAAAGAGATTGGAGATATACGAGTTCTCATCCAGAAGAGTTAATTATTGGAGAGACCTCTAAAGGAGTCAGAATAAGGTCCAAATTCAGAAGGGAAGCTAATGTAGCTTTTATCTCTGAAATAGAGCCTAAGAAAATTGAGGAAGCTCTTCAACATGAAACGTGGATTTTAGCCATGCAAGAGGAGCTGAACCAATTTACTAGGAATAACGTTTGGTCCTTGGTTCCTAAACCCTCGAAGAAATCCATTATAGGAACCAGATGGATTTTTAAGAATAAGTTAGACGAATTAGGGAGAATGAGTCGGAATAAAGCTAGATTAGTAGCACAAGGCTATAATCAGCAAGAAGGAATAGACTACAATGAGACATATGCTCCAGTAGCGAGACTTGAAGCGATTAGGATATTGCTGGCATATGCAGTTTTTCATGATATAAAGCTTTTTCAGATGAATGTGAAAAGCGCGTTTATGAATGGTTTTATACACAAAGAGGTGTATGTTAAGCAACCTCCTGGTTTCGAGGATGTTAGGTATCCAAATCATGTCTATAGACTTCATAAAGCTTTATACGGTTTGAAGCAATCTCCTAGAGCTTGGTATGATCGTCTAAGTACCTTTCTCTTAGAAAGTGGTTTTAGTAGAGGTTAGGTAGATAATGTTGGACCCCGTTCCCAGAGCCCAACTCTCGTAGTCCTGAAGCCTTGTGCTTATAACCTTGCTGGGTCCTTAACTGTAACTCCACATTCGTGACGAGCGCACACTATTTGAACACCAAAATCATAAGTTGACTTATTCATATAAGTTGTAGCTTTATGCCTCAAGTTCGTTTTGAAACAAGAATCACCTCGAACGGAGTTGTATAACTCAAGTTATGCTCAAAAAGCCTAAAAGAGCTCATACTCCCAATATGATCTCCAATCCGACCACTTACTTACTTTAGTGCAAACTTTTTCAATTCAACTCCAAATGGTACCAATTTTTATGGAGAGGAAGATATATTTCTTAGGAATCTAATGGTTAAAGTATCAACTCAATTGGAGGTCGGATGGCGGATTTATACACAAAAGAATAGATTATGATCACATCCTAAATCAATTTGAACATCTTTTGGCGTGATTACCATAACTTTCAATATAGATGTCGGATTGAGTTCGTTCTTAGACCATTAGAAAGTAGACATCTAGGAAAACTTTCATGAAGAACAAAATCTGCAATTTTGTCGTTAAGGGGGTCAAAAAGCACGGGCCGCGTGAACCCACACGGTGAGGTGCTGGAAATACACAGCCCTTGTGAATTCACACGGGCAGACCGTGTAACCTTCGGATGAAACAAATTTTTCACCCTTCAAGACTCCTCAAATGGGTCCTAAACCATACCTAACTTCCCCTTTACTCATATCTTACCTAAAATCAACTTTTTCAAGCCCGAGATAGCGTCACAAACTCTAAAGATTCGGGAATTTCAATTACCACGACATCCTAGCTTGTAATAAGCATAAATCTCAACTCCGATCTCGAAAACTTGCATACTTAGTCTCGTTGGAAAGATAAAAGGATGACCTACAAATATCATTAAGGATGTAAAAGTCAATTCCATCATTAAATGAGGTAAAAACTCACTCGAATGCACTGCTCCTATAATGTCCAATGATACAATAGCATAACCACATGAACAGTAACTGGTATAGGTTTTACCCCTATAAGTTTTTACTCCTAACTCCAATTAAGGCACATTATACACCATTTGAAAGATCTAATCTTATGCCACAATCTTCAAGGAGATATCCCAATCCAAATCAAACACTAAGAAGGTCTAAATCACAACCAAAATTCTGTCAAATTTTGCATAAAATTTGACAGCACTTCCTTTAAAAAGTCACTAACCAATCTTCAATTCAATTCAACCTAACTTAAGTACCTGCATAAAAACCTAAATCCTCAATATCCCACAACACATACCAACCCAATTATTCCAACGGATCAACTTCAATGGCAACAACACACTCCTAGCATTCTAATCAAATCCAAACTATAAAGCAATTCATTTCCCCCTTCTTGTCAAATTCAAACCATACCATGATGCATTGCTATAAAACATACATGAATTGCACAAAATACATTAGAACTTAGCATTCTTGCATTCATATGAAAATATGAGTTATTACAAGGCTTTAGAGGGCATTTTAAGCCACTTGCATCCAAAATCCAAAATACAACTTACAAAAGTAAACTTGCCCAAAATGCATCTAAAGCATTGATTTACAAAAATTAACTTGAAATACAAAAATTATCCATTTCTGGAGCAATGCCTTTAAGCTCGATGGTCGATCTCGTGCTCCTCACCTGGAGATGGGATGGAATTTGAGGGGTGAGCTTACAAATGGGTAACACATTTATATCCTAATAAGCAAAACCATTTTAAATGTTCATAAACATATCAATTTCTCACAGTTGTCTACAAAACATAAACTTTTCACTTCATAAAATCACAATTCTCATAATTCAAGCATTTTTCAAACTTGTCAATACATGTAAGCACATAAACACATAAATGGCTTGGCAAGTCCATAACATGATTTAACTACACAATTCCATAAATGGCCTTGTGTAGTCGTGAACTCGAGGAGTCCCAAAGGGAGCTCCGTGCACTAATGGGCAAAAGGGAGAAGCCTTGACTTGGTCAACGTGCACGTGACAATTTCTTGATGGACTATACCCAACCCATATAACATGTAATTCATGCATTGAAAGCATTTGCCCAAAATGGCAAAATCTGGAAAACTTGATTTCATGCACTTGACACATTTGCCAATTTACACAATTCATCAACTCAATTTCATGCAAATCAAAAGCAATCAACACCATACTTGCAAAGCAATGTAAGGCTATTTCCAAGGTTTACACACACAACCACACATAAGCAATTTCTCAATCAATTTAAAGAAACATAAATACTCACTTAAAAGTAGTTGGAAAGCTCATTTATTGCATTTATGAAGGAAAATATCTAGTAGCCTATTATTCAAATATAAAAATGTCACCCACCTTGATTCCTTGCTTGTAAACTTTGCTCCAAATGCCTCTCCCTTAGCTCTACTTCCCTTCTTTGGTTCCCTTTAACAATAGCCATAAAATTCCCATGAATAAGAGATCTCAAAATGGACATTCTAAGGAGGTGTAAGCTTGAAATCTAACCTATCTAACTTAACCCATAACTTTCCTAAGCCATTCTAACCAAAACCCATCTAAAACTCCAAAAGATACCACATTTCCTTACCTTAGAGATGAAACCCACGAAAATTCCTTTTGGTTTCCAATGGAAGCTTGATCTTTTCTCCTCCTTTTTCCTTCTCCTTTCTAAAACAAGATGAAACTAAAGCTCTAACCTTTCTTCTTCTTCTTCTTCTTCTTATTTCTCCCACGATGACTCCCTCTCTCCTTTCTTCCTTCTAGAATTTTCGTAAGTTTCTTTTCCCAAATGCCTTAGCCCAAATGCTTTTTAAACTTTAAAAACTTAAACCAATACTACGTAGTTTTGATAACACCCTCTTTAACTTGCTAATTTCGTCCCTTCTCTTCTCCATAAGGCTACACCTTTCATACTTCTTTTCTTTTTGCTTTAAGTTAACTCAAATGGACCAAAGTAGCATTCCTTCAATGCCTTAAATTCGAAAAACATGAATACACTTCCTAAATTACCCTCAAGTCATTTTATTCCTTTTTATTTCTAACAACTTAATCAACTCTAATTTAAACATAATCCATCATTTAATTTCCATTTCTTAAGAGCTAACACCTCCAATTAATCTAGACAATCCCTCAAAATAATTTAGACATGCTTAAATAATGAAAAAAAATTTCAGGGGCCAACAGATAAGACGTTCTTTAGAAAGAATTATGAGAATGAGTTTATTTTAGTGCAAATTTATGTTGATGATATCATTTTTGGTGCTACGTCAAAGAATTTATGTATAAGTTTTGAGAGTCTGATGAAAAATGAGTTTGAGATGAGTATGATGGGTAAGTTAAAGTTCTTTCTTGGGTTGCAAGTTACGCAAACCGAAGAGAAGATCTTTATCCGTCAATAAAAATATGTAAAAGAATTGTTGTCTAAATTTGATATGAATAATGTGAAGCCTATGGCAACTCCGATGCATCCTTTGAACCTTTTGTCGAAAAACGAAGTTGGTAAGAAGGTGGATCAAATCGTGTATAGAGGGACGATCGGTTCTTTGCTTTATCTTACATCAAGAAAACCTGATATACTATTCAGTTTATGTTTGTGTGCAAGGTTTTAGGCCGATCCTAGAGAATCTAATTACATAGCTGTTAAAAGAATTATGAGATATCTTGCAGGTACTACATCTTTGCTTAATGTTTGAGAAAGGTAAAGATTTCAGGTTGATTAGATATTGCGATGCGGACTATGTCGGAGATAGAATTGAAAGGAAGAGTACGAGTGGAGGTTGCCACTTTCTTGGCTCAAACCTAGTATCCTGGTCAAGCAAGAGACAAAGCTCAATCGCTTTATCAACTGTCGAAGCCGAGTACATGTCTACCGTAAGCTGATGTTCGCAAACATTGTGGATTAAATACCAACTAGAAGATTATTCAGTTCAAGAAGAGGAGATCCCAATTTTCTGTGACAACACCAGTGCCATCAACTTATCGAAGAATCCTATACAGCATTCGAGAGTTAAACATATCGAAGTCAGACATCATTTCTTAAGAGACTACGTTTAGAGAAAAGTTGTGAGTCTACAGTTTATTGAGACAGAGTTTCAATAGGCGGACATATTCACTAAACCATTAAGTGAAGAACGGTTCAAGGAAATCAGACGGAACCTCAACATGGTGATATTAAATGACCAACCGTCTGACATTTCACAGCCAAGTTAAAAGGTCGTCAAAGTTAACGGCGTCAGAAACAGTGAGTTACAGCTGGTAACTTCTCTCACAAGGAAATTTTGGAGGGAAAGTCTCATAGCCTTGAGAACCTCACTGATTCTAGAACATGCCTGATAAGACCTTTCGAGTAGTCTCAAATCAGAAACCTTTCGAATACTCTCAACCCATAAACTTTTCAGCCCTTTCAAACCTCTGAAATCAACCTTAACTTTGAAGAACAGATTACCGAATTCAGTGTCTATTCAGAATCAATGGATCAAGCAAAGATCTACAGAAGGCATGTGGATTTTGAATCTCTGAGGAGAGATGATACGGATATCGAACCAGAGATTGTAGAAGCCGGTTGGAGGAAGTTCTTCCAAGTGCGGGAGTATGTTTATCAAAATGAAGTGTATGAGTTTTGGAAGAATGTGCAGATGGTAGACAAAGCTATTGTTTCTACAGTAGATAGACTGTCTATTATTGTAACAACAGAGTTGATCGAGAAGGTGACTGGATGTCCATCTATTGGAGAGAAGCTAACGAGCAAAGCCAGATGGATGAAAAAGGTCAGTTTAAAGGAAGACGAAGTCAATAGACAGTTGTATGGTGAAAATGACCCTACGGAGAGGAAGACCTCGAGTCTAGTACCGAAGGCCAGGGTCTTACATGTGATTCTGTTCAACTACGTCTTATCGAGAGCAGGTTCAAGGCATTTGGTGACTACTCTAGATGAACAATGCCTATTCTATCTGCTGAATTGTCAACCCATAGACCTACCATTTTTGATTTTTTAGTATATGGTTAAGGGGATGAAGGATACTAACAACTACCCGTATGGAATGTTGTTAACAAGGATTTTCAGGTAGTTTGGAGTCCGTCTTGATAAAGGAATCATACAAATGATGCCTGTTAAGAGTGTTATCGACTCGGGTACTATAAGAAAAATGGGCTTGAAGAATCTGGACAGAGCAGAAGCAGATTCTGAGAATAAAGCTAGAATTGAGGGGGAGCGGATACAGAAGAGGTCTCCCACAAAGAGTTCTAAATCTCAAGATAGTGGAAGAATGCCCATGGTTGAAAGAAGAAAACCATCTTAAGAAGTTTTGAAAGAAAAGATGATTTCTCAAAAAGAAAGTAGCCAAGTTCGGAGTATAGACGAAAGTGTCTTGAAGAGAAAAGGGAAGAAGCTTCTGAGTGATATTCCAAAGAAGGTGAAGAGATCACCCAGGGTTCGAACCTTGAGACAGCAAGAAGAAAAGAGGTCCAAAGAACTTACTCAAGCAGAAGTCTTTGAGACTCGTGCACCGAAGGCTACGAGATCTCTAGTCTCGATCTTAAGTGAAGATTCAGCCAAACAAGCCAAGGAGACTGAGAGGAAAAGAAATTTGGAGTCTGAGAGGCAGAAACCCCAACCTTAGAAAACTCCAAGACTGACTGAGGCAGTGAAGAAGACTAAGGTAGTTAGTCAGAAGAACAATGTTACTACTGCTAGGGAAGTTAGTAAAAAAATGAATACTTCAATTGCTGAGAAATCAAGTTAGGAGAAACCTACTCCTACTATTGTTCCACCAGAGAAATCAGCAGAAGTTAGTCAGAAGAAGAATACTCATATTACTGTTCCACAAGAGACAACAGCAGAACTAAGTCTGGTAAATGTTATTCCTACTGAGGTTCAGCATCAGGAAGCAACAGAACTTAGTTTAGTACAGGTTCAACAGGAGGAATCAAGAACTCACCGTTCCATACAACTATTCTCGAACTTCTGAGGAAAGACGAATTGGAAATCAGATTGATTGAAGAAGCTCAACCTCTGACTAAAAGGAGTACCTCAATAATCATCAGGGATACACCGAGGAGGTTAGTAAAGGCATACTGTTGGACCCCGAACCTAGAAGTAAAAAAAAATAGAAATATGGAAATGAAAGTAAATGAGTGTTTTATTTGTGATTTGTGTTATGGATGAGGAAATGTGATTTATGTATGATGATGGGTTGAGAAGCCTTAAGCATGGATCATGTTTAGCTATGTAAAACCCTATGGAAAAGCAAGAGATTTTAAATGACAAGATGCTATGGAATGTAAGAAATCATATGAATTGAGGTTGAGATTTGGGTAAATTCCAAATCATAGTTACATTATTATAAATGGTGTGCAATTAAGAAAGTGAAGTTTAGGATGAATGTTACATGTATGTGCTGATTCAAGGGAAATTAAGGAATGATTGAAATAGAATTGGCTAAAGTAGCCTTCTTTGAAGTTGTAGCGTGATCTTTTATCTTTCCAACGAGACTAAGTATGCGAGATTTCGAGATCGGAGTTAAGAGTTATAGTTGATAAAAGTTATGATGTTAATAAGATTGATGTTAGCGACAACTTTGATGCATGTTTGAAATATGAAGTTTTGATGAACCAATTTAGTTGAGGTTTGAAAAGTTCATGAATTGATTTTGTTGTTTGCATTTTTATGAAGTGTTTAGGCCTATGAATGAGTAAATATGTGAAGATTATAAGTGTATGTGATGGTAGTTTGGATGGGGGAAACATTGGAAAAAGGTTGAAGAGTTTTTGAAAATCGCATGTCCGTTAAACGGACATGGAAGTCCGTTTAACGGACAGCCTCGGGTCAAAGGGACCCCTTCCCTTGCTCATGTCCGTTAGGCGGACATGGATGTCCGTTTAACGGACATTATCGGATGAATTGGCACATTTTTGGCCGTGCGTGTCCGTTAAACGGACATGCATGTCTGTTTAACGGATAGATACGGGTCACTTGGAGAACATTGTGATTTTGACCAGTTTTGAGGCCAAATCTTGTTTTGATGCCCCTAATACGAGTTGTAGATCTTGATCTTATCTTTCAAATGAAACAAGAATGAAGTCATTTGGATAATTTTAGAAAACGTTATGGCATTTGCGCTAAAAGAGTTTCAAATTGATTTCAAGTTTGAACTTGTTGAGTTGTTTTGATCATAACTTCCTCATCCGACCTCGGATTGAGGCGATTCTTGAATCATTGAATTCCTAACACATGTTTCCTTCTCTCCATAAAAATTTGTATCAATCGGAGTTGAATTGAGAAAGTTTGATTGAATCATATGATAATCAGAATGTTTTGTTCATTCTGATCTTGCTATTTTTCCTTCCTCATTCGACCTTGTCCAATCTTTTGCTTATATCTTTTCCGTCCGACATCCGAATGACTCGATCCTTGAAGCGTTGGATTCCTAAGACAATGAAGTTCATGATTATGTAAAAATTTTAAATTTTACAGATTTAATTGAGCAAGATTATGTGAATCAAAGTGAATCAGAAAAAATTTCTGAACATAGTTCAGTATTTTGCGAATTTAGGGATCTGTGGAGATCCGATTGAAGCGAGGTTTGAGGCGAAATAAATTTAAGACATGGGGCTACAATTGCTATGAAGGAACCAAAATTCATTTTAGCCTTTAAGGATGTCTATTGTGGAAGGAAGTGAATTGCTAGAAAATGTGTTAGCAAATGATATGTCCGACATGTTTAGGCTATAACTTTTGATGTAGTGCTCCAAATTAGATGATTCTTGAGGCATTATGAAATTACGACATAGAGGAACAATTATGTAGAAGGAAGTTTTAGCAAATTCCTTCATTTAGATGTGATAACAATTGTCCAAAAGTGAGCATAACTTGAAGAAACATTCAGGGGCATTTCTGGAAGTCAACTTAAAGAGTAAAGTTTAAAGGCAATTGAGGAGGGGCAGAAGGGTCTTTCACCCTCTAAATAAATGGCTTGGCATATAAAAAGAGGAGCATGGTCGTGGGAAGAGAGAAGAGGCTCGAAAATTCTAGAAAAAGAAGAAGAAAGAAGAAGAAGGAAGAGAGAAGAGAGGGAGAGCTCGTGGAGAAAGAAGGAGGAAGCTAGGGTTTTGAATTTTTGAAGGTTCCAAGCTTGTTTTCTTGTGGATTCATGAAGGAAAAGAGGGAAGGAGAAGAGATTTTACTCCAATCCAAGAGGAATTTCGAAAATGGGAAGAGAAAGAGGTAAGAGATGATTTTAATGTTTGAGTTTTCGAGTTTTAGTTGATTTATCCTAAGATGGTTATGGGTTTGTTATGTATGAGGTTAATTTAAGTGATTATGCTTTGGATTATGTTTAATCATAGATGAGAAACTATTTGGAAATTTATGCTAAAGTATATGAGTAGAGATTTTGGGAAGATTATGATGTAGAGGGGTTGGAATCTAAATGGGTTTGTGAAATATGATGACTATGATATGGGTTTTGGGATAATTATAAACTTCCTATTGTTAATTTGAAAAGTATGAGGTTTATGATTTTGGGAATTGGTTGATTATGGCTTAGGTGATTTTAAGTTGGAAGAGAGAGAGAAGTAAAGATCAAATTGAGGAGAGGCTAAGGAGACTTGAGCATTGGACAAGAGTATAGCATGGAATTAAAGGTGGGTAATATGTTTACTTTTTCAAATTATACGTATTTATAAATGTTGGCTTTATAATGATTTGAATCAATTGAATTTATGATTTATGAACTATTGGTTTATAATTTCCAAGTGAATCTAGAGTTGTTTGGGACTTGTAAACGAAATGATTCAATTAACTATTTTCAAAGTAATTGAAGGATTTTGATGAAATGTGCTTAATATTTATGTTTATTGTTTGAGTTTCAATATGTGAATAGTGGTCATGGATGAAATTGATTGATTGGTTGAGAATATGTTTGCATTGTTATATACATGTATACATATTTGGAAATGTAAGTGTGTTAAATACGACGTTACATGAAAAGTTAAGTTTTCGAAATATGCATTCGAGAAACATGAGATTTTCAAGCATGAATACATGTTACATGGGTTTGGTTAGGTCCTTCATGTGGATTCAGTGCACTGATCTCGTTTTAAAGCCTTCTCCTGACTGCCCGCTAGTGGCATTGGAGCTCCGTTTTCGGACTCCCTTCACGGCTACATTGGACCGCTATGCGGGAAAGTGTAGTACGTCCTATTCACGGCTGCACAGGACCGCTTTGCGGGAATGTGCAGTACGTCCTATTTTTGGACCGACCCAAACCGATTGATGTGTTATATGCTTTACTTTGTTTAGAATGTGCTGCATTTATATGTAATGCATTTCAAATGTACAATGGTTTGAAAGTGTGACAAAATGAGAACTTGGATTTTCAATTACAAGAGTTTTGCAAAACTGTTTGTAAAGATTTATGAAAGTTTTTTATTTGAAAAGTTATTGAGAAGTAAACCCTTCACTGTTTTCGATCAACGAAAAGTAAGGTTTGAAAATACTCTTGCTTATCATTTGTTTAATAAACATGTTATCCATGAGCCTCCGAGCTCACCCCCCTTTCATCCCCATCTCCAGGTGTTTGAACGAGAGATTGGATGAAAGACATCAAGATATCAGTAATTGTGCATGTGCTTGTAAATTGTGTATTTTGCTATTGGTATTGAGGTATGGCTTGAAATGCCATTAGAATATTGTAAACATTTGGGTCATAATGTATTTTTGGTTTATGATATTGTATAAGACTTTTGAGTTATGGAATTGGAAATGTATTGGTTTTGGATTGTGTAAATTGGATTTGTATATAAAGTGAATTGATTTATGAATGTATTTGGGATATATTTATATATATGGATATGGAAGAATGTACTGGAGGATGTGATACGTGTTTGAATGTGAAAAATGTGAATGGATATGAAAATGACTTGAAGTGGTTTAGAATTTAGGTTTGCGTTTCTGCTGAGATCCCGGACGGAGGGTCCGGTAGATTATGATGTATGTGTGTTTGTTTGAAAGTTATAGAAGTGAGTTTTCACTATGCAGATTTAGGTTATGTCTAAATGCAGCCGTTATGCTGCCGGATTTTCTATATAGTAGATTATGGATAAGAGAATTTGTGTATGAATTTAGGAATTTTATTTGACATGAGTATGAGATTATTATGGTAAAGAGTAAGAAATGTGATGAATAAGAAGAAAAAAAATGTACATCGACTTTCGGATAGGTCAAGTCATAAGGGTTTCCAATGCGACAGTTTTCTATTTTCACGCTACGGATGTCGGGATTTGCAATTTCAGTTTCCATCGATTTATTTGCTTCGCACTTGTATCCGATTTGTATTCGATCCTATTTGCTTCGCCTTTGTTTCATTTGATTTGATTTGAATTCCGATTTTGTTATTTCGAACTAATTGTCACATATGTTTCGAGTTTCCGCTATCTGCATTTCATTGTCGATTCACGTGTTTAATTCCCATCTATTTTCGATTCGACTCTTTTGTTTCGTTCCGTTTCGGATTCTTTTTAAGAGTGATCATATGCAGTAAAGCAGTGGGATTCAAGTGTTAGTGTAAGAAGTTGGGTCTCGGAATCGGGATCCAACAGATATGGTATCAGAGCCCAGTAATACGATTTTACTGGGGTGTATGTATGTAAGTGATGTGTATGAGATATTGAAAAGTGTTTAAATGGACAGAATTGAATTAGTGAGAATGTGAACATGATGTATTTGTCCTTGTCATGAATAATTTGAAGAACCTATGTGATGGTCTGATTTAGGTGAAGAATTATGATTGAGTTTAAGATCATGATAAAGGCAGTTAAGATCAGAAATTCATGATGAATTTAGGGGATGTGACTTCGAATATATGTGAGATGCAAATATGAATTCTTAAAGATGAGCTTGATGATAGAAATACATGTATAGGAGTTAAAAGAGATTGAGATTGGATGGTTTTGGTCCATATTGAGGTTCTGAATAAATTAGATCATTCATCGGCATATGTGAAGAAATAGTTGTTTGATATGATAGTGATGATTCAATCTCATAAAGAAGTGAAATTTTGCGAGTAAGATAGGAATATGTGTGATAAGAAATTTGAGTGATTTTGAAGTTTGTGAAAATGAAAGTGAGATTAGCATTTGATGATGAATTGGGTTGTTTGATTTTGAATATGCATTTGTGAGAGAAAGATATGCATTTGTGAGAGAACTAAGGAAGATTTACAACATGAGTTAAATCTTTGTATTTGTGAAAATATGATGAGAATTATTGGAGTGTGAATGAGATATGATGGTATATGATATAAGAGGTGAAAAGCATTATGAATATGTGTGGTGAGGATTTGAATATGTGAATGACTAGGATTATTTGAAAGACATGAGCTAAGAGAATGTATTTACTTGGTGTTTTCTTAAGTATGAATTTCGAGGACGAAATTCTTTTAAGAGGGGGAGAAATGTTGGACCCCGAACCTAGAAGTAAAAAAAAAATAGAAATATGGAAATGAAAGTAAATGAGTGTTTTGTTTGTGATTTGTGTTATGGATGAGGAAATGTGATTTATGTATGATGATGGGCTGAGAAGCCTTAAGTATGAATCATGTTTAGCTATGTAAGACCCTATGGAAAAGCAAGAGATTTTAAATGACAAGATGCTATGGAATGTAAGAAATCATATGAATTGAGGTTGAGATTTGGGTAAATTCCAAATCATAGTTACATTATTATAAATGGTGTGCAATTAAGAAAGTGAAGTTTAGGATGAATGTTACATGTATGTGCTGATTCAAGGGAAATTAAGGAATGATTGAAATAGAATTGGCTAAAGTAGCCTTCTTTGAAGTTGTAGCGTGATCTTTTATCTTTCCAACGAGACTAAGTATGCGAGATTTCGAGATCGAAGTTAAGAGTTATAGTTGATAAAAGTTATGATGTTAATAAGATTGATGTTAGTGACAACTTTGATGCATGTTTGAAATATGAAGTTTTGATGAACCAATTTAGTTGAGGTTTGAAAAGTTCATGAATTGATTTTGTTGCTTGCATTGTTATGAAGTGTTTAGGCCTATGAATGAGTAAATATGTGAAGATTATAAGTGTATGTGATGGTAGTTTGGATGGGGGAAACATTGGAAAAAGGTTGAAGAGTTTTTGAAAATCGCATGTCCGTTAAACTGACATGGAAGTCCGTTTAACGGACAGCTTCGGGTCAAAGGGACCCCTTCCCTTGCTCATGTCCGTTAGGCGGATATGGATGTCCGTTTAACGGACATTATCGGATGAATTGGCACATTTTTGGCCGTGCGTGTCCGTTAAACGGACATGCATGTCCGTTTAACGGACAGCTACGGGTCACTTGGAGAAAATCATGATTTTGACCAGTTTTGAAGCCAAATATTGTTTTGATGCCCCTAATATGAGTTGTAGATCTTGATCTTATCTTTCAAATGACACAAGAAAGAAGTCATTTGGATAATTGTAGAAAAAGTTATGGCATTTGTTCCAAAAGAGTTTCAAATTGATTTCAGGTTTGAACTTGTTGAGTTGTTTTGATCATAACTTCCTCATCCGACCTTGGATTGAGACGATTCTTGAATCATTGAATTCCTAACACATGTGTCCTTCTCTCCATAAAAATTTGTATCAATCGGAGTTGAATTGAGAAAGTTTGATTGAATCATATGATAATCAGAATGTTTTGTTCATTCTGATCTTGCTATTTTTCCTTCCTCATTCGACCTTGTCCAATCTTTTGCTTATATCTTTTCCGTCCGACATCCGAATGACTCGGTCCTTGAAGCGTTGGATTCCTAAGACAATGAAGTTCATGATTATGTGAAAATTTTAAATTTTAGAGATTTAATTGAGCAAGATTATGTGAATCAAAGTGAATCAGAAAAAATTTCTGAACATAGTTCAGTATTTTGCGAATTTAGGGATCTGTGGAGATCCGATTGAAGCGAGGTTTGAGGAGAAATAAATTTAAGACATGGGGCTACAATTGCTATGAAGGAACTAAAATTCATTTTAGCCTTTAAGGATGTCTATTGTGGAAGGAAGTGAATTGCTAGAAAATGTGTTAGCAAATGATATGTCCGACATGTTTAGACTATAACTTTTGATGTAGTGCTCCAAATTAGATGATTCTTGAGGCATTATGAAATTACGACATAGAGGAACAATTATCTAGAAGGAAGTTTTAGCAAATTCCTTCATTTAGATGTGAGAACAATTGTCCAAAAGTGAGCATAACTTGAAGAAACATTCAGGGGCATTTCTGGAAGTCAACTTAAAGAGTAAAGTTTAAAGGCAATTGAGGAGGGGCAGAAGGGTCTTTCACCCTCTAAATAAATGGCTTGGCATATAAAAAGAGGAGCATGGTCGTGGGAAGAGAGAAGAGGCTCGAAAATTCTAGAAAAAGAAGAAGAAAGAAGAAGAAGGAAGAGAGAAGAGAGGGAGAGCTCGTGGAGAAAGAAGGAGGAAGCTAGGGTTTTGGATTTTTGAAGGTTCCAAGCTTGTTTTCTTGTGGATTCATGAAGAAAAAGAAGGAAGGAGAAGAGATTTTACTCCAAGCCAAGAGGAATTTCGAAAATGGGAAGAGAAAGAGGTAAGAGATGATTTTAATGTTTGAGTTTTCTTGAGTTTTTAGCTGATTTATCCTAAGATGGTTATGGGTTTGTTATGTATGAGGTTAATTTAAGTGATTATGCTTTGGGTTATGTTTAATCATAGATGAGAAACTATTTGGGAATTTATGCTAAAGTATATGAGTAGAGATTTTGGAAAGATTATGATGTAGAGGGGTTGGAATCTAAATGGGTTTGTGAAATATGATGACTATGATATGGGTTTTGGGATAATTATAAACTTCCTATTGTTAATTTGAAAAGTATGAGGTTTATGATTTTGGGAATTGGTTGATTATGGCTTAGGTGATTTTAAGTTGGAAGAGAGAGAGAAGTAAAGATTAAATTGAGGAGAGGCTAAGGAGACTTGAGCATTGGACAAGAGTATAGCATGGAATTAAAGGTGGGTAATATGTTTATTTTTTCAAATTATAAGTATTTATAAATGTTTGCTTTATAATGATTTGAATCAATTGAATTTATGATTTATGAACTATTGGTTTATAATTTCCAAGTGAATCCAGAGTTGTTTGGGACTTGTAAATCGAAATGATTCAATTAACTGCTTTCAAAGTAATCAAGGATTTTGATGAAATGTGCTTAATATTTATGTTTATTTTTGAGTTTCAATATGTGAATAGTGGTCATGGATGAAATTGATTGATTGGTTGAGAATATGTTTGCATTGTTATATACATGTATACATATTTGGAAATGTAAGTGTCTTTGAATACTGACGTTACATGAAAAGTTAAGTTTTCGAAATATGCCTTCGGGCAACATGAGATTTTCAAGCATGAATACGTGTTACATGGGTTTGGTTAGGTCCTTCATGTGGAGTCAGTGCACTGGTCTCGTTTTAAAGCCTTCTCCCGGATGCCCGCTAGTGGCATAGAAGCTCCGTTTTCGGACTCCCTTCACGGCTACATTGGACCGCTATGCGGAAAAGTGTAGTACGTCCTGTTCACGGCTGCACAGGACCGCTTTGCGGGAATGTACAGTACGCCCTGTTTTTAGACTGACCTAAACCGATTGATGTGTTATATGCTTTACTTTGTTTAGAATGTGCTACATTTATATGTAATGCATTTCATATGTACAATGGTTTGAAAGTGTGACAAAATGAGAACTTGGATTTTCAACTACGAGAGTTTTGCAAAACTGTTTGTAAAGATTTATGAAAGTTTTTGATTTGAAAAGTTATTGTGAAGAAACCCTTCACTGTTTTCGATCAACGAAAAGTAAGGTTTGAAAATAATCTTGCTTATCATTTGTTTAATAAACATGTTATCCACGAGCCTCCGAACTTACCCCCCTTTCATCCCCATCTCCAGGTGTTCGAGCGGGAGATTGGATGAAAGACTTCAAGATATCAGTAATTGTGCATGTGCTTGTAAATTGTGTATTTTGCTATTGGTATTGAGGTATGGCTTGAAATGCCATTAGAATATTGTAAACATTTGGGTCATAATGTATTTTTGGTTTATGATATTGTATAAGACTTTTGAGTTATGGATTTGGAAATGTATTGGTTTTGGATTGTGTATATTGGATTTGTATATAAAGTGAATTGATTTATGAATGTATTTGGGATATATTTATATATATGGATATGGAAGAATGTACTGGAGGATGTGATATGTGTTTGAATGTGAAAAATGTGAATGGATATGAAAATGACTTGAAGTGGTTTAGAATTTAGGTTTGCGTTTCTGCTGAGATCCCGGACGGAGGGTCCGGTAGATTATGATGTATGTGTGTTTGTTTGAAAGTTATAGAAGTGAGTTTTTCACTATGCAGATTTGGGTTATGTCTAAATGCAGCCGTTATGCTGCCGGATTTTCTATATAGTAGATTATGGATAAGAGAATTTGTGTATGAATTTAGGAATTTTATTTGACATGAGTATGAGATTATTATGGTAAAGAGTAAGAAATGTGATGAATAAGAAGAAAAAAAAATGTACATCGACTTTCGGATAGGTCAAGTCATAAGGGTTTCCAACGCGACAGTTTTCTATTTTCACGCTACGGATGTCGGGATTTGCAATTTCAGTTTCCATCGATTTATTTGCTTCGCACTTGTATCCGATTTGTATTTGATCCTATTTGCTTCGCATTTGTTTCATTTGATTTGATTTGAATTCCGATTTTGTTGTTTCGAACCAATTGTCACATATGTTTCGAGTTTCCGCTATCTGCATTTCATTGTCGATTCACGTGTTTAATTCCCATCTATTTTCGATTCGACTCTTTTGTTTCGTTCCGTTTCGGATTCTTTTTAAGAGCGATCATATACAGTAAAGCAGTGGGATTCAAGTGTTAGTGTAAGAAGTTGGGTCTCGGAATCGGGATCCAACACATACTTACAACCTATTCCGATAAATAGTGAGACATGGCATCTATTGAATGAAGATAAAAGGAATTTTTATGAAGCCTTGAGGTATGCTGCCACAAAACCATACCCTACAAAGATGACCAGTCAACCGTACACTATTTACCCAATTACAGAGGAAACGGTGATAAGGGTTGTACCAGACCTTCAACCAAGATATCCCATGGATGTGAATAAGGGGAATAAGAAGTTATACCCAGAAGGGGTAATTGATGATCTGTCCGCATATCAGATTGAAGAAGAAGTGCAAAGAATAGATGAAGCATGCACTTCAGAGAAGACGATTACAGGAGCCAGTTGTAGTTCAACAACAAAAGATGAACACTATCTAGTGGGGGAAAAGTTGACTAAAGGGACGTTTACTGAATCCTTTGTATAGACAATAGTGCATATTAGGCCACTATCTAATACATTGTCAATTGGAGAAGAAGCTCTACCCTTGCGTGGAAGACAAGTGCTAATGCTACCAGCTCCTTATGACTTAGACCTTCCTGATTCCAACCTATCAGTTCAACCACCTACTTTTGAGATTGTTAAAGACAATATTCCATCTTCAGAAACATATGTTACTACAATTGCTTTTGAAGAACTCCCGGAGGATGATGATCAACCCACCTTACCTTTTGACTTGCAAGGAGAGGTAATGCACCTACGAAGAGAAGTCAAGGAGTTGAAGGAGATGGTGAAAGAATTGTTGAAGCATCATCGATCGTAATCATTTTTTATTAATAACAAATAGGAGGAGAAGAGAATGGAAAACAGAAATCCAAGGGGGTGAACAAAGGAGATGAATTTTTGAAGAAGAAAGAAAACGATAGGGGGAGGAAGAATAAGCAGAACATGAAGAAGTCAGACGAAGACAGTGCGAAGATATGTTTTCTTTTTATAGTTTTTCACCTTAATCGTATGATTATTTGTTATCATCAAAAAGAGGGAGATTGTTAAGTCAAAATGACTTTATAGTAATGATTTTGATGAAGTACAAATAATGAAAGATTGAAAAGCAGATGATAGATGAAAAGCAAATGGAGATTGAAAATGCATTTATGAGCGAAAAGTGAGCGAGATTGAAAAATGCATTTAAAGATTGAAAAATAGACGGAAGATTGAAAAGTAGACGAAAGATTGAAAAGCAGTTGGAGATTGAAAATGTATTTAAAGAATAAAAGCGATTTGAGATTGAAAAAAAGACGGAAGTCGAAAGCGCATTTAAAGCCAAAAAGATTTAAAGAAAAAGTAGACGATGGAAAGCAGACGGAAAAAAATCACGTATGAATCAAGAATCAGTTTGAGTTAGTTACAGAACTTAACTGAATAATCGTTCCTTTCAAGATTCAAGAAGCAGTTGCAGACGAAGGCTTTAAATATGAGTCAAAGTCGAAGATTGCAAAGTTACGACACACACACTTAAACGTTAAAAAGCTGTCTATACGTGAGAGAAATTTTCATGCGATTTGTCTATAACTATCTTACTGTAACAAAGCTCAAACATCTTTCTGTAAGAAAGTAGTACAGATAGCCTGCAGAGGCTAAGAGTAAAAGAATACTGACTGTAAAGAGACCTGAAGAGGCTCAGAAAGAAAGAATACTTGTAAAGTTGTTGAGAGATAGTGAAATCTCAGAAAGACATCTGAGGAATGGACGTAGCCCACGGTTTGGGGTGAACCAGTATAAAAATTACTGTGTCAACTTCTCTCTATCCTTATCTCTCTTATCATTCAAAGTTTCGATTTTACTTAGTTTTCAAACAAGTTTTCAAAGAAATACGATTAACTTTGATTTACAGTAGTTCTTGTGAAAAGAACAAGTTTTTCTTTTGACAAAACGACTTTGAAAGGATTTTTCAAAAAGGGAAAATACACAATTTGTAACATCCCACCCCCTACTGGAATGGTAAAATAGTAATTTGGCATAGGATGAGAGTGATTGGGCTCCATTGGGACTGTTCATGCATACTAGTATTGGTACACAGTGAATTTTTGTGCACATGAAATAACTGTACATGCATACATGATATTCCCGATTTTTGTGCCTAATGGATTTTTACTGTGATTAACGTGGTTCTTGTGTTTGAAAATTTATTCTGAGTGCGCCATTGAGTGTTTTATATTTAAAGGGATTTTTAGGAATTTTTTTGGAATTTTTCGGATAAAATTCCTGGACTGGAAAAAAAATCACCAAGTGGCGAACCGGTTGATTTTCTACTGTTATTTTGGTACTAAACTATTAATTATTTTGGTGGGACCCAAAAGTGGACCCTTAAAATTTGTTGGAACCGAAATTGGCTTGAATTGCTTGGTAATTGTTGAAATTTTTTCAAACATTGGAATGATGGTTTGACTTTTCCTCACTTCTCCTCCAATTGCCAAGTGTTTCTTTATTTAATGCTTAGAGATGGCTTGGACTTGGTCTTCTCTTCTCATTCTCGATACTTCTTAATTGTTGATGGCTTTGACTTGGTCTTCTCTTCTCATTCTCGATACTTCTTAATTGTTAACAACAAATGGGTTAAGTTTCTTCATCAACCGAAATGAAGCTTATTAGCTAATGTTTTTGACTTTTCTTCTCATTGTTGGACCAATCCTCTTTTGCCACCATTTCACTTCATTTAATGCCTAATTATTGAATTCCTTGGTTTTTCCTATTACCTCTCTCGGTTATTGCCTTATGAGAGGAAGGAATGGGGTAAAAAGTTGATTGATTTGCTTGTTTCTTAAGCTCATCCGAATACCTATCTCCTTTAACATCTCCATCGATTTTCTCTCATCAAATTAAATCCTCCCTCCAAACCTTAAGAAACTACCTTCTTTCTATGGAGAACTTGCACTTGCTTGGTGTTAGAAGTAATTAGTGAGAGTAGTAAAGAAAGAATTGAAGGAAGTGAAGAGCTTGAATTAGGTGAGTTTTCAATTAAGCTTTAATTATGCTTTGTTTATGTTTTAATAAATCATTGTGGTTAGATGCATTCATGTGGAGTTATGGTGCAATTATTGTATTTATTGATGCATGAATTTGATGAAAATTATAGTTTGAATTGGTGGGTAAGGTTATGTTTAAGTATGGTTGGATGAAGTAGTATAAGTGAAGTGTTTTTAGCTTGATTTTGAATTGAATATGGATGATTATTCTTGCAAAGAATTTAAGAGGTAGGTGCTGCCAACTTATGGTAGGTATTCCTAATGAATGTAGGAATGATCTAAGGACTGATTTTGTGTCCAAATGTGATGCTTATGGTAGTAGAAGTTCAATTGGCATGATAGGAGTTGTGATTGAGTAGTAAAGCTGAAAATGTGAGTTTGACCTACTGTACTATTTTGAGCATAACTCATTGTGTGGCTATGCAAATGAGGTGAGGTTTGTGCCCAATGAAACTTTGGTTGTTGGCTACATTTTTGTGAAATAGGTGTTGTCCAATGTTAGCCTTAAGAGGGTGAATTTTAGCTTGGAAAGTCACTGTTGATGGCTGGTGTGAACAGTATCCGGATCAATGACCTACTAGTTTTGATGATTTTTCTACATTAATTGAGAAGGAATTAGGGAAAATGGTATAAATGAAAGTTGAAGCCTGTATTGTTAGCTTTCCAATGCCACTGATTTTGCAATTTTTCTATATGTATATTGGGAGATATACATTGATGACTATTGGCTGGTAAAATGCATTTTAGTGAAACCTAGCTGAAATGTCAGTTTTGTGAGCATTCTAATTGGAAGCAATTTTAGCAATTTTTTTGAATTGAATTGGCTTGAGTGATCTTCTGAAGAGTTGTAGAGGAAACATTGATCTTGAAAATGGTATTTATCATGAAATTTTTGGAGATCATATTTGGGACTTATGAGTTTTCAAAAATGGAACCTGCATTAGGTTTTTAACTGCTGCCCTGATCAGTCACTTGTTTGACTGTTTTGAATTGGTTAGAGATGGAATTGGCTCTTAAGCTCTTCATGAAACTTGAAGTATTTGGTTTTATCTTTCCAATGATATAAGGTAGTGATTTTTGTTGACTTGTGTATAGGGAGTTATGCTTGATAGAACATTACTGTCCAGATTGGGTGATTTCTGGGGCAGCATCATTGATTGAATTATTTGACCTAGTTAACAATTAAATTTGATTTTGGTTTGTTCATGAAAGTTGTAGAAAACATTGTGATCTTTCTGAGCATATTTATTGTGTAATTTTTGACTGAAGAGAATGGAAGTTACTGAAATTTACCAAGTACTGTTCTGTTTTGATAGGTTTTGAATGGGCAGAAGTTTCAATTGAATTTTTGACACCCTTAGGGGTAAAATTGATTTTTATGGTCTTCATGAAACTTGTTGAGGGTTTCATGATCTTTCCAACGGGATATAGTTTGTAATTTTCTGAACTGTGTGCAACGAGTTATAGGTGTTTGAATTTCGGTTTGAAGATAGGAAAAAGAGAAGGAAATAGGGGGATATATATATATGAATTGTTTTATTTGCTTTTTTGTGTTCTTTTGGGAATAACTTTTCCGTCTGACATCCGATTGACCTGATTCTTGAGGCATCGAATTCATGGAATATTTAATTTCATTTCCTGAGAGATTGGGAATTTTTGGACGGGAAATTGATGGGGGTCCGAGAAATGGGTATTTCATCACTGTTTTATTTAATTGGGGGCCTATAAAGGTTCAAATTGAGCGCCGTCAGCGCCATTGGATGTCTAATTTTTAAATGGATTTTTCTGATAGAAAAAAATGGGATTAGGGCCGGGAATCTCATGAATATGCATTTTCACCTACATGTGCATCATTAACTAACTCAGATTGGATATTTAGTGATCGTTTTGTTCTCTAATTCTGATAGCGACACAACTGGAGCGGCGATCGACCGAGGTAGCAGAGACTTCCTGGCATTAGCTCGGAAGTAATAGGTGAGTAAACTAGATGGGTTTCTCAATTATTACTTGTCAAATATGGGGATAATGGCGGGACCAGGAATGTGTACATTGTGTGACCTGTCTGCCATTTCGGTGATTGATTGTGATTGATTGTCAATTATGAATTGTTCATTGTTGTGAATTATGGACTGTTACTTGTGCATATTGACTGTTAATTGACTGTGCTTGACTATGAATGATTAACTGTTTATGGGGATGTTGTAACTGGGCATGTGCATTCATACACAGATGCATAAACTGATAAAGGAAAATTGTGAACCGAGTCGCCACTGATACTGAAACTAGCCTAGAGCTCGAAATATTGAAACGAGCCTAGAGCTCGAAGGGAGATAATTCTCCCCAGACGCGTCTACTGATCACCGAATACTGTTTACGCGCTCGGTCACAACACTGTAATTAAACTTGAAAAAGAGTCACATGTGCATTGCATCATCATCGGATCAACACCAAATGGGTTTTATCAGACAGTATCAGAGACCGTAGTATTACTGCAACTGCCTTATTACTGTGAATTGATTATGTGATGCATGAATTAGGAGAACCATCGATGATGGTTCCTCATTGAGTTCGCAAACTCATCCAAAATTGTAATATATTTTTCAGGACTTGAAGAGTACCCCGCTTGACACGGAGTAGGTCTCTTGTAGGCAAGTGAAGGATGAGGTCGGGATCGGTTCGCGGCTCGCATTAGTGTCTTATCGAATTAGTTTCCGCAATCATTGTACAACAATGCTTTATATTTATAATGAGCCTATTGTGGTTTTATTGTTTTTATACATTGACTGATTGTAAATTATTATTGGATGACTGTAATAACTGAAAATGGTTAATTGTGAACTTTATGGTTATTGTAAAATATTGTTAAATGATTGTAATAACTGAAAATGTTTTCTACTGTCTACTATTTTTGCCGCGCTAATGTACGGTTGAAAAAAAAACAAGAGAGAAGAAAATGATATACTGAGTTTTCACCGACTGATGTAGTACGCCACCCTCGCGGGGCACGGACTCGGATATCACGAACGATATCAGGTTCGGGTCACTCGGGAGTGTGGTGTTACATTTAGGTGGTATCAGAGCCCAGCAATACGAATGTATCTGGGCACAGTCTGAAACATAGGTCAAGTTGCATGCATTTGAGTCGTGTCGTTGCAGACCGTGGTAACTGATCCCTAGTCTGAGTCACACAAGGATAAATCCTACGTGTGCGTACGTGTTAAGTGACTAAGTGAGAGAAAAGTGAGACCGTATTAGAATGTGAGCCCATGAATGTGTATGGGCAATGAGGAATGGGAAAAAGGAAACATCGATAATGAGAATTATAATGTACTGTGGTTAGAATGACTATGTTGGCCTAGACTGATTAAGGAAAGAATTGATATCAAACTGGGTCCCCTGATTAATGTGGTAATATTACGGCGACAGAAAACGAATATCTCTAGAACTTTGAAAGGTCCACTGGAGATATGAGAAGCATACTAGTTATAGTAGGACTAAGTGAGATGAAAAGTCCGGGATGATTAGGGAATTACAGTTCTGACTGTAGATGCGATGAAATGGGAAACATTGGAACTGAGTAAAACGTAGATGGTCCGATCAGGCAGATATTGATTTACTGCATTTATGTTTGATATCAGTAGATATCATAGGTAGATGATGATAGCGAGATTGTAATAAGGTCAATATTGTACCGTAACGATCTACCTAGAACTGAAAGAACCGAAAGAGCAAAGTGCCTAGTAGGGTAAGAAAAAGTAGAAATGGTGAGATAAAAGTGTACAGATAAACTGAAATGAACTTGTGAAATGGGTATGATTATGAGCGCATAAGCTTGAGACTGAAATGGTTATGCGAATATGGTGCTAAGAGTTTGGAAATTAGTATAATAAGATCGTAAGGGAAAAAGACAGACTGACAATTTCTACTGATTGTATATCGGGAAATTCTGGATTGGTTGAAAAGATGTATATGGACACAGAAATGGTAAATGGATGGGTAAATAGATAGAGATACAGTGGAGTTGTATCACCGATTTTGTCATGTTTTGGGGACTGTGGATACCCTATTATAGATTGTTTGAGGAAGATAAAGAGATATGTAGCAATAAGGAGATGACATTGTATAAGCCAAGTGGATATGACCTTAAAAGGTCAAGCTGACACATGAATGATGTGGTAATGAAACTAGGGAAATGAAAAAAAAATGAAACAATGATAGTGATATATGAAAAGAGTTGTCGCATTTAAGTCGATTTACCGTTGGGAGTATCTATTGGACAGTAAAGTTGATCATGATTAATGAAACGTATGTGAAAGATACATGAAAATCATAGAGGAGATGATCGGTGAATGATTAGAGTGGCTATAAGTGTAAAGTTCATAATGGGTTAAAGTAAGACATAAGAGGACTGAATGTACCTTTATGAGAGGAAATGAACAAAAAAAAATATTATGGCATCAGTCCTCTATTTGAGGATTAGCATAAACGGAAAAGAGTTTTATGGAAGTCTGAATTGTATAGGTTACTAATTGGCTTCCGGATAAGATGAAATAAGTTCTGGTGAGGTGTAGATTACAGAATAAGTGTTAAAGAAAGTGTTTATGTGACTGTCACATGGAACCTTAGTGCAAGGACTGTTCTGATCTTTAAATTACGGCATAAAATTGTTCTGATTGAGATAGTGCGTATAGTTAAGAATGATTGAAAAGCCATTAGGGACACTAATTGGCTAATGAGACTTTTGTGAACAGTATAACGACGGTAGCAAGACTAATGGTCAAACGAAAAGAAGTACAGACGAAATCAAAAGTAAAATTGAGTCATATCTCAAAAGGAGATTTAGACATAACAAGTGAAATATACGACTGAGGTTATCTGTATTGTGTGTACGGAAATGTAAAGTATCCAACTACGTAAGTGAAATTTTAATTTGAGGTGATTCTATTGCAATGTGAAGTGAATAGATCTCCATATGTGATACAAAACTGTTGAGAAATCTTGATTTGAAACTAAGAAGAAAATAGTCCCGAATCACAAGTGAAATACTCAAATAAAGTGGAATTTATGGAAGTCCAAGTACTGATGACTAGGTATTGGCATATGTTGATGTGAATGACAGGAAATCAATTGAAAAGAAAAAAATGAGTAGAGACAAGAAGTCCTAAAGGGAAACTGACAATGACGTGATGTAGTGTTACCTTCATAAAGGGATTGCAAATACACTACTTGTGGACTCAATGAAAAAGTTGAATGATGTATGGTAAAGTCAACAAGACCCTAATAGGGAATTATGTAAGGTAAGCAAATGGTAGTGACTATGTTTATAGACAGAATGTGTTTGAAAGTGTTGAACAGTGAAAAGTAAAAAGAACTATATGAATAATTGAGGAATTTGATACTGAGGATAAGCATACCCTTGGAGAGTGGGCAGTGTGTGATGAAATGAGACAATATGTTAAAATGGTATAAGATAAATTGAACTGACTTTGATAAATTGTATTGGAGATTTTAGATTCCTATAAGGATACATTGTGTTAATTCGAGGAAAAAGACGGGCATAAATGACTACTATACCGATAATTCTGAAATGAACAGATAATTCTGCCTACTAAACTCAAATAGTGAACAGATAATGCTGCAATAAACAGATCAATTACGGATATTGGGATTTTCAAAGAATGTCAAGTAGATTATGGGTAATTATGAAGTGTTACTGGAAAATTGAAGTTGTAGATCTAGTGATACTGGATAGAAGTAAGAAAGGTTAAGAGTGTAAAAGTTAAAGTGGTGAGTCCTATAATGAGTCTGAATATGCGAGTGAAATATAAAAAAAACAATATTGAATGACTCAAAGAAGGAGTATGTGTACCTGACAAAAAGGTGATAGAACAAGAAAGTGAAAAGTCGAAGCTAGACATTCTAGTAAGTATATGCAAAAAGTGAAATTGAATAACTAAGGGTATAGAACGAAGTGATTAGATTCAAGTGCGTAGAGGTTTGAATGTTCAATAGGCAAAGTGCTTAAGTTGGACTGCAGAGGATTATACCCTCATGATATAGTTTTGACTGAATGATTATAGAATGAATGGTGATCTAAGAGTCAATGAAATATGAGGGATAAATGCGTTAGGTGGATTACCACCGGTTATAGTGAAAATAGAGATAAGTGCCACTGTGTTGGTACCAAAGAAAAGGGAAGTGTCTCAGACGAGATAACCTATTTTATTGTAAGTATCATAGTGACAAAGTGTACGCAGAATTGGCAAAAAGGGTATCAAGGAAGTTATTAGAATAAGTCTGTATATTGAGAAAAAGGTATTGAATGATAACAGGTTCGAAAATAGTGATTTAAGTTATAGTATTGGAACTAAAAGTAGTGACTACTCTGAAAATGGCAAGTAAGATAGTTAAGATAGTGAGATCGTCAACTGACAGCCTTGTTGAGTCCATCTACTGTGATGAGTGATGATGAGTTAGCCAAATAAGTGACTGAACAACTGACTGAGTGTGGTTACTGTGACCTTTCGGAAAATGAATCATTGAGTGGAAAAGTGTATGGGACCTGTAGGGTCATTTGATAACGGTCATAGTGAACCGTTGACTGAGAATTTCGAGGACGAAATTTTTATAAAGAGGGGGGAATTGTAACATCCCACCCCCTACTGGAAGGGTAAAATAGTATTTTGGCATAGGATAAGAGTGATTGGGCTCCATTAGGACTGTTCATGCATACTAGTACTGGTACACAGTGAATTTTTGTGCACATGAAATAACTGTATATGCATATATGACATTCCCGGTTTTTATGCCTAATAGAGTTTTACTGTGATTAACGTGGTTCTTGTGTTTGAAAAATTATTCTGAGTGCGACATTGAGTGTTTTATATTTTAAGGAATTTTTAGGAATTTTTCTGAAATTTTCCGGAGAAAATTCCTGGACCGGAAAAAAAATCGCCAAGTGGCGAACCGGTTGATTTTTTACTGTTATTTTGGTACTAAACTATTAATTATTTTGGTGGGACCCAAAAGTGGACCCTTAAAATTTGTTGGAACTGAAATTGGCTTCAATTGCTTGGTAATTGTTGAATTTTTTTCAAACATTGGAATGATGGTTTGACTTTTCCTCACTTCTCCAATTGCCAAGTGTTTCTTTATTTAATGCTTGGAGATGGCTTAGACTTGGTCTTCTCTTCTCATTCTCGATACTTCTTAATTGTTGATGGCTTGGACTTGGTCTTCTCTTCTCATTCTCGATACTTCTTAATTGTTAACAACAAATGGGTTAAGTTTCTTCATCAACCGAAATGAAGCTTATTAACTAATTTTTTTGACTTTTCTTCTCATTGTTGGACCAATCCTCTTTTGCCACCATTTCACTTCATTTAATGCCTAATTATTGTATTCCTTGGTTTTTCCTATTACCTCTCTCGGTTATCGCCTTATGAGAGGAAGGAATGGGATAAAAAGTTGATTGATTTGCTTGTTTCTTAAGCTCATCCGAATACCTATCTCCTTTAACATCTCCATCGATTTTCTCTCATCAAATTAAATCCTCCCTCCAAACCTTAAGAAACTACCTACTTTCTATGGAGAACTTGCACTTGCTTGGTGTTAGAAGTAATTAGTGAGAGTAGTAAAGAAAGAATTGAAGGAAGTGAAGAGCTTGAATTAGGTGAGTTTTCAATTAAGCTTTAATTATGCTTTGTTTATGTTTTAATAAATCATAGTGGTTAGATGCATTCATGTGGAGTTATGGTGCAATTATTGTATTTATTGATGCATGAATTTGATGAAAATTATAGTTTGAATTGGTGGGTAAGGTTATGTTTAAGTATGGTTGGATGAAGTAGTATAAGTGAAGTGTTTTTAGCTTGATTTTGAATTGAATATGGATGATTATTCTTGCAAAGAATTTAAGAGGTAGGTGCTGCCAACTTATGGTAGGTATTCCTAATGAATGTAGGAATGATCTAAGGACTGATTTTGTGTCCAAATGAGATGCTTATGGTAGTAGAAGTTCAATTGGCATGATAGGAGTTGTGATTGAGTAGTAAAGTTGAAAATGTGAGTTTGACCTACTGTACTGTTTTGAGCATAACTCATCGTGTGGTTACGAAAATGAGGTGAGGTTTGTGCCCAATGAAACTTTGGGTTGTTGGCTACATTTTTGCGTGAAATAGGTGTTGTCCAATTTTAGCCTTAAGAGGGTGAATTTTAGATTGGAAAGTCACTGTTGATGGCTGGTGTGAACTGTATCCGGATCAATGACCTACTAGTTTTGATGATTTTTCTACATTAATTGAGAAGGAATTAGGGAAAATGGTCTAAATGAAAGTTGAAGCCTGTATTGTTTGCTTTCCAATGCCACAGATTTTGCAATTGTTCGATGTGTATATTGGGAGATATGCATTGATGACTATTGGCTGGTAAAATGCATTTTAGTGAAACCTAGCTGAAATGTCAATTTTGTGAGCATTCTGATTGGAAGCAATTTTAACAATTTTTGTAAATTGAATTGGCTTGAGTGATCTTCTGAAGAGTTGTAGAGGAAAAATTTACCTTGAAAATGGTATTTAGCATGCAATGTTTGGAGATGATATTTGGGAGTTATGAGTTTTCAAATTGGAACCTGCATTAGGTTTTTAACTGCTGCCCTGATCGGTCACTTGTTTGACAGTTTTGAATTAGTTAGAGATGGAATTGGCTCTTAAGCTCTTCATGCAACTTGAAGTATTTGGTTTTATCTTTCCAATGATATAAGGTAGTGATTTTTTTTTACTTGTGTATAGGGAGTTATGCTTGATAGAACATTACTGTCCAGATTGGGTGATTTCTGGGGCAGCATCATTGATTGAATTATTTGACCTAGTTAACAATTAAATTTGATTTTGGTTTGTTCATGAAAGTTGTAGAACACATTGTGATATTTCTGAGCATATTTATTGTGTAATTTTTGACTGAAGAGAATGGAAGTTACTGAAATTTACCAAGTACTGTTCTGTTTTGATAGGTTTTGAATGGGCAGAAGTTTCAATTGAATTTTTGACACCCTTAGGGGTAAAATTGATTTTTATGGTCTTCATGAAACTTGTAGAGGGTTTCATGATCTTTCCAACGGGATATGGTTTGTAATTTTCTGAATTGTGTGCAAGGAGTTATAGGTGTTTGAATTTCGGTTTGAAGATAGGAAAAAGAGAAGGAAATAGGGGGATACATATATATGAATTGTTTTATTGGCTTTTTTGTGTTCTTTTGGGAATAATTTTTCCGTCCGACATCCGATTGACCTGATTCTTGAGGCATCGGATTCATGAAATATTTAATTTCATTTCCTGAGAGATTGGAAATTTTTGGACGGGAAATTGATGGAGGTCCGGGAAATGGGTATTTCATCACTGTTTTATTTAATTGGGGGCCTATAGAGGTTCAAATTGAGCGCCGTCAGCGCCATTAGATTTCTAATTTTTAAACAGATTTTTTTGATGGAAAAAAATGAGATTAGGGCTGGGAATCTCATGAACATGCATTTTCACCTACATGTGCATCATTAACTAACTTAGATTGGATATTTAGTGATCGTTTTGTTCTCTAATTCTTATAGCGACACAACTGGAGCGTCGATCGATCGACGTAGCAGAGACTTCCTGGCATTAGTTCAGAAGTAATAGGTGAGTAACCTAGATGGGTTTCTCAATTATTACTTGTCAAATATGGGGATAATGGCGGGACCAGGAATGTGTACATTGTGTGACCTGTTTGCCATTTCGATGATTGACTGTGATTGATTGTCAATTATGAACTGCTCATTTTTGTGAATTATGGACTGTTACTTGTGCATACTAACTGTTAATTGACTGTGCTTGACTATGAATGATTAACTGTTTATGGGGATGTTGTAACTGGGCATGTGCATTCATACACAGATGCATAAACTGATAAAGGAAAATTATGAACCGAGTCGCCACTGATACTGAAACGGGCCTAGATCTCGAAATACTGAAACGAGCCTAGAGCTCAAAGGGAGATAATTCTCCCCAGACGCGTCTACTGATGACTGAATACTGTTTACACGCTCGGTCACAACACTATAATTAAACTGGAAAAAGAGTCACATGTGCATTGCATCATCACTGGACTGAATACCCGAAATGGGTTTTACTGTATTTTGATTGTATATTACTGTGACTGTAGACCGTAGTATTACTGCAACTGCCTTATTACTGTGAATTGATTATGTGATTCATGAATTGGGAGAACCATCGGTGATGGTTCCTCATTGAGTTCGCAAACTCATCCAAAATTGCAATCTATTTTTCAGGACTTGAAGAGTACCCCGTTTGATACAGGAATAGGTCTACTGTAGGCAAGTGAAGGATAGAGGTCGGGATGAGTTCGCGTCTGCATTAGTGTCTTATCGAATTAGTTTCCGCAATCATTGTACAACAATGCTTTATATTTATAATGAGCCTATTGTGGTTTTATTGTTTTTATACATTGACTGATTGTAAATTATTATTGGATGACCGTAATAACTGAAAATGGTTAATTGTGAACTTTATGGTTACTGTAAAATATTGTTAAATGATTGTAATAACTGCAAATGTTTTCTACTGTCTACTGTTTTTGCCGCGCTAATGTACGGTTGAAAAAAGAAAAGAAGAGAGAAGAAAATGATATACTGAGTTTTCACCGACTGATGTAGTAAGCCACCCTCGCGGGGTACGGACTTGAATATCACCAACGATATCGGGTTCAGGTCATTCGGGAGTGGGGTGTTACACAATTCAACCCCCCCTTCTTATGCATTTATACATCGTATAATAAGCATTGTAATAGCATGTGATTCACTTCATCAGGTGCATGCTCAGGGGCTTTAGTAGCAGGGACTCCACCTCGCGAGTAGTCAACATCGTCAAGTGTTGCTTTGTAGGCATTTTTACTTTGCCTTGTACAAATTTTTTATAACGATTGCATATTTTTGTACATGTTTTGGAAAGTACATTTGTATAAAGAATGGATGTGTATAAAGTCTTTTAAATGAATGCATGACGTTTTAGCTTTTCAAAGTTTATTGAATTAACTATTTGAGACTGTACGTGAGGGGATTTGATGTCCACAATTTAGAGTTAAGAAATTGATGTGATAATAGAAGTGTTTTGAACTTTGACAGGGACTTTGAAATTTTTAGGATGTCAAAATATAGTCGTTGTGTTGCTAAAATTTTTAATAAACTGAAAAACAAAACTCCACTATTTACATTTCTTATTATGAATTGAAGCATTTCCTTAACAACAACAATAGGCTTAAATTCACGGGAACTTTTCAATGGACTTAGATATCGAATAGAGAGCCACCGTGGAGTATTGGGCTTGTGTCCTAGTTATTACAAGATAGGGGTCTATTTGTAAATGCAAGTATCTTTTATCCTAAAAGATCATCATTTTACTTCTCTTTTATTATTGATTTCACTATCATAAGTATAAAAAAATGATTTGAGATTAAGAGATTAATGGAAACTTAACCTTATGCAAAGCTTGCCCATCTTAATTACTAATCAAATTTCAAGTTAACCTTTCCAACAAATGAAGTAACATGTCTTTACAGATTCTCCAATTAGACAGTAGACAATCTAACATTAAATTAACTATTATAGGCCTAGGCAAATAGATTGTCTAAATCCTTTTGATATATATTATGATCATGAAGTAGGTAGCTACAGTTTTCCATTATCTCCTAATCATTAACTTGATATGTTTTTTTAGTTTAGATCACCTATAGTTTATAGTTCCAACCATGAAATGACAAAACTTAGATAAGATAGTTGTTGTACTTTAAAGACCCTCTTTAGACTTGTATCCTCTTAAAAGCCTAAAACTTGATAATAAAAAAACACATTTGTAAGTAACAACAATAACCAACAAGAAACATGATCTTTTACATGTGCTTTTATTACTTCCATGGAGATAAAGAATCGAAGATTCCAAATAAAGAAGCCCCACTTTCCTCAAGTTATAATACATCAAAGTAAGAGTAACACTATAAGGCTCTGAGGAGTTAGTAATGAGTGAGGAGTGTGTTTAATAGGGAGTTACCATATGATAGGGAGATGGAGTGAAGGCAGAACTAGAGATTAGACAGAGTGGACGGGATCTGGTGAGTGGCGATCACCTATTTGTGAGCGAATGGGGTGCGGGGACACGTAGGGAAGAGAGGGTCACTACAACTATTGTAAGGGATAAAACTTAAGTTTATGACCTTTTGATTTAGATATAAAAATTTTCAAATTTGCTATCAAGCTCAGGTTTAGGTTATACGTTCTGGGCATGATCGAGTCTCAAATTGAGTCTGAGCCAAATGGCCTGTACCTGGATTAACCTATTACCAAATGAAGTTTACCAAATAGAAGTTATTATTTATTATTATTATAAAACTAACCATTATCCAATTATAAACACAACTAGAAAATAAAATTTTATAGTTATATGATCAAATCTTAATAATTGAATAACTTGTAAGATATTAATTGTAACAGGTAATTGAATCATACCTAATTCAAATTAATTTCAAAATTTTTTCATAAGGGATCAACTATATGTTGTCCAAGTGTCCAATCTCTAACAGCATCTATGTAACAAAGAAAAAGAATTCAACATTTGAAGGGAATAAGTGGGAGTGACGGCTATAATTATTGCAAAGGTTAGAACTTAATTTTATGATATTTTAATTTAGTCATGACAATTTTAAAATTTACAAATTGGTTCAGTATTAAAATGCCATTAAAAATACCTATCAATACTAATCAAAAAGGCCATTACCAACTGGTGCTATTATTAGTGTCTTTATTTTCTATCTTTTTGTGTGTTAATTTTCTTTGTTCTTGAGGTTTAAAGTTATATTTAATGGGAATTAATCTTGTTTTATGTCAAGGTGTATTTTGGAACTAAATAGAAAGAACTACGATGATTTTGGGATAAAAATAGCTGAGCAGGAGTTGAGCCTAACTAGACATGGCCTCGTATAGTGATACCTAGTGGGTGGAAGTGCGCATTAGCTAGAATGAACGAAACGTAGTTGTTGGACTAACACGCCAGCAGCAAATTGAAGCAGTATACAAACGTTGAAAGAAAGAGGAGCTAAACGGTAAGGAAGTAAAAAGAAAACGTGACATGTTTCACATATGAAGGCTGGATGGTTTGGTGCATGAAGGGGATTGCGTGGACAATAAACTCTAAGGCTTTATTTGTCAAATCAAGTGAGGGAGGCGGCAGAAGTGAGTGAAAGAAAAGAATCCATGAGAGAGTGGTGAGGATGAATAGTAACAGGGTCCATCAAAGTTAAATTGTCCCATCGTTGAATAGTAAACAAGGAGAGGAGAAGAGTGGACTTATGGTAGAGAAAAGAAGGACAGCCTGAAAAGAAGAGAAGAACACCCGAGATAGTCCCTACGCTCACAATAGTCCCAAATAGTTAGAAAAAATTGTGATGTTAGGTAACTAAACTTTTATTTCTTGGTTTATGAAATCCTAGTTATTGAACTCTGATTGTTGTGAGACTTTCGTTCTTTATTTCAATCGATTTATTAGTCTAACATTAATTATATTTCTAGGTCATTATTTGATTATTTGATTTTACAGCTAGGTGCGCAACTAGTTTGTGATTTTATTCAATCAATCGCTAGATTAAACAGGTTGACGTTCAATTCTTTTAATCAAAAGTAGTGACTAGGATTTTTGTTTACTATGTTAGGAACATGATTCTAGGAAAAATAATTATCTAGGCTAAATATACATAATATATATGTTGTCTAGTTCGACGATTTTCTTGATTCGTAAAGCTATTAATTAATTAAATTTGAGATCGTATCTAAGTTATTGATTAATAAGGGTTAATTTAAATACAAGTTTTGCTTAACTAAACATAAGAGAAAATAGGTAAATAAATTTACCACGATGAATGCTTAACTAATAAATTGATTTTTTTAGTGTGATGATCAATGCAAGTTCAATAACGAAGGAGAGCGGAAACCAAGATTTGTTTCTATTAATTGTTAAATTCTCATTGTTTTGTTATTAGTTATTTTTCAATTTTTTACTCTAATTAAATTCTATTAAATTCACAATTTAAAATCCCGCTTTTATTGCGTAACTACTAACATATGAATTCCTCGTGGGAACGATCCCTACTTTCTACTGCTACATTAATGTGTATTATAGGAAGTTAGTTTCTTTTTATATTTCGTTGTAGGCGACAGCATTCACCAACTCCATATTAATATGTTATTAAAAATTATTGTATCATTTTTCAGTCCGTATGACACATTTCAGTTGGTACTAACTATTATGGTATATGGTAATCTAAACAATTAATTCAAGGTCATGATAGAACACAAAATGGAGAAAATCGATTCTTATTAGAATATGGTTGAACAAACTTTGACAATCATTTATATATTAAACTTGAGATATAAAATGGAAGGGCTTATTGTTTTTATGAAAATTGTAGGGTGGTCAGGCTGAAGAACATATTGATATCATGAAACAATTTTGAAGTGATTTATTTAATGATTATCAACTAATATTGGACAAAGTTCAAGATCACAATAGTTTAGTATTAGCTTCAACTTCATTTATTATTCATAAGACTACTGTGAGTCTCAAATTTGTAGATTTCATCAAAGAAAAAAAAGGCCAAGATTTCTTATAGTATGATAAGGTTTGACAACTATTTGGATGTAGTTGTTGTAACTGAAGTTGAAAATGTGTAATTTGATTTATTGATATGGTAGATGAAACATGGAAGTGCTCTTTTGATCATGAAATTACTTAGTAATTCCACTGTTTACTATTACTTCAGAGTCTGTTGTTAGTATTGACAATCAGATAGTTAGTCTTCATCGTGTTTGAGTTCATCCTAATACTATCGAAGCCCTTATGTGCGTTTGAAGTTAGTTAAATGATGAAGATATTTAGGGTAATCTCCATTCTTTATGATATGTTAGTTTTGTTTACCTTAATAATTTTAATAATGATATATATATCATCTTTTTTATATTAATACGATACAGTAGATTAGTCTTTCAACTAAAAATTTGTTTAAAAATATTTAATGATGAAGGTATATTCTAATTTTTAATTATTATACACTAAAATTTATTTAATACAATTATTGCATAATCATATATAATTTACCCAATAATATTTCTATATGTAGATAAAATGGATCAAATTACTAACAATCCTAATTGTAACAATTAGCTAGTCCTTTTATCTTCTGTGGTTTGTTTTCTTTTATCTGTAATCCTTAATTACTTTTTAAATTTGATTACTTTGTTTTTGTTTTACAATCAAGATATAAATCTTTACTTATGTAGTTTAATGCAAGTTAACAAAGAAAACTCTCTATTCTTGTTCCTACCATTAGCTCAACTTCATTCTCTAGTTATAATTAACAATTCATTTTATATCTTTTTGTTTAGATAATAATGGCACTATGATACTCTTTTGTTTTAAAATAAAATGATTTTGATAATAGTACCATGATAGTTGTTGTATAAGCAAACTTATTAATTGATATTATTCTTACATGTTTTGAATGGACAAAACACCATTTATTATTGGATTTAAATAATAGTTAAAGTGACATTAATTTCAAAAATTAAGCAAATAGATTTTAATTAATTTTTCCAAAACAAGACATTATACTTAGTAATATTAATTTAATAAAAATAAAATATGGATTCCTTGTTAGAGTTAGAGATAATTTCACAAAATGAGCAATTTAGAACTTTCAAGACTACATTTGAAAATTAAACTTAAAGCCTATAATATTAGACTTCTTTAGAAAAATGAATGAGTTACAAAACATTATTTTATATAAAATGGCATAGTTAACTTTTTTTATGAAAATGAGTTTTAAGATAACAAACTATGTTATAAATTTTCAAACAATTTTTAATAAACATATTTACTAGTTAATACCATGTATTAATATTTCAAATTTGAAATTTACATTGAAAAAGTTCATTAATATATCTAAAATAATTAGTGATAGTATTCATATTATTTATACATGATTTAAAAATAAGTAATATTAATACCACTTATTATCTATAGTTTCAACTACTTGAAATTTGAAGCAAAATATTTTATTACAATTATTTATTTTAAAATCTAATAAAATGATGTAAAACTAAAAAATAAGCACGCCTCAAGCTTGATCGGGCTCAGATTTAGACCACATGTTCTAGGCATTATCAAGTCTTAGGTTGTGTATGAGCCATTAGGCTATACTAGCCCAATTCGTTACCAATTATAGATGAAATTTACTAACTAGAAGTTATTATTATTAGAAACTAATTGTAATCCAACCATAAGCATAGTGAAAATAATTTTATAATTCTCGATCAAATTTCAATAATTAAATAACTTAAAATATTAATTGTAAAAGGTAATTCAATCATAACTAATTCAATTCCTATAAAAAACCTTTTATAAGGTGTAAAACCTAAATCTTTCCTTTCACTGAATAAAATTTTTCATTTTTGGTGAATAGTATTTTTAGATGAATAGTCAATTTTTGTAGTACCCAACCTCAAAATAATGAAAAATATATAGAATAAGTGTTAGAGTTAAATGATAATGAAACTAATGAAAAATAATTCCGATATGATGGATTTCGAGAGTTCCGAAAGTTTAGGATTAAATGTCATTTTTGGAAAGTAATGGGTATTAGTGATTTTAAACCCATTCTAAAATTTTTAAAGCTTCCAATCGATAAGTATTGACCCTAATTAGAAAATTTCAAGGTCAATTTGATGATAAGACAATTACAGAATGTAGTTCGATTAGTTAGTGAATTAAACTCAATAAAGGGGCATTTTAGTCTTTTTGTGCATAATGGTGTGAGTGGATTAGTGAGTCACACCTAGTGACCAATTAAAGGATTTCTTAAGGGTTAAGCATCATTTATTAAATGAATAATTAGTCATTAGAGAAAACCATTAAGACATTGACATGTGTAAAGCATTAAGTAAGTATAAAAGGAATAAATCAAGACTTTTGGCTTCATTTGAACATAACTGTGAGAGTGTTTGAGAGAGTAAACATGAGAGAGAAAAAACAAAAGTGAAAAGAAGAGAAGAAAGGTTGAAGGTCGTCCAAGGAGAGAGGAATAAGAGGGCTTCCATCGTTGATGGGTTTTGATGCAAATTTGGAGAAAACTTGATTGAACCTAGGTTTTCATCATTTTCCAAAAGATTAGAGAAAGAAAGTGGTAATTTTCCTAACCTAAATTTCTGATTTTTATGGGTTTGTTTTGAGTGAGAAGGATGTGTTTAATATCAATGGTTTCTTGGTGTTATTTTGGTGTTTCTTTACATAGAATTGATTGAATATAACAAGAGAGGAACATGTAGTAGAATTTTATCTTAGGTTAGTTTGAGCCAGTCCCATTGTTCTGGCCAAAAATTAGCCTAAAAACCTCCAAATTGAGTGATTACAATTGTAGATGAAACTTAAGAAATATTACTAAATATCCTTAGATAAACTTAGACCTAATTCTAGATGAATGATATCGAAGTTTGAGATTGAAAATGGTAACCTGATACTACCCTTGTGTCAAAACAGATTGTGATATTTGGTACATTTTTCATTATTTAGATATTAAAATGGCATGATTTTTATGATATGGATACTAGAGGTTTAGAGGAACAAATTTCTAGCATACCTCAAAGCCTAATTTGAACGTTTGCTATATGAAAAGTAAGGAACAAATAGAGGTATGGATTTTATACATAGGTCATAACTGTGACTCATCATGCATGATCATGATATAATGAATTAAATTGAGTGAGATAGTGTTTTGAAGAAATTGATAAGTTAAAAGGGTTAAAATATGGATTGAAGTGACTTTTGATGTTAGAATTTGAAATGGAGAATAACAAGCTAGCTTATGGTAGTAAACAGAAATACATATGTTACGTGAATAAATACTAATCTTGAAGTTAAACTGAATTTATAGTGTTAATGTCTTATTTCCCAATGTAGAAATAAATGTCTAAGCAAAATATTCTTATGTAGGTAAAGGAAAGGCACAAAACGCGTGAGTGTGCTTGGCGATAAGGTTGCTTAACAGTGAGTGCATTTTAAATGTATTTTATGAAAATGATTTATGTTTTGTCGTAAAGTGAACATGGATTATGAGTTTTATGTGAATGATGCATTATAAGTGAACATTGCTAGTATAATTTTATGTTTTTAGCAATACATAAATTGAAGTTTGAAAGTTAAATCTTATATGATTTGAGTTTATATTAAGATGATGCTATTGGTTGATAAAAGGAAATGGTTTTTTTAGCCTATAGTATACTGATATGTTATATATATATTATTATGACAGAGTATAATGATTAACCTAGTATAGGTAAGCGATCTAAAACCAGCTTCGTAACTACCAATATATAGTAGTTAACCTAGTATGGGTAAGCAATATTGAACAAGCTCCATAACTAATGGTTGACTAGTTAGGGGTAAGGGATATAGAACCAGCTTCGTAATTACCGATATGTAGCGGTTATCCTAGTATGGGTAAGCTATGTAGAACCAGCTCCGTAACTAGTAGATAACCTGTCGAGCGTAAGCGATGCAAAAACAACCCGTGACTTTATGCCTGAGGGTACCATACGGCAAAGAAGTTTGTGATAAGCTATGTCGTGCAAGAAATTCATGAAATTTTAATACTGCCATAATTTATTTAAAAAGCGATTTCTGAAACTTGATTTCTGGAAGTATAAATGTTTCATGTTAAATATTGAATATTAAATATTAAATTATACAAATTGAGATGATTTTGTTTTAGGGAGGTTTAAATTAAATATGATTTGAATAGAAATTCTAGCACTCACTGATCTCATTTAGCTCAGACTCTCTTTTACGTTTTTAAATGAAACCTCCCAAGTGCACGCTCAGGAGCTTCAGCATTAGGGACTCCACCTTATAACCAGTCAACTTCTTCATGTGCTATTATGTAGGCATTTTTGCCTTGTAAATGTTTTTAGGAACATTTTCATTTTTATGAATATGTTTTGGACTATATTTTGTGTAAAGAACGCATATATCAATGTTTTAAAGTTAAATGCATGAATATGTCTAAGTTTATTTTTAAGATTATTGAAATGATTGGTGAGATTGCTTGTGCATGGAGTTAAAGTCCAAAATTTGTAGTGGAGATTTTGAGATGATTATAGAAGTATTTTTTTAATTTCATAGAGATTTGAAAATTTTGCAAAGGTCAAAATACAATCGTTGTGCTTTCGAAGTTTTTAATAAAAATGATTTTTATAAATAAATTCACTACTTATATCTTTTTATGATGCGTTAAAGCTTTTCAATTAAAAAGGAAATATACTTAGCTCCACCGGAACTTCCCAGTTGGATCGAATATGGACTAGAAGGTCACCGTGGGGTGCCAAGCAAGTCGCCTAGTCATTTCAAGATAGGGTTGTGTCATAAGGTGTCAACCATGAGTTGTCCAGTCGTTCAGCCTCTAACAATATCCATATATCAAAGAAAAAGATTCAACGTTTAAGAGGAACAAGTAGGAGTGTTAGCTCCCTTATGCTTATTTCTTATTTATAAAAATATTTTTTATTTCTTATTAAAAATTAATCTCTTAATTATAGATAAAATCAAATTCTATAATACAATATAATTTTAACAAAATCAAAATTTTCATATTTGATCACCAAATTTCTCGAAGCCACAATTAAGTTTATATTTATTTTAAATTGAATTTTCTTTTAACTATTATTTATATGTAACTCATAAATTATAATTATATAAATTAAAGCCCTTTTAATTTATCTTTAATGCTTCAATTAAACAATTTATAACCATAGATGAAGATTGATAGCTAGCAACATGTCATGACTATCCAAATATTAGGAATGTCAAAGTGGTTTAACTCAACATGTTTATACAAGGTTATGATGTATAATATAATCATTTCATCATCCAATGTTCTTATTGTTCTTGCTAATTAGTAATTGATCTATTATTGATATTTAAGAACCCTTTTAAAGTTTTAATTCACTATGGTTGGAGAATTCCTTAAATTGTTACTAATAAAAACAATGGAAGATTCTCTCTAATTACTTTAGAGTGGCGAATCCTTTTTTACTTATTCAATTATCTCCATATAGTTCATCATATATCCAAGTGTTATTGATTAAGCTATCTAAATTAGAATAATTCATAATTAGCATCAAAATATAGTAATTCTATATAAGATGCTTTAGTAACCCCAAATACAAGGATCAATTATACAACTATTACAATGAGAAAATTCATAAATACATAAGTAAAATTCTATTTGAGATCCTCATAATCAAGTTAGGTTAGTGAAAATTTTCTTTAATAAGTGCCCACATATTTGTTTAAATATCTCCATATTTTAATTTATGAGATCAATTACTTTCTTCATGACAAAGAAATATAAAGTGTGCTAGTTTTATCATTTCATCAATATCTTGTCTTAATGAAACTATAACTAAGAACAATTGAGAAATAATACATAAATGCAAATTAAATCTAATAAATATGATCTTAACATAGTTTCAATTGAACAATAACTATTTTATGGATTTTACCTTTAGTATTAAAACATCAAATTTAATTGACAAAATACATCAAGAAAAAGAATGTCTTTATTAATTAAAATAATGATGTCATACATAAAATTACAACCAAATGATTGGCTATAAGGGTATAAAACAACAATCTCCTACTTGCAGTAAAGTCAATTACTTGTGCATCTGATACCATATCCATCTATATGTCAATCATGTCTCTTTTGAGATAATAGCTTAGTGAGAGGATCTGCAAGATTCTCTTGAGTAGGAACTTGCTCTAGTGCTATGTCTTTCCCCTCCACTATCTCCCTGATCAAGTGAAACTTCTTAAATACACGTTTGAATTGTTAATGAGAATTTTTTTGGGCTATAATGCCATTATTGATAGTATAATATTATTGGCTCAATAATGCCAGCAACCACTCCAAATTTGGTGATGAGATATTTGATCTAAACTGTATGTGTTTTTGTTTTGCAGCCACTAACATTGAAATGTATTCCACTTCAATTATAGAATGTGTATAAGTTAGTTATTTAAAACCCTTATAACTTACTACACCATTCAAGTGAAGATATACCCTTATTGTGATCTTATTATGCCAAAATAAGTTCTAAAAATATATACAACAGAGTTGTAAATGATTAGCCAGGGTCGTCTCCCATAGATGTGAAATTGGTCCACTCGAATTAATATTTGAAAAAAAAAAAACAAGTGCAATCTTAAACATTCCATCTCGATTTGTTAAGTAAAAGCTTTAAAGAAAATTACAAAATTAGATTAAAAAGTGAACTAATTTATATGGAAGCAAAAAGGAATTGATTAATTAGTGTGGAAACTATGGAGAATTAATTTCACTAACATAATCTCCTATGCATGATGAAGGTGAATTAATTAGATAATTGTCTAGCTAAAATTACCAATTGGGTTCTAAAATCAATTCAAATAATAAACTAATCTAACTTTTGTATTCGATAAGTTTATCATACAAATTAATTAATAATTATCCACTTAATTTAATATATTTCTAATTCATAACTTACGATCTATAATTTCTCGCTTTAAATTGAACTTCTTCTATTGATCCTTCATTTAATACCAAAATGATATAAAGTTTGATCATGCTATTACATTGAATAAACTCGTAAACTATAGCAATTAATAAGACAATAAAATAGCCCCTTCATTATATATAATCAATTAAATTGGCTACATTAATCCTCAAGAACAAGTAATCAGCCCATCATAAAATAAACATGGTTCATCATCTTCAAATACTTCTATCCCATATTCAACAATAATAGAGAAGTATTAAAACAATAAAATAATAAATAAACCAAAATTGACTATAAAACTTTAAAAAAGAAAACAAATGCAACAGGAAAGTTACATAATGTAACAGAGAAATAAAGCAACAGATATAAAACAAGATAAGCAAACAAGGGTGTTCAGATGAGAGAGTCGGTGGCGGATCTCTTGCCAATCTCAATCCCCCTACATTAGCTTTAATCTTCTGCCTCCATTTGGTTCTCACCCATACGATCAAATGCTCCCACTGCTTTCACCTCTATGTTGTTTTTCCTTTCTCTATTCTTCCTCTCTTCTTTCTTCTCAATTGTAGCTCTATACTTCTCCTCCTCCACACCTTCTCTCTATTCTTTCTTTTTCATTCCCTGAATGTCCAATCTCCTCTAGTCGACTTTCCTTTCTCTATTTATAGCACGAGTCTAGCTTTAAGGTTGTTATGACGTCAAAGCCTGCGTATGTCGGATAAAAAAATAAGTGCAAAATAAGTTGTCATGGGTGTGTCTTGGGAGTCACAGGTGTGACTCCCATTGTCACACTCGTGACTTGCATAGCCACCAGTGTGACTCATTTACAATAATGTTTTTAATAATTTATGTTACATGTTGGGCCCGGGTCCCGGATCCCTATTCCGAAGATGGCCCCTCGGGCTGCGCCAGCGACGAGCTCCCTAACATATCGAACCCGATCCCAACATCCATACATAATTCGATTCACACATGCATTTTCATAAGATTCACACAATCATTCTAGCTATGAATTAAACACCCCATAAACCAAGGGGCTTCATGCCATTACAATTCGAAGGAAATTCAAACAAGTATTCTCAAAATAGCATAATACAAAGTAAAGTTTAAATCCAAAATACATGAATATCCTCCATGATGATATGCTTGACGGGCTAACCAAAAATACTAACTTAATACAAAGCTCCTAACTAGCTTGAAGTTTCCGATGCCTTGCAAGATTAGCGATCGTCTCGTTCTACACCTGAGGAGGGGAGATAATGGGGTGAGCCGCGAAGCTCAGTGGCATATACATTTATAGCCATTGGCAACGAGCCACACATTCAAGCATATATATATATACAAGTATAGTAAGTCAACATTTAGCAATTGATTCACATTCATATAACCATCAAGAGAATATGTCATGCAATTCCTGCTTCATAACATAACAATTATTATGCATCATTTCTAACAAATCAATCATGCAAGGCATAACAAATGGCTCGAGAGTTTCGTAAAACGATTCGGATAAACCGAAGTTTATACCGTAAACAAAACGAGTCCGATTTCTCAAAGATCTCGTGGCTTCAAGCGGGCAGCCGGGAGAAGGCTATACGTCGACGTGCACGTGACTATCCATCCTTTACTCTCTCACCCAAACAAAGCACATAACAATTCGTTTCATGCTCAAAGCATTTTATCAAAGCTTTCATACTTTTCATTCTTACACAATGCCATAATGCCTATCAAGGCAGAACATAATCATAATCACCATGCATTTCCAATATTTCTTATAATTCAACACAAGCAGTGTCACACACATGCAAGCAAGCATACACATATTGCCCATACACACAACAACCATAAATATATTACCCACTTAAGATTGCTCGAGAATCCAACTCACTGTTGTCTTTCCTCTTGCGATTAGATCAGGTCGGCTTGGTTTCCTATAAAAAACCAAGTTCTCATTCAAACAATATTCAAAAGAAATATTCAAAAAACTTGAAAATCAAAAGGAAAAGCACGAAAAGTCTACATTCGACTTCCACCTAAATTTTCGAATCCTAAGAGGCAAATTCTGAACTCCCCTTCTTCATAAAACTTGTAGCCCTTTATCTCTAGATCACAACGAATCCAAAATCACCTCATTTGGACATCTACAACCAAAGATATGCCCAAAAGACTAAAATTCCTCGCTGTTGGAAACAGGGGCTCGCCGAGGCGAATGCCCGCGCTCGCCGCGGCGTGCAACATTTCCTCGCACGTCGCGGCGTGCTCCTTCTCGAACGTCGCGGCGTGCTCCTTCACTCATGTCGCGGAGAATATAATTTCGCACGTCGCGGCTTGTTCATATGCACGTCGACACGTGCGGGCCTGGAGAACGTCTCCGAACCCGATTTTCCAACATTTTTCCAACCTCAATCCTTTCCTTTTTCAAATGCAACCCACCTACTTGAATCAAGTCCTAAACTTCAGTTCTAACTCATTCAAACCTTAAAAACAGTCCTAAACTTCAGTTCTAACTCATTCAAACCTTAAAAACAGTCATAAGATCATCAACCCAAAGATTTCGCTTAAGTTTTTCCGAAAACCCTACATAATCGGTTCTAACCTCATACAAAATGATTCTAGGGTTTAATCCAACTAAAACAAGATGAAAAGAAGCTAACTTACTAGGAATGAGCTTCAAAACTGTCGAAAATCTCTAGGAATCAAAAGCCCAAATTTCTCTTCTCTTCTTCCTCACCCATGATATCTCTTCTTCTTCTTCTCTTTTCACTTTTTCCTTCTTTCTTTCTAATTCTCTCTTTTAAGCCTAAAGGATTGGACAATGACTAAAATACCCTCCTATGCAAAGCCTTAACCTACCCAACTTAAGTAATCTTCCTAAAATGCCCTCACACATTCCTATCCCTTAAATTTCATTAAAACCACTTTAAACTCAACTTAATCTCAATTATCCACTAACACTCCCAATTAAATCCAATCAAACCATAAATCACAGAATTAACACAATTCAGGCTTAATGACATCATAAAGAAAAATTCGGGGTCCAACATTTCTCCCCCTCTTAAAAGAAATTTCGTCCTCTAAATTATTACCTGAATCATCGAAGAGATACGGATACTTTTCCTTCATAACTTCCAATGGCTCCCATGTAGCCTCCTCTATCGAATGATTCCTCCACAGGACTTTGACTAGCTAAACCATCTTATTCCTGAGGACTTTTTCCTTGGTATCCAAAATCTCCACTAGAAGCTCCTCATAACTCAAATCATCTCTCAACTAAACATCACTAGTCTGAATGATATGAGAAGGATCCAATCTATACCTCCTCAACATGGACACATGGAACACATCATGAATCTGAGACAATTCCGAAGGTAACGCCAATCTGTAGGCAAGTGGTCCAATCCTCTCAAAGATCTCATAAGGACCCACATACCTCGGACTCAACTTACCGTTCTTGCCAAACCTCATTACTCCTTTCCAAGGAGATGTCTTAAGGAACACTTTCTCACCGACTTCAAACTCCATCTCCTTTCGGTGTGCATCAATGTAACTCTTCATCTTATCCTGTGCTGCCTTAAGCCGCTGCTTAACCAGATTGACTTTCTCAACTATCTTCTGAATCAGTTTTGGTCCTACCAGTTTCCTCTCTCCTTCTTCATCCCAACAGATCGGAGTTCTACATCTCCTCCCATACAATGCCTCATATGGAGCCATCTGAATACTCGAATGGTACGAATTATTATAAGCAAATTCGACCAATGGCAAATGCTCATCCCAAGCTCCTCGAAAATCCATCACACATGCCTTGAGCATTCCCTCAAGAGTCCGAATGGTCCTCTCAGATTGACCATCGGTCTGAGGATGAAAAGCAGTACTAAAATGCAGCTTAGTACCCAAAGCTTCCTGCAAACTTCCCCAAAACCTCGAAGTAAACCGAGGGTCCCTATCAGAAACAATCGAATCTGGGATCCCATGCAATCTCACTATCTCATCAATGTGCTTCTTTGCTAGCACATGCAAAGAATCAGTCTGCTTAATCGCCAGAAAGTGAGCTGACATTGTCAACCGATCCACAATAACCCAAATGGCATCATGCTTCCTACTAGTCCTAGGCAATCCCATCAGAAAGTCCATGGTCACCCTTTGCCACTTCCATTATGGAATAGGAAACGGTCTCAACTTGCCTGAAGGTGCCTGGTGTTCAACTTTGACTTGCTAACACGCTAGACACTTACTAACATACTCTGCTACATCCCTCTTCATTCCCTTCCACCAAAAATGCTCTCTCAAATTTCTGTACATCCTGGTACTACCGGGATGCATGGCATAAGGCGCATTGTGTGCCTCATCCATAATCTCATCATTTACCTCCTGCACATCTGGGATGCACAACCTGTTCCCAACTGTCATAAGCCCATCATCCCTCACTACTACTTCAGAAATCTTACCATTCTGAATTTCCTCTCTGAGCTTGCTCAAATCTGCATCTTATGCTTGAAATTCCTTAACTTTCTCCCTAAGTATCGGTCTCACTCGGATGTTAGCTAGAAGACAGTCTAGCTCCTCCTGATTCAAGCTTATCTTAAGCTTGACCATCTCTTCCAATAAAGGAAGATAAACCGTTCGAACATGAGCAATCGAAGACTTCCTACTCAAGGCATCCGCTACTACATTGGCCTTGCCCGGATGATACTCAATCAACAAATCGTAATCCTTAAGCAACTCGATCCACCTTCTCTGCCTCAAATTCAGTTCCTTCTGGCTCAACAAGTACTTGAGACTCTTATAATCGGTAAAGATCCTCATCTAAACTCTATATAGATAATACCTCCAAAATTTCAAGGCAAAGATCACAGCTACCAACTCCAAATCATGCGTCGGATGGTTCAACTCTTAAGGCTTCAACTGCCTCGAAGCATAAGAAATCACCCTGTCTCCCTGCATCAAAACACAACCATGACCCTTCCTCGAAGCATCACTATACACGTATAACCCTCATCTCCAGAAGGCAGAATCAGAATCGGAGCACTTGTTAATCTGTGGTTGAGCTCCTCAAAGCTCTTCTGGCATTCATCACTCCAGATAAATTTCTGATTCTTCCTCAACAACTTCGTCATCGGAGCAGCTATCATGGAGAATCCCTCCACAAATCTTGTTGGGACCTGATTCGGGAACCGAATCCCAACCGGAAAAGCGAAATCACGAATACGAAACTAAAGTGCGAAACACAAATCGAAGCAGAAAATCAAGCGAGGGCAACACATAAAGCGGGACTCGAAAGAACGGATCGAAATCAAAGGTAAAAGTACAAATCGAAAGCAAATCGAATAATCAAATACGAATGGCAACGGGAATCGGAAACAAAATGCGGAAGCGAATAGTAAAAGCGAACTCAAATCACAAGGCAAGCGGAAGCAAAGCAAATGCGAATCAAATACAGAATCGAATCGGAAGCAATTCAGAAAGCATAACAAATCGAACCAAACGAAAAGTAGCGAAGCGGATCGAATACAATCGCAAGCGGAAACATAAAAAAAGGTCCAGAAGCAAAACGAAACGAAACGGAATCGATACTTAACAAATGTTCGACATCCGTGCAAAAATCATCTTAAAGAAGCGTCGCGTTGGAAATCTAAACTAAAACATATCCGATATCCGATATAAATTTTTTTTCTTTTCTTATTCTCATTTCTTACCTCATTAGGCAATCTCATTCAAATCAAACAAACAATTTCCACTATTGGAAAATCATTCTCATGCAGAACTCTAAGTCTGATCATATTCTTACTTATCCATACAAATCTTAAATTTCATTTTATTCTAATTTTATCGAAACTTTGGCAGCATAACGACTGCATTTATCCTATCCCAAAATTTCCTGCAAAGGTAAAATACACTTCACAAAATCCAGAATCACACAAAGTCATCGGACTCCCCGTCCGGAATCCAAACACCGGCAGAAACACACATCTATGCCTAACACTCCAATAATTCTCAAACATCATCAAAAACATCCATATCTCAATTCACTCATATACAACCCATAGTTTACTTACATCATCATAGTCATACACAATTCCATATGAAATCTCATACTCTCATACATTAAGTCATAATGTTCATACATAATACATCATAATCACTTAACGAAAATTCAAGTCATTTACAAAGTATTTCAAATCTCAATTCACATAACTATACAAACAATGCAAAATCGGACCAAACGTCTTCACATTCTTTCATCCGATCTCCTGCTTGAAACCTGGAGATGGGGATGAAAGGGGGGGTGAGCTCGAAAGCTCGTGGATAACACATTTATAAAATGACAAATAAGCAGAAATCATTTCTTTCATAAACTTTTTACCAAAAGGGCTAATTTTTCAACTTTGTAACTTTTCAAAACGGTTTCCTCAAACCTTTCAATTTTTCAAACTTTTCATAACAAAATTCACTTTTTCATTTCTTACTCTTAAAACATGAATGCAACACACAGAAACAAATCAAAACACATAACATATCATAATGGTCTGGTTCGGCCCAAACAGAACGTACTACACTTTCTTAATGTTGGACCCCACACTTGGGCTAGCATTTCTCACCCAGCGCGTGTTTACGGGTTATACCGCGGCATCCAACACAAATCAGTCCATGATAATGTCCAAGGTAACCGTGGAGGAGTCCTAATCGAGCTCCGTGCCACTAAAGGCAGCCGGAGAAGGCTATACAAATAGAGACAATGACTCACAAAGGACCTACCAAACTCACATAACACATAATCAAAACGAATTTCGAATGCCCAAGGCACTTTTCAAAATCTTGCCTTTCTAACTTTATTTCATCGAATACTAACAAACTCACAATTCAAATACTTCATACAATTCAAATACTTCATACAATTTAATTTATTCAATCAATCAATGCAACAATTCAAGATAATTTGTCAATGCATACACAACAAATGCATTTTCGAAATTTCTATCAATTTATCAAATCACTTATAATAATTTTTCGAAAACCTTCAAAATCAAAATTTCAAACTTTAATCAATTCTTATTTTCAAACATTTACAAAACAATAATTTATCAAAATCCAAACTTTTGCTTTCTTTCATTTTGAAAATTCGTGTATTGCCTATAAATCAAAATATAAATATGCTACCCACCTCGAAATGACGTTAGGAATTCGTCCCGATCATCAATTTGACCAACGCTTCCTTTATTCTTCCAAATTAAAATTGACCTAAGCCATAAAATCCAAATTCCACATCATAAATTGCAAAATTCCCAAAATTAACTATCGGAAATTCATAAACCTCATACTTCTAAGCTTTCTAAAATCAAAATTTCTAAAATCCCCAATTTCAAAAATTAAGTTATTTATGAGATTGAATTTGAGTGTATTGGTTTAGGTTGGCTCAATGGTGAGAGGCGTCCACATAAAGTGGAATAAAACCTTGAGGTCATGGGTTCGAGCAGTGGCTCACCCATGACCAAAGAGGACAATACTGATTAAGGTTGGATGCCGCGGTATAACCCAAAACACTGCCGCAAGATAACTCGCAAACACCTACGGTTGGGGGGTGGGTCTAACAAATCTCCTGTAATAACTCGCCAAACCTAGAAAACTCCTCACCTCCGCTACATTCTTCGGGGCTTCCCAATTCACCACAGCTTCTATTTTCTTTGGATCCACATGCACTCCTTGCTCTGAGATGACATGTCCAAGAAATGAAACTTCTCTCAGCCAAAATTCACATTTATTGAATTTGTCATACAACTCGTTCCTCCTCAAAGTCTCCAAAGCAATCCTCAAATGCTCTTCATGCTGCTCATCACTCTTGGAATAAACCAATATATCATCAATAAAGACAATGATAAATTGGTCCAAGAATGGCTTAAAGACCCGATTCATCAAATCCATAAATGCTCCAAGTGCATTTGTCAATCCGAAAGGCATAACCAAGAACTCAAAATGCCCATACCGTGTCCTAAAAGCGGTATTCGGCACATCAGACTCCTTTATCCTCAACTGATGGTAACCCGATCTCAAATCTATCTTGGAGAAGACTTTCGCCCCTTGCAATTGGTCAAACAAATCATCTATGCGTGGAAGCAGATATCGGTTCTTCACCGTGACCTGATTAAGCTTCCGGTAGTCTACACACATCCTCAGCGATCCATCTTTCTTCTTCAAAAAAAGAACCGGAGCTCCCCAAGGTGAAGAGTTCAGCCGAATATACCCCTTTTCCAACAACTCCTCCAACTGCTCCTTAAGCTCTTTCAATTCTGTCGAAGCCATCTGGTAAGGTAGAATTGAAATCGACGCCGTACCTGAAAGAAGCTCAATGGGAAACTCAATTTTTCTAGCTGGCGGTAGTCCTGGCAATTCCTCGGGAAAGACACCTAAGAATTCCTTGACTACTGGAATATCCTCCAACTTCCCTCTATCAAAAATGCCTCATACCCCTTCCTCATCATCTTCTCTGCTGTCAAAGCTGAAACAATTCTGGGCGGACTTGCTTTTCTGTCCCCTGAAAATACGACTCTTCTGCCGTCATCCAGTTCAAATTCCACTGTCTTCTGCTTACAATCCAGACGGGCATTGTACTTCTCTAACGTGTCCATACCCAAAATCACATCCAATCCTCCCATCTTCAGTGGCATTAAATCCACCACTAGAAGTGCTCCACCAATACATATCTCACAGCCTCTATATACTTGACTGATAATCATAAACTGGCCGATTGGGGTACTCACCATTAGCGGAGTATCCAATGGGCTCAAATTTCTATCACACACAGGTCTACTCGAAGAAACAAACGAATAAGTAGAACCCGGATTAATCAAAGCAAGCACATCGTTAGAAAATAACTTAACCGTACCAGTAATAACATCTGGAGCGGTCTCTGCATCCTCCCGAGTCATCGTAAACACCCTAGCCTGTGCCTGCCCCCTCGGTCTCCCTGGAAGACTCACCCTCTTGGCTGCATCTGAACTGCCCACTTCTGTAGAAGTCTTGTGTCCCACAGTCTCTGTTATCCTAGAAGCTTGCATCTGGTTTCTCTCTTGCCATGGAGGCTGAGGACACTCTCTAGCAATGTGCCCCTTCTCCCCATAGTTAAAGCAAACTCCGGACAATCTGTAGCACTTTCCTCTATGGGGTCTCCCGCAATGCTCACACTTCGGAATGAATGGCCTATCTCCTTCTCCCCATCTACTGCCGCCCACCGTTGAGGTTTGGTGAGAAACAGTAGAAGTCCTCACAGGTCGAGATCGGCTCGCACCACTGCTCCTCTCCTCGGACTGCACAAGGAAGGTTTTGGCACTCCTCTCAGGCATAGAAGTACTAGTACTACCTCCCCTCTTGAACTGCTCTCATCCTTTTCTCTTTCTGTTCACTGCACTCTTGATGTTCTCAATATTCTCAACTCTCAAAGCTGCCTCAACCAGCTGCTGAAAGTCACAAAAATTTTGCACTATCACTTTCTCTCTGATGGCTAAATGCAGTCCCGACTCAAACCGGCGACATCTAGCAGCCTCACTCAGCATTAGATCTGAAGTATACCTCGCCAACTGAGTGAACCGACGCTCATACTCACTAACCGTCATCTCCCTCTGAGTAAGACTGAGGAACTCCCTCTGCTTCTGCTGAATGTACACCTCAGACAGATATTTCTTCCTAAAAGCAGCAAGGAAGTCCTGCCATGCCAACCCTACTGGTCTCATCTGACTCCCTGGCACAGTCTCCCACCAATGCAGAGCATCTCCCTGAAGCAAACTGGCAATATAAATAACCCTCTCATCATCCTCACACTCCATCTGATCTAACACCCTCTCGGTCTTTCTCATCCATGTCTCGGCTTCCTCAGTATCAGTGGTCCCATAGAAATCCACTGCTCCATACTTCCTTAACTTGTCGAACCGTCGCCTTCTTCGCTAGGGTCAAGCAGTAAATCAGGCATCCACCCATACCCCAACAAACGCCTGGGTGAATGCCTGGAACAACCTCAGATCTAGTGGAGGCACTTGCTCCTGCATGACCGGCGACTCCTGATTCTGAGATGGAAGGGGCTTACTACCTAGCCCTACAGAAGCCTCAGTATTTCCTGGAGCTAACCACTCATCAGTCCTCTCCTATCCAGTCGGAGAGTCAGGTGCAACAGATCCTTGCAAAACTCCTCGTGTCCTTCTACGAGGTGGCATCGTACTCCTTCAAAGGTAAACACTAAGGATTAGCTACATGGCAATCTGAATTCCTACATGTATGCATGATATGCATGTCACTTAATGCAATCAATCAATGCAACAATTAAGCATATATCACACAATTCATCCTATATGCATTCTAAGCCGAGGACACTAAACCTAGGCTCTGATACCAAACATATTGGGCCCAGGTCCCGGATCCCTATTCCCAAGGTGGCCCCTTGGGCTGCGCCAGCGATGAGCTCCCTAACATATTGGACCCTATCCCAACATCCATACATAATTCGATTCACACATGCATTTTCATAACATTCACACAATCATTCTAGCTATGAATTAAACACCCCGTAAACCAAGGGGCTTCATGCCATTACAATCCGAAGGAAATTCAAACAAGTATTCTCAAAATAGCATAATACAAAGTAAAGTTTAAATCCAAAATACATGAATATGCTCCATGATGATATGCTTGGCGAGCTAACCAAAAATACTAACTTAATACAAAGCTCCTAACTACTTTGAAGTTTCTGATGCCTTGCAATATCAGCGATCGTCTCGTTCTGCACCTGAGGAGGGGAGATAATGGGGTGAGTCGCGAAGCTCAGTGGCATATACATTTATAGCCATTGGCAACGAGCCACACATTCAAGCATATATATATATACAAGTATAGCAAGTCAACACTTAGCAATTGATTCACATTCATATAACCATAAAGAGAATATGTCATGCAATTCCTGTTTCACAACATAACAATTATTATGCATCATTTCTAACAAATCAATCATGCAAGGCACAACAAATGGCTCGAGAGTTCCGTAAAACGATCCGGATAAACCGAAGTTTATACAGTAAACAAAACGAGTCTGATTTCTCAAAGATCTCGTGGCCTCAAGCGGGCAGCCGGGAGAAGGCTATATGTTGACATGCACGTGACTATCCATCCGTTACTCTCTCACCCAAACAAAGCACATAACAATTCGTTTCATGCTCAAAGCATTTTATCAAAGCTTTCATACTTTTCATTCTTTTCATTCTTACACAATGCCATAATGCCTATCAAGGCAGAGCATAATCATAATCACCATGCATTTCCAATATTTCTTATAATTCAACACAAGCAGTGTCATACACATGCAAGCAAGCATACACATATTGCCCATACACACAATAACCATAAATATATTACCCACTTAAGATCGTTCGAGAATCCAACTCACTGTTGTCTTTCCTCTTACGATTAGATCAGGTCGGCTTGGTTTCCTATAACAAACCAAGTTCCCATTCAAACAATATTCAAAAGAAATATTCAAAAGCTTGAAAATCAAAAGGAAAAGCACGAAAAGTCTACATTCGACTTCCACCTAAATTCCCAAATCCTAAGAGGCAAATTCCGAACTCCCTTTCTTCATAAAACTTGCAGCCCTTTATCTCTAGATCACAACGAATCCGAAATCACCTCATTTGGACATCTACAACCAAAGATATGCCCAAACGACTAAAATTCCTTGCTGTTGGAAACAGGGGCTCACCGTGGCGAAGCTCCGTTCGTCGCGGCGTGCACCATTTCCTCGCATGTCGCGGTGTGCTCCTTCTCGCACGTCGTGGCATGCTCCTTCACGCACGTCGCGGCGAATATAATTTCGCACGTCGCGACGAACTCGCACTTCGCGGCTTGTTCATACGCACGTCGCGATGTGCGGGCCTGGAGAACATCTCTGAACCCGATTTTCCAACATTTTTTCAACCTCAATCCTTTCCTTTTTCAAATGCAACCCACCTAAACCTTGAATCAAGTCCTAAACTTCAGTTCTAACTCATTCAAACCTTAAAAACAGTCATAAGATCATGAACCCAAAGATTTCACTTAGGTTTTTCTGAAAACCCTACATAATCGGTTCTAACCTCATACAAAACGATTCTAGGGTTTAATCCAACTAAAACAAGATGAAAAGAAGCTAACTTTCCAGGAATGAGCTTCAAAACTGTCGAAAATCTCTAGGAATCAAAAGCCCAAATTTCTCTTCTCTTCTTCCTCACCCACGATATCTCTTCTTCTTCTTCTCTTTTCACTTTTTCCTTATTTCTTTCTAATTCTCTCTTTTAAGCCTAAAGGATTGGACAATGAATAAAATACACTCCTATGAAAAGCCTTAACCTATCCAACTTAAGTAATCTTCCTAAAATGCCCTCACACATTCCTATCCCTTAAGTTTCATTAATACCACATGAAGCTCAACTTAATCTCAATTATCCACTAACACTCCCAATTAAATCCAATCAAACCATAAATCACAGAATTAACACAATTCAGGCTTAATGACATCATAAAGAAAAATTCGGGGTCCATCATTAGATGCATAGTTCACATCCAAATTCATTCTTTCATACATAATTTTTTTGATTTCCATGTAACATTTGCAAGACAATCCAATTAACATTCACATAATATTCACACCATTTTCACTCAATTCATTTCAAATTTGGATTAAAAACACAAGAATTTGTAACTAAAAATAAGATATGAATGCAAGCAAAATCAAATAAAATTAGACACAACAAATCTTCTATTTTATAAATTGGACTGAAAACTAGCATTTAAATACCCCTAAACTCTTAGTTTAACTCCTCCATAGACCAAGAAAACATCTTTAGTCATTCTCAATTATTTGAAATTGGTTTTCACAGTTGTCTTGTGACCATCCCCAAGATTAGCTTCAAACCTACTTATTATACTTAAAGCATAAAAGACATTTGGTCTAATACATAACATCGCATATATGAATGATCCAATTGTCAAAGCATATAGTGTGCAAACATTTTATCTCTCTCTTTTTTATCTTAGGAAACATACTTTTTGAGAGAGAAATCTCATGTGACATGGGTAAGAACCCGCTCTTATAATTTTTCATGCTAAACCTTTTTAGCATTTTATCTATGTACATAGATTGGGGTAAGCCAAGCAACCTCTTTAATCTATTTTTATAGATATTTATTCATACAATATATGCAGTTCTCCCATATTCTTCATAGAGAAGTTCTTAGACAACTAACTACTTCTCCCATATTCTTCATAAAGAAGCTCTTGGATAACTAAATCTTTACAAATTTGAGCATTGCTTTCTAATTTGCAATAGGTCATCCACATATAGTACTAGGAAGATGACTAGACTCCTTCTTATAGATACATAATTCATCCATATTTATGATAAAATTGAACTTTTTAATTGTCTTATCAAAAAAAATGTTCTAACTCCGTGATGCTTGTTTAAGTCCATAAATAGACTTTTAAAACTTACATATTTGATTAAGAAATCTATTGGATTAAAAACCATCAGGTTGATTCATCACATCCTTAAGCAAATTCCCATTGAGAAATTCTATTTTAAAATCCATCGGTGAGATTTCATAATTTGATATGCATCTATATCCAATAAGATCTTTACAGATTTAAGCAATGCTTCCAGCGAAATGGTTTCATTAAAATCAACTCCTTGTTTTTGTTTGTAACATTTAGCCACTAGCGTTGCTTTATAAATATGTACATTTCCATCCATATTAGTTTTTCTCTTAAACACTTTCATCCTATAGGTATAATACCATAAAGAGCATCCATCAAAGTCCATACCTAGTTAGTGTATATAGATTCCAATTTTAGATCTCATCGCTTTATGCCATTTTAAAGAATCAATGTCAGACATTGCTTCTTTAAATGTTGGACCCCGTTTCTTGAACCCAACATCGGACATGAGAGCGTGATGTTTGATGCTTAAGGTGGAACGTGTAAATTAAACGATTAAGGAAAAGACCCTCGGAAGCTCAATGGGCCCACAGGAAAGAAACTTGAAACCTGCTTTCATTTGATTTAAAAAAACAAATCCATAATTCATACTCCAAAAGATGAGTTTTACAAAGCTTTAAGAACATTTCAAACCAAATTACAACTTTGAGTTCAAGAGCCAAAAATACAAAATACCCTTGAACCAATGATACTTGAAATATAACTAAAGCCTTGAATTTCAAAAATATAACATTGAAAATAAGTAAGCATTAGTAAGCATAAAAAAATGGAGTGCTGCCATAACTCGTGACTCATTCGGTCTCTTGCTCGTCACCTGAATGGGGGAGATAGAGGGGGTGAGCTATAAAGCCTGTGAGAATATATTTATAATATTGGAATAAGCAAAAGTAATTAAAAATAACTCATTATCGTGGTACTTGTTAAAATCATAGCAATTGAGCATGTATGAGTCATTATCTTGAGATGCTTGATTCTTGAACAATTCATTATGCATGAAACATGACAATAGATCATAAACACATAACATAGCATAATGGTTTAGGTTAGTCCAGGTTCATGATGTACTACACATTTCCATCTACATGGTCCTATGTAGTCGTAGTTGGAGTCCTTGTGGGGAGCTCCGTGCCACTAGCGGGCAGGCGGAAGAAGCCTTTTCATGGTCAACGTGCACATGACAGTTCTTGGGACAACCACAAACCCACATAACATGCATAGTTCAAAGTCTTGCAAACTTGCTTGCCAAACTAGCACTTGCTTGTAAACTTGCTTTTCATACATCTTGGAAAACATGATTTCATGAACATGTATTCTTGAAAAGAGAAAACTCTTTTGAAACCTTTTCATTAATCATGAATGCAAATCATATAGCATATAATCATTCCACAATAGCAATTAAGGCAACATTGATGATGTAAAGTTAAATCATTAAATCTTTCTTGATTTGAACAAAACAATGAGTGACTTATTTACTCTATTATAAACATTTACCCACCTTGTTTTCCTTGCTTATTCTTTCTTAGGAATGCCTTTCCTCTTAAGCCTCTTGATCCTCTTGCCTCACTTAATTTCTTGTTGAAACTTCAAATCCTTCAAAAATCGTCTGAACCTAGCTTTCCTCTCTTTCTCTTCTTCTCCCTCCCTTCCTACGACTCCCTCTTCTCCTTTCCTTTCTTTCCCTTTCTTTCTTTTCTTCTTCTAATTCCTTAATCTCTAAATGAAGGCACAAAGACTAGAATGCCCCTCCTAGTTAGGCTTTAACCATCCCAACTTGAGTGACTTGCCAATTTTGCCCTTATACACTTTTATTCTTTTGTTACCAATAATTCCACACTAATCTCAAATTCACCCTAATTTTCCACCTAATACCTCAAAAAAAATCAAACTATGCAACAATTTATACAATCAACATAATTCATACTTAATAACATCAATAAAGAAAAATTTGGAACCCAACATTAAAAGTAATAGGTTTATCATCTATAAGTGATACATTCCTTTTTCCTTTTTAATATATAAATCTAATTTAGTGTGAGACGACGTATCCTACTAGTGCCTAACAGACTATATGTCTTTTGAACCCTTAGTTGTACATCATATGTATCAACTTGAGGTTCCTATTCCATTTGGATGTCAATTTGTAATTCTTGATCTTTAAATATTCTACCTTACTCCCATTATTTTTCTTAAGAATAAATTCTGTTGGACCAATGGTGGTTGACAAATTAGATCCCTTTATGTTTTGATAATAATAAAATATCTAGAATTAGTTAAGAAATTATTTCAGGTATTTTGGGATTATTATTCAATGAAAGAATTGTGCAAATCAAGATGGGCAAGTGATTAATCATTGAAGAATCAAGATGGAAGTTTCCTAATAAGTGAAAGAGACATTAATAATGAGAATTATAGAAGATTTGGTTGGATGTTACAGTTGAAGCCAACATAAGTCGACTTGCACATCATAAGTCGACTTATACATCAAGATCCGAACAGCATAAGTCGACTAGAACAGCATAAGTCGACTAACATATGAAGATATGTCAACACAAGTCGACTAATAGTACATAAGTCGACTTACATAGCATAAGTCGACTTATTGAAGAGCAGAGATGAAAATTTACGAAAAATGTTGTCACAAGTCGACTTATACATGAAGACAAGTCGACTTATGCGTACAGGAAATTAATACCAACAAGTCAATTAGTCACAAATGGAAAGGAGTATGTTAAGGAACGGTCATAACAATCTTGTAACGGCTAGAATGGGTTCAAACAACTATTTTCCTTGTCGAAACTCGACCCGGAGATCGGACCCCGACTGTTGGATCCCGTTACCGAAACCCAACTCTCTTGCTTAAGATCGTGAAACCTGAGAGTGCGTATTACTTTGAAGGGTTTTAAATTTTTTTTTTCATTCTTAATCCCTTGAACCCTTAAAGACATCATGAATTCATTCTCATGCTCAAAACGCTCCCAAAATTCACTTACCAAAGTTCCGTAATGTGCCCATGTACCTAATCATCTTACTTGAACTATGTCTATTATTAGCTCGTCTCCAACCCTCTATACGCTCTCTTGACCTAACCCAAACACCATGAACACTCCTAACCTTTTTAAACTCACCCATTTCTATGCCAAACTCATTCATTCAATAATTTAACACCTCAACATGACTTTGCCCAATCAACCTCACACAAGCCTCATTCTCACCTTCATTACACATGCATGACCATCAATCCCAACCTCATAACATTTACCTATCTATATGATATTCATGCCCTCTCATGCTAACATACTTTATAACGACTCAAACATCACACTTATTTTATCATTCTATAAATTCTTGATTCAATTTGCTCATCAAACCCTAAATTCCTAGGCAACCATCAAAGCTATCCTCATCAACAAGACTTAGGCATCATGCTAACTTTCAACCATTGCTCCACATTCGTTTATATGCAATTTTACATTCACAACCATACTCAAATCCATATTGCATTAATCATCATACATAAGAGTTTTACAATTTCATTGGCATTTCCTAGCCAAAATCCAAAACCAATAACAATATCTCATTTACCTTATTCAATTGATCATATGAATTACAACTATACATTTACATAACCAAACTTCAAATACACAATAAAACAAGCACAAGATGTCTTGATCCACTTCCTCTTGACTTCTTGCTAAAAACCTGGAAATTGGGAAAATAGGGGGGGTGAGCTTGGGGAGCCCAATAGGTTCTATGCTTATAACCAAATAATGAACAAAACAGTTTTAGAAGTCCATTTCCATATAAATTTCCTTTGGATCATAAAACATTGTTTTCTTCAAAACTCTTGTCATTTTCTTGAAATCACAAATCGTTCATTTTTTTTTTAAGTTTCATAAAATCATAAACTAAGAACTCTTGTCATTTTCTTGAAATCACAATTCATTCATTTTTCAAAGGTTTATAAAATCATAAACGCAATTCATGCATTTTTCAAACTTTCATGAAATCATGAATGCAATTCAACTTATCACAATTCCCATTATATAACACATACCACCTAACACATCATAATGGTTTGGCAAGTCCACAATTCTTGGCAACCATATAATCTCATTTAATGATCTTATATGGGCAAATCTTGAGGAGTCCAAATATTGGATCATCCTATGCCACAATCAGGCGTAAGGAAGGCTTTTCATGGTCATCGCACACGAGACGTTTCTTGGGTGGACTTAACCTAACCCACTTAACATATAATCATGACTTGAAACTTGATTGCCCTATGGCAAAATCTTGGAAATCTTGAAGTCTTATTTTTGCATAAATCATGCAAATTTTCATAAATCATTTCATGAACATAAAGCATTTCATATGCAATGCATCATCATTCCTCAAGCAAAATCACATAACATCCACATTCACATATCAAATCATCAATCATCCAATTCACATAACATTTTCAAATCATTCATACCATTATATATCAATGATAGCAATTTTTCAAAGCATTTTAAAAACAATGAATTTGAAAGCATTTTTAGATTCATAATTCTTTTGAAAAATATATTAGTGGCCCATCATTTAACTATAAACATAAAACCTACCTTATAACTTGCTAAATCCTTGGTTTCTTTGCTACAACTCTTGTTCCTCTTCTCTTCCTTCTTTCTCTTCATTAAAATCGAAAACCTATAATAAACACAAATTCTAATGAAATTCTATAAAACCCCTTTCATGAAATTAGCTTGAGAATCACTATACCCATTCCATTCTTAGTCTTTCTAAACCATAAAACCAACAAAAACTTAAACTTAACTTCATGACTTACCTTAAATCCTTGCTCAAATAAGAAGTTCCTTGGCTTAGATTGTAGCTTGACTCTTCCTACACCTTTTTATCTCTTGGACTTTCTTCCAACTCTTCTTAAATCTCTTGGAAAATCACAAACCCTAGCAAGCTTCTTTCTTTTCTCCTTCTCCCTTCCATGGCCGAAACTCTCTCCCTCTCCCTTTCAATTTCGTTTTTTCCTCTTCTTTTCCCTACAACTCACTTAACTCTTCCTCTTTTATACTCCTTCTTCATTTAACTTAAGCCCATCTTCACTTAAGCCCAAAATCCAACTCCCTTCTTCTTCTTCCTTCTTATTTCCTCTCTTTTATACTCTTTACTTAAGTCACTTAAGCCCAAAGCCCATTTACTTCCCTCTTCTTTCTTTCTTCTTTCCTTCTTCCTTCCTTCTTCATTTAACTCATACTGCAACTTAAGCCCAAGTCCACTTCATTTCCCTTAATTCCTTCTTCTTCTTATTTTCCTCTTATACTACTCAAGCCCACTAATTCTTTAAGCCTAACTTATTTTCTTTTCTTTTCCTACTTCATTAAAGCCCATTTCATATATATCCTCTCTTTATTCATTTCATTTGGACCTAAAGCCCAATTATTCTTTCTTCTTTCTTCTCATCCTACTAAATCTCTTAAGTCCAAACCATTTCTTCTTCTTTTCATTTAATTTAGGCCCATTATTCTCTTAGCCCAATTAAACTCTAAACTCTTAAATTCAACTAACACATTTAATTGTATTTATTCATGCCACCTAACTCATTACTCTTGTTTTAATCCTCTTCTTTTTATATCACCACTTAAGCCCAACTTGAGTCCAAGGCCCATTTAACTCTTAATACATTTATAACCTTCATAACACCTTAATACACTTAATCCATGTCATATAGTCTTAGTCTAATCAACATGTTAATTAAATTTCCTTAACATGCTAATTAAGTACACAGAATACAATAATTGAATCCCATTAAATCATGCCACCTAATTTCATGACACCTTACCTTAAGCATATTAACATGTCAATTAATTCCACATTAATCCATCTCATATTTATACCATATCTTCTATTTCATTTCAATTTCAAAATTCTTAACTTCTTCACTCATGAATAATCATTCAAAATCCTTATTTAATCATCCTAACTTACCAAAAGATTAGGGTCCAATAATTCTCCCCTCTTAAAAGAATTTCGTCCTCGAAATTCCTATCTTCTCGATCTAGTGGCAAGGGTTTAAATCCTTAATTAATGATTCAACTTATTCTTGCATGACTTATTCAGATAGCTCACCATCCCGACCACCTTATTTGATCTTGAGTGCACCTTGTCACGGTGGCACTCTTAAACATGTACTCATAATCATGTACTCGTGAGAGTAAAAGCATGTAACTCTGAGAGCATCATTGGGGTAACTCGTCTTATGCTTGATGTTCACATCATAATAATGGTAAGTGACTGTGAGCTAACACACCACTTCCATGCCTATTTTTGGATTCTTCTAATTCATCTTTCTTACTTCACTTGATTCTTATCACTCATTCATTTCACCGTCCATAACCTTTTCAATTCTAGCCTTCTATAACTTGTAGACCTTACTTATCATCATAATGCTAAAAAGATGAATCTTTCTATCATCTAATTCTTCATACCGCATTTGATTGAATTCACTAGAACTGTGATTTTATACTTAAAATAAACTAAAGTTATACTTGGATCTCATAATCTTATGAACTTCAACTATATGCTTTAAGCATATTCTTGATAATTAAGACCATCAATTCCTACATTCACTTGCTTATTTGACATTTTTGATCACTAAGAGATCTTTCGATGAAATCCTGCTAGGATGCATACCTCATGTTACCATTTGTACTTTGCTAGCAACCTTTTCACTTAATCATGTTTATTGATTTCATATACCTCTTATTTCATTCACCTGGTATCATTCTTCCTATTTGAACTTGAAATTCAGATCCGTATCAATTTCTTAATAAGATTCGCAATCTTTTTATCCTTAATTTGGGATAAACTATGTCCCACCTGCTAGGCTTCTTGTTGCTCTAGTTCTGGACATCATAGTATCGAATTCATGCTTAATATATCGGATGCAACACTTAGCCTCCCTTGGAATCTCTTACTAGTGCAATCATAGTCTTTTGATACATATCTCAATCTCTTGAGTTTCATATTTAATTCTCCCAATTCAATAATTGTCTTGTACTTTTACAATCTGTATTTGCATGCTCATACATGTTCCTGTACATATGTTGTCTCCAAACTTTCAAACAATAATCAATGTTGCAGTTCTAAGTCATGTATCAAAATTCACTCATAGAACTTTACACATTTCTCTTCATGTATTCAAACCATTCTCCTCAATTTTTTTTTGAGCATCTTTCTGAATACCTTTCATACATCATCAAATAGTCTCCAATTCCATAGTGCTATTGGGCATTTGTTAACTTAAGAAATCATTATCAATTTTCTTGTATCTCTCGATTAGCCCTTGTAATTCCTTACTTAACTAATTCCTCAATGAGGTATATTGACTCACTTTCCTTTCGATTCCTCTTATTGACTTTCTTCCTCGAATGATTTTTTCCACAATTTGCGAACATTTGCAAACTTAATTAGGGTGATTTTAATATATTCATCAAGTCATACCAATATCTCCCAAACATACTTTCATGTAATATATAACATCGACTTACATACTCCTCATGTTAGCAATCAAGGTCTCTATAGTGAGTGTACTCACTTTGAATCATCACATATTCTTTTACGATTAGCTCTTTCATTGATTACTCTTAACATGAACCATTTGATCGCTTATTCTAACTTAATGAAATCCCTCTTCAAAGAGGATTCTTTTGCTGCAATCATCTATACTATTCCTGCAATCTTAATCAATCTCCCATTATCAAAGCATCATATTTTATCCACAGACTTATCTTCATCAATTCATAAATCAATCTCTCACATGATTGATACTTTGATCTTCATTAATCTTAGACAATATTCTTCTCTTGATCTTAGAATTTATTTCTTATTGTAACATCATCAACAACTCTCAATCTATGTCTACTTGATCACTTAGGCTGTAAACTATAGGAAACTATGACTAATAATATTCACTAAATCATAGGTTTCTTCCTCTATCATCTTCACACATATTCTACTTATGTTCTTAATACACTCATTTGTGCATAATTATGGATTTCCATACAAATACTCCCAACAACAACCAATTTGACCTTCTTGAACTTATACATACATTACTATCAATCATCTCATTGTCCCATTATCCTTCACTTCACATCTTACATATATATATATGTATGTATATATATTTGTCATTGCCTTAAACTTGTGGAAATAAAATCATCACATATTTCATACAGCACATAGATTTCAAAAACTTGTAATCTTGGTGCTTGTAATGGCACTTTCTTGTAAACTTGCTTTTCACAACGTGATATCCTTGCACAAATCATGTCTGAAAGCATAATTTCATAAACTTGTATTCTTAAAAAGAAAAACCCCTTTTTAAAGTCATTTCATCAATCATTCACATAATCGACATATTAAACATGCAACATTTCATAATGCACTCAATGCACAACTGATGCAACAATTATGATGCAATTTAAATTATGAAATTTTCTTGCTCGATTTAATGAAAACAAACTTGGCTTATTGAATTTATTATAAGCATGCACCCACCAGGGTTCGGTTTCATCTTCTTAAAACCATAAAATTTCGACTTTCATGAAGTTCTACTTGAACCCCTTAATCCTTGTCCCCCTACTTTTCCTCAAACAATCCATGCTCATAATTCACATATTTCCCACATTCAAGGATAAGCACCATAGTATGTCATTTATACCATATTCGATTTCATCAACAGATGCATTGACTCATTACCGGTCATGTTTGACCATGTACTATTTCTCATTTCCACTAATCCACAACTTCAATTTATTCGCTAATTCGATTGGCTCAAACTCTTAACAATTTGCTCTTGCATGTAACTTTTACATATGCGCCCATATAAGATCTCAATTCCGGCGCTCTGATACCACAAATGTCGAAACCCGACCCGGAGATCGGACCCCGACTGTTGGATCCCGTTACCGGAACCCAACTCTCTTGCTTAAGATCGTGAAACCTGAGCGTGCGTATTACTTTGAAGGGTTTTAAATTTTTTTCATTCTTAATCCCTTGAACCCTTAAAGACATCATGAATTCATTCTCATGCTCAAAACGCTCCCAAAATTCACTTACCAAAGTTCCGTAATGTGCCCATGTACCTAATCATCTTACTTGAACTTATTTTCTCTACGCGTTCACCGAATTTGAAAAACATAAAATCTTAAGTTCATTTGAAATTTTCTTGTAAATCATAGCCTTATGACTCTTGTTTAATTTAAGACAAAATTGCTTCAATCGAGTTATATAACTCTAGATATACTCAATAACTTTGAAAGAGTTCATCTGGGGAACATGTTCTCTTAACCGGCCTTTCACTTTCTTTAATGAGAACTTCCTCAATTTAACTCCAAATGATACCAATTACTGTAGTAAGAAAGATATATGTCTTATAAATCCAATGGTTTAAGCCTCACCTCATTTGGAGGTCGTATGAGGGATTTGTACCCAAAACAATCGACCATGCTCACTTCAAAAATCCAATTGAGACTCTTTTGGCGCGATTGCCATAACTTTTAATCTAGAGGTCGGATCATGTTCGTTCTTTCACCATTTGAAATTAGACATTTAGATCTAAAACTCTCATGAAGACCACAAAACCAAATTCGGCCTCTAACAATGTCCAATATGCCATTTTTCCCGTAACTCGAGGTCTGCTGATGGATAACTCGACTTATCACTAACAAGTCGACTTATCGAGACAAATAACTCGACTTATCACTAACAAGTCGACTTATCGAGACAAATAACTCGACTTATCACTAACAAGTCGACTTATTATTCAAACTGTGCTTCACAAGTCGAGTTATGGAGACAATAACTCGAGCTATGTCTATTATTAGCTCGTCTCCAACCCTCTATACGCTCTCTTGACCTAACCCAAACACCATGAACACTCCTAACCTTTTTAAACTCACCCATTTCTATGCCAAACTCATTCATTCAATAATTTAACACCTCAACATGACTTTTCCCAATCAACCTCACACAAGCCTCATTCTCACCTTCATTACACATGCATGACCATCAATCCCAACCTCATAACATTTACCTATCGATATGATATTCATGCCCTCTCATGCTAACATACTTTATAACGACTCAAACATCACACTTATTTTATCATTCTATAAATTCTTGATTCAATTTGCTCATCAAACCCTAAATTCCTAGGCAACCATCAAAGCTATCCTCATCAACAAGACTTAGGCATCATGCTAACTTTCAACCATTGCTCCACATTCGTTTATATGCAATTTTACATTCACACCATACTCAAATCCATATTGCATTAATCATCATACATAAGAGTTTTACAATTTCATTGGCATTTCCTAGCCAAAATCCAAAACCAATAACAATATCTCATTTACCTTATTTAATTGATCATATGAATTACAACTATACATTTACATAACCAAACTTCAAATACATATAAAACAAGCACAAGATGTCTTGATCCACTTCCTCTTGACTTCTTGCTAAAAACACGAAAATTGGGAAAATAGGGGGTGAGCTTGGGGAGCCCAATAGGTTCTATGCTTATAACCAAATAATGAACAAAACAGTTTTAGAAGTCCATTTCCATATAAATTTCCTTTGGATCATAAAACATTGTTTTCTTGAAACTCTTGTCATTTTCTTGAAATCACAAATCGTTCATTTTTTTAAGTTTCATAAAATCATAAACTAAGAACTCTTGTCATTTTCTTGAAATCACAATTCATTCATTTTCAAAGGTTTATAAAATCATAAGCATAATTCATGCATTTTTCAAACTTTCATGAAATCATGAATGCAATTCAACTTATCACAATTCCCATCATATAACACATACCACCTAATGTTGGACCCCGAACCTTGAGTGACAATTTGACTATGATCAAGTGGATGAGTTGATTGAAATTAAGTTGAAGATCATGAAATAAAGAGAGAAAGTATGAAAATATGAAAAATTGTGTAATAGTTGACTTTCTGGCCTTTGAAAGTTGACTTTTGTTCGAGGCAAAATTTGATAAAATGATCTACATGAAACTTGTAGATTATGTTAAGAGATTCTTGTGGACATAAAGTTTGTAATTTTTCGATATCGGGAGTGAAAGTTATGATCGGTCAAAGTTTATGTTTGATCGGGTTTGACTTTTATTATGATTGAAACTTTGACTGAGAAATTAACCTAGTTAGAGGTTAATTGAGCTTTGATGTTCTTCATGAAAATTGAAGGATTTGTTTTGATCTTTATTTCGATATAAAGTATGCAATTTTTTGATCTCGGAAAATTAAGTTATGATTTTTACAAGTTTGTATAGAGGATAGTATCTTTGACGGAAAATGGACTCCGTGAGAGTTGAATTGAGTTTATGTTCTTCTTGGAAGATTTAGAGCTTCTCTCAAGCTTTCTATAGAGACTAAGTTTGTCAAAATCGGAGTTCTGGATTAAAAGTTATGAATTTTGGAAGTTTAGAGGAAAAAAAAAAAAAAAAAAAGGTTTAGCGCCTCGCTAGGCGGCTCGCCCTAGCGAGGCGGGCGCCATCTGCGCCTCGCTAGGCGACGCCTCGCCTGGTGAGGCGCCCGTCTGGCGCCTCGCTAGGCGCGCCTCCGCCTGCGAGGCGGCGTTCTTCCCTCGCGAGGCAGGCTCGCCCTCATGAGCTGTGCGCCTCGCTAGGCGACGCCTCGCCCTAGCGAGCGGGCGTCTCGCCCAAGCGGCGCCTCGCCCTCATGAGTTGGGGCGTCCGTCTGCACTGACGCCGTTTTGTTTCTGAAATTTTTTTGATTTCTTTGTTTTTAATCCGACCTTTGCTCACTATTTTGCCTATATCTTTTCCGTCCGACATCCGATTGAGTTGATTCTTTTTGCGTTGGATTCCTAAGACATTGAATTTCATTTTATAAGAAATTTGTGAACTTTTGAGATTAAATTAATGGTGATTAATTTAATCAAAGTGAGTCGGGAAATTTTCCGAGCATGATTCAGTGTTTTGTGAAATTCGGGATCTGTAGAGATCCGATTGAAGCGATTCTTGAGGCGAAATAAAGATAAGACAAAGGGCTACAAATCATATGAAGACATGAAATGTCAATTTTGCCCTTAGGACTTTTAATTTTTGAATTTAAGTTCGGATTAGGGTGAAATTTTGGATTAGGAACACCTGAGAGTAATTTGAGTATAACTTTTGATCTGGGAATCGAAATGAGACGATTCTTGTTTTGAATTAAACTAGAGACATAAGGCTACAATTGTGATGAAGACATCGAGTTTCAATTCTGGGATTAAGAATGTGAAATTTTGGACGGAAATAATCGTACATGAAAAATATGCTAGAATATGGATATTTCCGCCTTTTTTCGCATAACTTTTGATGTAGTGCTCGGAATTGAGCGCGGTCAGTGGCGTTGGATTCGTATGAGTGAGAGGAACATTTCTCGAGAAGGACGTTTGGACAAATTCCTTCAATTTAATAGTGCGAATCAAACCGCAAGTAAGTGTAACTTTAAGTTTTGAATGAAGGGCAAATTGGTCATTTGACCTTCAATTAATGAAACTCATTAATGATTGTCGTTTTGAGCTATTAAAAGCCACGAAAGTGGCTGGAAATTTCCAGAGAAAAGAAGAAGAAATAAGAAAGAAGAAGAAGAGAGAGTTTCGGGTGATGGAGGAAAAGATGAGAGAGAAAGAGATTTTTGATTTTTTCTACTTGTTTTTTTTAGGATTTTGGGTTGGTTCCAAGAGAGAGAAAGATAGAGGAGCCTAAGAGCTTCCTTTCAAGCCAAAAAAAATTCGAATTTGGAAGAGAAAGAGGTAAGAGAAATTTTTTTACTTTGAGATTTTGATTAATTTTCGGTTTAGAATTATGGCATATAAGATGGGTTTATGGTTTATGAAGTTAATTTTGAAATATATGCTTTAGGTTGGGTTTAATTTTGGATGAAAAATTGAGTAAGGTTTAGGCTTAATTTTATGATTGAGAATTTTGAGATATTTTGGTGTAGAATTATAGGAAATATGATGAATTGATGATATATGAAATCAATTTTGAAGAATTGGTATTTTATGGTATTGAATTGGGATAAATTGGTTTAGGCCAATTTTAAGATTTGGGGATTTTTGAAATTGAGGATTTAAATAGTTTGGAATTAATGTGAATTGAGGAATTGCGAGATTAATTTTGAAGAAATTATGTTTTATGAGATTGAATTCGAGTGTCTTGGTTTAGGCCAATTTTGAAAATTGGGGATTTTCAAAATTGGAGATTGAAATAGCTTGAATGTAAATGACATTGGTGAATTCCTAAGTTGATTGTGAAAATTAAGTATTTTCTGATGTGAAATTTGGATGATTATGGTTTAGGTTTTGGTATTTTGGAAAGGAGGAAAGAAGCAAGGATCAATTGGAGCTTGAAATCAAGTTTCCGGCAATAATTCGAGGTGGGTAGCATAGTTATATTTTGATTTGTGAGCATTATGCAATTTTGAAAAATTAAAAAAGCAATTTTCAAAATTGAAGAAAGCAAAATTTTGGATTTTGATACATTATTGTTTTAGTAAGTGTTTGAAAAGAAAGGTTGATTAATGTTTGAAATTGTGATTTCCAAAGGATTTGGAAAAATTATTACAAATTGAATTATGTTTGAAAAGAAAATAGACATTTCGAAAGTTCATTTTGTTATGTATGCATTGCTAAATTATGTAAAGTCTGAAGTTATTGATTGATTGATTGAGTGATTTAATAGTATGCATTATGTGAATGTGTGGAAAATCAAGAATTTGAAAAGTGCCTTGGGCATTCGAAATCTCGTTTAGATTATGTGTTATGTGGGTCGGTTAGGTCCCTTGGTGAGTCATTGTCTCTACTTGTTAAGCCTTCTCCGGCTGCCCGCTAGTGGCACGGACTCGATTCGGACTCCCTCACGGCTACTTGGACCGCTCTGAGAAAGTGTAATGCGTTCTATTCACGATCGCATATGATCATTCTGCGGAATGTGCGATCGCTCTGCTTGGACCGAACAGCACCATTCGATGTGTAATATGTTTTGATTTGTTTATGTGTTCGCATTCATATTTATGAAGAATTGAGAATTTTGAAAATAAGAAAAATGAGATTTTTATGAGAAGTTTGGGAAAATTGGAAAGAGTTTGAGAGAAATATTTAAAAGTTGAAAAGTTTGAAAATATGAAAAAGTGTTTGAGGAAATTGTTTGAAAATTGAAAAGTTTGAAACATTAGCCCTTTGGCAAAAAGTTTATAAAGAAATGTTTTACCTTATTTATCGGTTTATAAATGTGTTATCCACGAGCTTTCGAGCTCACCCCCTTTCATCCCCATCTCCGGTTTGACGGAGATTGGATGAAAGAATGTGAAGACATCGATTCAACGCGGTTTGTGCTTTTGAAATTTGCATGAGTTAGTATTGTGAATGATTTGTGAAATTTGTATAGGAAATTATGGAGAATTTGAGAACATATTGTATGTATGAATTTGGAAATGAGTTGAATTATGAGTTTGGTATTTATTGACTTGAGAATTATGGAAGTATTAGTTTTAGGTTTGTGTTTCTGCTGGTGTTGGGATGCTGGACGGAGTGTCAGATGATTACGAGTCTGTTGAGATTATAGAAGTGTATTACGCTTTGCAGAATTTTTGGTTAGGATAAAGCGGTAGTTATCTTGCGAATTTTCGATAAGATTTGGAATAAAAGTGTAATTTTGGAAATTGGATGCATTGGTTATGTTTTAAATGAGTTTGAGTAAGAGAAGAAATGAATAAGGAATGAGAATAAGAAAGAAAAAGAAAAAAAAAATCATAACGGATTTTGGAACGTCTTAGGAATTCCCAACGATTACATTTCTGTTCTTTGCTTATATGCGGATGTCGGAAAGTGTTTGATTTACATTGATTTGTTTGCTTACTTTGTTTTCTATCCAATTCGATTTGCATTCGATTCGATCTCGCTTTCGCTTATTCGTTCCGCTTTGTGATCCGTATTCGATTATTTAAACGCTATATTCGATTGAATTTGTTCGTTTGATTCGATTAGCTTTTGCTTCCGCTTGCGTTTGTATTTCGATTCCGATTTGCATTTGCTTCGCCTTGACTTTCGGATTTGTTCGCTTCGCATTTCGCAATTTCGATTCGAAATTTCGGTCTCCTTTCGCTTCGTTTCCATTGATTCCGTCATTCGTTCTTTTTGTTAAGTTGATTCGGTGGGGATCCGGTTCCCGGATCGGGTCCCAACATTTATGGTATCAGAGCATAGAGTGAGAGTGTTAAGTGTAAGTAGTTGGGTCTCGAAAGTGGGATCCAACATTTATAGTATCGAGCCCGATAATATGATCTTACTTGGGCGTATGAGTATGAATAAGGAATTGATCGAGTTTGTAAATATAAGAGTGAATTTGTGAGAATGTCTTGAGTGATCATTTGATTTTGATGAAAGAAGTATGATTGCCTTTAGGAATTTGAAAATTGATATGTATGACTATTTGATGAATTCAGTGATTGGTTTGATTTGAGTGTTAAGAATATGTTTGATTTTGAATGTGTTGAGGAACTTAAGATTAGAATTTCTTGGTAAATTGTGATGAATTGATATAGATGAAAGAATGATGGCATAATGATGATTGAACCATATTAGGGTTCCTTAAGAAATGGACCATTGACTGTGTCCATATTTAAAGAAATAATGAGTTATAGATATAGTGTTTAGATATGATATGAGTGATATATGATTTAAGGAAGTGAAAATTTTGAAGAGATTGAGAATATGTATGAAGAGTAAAAAGTGATGAAAAGGTAATTGATTATGAGTTGTGGAAAGAAATTAGTAAGAAAGTGCTTGATGATCATTGTTTAGAAAGAAATTTATGCAAGAATGAGTTACTTGAGTTTAAGTAAGTATGAATTTCGAGGACGAAATTCTTTTAAGAGGGGAGAAATGTTGGACCCGAACCTCGAGTGACAATTTGACTATGATCAAGTGGATGAGTTGATTGAAATTAAGTTGAAGATCATGAAATAAAGAGAAAGTATGAAAATATGAAAATTGTGTAATAGTTGACTTTACGGCCTTTGAAAGTTGACTTTTGTTCGAGGCAAAATTTGATAAAATGATCTACATGAAACTTGTAGATTATGTTAAGAGATTCTTGTGGACATAAAGTTTGTAATTTTTGATATCGGGAGGAAAGTTATGATCGGTCAAAGTTTATGTTTGATCGGGTTTGACTTTTATTATGATTGAAACTTTGACTGAGAAATTAACCTAGTTAGAGGTTAATTGAGCTTTGATGTTCTTCATGAAAATTGAAGGATTTGTTTTGATCTTTATTTCGATATAAAGTATGCAATTTTTGATCTCGGAAAATTAAGTTATGATTTTTACAAGTTTGTATAGAGGATAGTATCTTTGACGGAAAATGGACTCCCGTAGGAGTTGAATTGAGTTTTATGTTCTTCTTGGAAGATTTAGAGCTTCTCTCAAGCTTTCTATAGAGACTAAGTTTGTCAAAATCGGAGTTCTGGATTAAAAGTTATGAATTTTGGAAGTTTAGAGGAAAAAAAAAAAAAAAAAGGAAAAGGTTTAGCGCCTCGCTGGGCGACGGCTCGCCTCTGGCGAGGCGGGCGCCATCTGGCGCCTCGCTAGGCGACGCCTCGCCTGGCGAGGCGGGCGCCCATCTGGCCTCGCTAGGCGACGCCTCGCCTGGCGGCGGGCGCCCAGACTGCGCCTCGGCCAGGCGACGCCTCGCCTGAGGTGAGGCGTTGCGCTTCGCCTCATGCGAGGCAAGGCTCGCCTCATGAGCTGTGCGCCTCGCTAGGCGACGCCTCGCCCTAGCGAAGCGGCGTCTCGCCTCATGACGGCGCCTCGCCCTCATGAGTTAGGCGTCCGTCTGCATCTGACGCCGCTTTTTTTCAAATTTTTGATTTCTTTGTTTTAATCCGACCTTTGCTCACTATTTTGCCTATATCTTTTCCGTCCGACATCCGATTGAGTTGATTCTTTTTGCGTTGGATTCCTAAGACATTGAATTTCATTTTATAAGAAATTTGTGAACTTTTGAGATTAAATTAATGGTGATTAATTTAATCAAAGTGAGTCGGGAAATTTTCCGAGCATGATTCAGTGTTTTGTGAAATTCGGGATCTGTAGAGATCCGATTGAAGCGATTCTTGAGGCAAAATAAAGATAAGACAAAGGGCTACAAATCATATGAAGACATGAAATGTCAATTTTGCCCTTAGGACTTTTAATTTTTGAATTTAAGTTCGGATTAGGGTGAAATTTTTGGATTGGGAACACCTGAGAGTAATTTGAGTATAACTTTTGATCTGGGAATCGAAATGAGACGATTCTTGTTTTGAATTAAACTAGAGACATAAGGCTACAATTGTGATGAAGACATCGAGTTTCAATTCTGGGATTAAGAATGTGAAATTTTGGACGGAAATAATCGTACATGAAAAATATGCTAGAATATGGATATTTCCGCACTGTTTTGCGCATAACTTTTGATGTAGTGCTCGGAATTGAGCGCGGTCAGTGGCGTTGGATTCGTATGAGTGAGAGGAACATTTCTCGAGAAGGAAGTTTGAACAAATTCCTTCAATTTAATAGTGCGAATCAAACCGCAAGTAAGTGTAACTTTAAGTTTTGAATGAAGGGCAAATTGGTCATTTGACCTTCAATTAATGAAACTCATTAATGATTGTCGTTTTGAGCTATTAAAAGCCACGAAAGTGGCTGGAAATTTCCAGAGAAAAGAAGAAGAAATAAGAAAGAAGAAGAAGAGAGAGTTTCGGGTGATGGAGGAAAAGATGAGAGAGAAAGAGATTTTTGATTTTTTCTACTTGTTTTTTTTAGGATTTTGGGTTGGTTCCAAGAGAGAGAAAGATAGAGGAGCCTAAGAGCTTCCTTTCAAGCCAAAAAAATTCGAATTTGGAAGAGAAAGAGGTAAGAGAAATTTTCTACTTTGAGATTTTGATTAATTTTCGGTTTAGAATTATGGCATATAAGATGGGTTTATGGTTTATGAAGTTAATTTTGAAATATATGCTTTAGGTTGGGTTTAATTTTGGATGAAAAATTGAGTAAGGTTTAGGCTTAATTTTATGATTGAGAATTTTGAGATATTTTGGTGTAGAATTATAGGAAATATGATGAATTGATGATATATGAAATCAATTTTGAAGAATTGGTATTTTATGGTATTGAATTGGGATAAATTGGTTTAGGCCAATTTTAAGATTTGGGGATTTTTGAAATTGAGGATTTAAATAGTTTGGAATTAATGTGAATTGAGGAATTGCGAGATTAATTTTGAAGAAATTATGTTTTATGAGATTGAATTCGAGTGTCTTGGTTTAGGCCAATTTTGAAAATTGGGGATTTTCAAAATTGGAGATTGAAATAGCTTGAATGTAAATGGCATTGGTGAATTCCTAAGTTGATTGTGAAAATTAAGTATTTTCTGATGTGAAATTTGGATGATTATGGTTTAGGTTTTGGTATTTTGGAAAGGAGGAAAGAAGCAAGGATCAATTGGAGCTTGAAATCAAGTTTCCGGCAATAATTCGAGGTGGGTAGCATAGTTATATTTTGATTTGTGAGCATTATGCAATTTTGAAAAATTAAAAAGCAATTTTCAAAATTGAAGAAAGCAAAATTTTGGATTTTGATACATTATTGTTTTAGTAAGTGTTTGAAAAGAAAGGTTGATTAATGTTTGAAATTGTGATTTCAAAGGATTTGGAAAAATTATTACAAGTGAATTATGTTTGAAAAGAAAATAGACATTTCGAAAGTTCATTTTGTTATGTATGCATTGCTAAATTATGTAAAGTCTTGAAGTTATTGATTGATTGATTGAGTGATTTAATAGTATGCATTATGTGAATGTGTGGAAAATCAAGAATTTGAAAAGTGCCTTCAGCATTCTCAAATCTCGTTTAGATTATGTGTTATGTGGGTCGGTTAGGTCCCTTGGTGAGTCGTTTGTCTCTACTTGTTAAGCCTTCTCCGGCTGCCCGCTAGTAGCGGAGCTCGATTCGGACTCCCTCACGGCTACTTGGACCGCTATGCGGAAAGTGTAGTACGTTCTATTCACGATCGCATATGATCGCTTCTGCGCTGAATGTGCGATACGTTCTGTTTGGACCGAACCAGACCATTCTGATGTGTAATATGTTTTGATTTGTTTATGTGTTCTGCATTCATATTTATGAAGAATTCGAGAATTTTGAAAAATAAGAAAAATGAGATTTTTATGAGAAGTTTGGGAAAATTGGAAAGAGTTTGAGAGAAATATTTAAAAGTTGAAAAGTTTGAAAATATGAAAAAGTGTTTGAGGAAATTGTTTGAAAAATTGAAAAGTTTGAAACATTAGCCCTTTTGGCAAAAAGTTTATAAAGAAATGTTTTCTGCTTATTTATCAGTTTATAAATGTGTTATCCACGAGCTTTCGAGCTCACCCCCCCTTTCATCCCCATCTCCAGGTTTCGAGCAGGAGATTGGATGAAAGAATGTGAAGACATCAGTTCCGACGGTTTTGTGCTTTTGAAATTTGCATGAGTTAGTATTGTGAATGACTGTGAAATTTGTATAGGAAATTATGGAGAATTTGAGAACATATTGTATGTATGAATTTGGAAATGAGTTGAATTATGAGTTTGGTATTTATTGACTTGAGAATTATGGAAGTATTAGTTTTAGGTTTGTGTTTCTGCTGGTGTTGGGATGCCGGACGGGAGTGTCCGATGATTCTGAGGTCTGTTGAGATTATAGAAGTGTATTACGCTTTGCGAGAATTTTTGGAGTTAGGATAAAGCGTAGTTATCTTAGCCGAATTTTCGATAAGATTTGGAATAAAAGTGTAATTTTGGAAATTGGATGCATTGGTTATGTTTTAAATGAGTTTGAGTAAGAGAAGAAATGAATAAGGAATGAGAATAAGAAAAGAAAAAAGAAAAAAAAAATCATAACGGATTTTGGAACGTCTTAGGAATTCCCAGCGATTCATTTCTGTTCTTTGCTTATGCACGGATGTCGGAAAGTGTTTCATTTACATTGATTTGTTTGCTTACTTTGTTTTCTATCCAATTGATTTGCATTCGATTCGATCTCGCCGCTTATTCGTTCGCTTTGTGATCCGTATTCGATTATTTAAACCGCTATATTCGATTGAATTTGTTCGTTTGATTCGATTAGCTTTTGCTTCCGCTTGCGTTTGTATTTCGATTCGATTTGCATTTGCTTCGCTTCGCGACTTTCGGATTGTTAAACTTCGCATTTCGCAATTTCGATTCGAAATTTCGTCTCCTTCGCCTGCTTCCATTGATTCCGTCATTCGTTCTTTTTGTTAAGTTGATTCGGTGGGGATCCGGTTCCCGGATCGGGTCCCAACATTTATGGTATCAGAGCATAGAGTGAGAGTGTTAAGTGTAAGTAGTTGGGTCTCGAAAGTGGGATCCAACATTTATGGTATCAGAGCCCAGTAATATGATCTTACTTGGGCGTATGAGTATGAATAAGGAATTGATACGAGTTTGTAAATATAAGAGTGAATTTGTGAGAATGTGCTGAGTGATCATTTGATTTTGATGAAAGAAGTATGATTGCCTTTAGGAATTTGAAAATTGATATGTATGACTATTTGATGAATTCAAGTGATTGGTTTGATTTGAGTGTTAAGAATATGTTTGATTTTCGGAATGTGTTGAGGAACTTAAGATTAGAATTTCTTGGTAAATTGTGATGAATTGATATAGATGAAAGAATGATGGCATAATGATGATTGAACCATATTAGGGTTCCTTAAGAAATGGACCATTGACCTGTGTCCATATTTAAAGAAATAATGAGTTATAGATATAGTGTTTAGATATGATATGAGTGATATATGATTTAAGGAAGTGAAAATTTTGAAGAGATTGAGAATATGTATGAAGAGTAAAAAAGTGATGAAAAAGGTAATTGATTATGAGTTGTGGAAAGAAATTAGTAAGAAAGTGCTTGATGATCATTGTTTAGAAAGAAATTTATGCAAGAATGAGTTACTTGGAGTTTAAGTAAGTATGAATTTCGAGGACGAAATTCTTTTAAGAGGGGGAGAAATGTTGGACCCCGAACCTTGAGTGACAATTTGACTATGATCAAGTGGATGAGTTGATTGAAATTAAGTTGAAGATCATGAAATAAAGAGAAAGTATGAAAATATGAAAATTGTGTAATAGTTGACTTTCTGGCCTTTGAAAGTTGACTTTTGTTCGAGGCAAAATTTGATAAAATGATCTACATGAAACTTGTAGATTATGTTAAGAGATTCTTGTGGACATAAAGTTTGTAATTTTTTGATATCGGGAGTGAAAGTTATGATCGGTCAAAGTTTATGTTTGATCGGGTTTGACTTTTATTATGATTGAAACTTTGACTGAGAAATTAACCTAGTTAGAGGTTAATTGAGCTTTGATGTTCTTCATGAAAATTGAAGGATTTGTTTTGATCTTTATTTCGATATAAAGTATGCAATTTTTGATCTCGGAAAATTAAGTTATGATTTTTACAAGTTTGTATAGAGGATAGTATCTTTGACGGAAAATGGACTCCGTAGGAGTTGAATTGAGTTTTATGTTCTTCTTGGAAGATTTAGAGCTTCTCTCAAGCTTTCTATAGAGACTAAGTTTGTCAAAATCGGAGTTCGGATTAAAAGTTATGAATTTTGGAAGTTTAGAGGAAAAAAAAAAAAAAAAAAAGAAAAGGTTTAGCGCCTCGCTAGATGACGGCTCGCCTGGCGGCGCGGCGCCCATCTGGCCTCTCGCTAGGCGCGCCGCCTGGTGAGGCGGGCGTTCTTCGCCCTCGCGAGGCAAGGCTCGCCCTCATGAGTCTGTGCGCTCGCTAGGCGACGCCTCGCCTAGCGAATGATCTCGCCCTCATGAGCGGCGCCTCGCCCTCATGAGTTAGGGCGTCCGTCACGACATCTGACGCCGCTTTTGTTTCTAAATTTTTGATTTCTTTGTTTTAATCCCACCTTTGCTCACTATTTTGCCTATATCTTTTCCGTCCGACATCCGATTGAGTTGATTCTTTTGCGTTGGATTCCTAAGACATTGAATTTCATTTTATAAGAAATTTGTGAACTTTTGAGATTAAATTAATGGTGATTAATTTAATCAAAGTGAGTCGGAAATTTTCGAGCATGATTCAGTGTTTTGTGAAATTCGGGATCTGTAGAGATCCGATTGAAGCGATTCTTGAGGCAAAATAAAGATAAGACAAAGGGCTACAAATCATATGAAGACATGAAATGTCAATTTTGCCCTTAGGACTTTTAATTTTTGAATTTAAGTTCGGATTAGGGTGAAATTTTTGGATTGGGAACACCTGAGAGTAATTTGAGTATAACTTTTGATCTGGGAATCGAAATGAGACGATTCTTGTTTTGAATTAAACTAGAGACATAAGGCTACAATTGTGATGAAGACATCGAGTTTCAATTCTGGGATTAAGAATGTGAAATTTTGGACGGAAATAATCGTACATGAAAAATATGCTAGAATATGGATATTTCCGCACTTTTTTTCGATAACTTTTGATGTAGTGCTCGAATTGAGCGCGGTCAGTGGCGTTAGATTCAGTATGAGTGAGAGGAACATTTCTCGAGAAGGAAGTTTGAACAAATTCCTTCAATTTAATAGTGCGAATCAAACCGCAAGTAAGTGTAACTTTAAGTTTTGAATGAAGGGCAAATTGGTCATTTGACCTTCAATTAATGAAACTCATTAATGATTGTCGTTTTGAGCTATTAAAAGCCACGAAAGTGGCTGGAAATTTCCAGAGAAAAGAAGAAGAAATAAGAAAGAAGAAGAAGAGAGAGTTTCGGGTGATGGAGGAAAAGATGAGAGAGAAAGAGATTTTTGATTTTTTCTACTTGTTTTTTTTAGGATTTTGGGTTGGTTCCAAGAGAGAGAAAGATAGAGGAGCCTAAGAGCTTCCTTTCAAGCCAAAAAAAATTCGAATTTGGAAGAGAAAGAGGTAAGAGAAATTTTTCTACTTTGAGATTTTGATTAATTTTCGGTTTAGAATTATGGCATATAAGATGGGTTTATGGTTTATGAAGTTAATTTTGAAATATATGCTTTAGGTTGGGTTTAATTTTGGATGAAAAATTGAGTAAGGTTTAGGCTTAATTTTATGATTGAGAATTTTGAGATATTTTGGTGTAGAATTATAGGAAATATGATGAATTGATGATATATGAAATCAATTTTGAAGAATTGGTATTTTATGGTATTGAATTGGGATAAATTGGTTTAGGCCAATTTTAAGATTTGGGGATTTTTGAAATTGAGGATTTAAATAGTTTGGAATTAATGTGAATTGAGGAATTGCGAGATTAATTTTGAAGAAATTATGTTTTATGAGATTGAATTGAGTGTCTTGGTTTAGGCCAATTTTGAAAATTGGGGATTTTCAAAATTGGAGATTGAAATAACTTGAATGTAAATGGCATTGGTGAATTCTAAGTTGATTGTGAAAATTAAGTATTTTCTGATGTGAAATTTGGATGATTATGGTTTAGGTTTTGGTATTTTGGAAAGGAGGAAAGAAGCAAGGATCAATTGGAGCTTGAAATCAAGTTTCCGGCAATAATTCGAGGTGGGTAGCATAGTTATATTTTGATTTGTGAGCATTATGCAATTTTTGAAAAATTAAAGAAAGCAATTTTCAAAAATTGAAGAAAGCAAAATTTTAGATTTTTGATACATTATTGTTTTAGTAAGTGTTTGAAAAGAAAGGTTGATTAATGTTTGAAATTGTGATTTCCAAAGGATTTCGGAAAAATTATTACAAGCTGAATTATGTTTGAAAAGAAAAATAGACATTTCTGAAAGTTCATTTTGTTATGTATGCATTGCTAAATTATGTAAAGTGCTGAAGTTTTTGATTGATTGATTGAGTGATTTAATAGTATGCATTATGTGAATGTGTGGAAAATCAAGAATTTGAAAAGTGCCTTCGGGCATTCTGAAATCTCGTTTCGATTATGTGTTATGTGGGTCGGTTAGGTCCCTTGGTGAGTCAGCGCTGTCTCTACTTGTTAAGCCTTCTCCCGGCTGCCCGCTAGTGGCACGGAGCTCCGATTTCGGACTCCCTCACGGCTACACTGGACCGCTATGCGAAAAGTGTAATGACGTTCTATTCACGATTGCATATGACCCTTCTGCTGAATGTGCAAGACGCTCGCTTGGACCGAACTGACCATTCGATGTGTAATATGTTTTGATTTGTTTATGTGTTCGCATTCATATTTATGAAGAATTGAGAATTTTGAAAAATAAGAAAATGAGATTTTATGAGAAGTTTGGGAAAATTGGAAAGAGTTTGAGAGAAATATTTAAAAGTTGAAAAGTTTGAAAATATGAAAAAGTGTTTGAGGAAATTGTTTGAAAAATTGAAAAGTTTGAAACATTAGCCCTTTGGCAAAAAGTTTATAAAGAAATGTTTTCGCTTATTTATCGGTTTATAAATGTGTTATCCACGAGCTTTCGAGCTCACCCCCCTTTCATCCCCATCTCCGTGTTTGACGGAGATTGGATGAAAGAATGTGAAGACATTCAAAGCGGTTTTGTGCTTTTGAAATTTGCATGAGTTAGTATTGTGAATGACGTGTGAAATTTGTATAGGAAATTATGGAGAATTTGAGAACATATTGTATGTATGAATTTGGAAATGAGTTGAATTATGAGTTTGGTATTTATTGACTTGAGAATTATGGAAGTATTAGTTTTAGGTTTGTGTTTCTTTGGTGTTGGGATGCTTGGGACGGGAGTGTCCGATGATTCGAGGTCTGTTGAGATTATAAAGTGTATTCGCTTTTGCGGAATTTTGGAGTTAGGATAAAGGCAGTAGTTATGCTTTAATTTTCGATAAGATTTGGAATAAAAGTGTAATTTTGGAAATTGGATGCATTGGTTATGTTTTAAATGAGTTTGAGTAAGAGAAGAAATGAATAAGGAATGAGAATAAGAAAAGAAAAAAAATTCATAACGGATTTTGGAGCGTCTTAGGAATTCCCAACGCGATTCTTTCTTCCTCTTTGCTTATGCGGATGTCGGAAAGTGTTTCATTTACATTGATTTGTTTGCTTACTTTGTTTTCTATCCGAATTCGATTTGCATTCGATTCGATCTCGCTTTAAACTTATTCGTTCCGCTTTGTGATCCGTATTCGATTATTTAACTTCGCTATATTCGATTGAATTTGTTCGTTTGATTCGATTAGCTTTTGCTTCGCTTGCGTTTGTATTTCGATTCGATTTGCATTTGCTTCGCCATGACTTTCGGTTGTTAAACTTCGCATTTCGCATTTCGATTCAAATTTCTGTCTCCTTCGCTTAGTTTCCATTGATTCCGTCATTCGTTCTTTTTGTTAAGTTGATTCGGTGGGGATCCGGTTCCCGGATCGGGTCCCAACACCTAACACATCATAATGGTTTGGCAAGTCCACAATTCTTGCAACCATATAATCTCATTAATGATCTTATATGGGCAAATCTTGAGGAGTCCAAATATTGGATCATCCTATGCCACATCGGGCAAATAGGGCGAAGGCTTTTCATGGTCATCGTCACACGAGGCGTTTCTTGGGTGGACTTAACCTAACCCACTTAACATATAATCATGACTTGAAACTTGATTGCCCTATGGCAAAAATCTTGGAAATCTTGAAGTCTTATTTTGCATAAATCATGCAAATTTTCATAAATCATTTCATGAACATAAAGCATTTCATATGTAATGCATCATCATTCCTCAAGCAAAATCACATAACATCCACATTCACATATCAAATCATCAATCATCCAATTCACATAACATTTTCAAATCATTCATACCATTATATATCAATGATAGCAATTTTTCAAAGCATTTTAAAACAATGAATTTGAAAGCATTTTAGATTCATAATTCTTTTGAAAAATATATTAGTGGCCCATCATTTAACTATAAACATAAAACCTACCTTATAACTTGCTAAATCCTTGGTTTATTTGCTACAACTCTTGTTCCTCTTCTCTTCCTTCTTTCCCTTCATTAAAATCGAAAACCTATAATAAACAAAAATTCTAATGAAATTCTATAAAACCCCTTTCATGAAATTAGCTTGAGAATCACTATACCCATTCCATTCTTAGTCTTTCTAAACCATAAAACCAACAAAAACTTAAACTTAACTTCATGACTTACCTTAAATCCTTGCTCAAATAAGAAGTTCCTTGGCTTAGATTGTAGCTTGACTCTTCCTACACCTTTTTATCTCTTGGACTTTCTTCCAACTCTTCTTAAATCTCTTGGAAAATCACAAACCCTAGCAAGCTTCTTTCTTTTCTCCTTCTCCCTTCCATGGCCGAAACTCTCTCCCTCTCCCTTTCAATTTCGTTTTTTCCTCTTCTTTTCCCTACAACTCACTTAACTCTTCCTCTTTTATACTCCTTCTTCATTTAACTTAAGCCCATCTTCACTTAAGCCCAAAATCCAACTCCCTTCTTCTTCTTCCTTCTTATTTCCTCTCTTTTATACTCTTTACTTAAGTCACTTAAGCCCAAAGCCCATTTACTTCCTCTTCTTTCTTTCTTCTTTCCTTCTTCCTTCCTTCTTCATTTAACTCATACTACAACTTAAGCCCAAGTCCACTTCATTTCCCTTAATTCCTTCTTCTTCTTATTTTCCTCTTATACTACTCAAGCCCACTAATTCTTTAAGCCCACTTATTTTCTTTTCTTTTCCTACTTCATTAAAGCCCATTTCATATATATCCTCTCTTTATTCATTTCATTTGGACCTAAAGCCCAATTATTCTTTCTTCTTTCTTCTCATCCTACTAAATCTCTTAAGTCCAAACCATTTCTTCTTCTTTTCATTTAATTTAGGCCCATTATTCTCTTAGGCCCAATTAAACTCTAAACTCTTAAATTCAACTAACACATTTAATTGTATTTATTCATGCCACCTAACTCATTACTCTTGTTTTAATCCTCTTCTTTTATATCACCACTTAAGCCCAACTTGAGTCCAAGGCCCATTTAACTCTTAATACATTTATAACCTTCATAACACCTTAATACACTTAATCCATGTCATATAGTCTTAGTCTAATCAACATGTTAATTAAATTTCCTTAACATGCTAATTAAGTACACGAATACAATAATTGAATCCCATTAAATCATGCCACCTAATTTCATGACACCTTACCTTAAGCATATTAACATGTCAATTAATTCCACATTAATCCATCTCATATTTATACCATATCTTCTATTTCATTTCAATTTCAAAAATTCTTAACTTCTTCACTCATGAATAATCATTCAAAAATCCTTATTTAATCATCCTAACTTACCAAAAGATTCAGGGTCCAATATTCCTTCAAGTATAAGAGTAGATAATCAAGGAAAAATATAAGTGAAGTTCTACAAGCAAAAGACTCCATTATTGCTCTATATTCTGCTCACTATAGCTCCTATCTTGTTACATCATTGTATTGATCTTTTTTCTTCAAACGTTATCTTATTTCTTTTAGAATTTGAGTGACTAGTGAAAGGTCACGTGTGGGGTAGGATTTGTGTCGGAAAACAAATCGAGTGTAAAGGTAGCTTGAACCGGAAATCAAGTGGTATTGTAAAAAGTTCACACTGAACTACAAAGTATGCAATAAAGTGGTTTGCAAAATCCTAAGTGGGAGCTTAGGTAAAGGATGTAGGTTTTAGCACCGAACCTCTATAAAAACAGTGTTTGCTCTTCTTCCCTACTCTTTACATTTAATTTTGATTAAATTGTTTTTGTGTGAATTAACTTCTGGTTTTGTTGTAGAAAATTACAAAAAGCTTAAAGATCTATTCAACCCCCCTTCTAGATCGTTTACAATTGGTATCAGAGCAGAAGTATCCAAGGATGGCACACAATAACCTAGCGGAAGAAGGTAACACAAACAATCGCCCTCCTTTATTTAATGGTACTAACTATTCTTCTTGGAAAAATCCTATGAAGTATCACATTATAAGCGAGGGAGTGGAATATTGGAAGATTATCATTTTTGGTCCACAAGCTCCTTTGAAAGAAAATGGTGAGTTAAAAACGGAGATGGAGTACGACGACAATGATTGGAAGCAAGCTTACATCAACGCGAAAGCCATGAAGCTAATTTATTGTGCTCTCACGGTTGAGGAAAGAAACCGAGTTAATTCTTGTACCAGCGCTAAAGAAATGTGGGAAAGACTTCGCATCACCTATGAAGGAACCAACCAAGTCCAGGAAACAAAGATCAACATGCTTCTCAATGACTATGAAATGTTTGTCATGAAGGAAGGTGAGTCTATTTCCATTATGCTTGATCGTTTTGCAGAAATCATAAATGGATTAGGCAACCTTGGAAAGCATATGATGGATAGCGAGAAGGTGAAGAAAATTCTTCGCTCACTACCGAAGGAATGGGACTCACAAGTCATCGCCATTATGGAATCCAAGGATCTCAATCATTTGGAATTCAACACCTTGGTGGGATCACTTATCAACTATGAGATCATTCTCAAATCCAAAGGAGGTAGAGGTAAGTCACAAAAGTCAATTGCTTTAAAGGCTAATATTTTTTCTCTTGATGAAAGTGATGAAGAAATAGATGAAGAAGAGGATGATGAAAAAATAGCTATGTACGCTAGAAATTTGAGAAAATTCAAAGGACTTCTCAAAAATCGGAGGAAGGAATTAAATGGTGGAAGAAATGGAGAAAGAAAGAGGTTTGCCGTGGAAAGAAAATCAAAGGGGTATGATGAAAAGAAGAGCAATGAAGAATGTTGGAAATGTGAAAAAAGGGGACATCATGCAAGAGAATGCAAGAGCACATCTTCCACATCAAATTTCCAGAAAAGTGACAAATATGACAAAGGGAAAAAGAAAGCTAGCCTAGTAGCTACTTGGAGTGACGATGAAGAAGCATACCAAAGCAATGATGAAAACAACTTGGCGCTTATGGCAAAAAGCTCATCAAGTGATGATGAAAATGAGGTAACTTTCAATGACCAAGATCTAAGAGATTCTTTTGATGCTTTACAAGATGATTTTGAAGAAGCTATTGAGATTAACAAAAAATTGAGAAAGAAAATAAGAGAATTGGTTGCTGAAAATAGTGCCTTACATGAGACTATTGATGATTTAGATAGTCCAAAGGAAGATCATTTTGCATGCCTTGTTGAAAAGGAAAATCTTATTTGTGAGCTTGATAGACTTAGAAAGGAATTTTCTTATGTGGTTGGAAAATTTGCGAATGGAAACGAAAAGTTTGAAAAACTGTTATCTTTGCAAAGATATTTGATTTCTAGACATGGATTAGGATATGATCCTTTTGATAGAGATTGTTCCGTAATTTCCAAATTTACTAAGGATGGAAAAATTGCTCAATATGTTAGATGCTTGAAAGATGGTCATATAGAACTTGTATGCAAAAGTACTAGGAGATGCGTTATGGTTAAGAAAATTTAGGTGTTAAAAGGCACAACACCACCTAATGTGGTTTATATGGCTAACCAAAATGGACCCAAAATGACTTGGGTACCTATAAGAAGAAAGAACATTGATATTGTAGGTACACGCAAGGAATGAAAAACCATCAAGCACTTGGTACATTGATAGTGGATGTTCAAGGCACATGAGTGGTGACAAGAATCTATTTGCAGAAATTAAGCCAAAGAATCAAGGCTATGTCACTTTTGGAGGCAACAACAAAGGTAAGGTCATTGGTATTGGTAAAGTGGGTAAGGAACCTTTGCCTACCATTGACAATGTTTTGCTTGTTGATGGTTTGAAACATAACTTGTTAAGTGTTTCTCAACTATGTGATATGAATTTTAATGTAGTTTTTGAATCATCACATTGCATGGTTAAGAAGGATGGTCATGTTGCTTTCATTGGTTTGAGACATGGAAATACATACATTGTCGATTTACATGATGATAGTTCTTTTAATGAAAAATGTTTGGTGACATTAGAAGAAAATGCATTTTTATGGCATAGAAAATTAGGACATGCTCCTTTGCCTTTAATTTCTATGCATTCAAAAAATGACATTGTGAGAGGATTGCCTAAGATAAAATTTGTTAAAGATCACTTGTGTGAATCTTGTTTAAAAGGCAAACATGTTAGAGAATCTTTCAAACCAAAGAAGGAAATTTGCACATCTAGAATTCTTGAACTTGTTCATATGGATTTGATTGGACCATCTAGACATGTTAGTCTTAGTGGAAAATTATATGTCCTTGTGATTGTGGATGATTTTTCTAGATTTACTAGGGTGAGATTTCTTGCGAATAAAAGTGATGCCTTTAACGAATTTACTAAGTGGTGTAGGTTGGTTCAAAATGAGAAAAAATTGTCAATTATTGCTATTAGAACCGATCATGGAGGTGAATTTGAATGTGAACCATTCGAGAGTCTTTGCGACAAATATGGAATGGAGCACAATTTCTCAACACCAAGGACTCCACAACAAAATGGTGTAGTAGAAAGGAAGAATCGCTCTCTTGAAGAAATGAGTAGAACTATATTAAATGAGTATGATCTTCCTAAATCATTTTGGTCGGAAGCAATCAATACTACTTGTTATGTCAACAATAGGGTGCATTTACGAAGAGACAAAAATAAGACACCATACGAGCTTTGAAAACATAAGAAACCAAATATTTCTTATTTTCATCCTTTTGGTTGTAAAGTTTTTACTCATAATAATGGAAATAACAACTTAGGAAAATTTGATTCAAAATCTGATGTTGGTGTGTTTATTGGTTATTCTCAAACTAGTAAGGCTTTTAAAGTTTATAATAATAGGACTAAATGTGTTGAAGAAAGTAGTTATGTTAAATTTGATGATATGATTTCACCCCCCGAGAAAGGTTTATTTTGATGATGATGCAGGAAATTCAGGAAATAAAGTTGAAGAAATTGAATCCAAGATTGAGGAATTGAAGTTAGATGAAGAAAATCATGTACCGGACATTAAAACATGGGCCAAAGCAAAGAACCATCCTATGGAGCAAGTAATTGGTGATTTGAATGATGGTTTAAGAACCAGGAGGAATGTCTATGAGAATATGAGCAATTCAGCCTTCATCTCTTTAGTAGAACCCAAGAATATTAAAAAAAAGCTCTTGATGATGAGAATTGGCTTCTAGCTATGCAAGAAGAGCTTAATCAATTCAAGAGGAATAATGTGTGGGATTTGGTAGCTCCACCGAATGACAAGATGATCGCGGCTCTGTCGTTGCGATCTTACGATCGATCCTTGAAAACCGGTCAAATAAAAGTAATTCCAAGATTGCGGTATAGTATGCAACCTCGGGTCGTCTCACTTAATTGGAACCAAATAAAAATGGTCTAACCTAGCCTAAATGTCAAAAATTGCAATTGAAGTTGATAAAATGGGGTTTGGTATTTTGGTGAAAATGATAAAGTAATCAAGATAGATAAAAAGTATAAAAGAATTTTTTTTTTTGGAATTTTAGGAATAATGCAATGAACAAGGGTAAGATAGAAAATCAAATTGATAAAAATCCTCTTGAAAATGGCGCAGGCTATCACGGTTCAAAATTGATTTTAGGGACACAATTCACTAAGTTTGAAAGATCAACCTAAAGAACTCTTTAGGTCCAAAGATTTAATTAATGAACTCCATTATTTAAATCTTTGTTAAAAACCTAGTGTGAAAATGGACAAGCAATTGCAATCGGTCAATTGGATAAAACTTAACAATCTCAATCAAACACAACTAGGTAGATAAAGACCGTAAATGCAATATCCAACGAACATATATGAAACTTCATATATTAAACATCAAAGTTCTACAAATTACTTTGTCCAAATCTCAACATAGTGTTCAACACATGATTAAACTATAACCATGCTAATCTAGCTACACCGATGCAATCTCTAACTCAGAGTTTTACATAAATATAACTAAACTTTCGACACTATATGATACTCCCCTTTGAAACTTCCGTGAACTCAAACCATTGTTACATCTTCAAGAGGAAGGTTGACTCAGCCACGCATGACTCGGTTGATCCCTCGGACCTTTGGAGATGGAGCGATGCTCATGTTGGCGAAAGACACCGCGGTGACAATGTTGATGGCTGTAATCGTTGGAGATGAAAATGTAAAGACGATGTTGAAGGACGGTGTCGTCTCTCTACTGCCTGAGTAATAAAAATCTGTGCCTCTCCCAGTCTCTAGACTCTGTGTCTCGATTCTGCGTGTGTGTAAGTCTGCTCCTGACCTAAAAACGGCAAGTTTTTATATGATGGGGCGCAGGTCGGGTTGAAATAGTGAGACAAACTTTCCATAAAAGGTCGGATATCCACTCGTACGTCGCGACGTGTAAATAAAAATTCGTCGCGACGTGTGAATTTGCCTGCTCGTCGCGACGTATGAATTAATATTCGTCGCGACGTATGGAAGTGACTTGCTCGTCGCGACGTATGAATTAATATTCGTTGCGATGTGCGGATGGACCAATATTTATTGACTTCACAGCGTTGACTCATTTGTTCCTGCAATAAAATAATAACAATTTGCGGTATCAATTGTCCCAATAAAATTATGGAAAATAAGAATTAAATCATGAAAATTTCCTGACAAATTGCAAATTGAAAGAACTATGTATGAGGAACCAATTTAAGCACAAAATCATCGACTAGAGTCAACAAATGCATAAGCAGCTATGAAAATAAAGCCAATTTATAATATAAACTTGGCTCAATCAAATTCCCCCACACTTAGACCTTTGTACTCCTGGACAAAGCTACAATAGTCAAAAAGAATACAAGAGGAATAGAAAATATCTACCCATGCTCAAAACAATAAAGGGCATTGACTCAATCCATTTCCCAAGAATTCAACCACAATGAGAATAAAAAGTGCTACTAAAACAAACATTGAAAGAATTCAAGAACAAGAGATTGAACAAAAGAGAACCACTCAAGATATAGTGTTTGCGCTCAGCTCACTTGTGTGTAGGGATATATTTTTTTACTCTCAGTCTGCTTACTTCATCTCCTACCATAGGCTTGTGTCAATTCTATTTCTCCACTACAAAAACTATCATTTCAAAGATCAAGAGGACTTTTAGGGTTGTAATGTACGGGAGGCTAAATGAATGGATGAAGTGAGAGAAAGAAAGAATAGTATGAGCACATGCACTAAACAAAGAATTGATGCCATAAACAGAATGTTTCTTTATTTTCTGTTCATGCAAAATATGCTGCATAAATTGTTATTGAACTTGCTTTTATATATATATATATAAATGAAAACACTTTCTTTTTTTTTTCTTTTTTTTTTGAAATATAACGAAGCAAAATAACTAATGACACCATAAAAATATAAATGCAAATGCTCATAATAAGTCGGCTCAAAGGGCTAGCAAGGGATAAATATCTGGGGACAGTGTTTGGGACAAGGGTGGAGGAAAGAACGCCTCTATCATATCAACAAAAATCTAGTCCATTAAGCTTCAATTAAGAATTAAAACAAGTTCTAGAGAAGAATGAAATAAGCAGACGCACACAAAGATAGAAGAAAATTTGGGCTCAATATCCTTCCAACAAGGGTATTGTCTCTATTGTAACATCCCGTTACTGTCATTAAGGGTATAATGGTAATTTTGGGACGGACTGATAGGATTTCACTGCATACACTGACTGAGCATGCTACTGGCCTCTAATCATAGAGGAACTGGTCTACCGCATATGCATATATTCATAGGTACATGCATTCATGATTTTCCGGTATTTAATTGTAAATTAGAATTGACTGGAAACTGACTGGATTATGGGGGACTAATTGAGAAATTAGAGTAATTGAGTGTAATTGACTGATTTAATACTGTTTATGAGTGATTGGTAATTTATAGAGGCTTATAGGAAATTTTTGTGAAATTCGGGAGAAAATGCCCGAACCGGAAATTTTTGGGTGACTAACCGATTGACTGTATAGTACTGAAAAAAGCTGTCCGATGGCGATGGAAAAATTAGAATTAGACTGATATGGAGACCCAGGTCTATAAATAGCTAGGGTTGAGATTTTGGGGGAAAAGGTTCAAGCATTTCATCGTTTCTCTTCTCCTTCCCTTGACGTTCGAATGATCCTCCCATTAGTGAGTCTTGCTATTTCTCCTTTGGTTTTCCTTCTATTTTGCTTAGCCAACTAATTTATTGTGATTGATGAAGGATTGAGAGATTTGGAGAGTGTTAATCGGTGATTTGAGGAAGTTAGGGTTACGGCGATTTTGAGATTTGGGATTTATCGCCGATTGGTAAGTTTTGTTGGCTTTAATGTTGTTATTACTGGTCATTTGAGTATTTATGGCATTTATGGGGTTTGTTTGAGTAGATAGAGTGTTTAATGGAGGTTGGTATGTGTATTAATGGCGAAATCGATCGGAGAAGACGACTGGTCTTCGCGACGTCACGACGAGCATCGAAGCGTTAGGGCTTTGTCGCATTTAATAAAATTGAATTAAGTTAAATGTATTGGTCGTGGCGTATGCAGCAAGACGTCATGACGAGCAAGGAAAAAACCACGTCATGACGAACCTATGGCTAACGTCGCGGCGAGCATAAAGGAGACGCCGCCTTGTGGCGCGTGCCTCTTCGTCAGCGAAGGCCGCAAGGTCGCGGAGAGGAACTATTTCATTGGCTTAAATTATGGTTTATTGGGCATATCTTTTGGTGTAGACCTCCAATTGAGGTAATTCAGATTTGTTATGAAATAGGAAAGAGGTCTACAATCGAGAATAATTATGGAACTAGATTTGATTTAAATGGTATTGAATTATAGAGATTAAGGTCAATTGTGATTCGTAGTGTGACATAAGTGTCAAATTGAGACTATCGAAGTTTTAATTGGAGATTGCAATAAAGGTTTTGACCCAATGGATAGGAAATTGTTATAGGAAGTATGAATATAGGAGATTGGACTGAATCATAGGATTTGGATCAGTTTTTGTCAAGAAATTGAGTGAGAAAATGGAATTGGGCTAAAGGTATCGAAATTGGGATTTAGCACCGAAATCGTGAACATGCATTGTACATCATTTCATCGAGACATATGCATTCTTGTATTGATCAATTGGGCAATTAGTAATGGATATGTATTTAATCATTATATAGGCGCCGTTGGATCGTCGTTCCACGGACTTTCTTTGGGACTTCGAGCGTGAGCTCGGAATGTAACAGTGAGTAACCTAGTTGGTTCCTCAAATTATCGATTGTCTAAGTGCTCTCTGTATGAATTCTTGTCGATTCTTGAAATGAATGTGATTGAATTGTATGCTTTTCTTTATCTTGAGCAGGCTGTTACATCCCACTGAAATTGTATGACTATTGAAATATACATGATCAAACTGTATGCTCTCACTGTATTGGACTAGACCACTGAAATGTATGAGAGTGAACTGTATTATTACTGGAACATATGTGACCGATTCGCATCGATTACTATAGTGGATTGGATTCTTGGTGATCTTGAGAAGCTGTATCTCGGGCTTTTAGCCAACTCTTGAACTCTCAATCTTGAATTCTTGAAAGCTTTTAGCCAACTCTTGAACTCTGAATATTGAATTCTCAACACTAAATTCTTGAAGATCGCGTTTGCATGCATAAATGCATGATCGGATAATGGAATGTGTCCCAAGTTGCTAAAATCATCGAAAAGAGCTTGAGCTCGAACCTTTATCTTGACCGGGCATAGCCCGAGGATTTATCCTGGCGTCCTTCATCAATGAATCTTGGTGAGCACTTGGGCACGACCTTTGAATAATCGGAAAAGAGTCTCATATGCATTACATACATTTGATCGATGAATTGTGACATTGATTGATTACGTGATGACATGATTGATCGAGATTGTGATGTGATATTGTAAAGTGTTACATACTCTGTAAGTGGTTATCACTTGTGAATTGTATCTTCGAAATTGTCTATCACTGTAAACTGTTGTATAGTACTATAAAATGATATCTGATACTATAAACTGGTATAGACTCATCAAATTGTATATGATCTTCGTTAATTGATCGTTCTTGAATTGTCTTTGTCTGTGATGCAGCGTAATGCATAATTTGAGTGAACCATCGATGATGGTTTCTCACTGTCGCAAACTCACCCAAAATTGCATCATATTTTTCAGGGTGATAGAGTAGACTCTAGCTCAAAGATATTCTTTTCTGCCGCCGAAATTGCCGGCAAGAGACGATGGCACATGTTCGGTCCATTTGGGTTAGCGTTTGAAGGATGACCTAGGATAGATGTTTGTATCAGTTTCCTTTTTGGTTTTGTTAGGAGACTGATAGACTGGTCTATTCTATCATTGGATGACTGTATAAAATGATTATCATTTGGATTTTAATTCTTGATTTACATTATATTGTGATTTAACTCTGCGATGCCATATGGATATTAGTAGAACTGTTCTGGTAGTGCACCTTTATCGTGGGATACACGTCGGGCATCCCAATGTGTACCCTACGGTGAGGGGGCGCTACATCTATGCACAATCTCTAGTCTCAAAAACTTAAAATGCTACTTTGTTAGCATGCTTCCATCCACTGTGTTTTGAAAAATTGAAGAGCAAAATTTTTGCCAATTCCAATTATTATTAAAAGAATAGGAGGTGTTTTCAAAAACTCAAGCATCATTTTGAAACTAGTAAAAACTTTGAAAACAAAAGCCACAAAAGTCCAGTGCAAGATAAATTTGAAATGAGTGGAAGAATTAAGCACAGGATCATTCATGCATAAGTATGACGTCGCGATGTGCAGAAGCAGACGTCGAAACGTGCGGACGTCTCGACGTAAAAAGGATGATGTCGCGACGTATACGCAATCAGAAGAACGCTTCGTCGTGATGTATGACCACACGTCGCGGCGAAAAAATGCAGAATGACAGAAAGATGGAAAATTCACCAAGTTTATCAGCAGAATGCATCAATTGGCCAACAAGTCATAAATATAATGTCAACAGTCATGCAATGTGAAAAATAAATGGGGAAACAACTCCCCCACACTTGAAACATACATTGTCCGCAATGAAGATGGAAAGGAAGGAAAAATAAGAAGAACATGGCACCAAAATGAAAGATTGATCATTTACCGGAATAAGTCAAATACAAAAGAAACAAAAGAACTAAAAAGTTAAATACAGAAAGAAAAGGAAACAAAAAAAAAGAAATACAAGAAAAGAAAAGAACAAAAAGACAAAACTACGCAGAAGGATCATCAGCTGGAGGGTCCGGAGGAGCGTCGTGGGAAGTATTGGGCCAGCTGAAAGATCGCGGAGTGCAGGAGGAAGGGGCAACTGTAGGCGATCCGCAATGAGTGTAAACATCGAATGATAAAATAGGCGGTCAGCCACCAGCTGTGCCTCGATGCGACGTAAGTCGTCGCGAAGCAGGTCGATGGAATCAGGACAGGTAGAAGGGGAAGGTGATGGAGGGATAGGGTCACGAGGCGGAGCCTCGGAAGGGGGGGCAACAAAAGAGGGAGCAGGAGCAGGGGGAAGAGGAGAAGAAGGAATGGGGGTAGGGGAGGGAGGGGAAGGTGGGGAAGGGTCAGGTGGTGTATGTGGGCGGCGAGGGTGACGGAGACGAATGTAACGAAAGGCAGGAGCAGGCTCAAAGGTAAGGTCGGTTGGATGTTCCGGAACCCGATAGGCCCGGAACATGTCAGTGATGAGATGGGGAAAAATTAGGGAATGGTTGATGTTGGTGGAGAGGACGCATTGACGAAGGGCGGAGGTGATGGCATGGGCGAGGTTGACTGGCCAACCGACCATCAGCAGGTAAACGTACAGAGCCTGCTCCTTGGGAACCATGGCTAGGTGGGAGGTAGGAAGGATGTTGTTGCAAATAAAATGAAGCCACGGACGGGCTTCAGAGCGAAGGTCGGCGCGGCAGATATAACGCTGAGCGCCCCTAGGTTGATACCATTCAATACCCTCAGGGTAGAGAGTACGAAGAACATCATCCCATGGGTACTCATGTATGAGCTCCGAGTAGTGGCAACGGGGTGTGGAAGGAAGATGATAGTGCTCCCGAATGGTGATAGACGTGAAAGCTTGGGGAATGGAGACACCACGGAAGTGAATTCCGTAGGTACCAGAATGACGGGCATAGGTGTAGAACTGATGGACGAAGGTGAGGTTCCCGGAGGTGCGAGGATGGGCGAGGTGGGTTAGGTTTAACTGAAAGAGTTTGCGGACGAAAGGGTTGTCATGGGGGGTGAAAGGAAAAGGTTTTTCCTTGAGAATGGCCCTGGTTGCAGTTTTAGCGGCCAAGGCAACATACTCAGGATCATCCTGAAGGGAAGTGGAATGGGTAGGGGAGGGGTGGTGGTGCGAAGAATTTGAGGGCTGAGGAGAGGGGGAATGAGTGGAGAAAACTCCGAAGGAAGGTGGAGAGACAGAGTGGTGAGGGGAAATAGGTGGAGCAGACATAAACTCATCCAGCGAGTGGGAGGGAGAGGGAAGGACATGAGAAGGGGATGTGGGACGCTGGGACTTGCTAACGTTCTTTGTGCGAGGCATATCCTGCAAACAAAAAGAAACCAAACAGCAAAAACAAATCAATAGAGAGTTAAGTAAAAATCAGCCACCTCGTCGCGACCTGTGGGCAGACGTCGCGACGAGACAAAATCCTTGTCCAGACGTTGCGACGTGAAAAGCAAACGTCGCGACGAGGAAAGGTAATTCGTACGTCGCGACGAGGGCAATGCCTTCGTCGCGTATGGCGATTTCCAGACGTAACGCGGCGAGTAATCGCTCGTCGTGAGAAACATAACTCAAAAAATCTAACAAGGGAAACGAAAAGTAAGAAAATGAAGGACAATGGGACACTTACAAATATCAAGGATGCAAGAAAGGAGACAGCGGAAACGGAGGGCACGGTGAGACGGCGGACACAGCAAAACAGAAAGGAGAACAGAGAGAGCGAGGGCGATTACGACGACGGGAAAAGAAAAGAATAAGAAAGGAAAGAGAATAAGAAGAAGCGGAAGCGGCGAAAGGAGATGAGACGTCGTGAGGTAAAAAGACAAAACAAAGGGTCCGGATAAACGCAAAATCTGCAGGACAGAAGGGGCAACAAGGGTATTTCAACCCTTTGGGCGTCATACGTATAAATGTGCCCGCGTCGCGACGTGAGCGTCAAATGAAACGAGGCACGTCGCGACCTATAAATCAAAATACGTCGCGACGTAGATAAAAACAAGGCACGTTGCGATGTATAAATCAAAATACGTCGCGGTGTAAATAAAAACAAGGCACGACGCGACGTATAAATCAAAATTCGCCGCGACGTAACTGACCGAACAGAAAATAGAAACACAAACTTGACTTAATCCAAAAACAATCAATCTAAAACAATCAATCTTCCAAAAATCAATCCTTCCAGCAATGTCCTGCTTCTTCAAAAAGATGTAAAGCTAACAAAGTGAAAGAAATTTATTCGAACAATGAACAGAAATCCTACCTAACTACAGCTAATCTACTGGCTCGGTTTCTCCCCCACACTTAATCAAGATATTCATGCAACACAAAATTTTTCATCACTTCCAAGAAGGATGCATGAATAAAATAAGAATGTAGGTAGAGAAACAACCTGGTCTCATGGTGGGTCCTGACACTTAGGATGATCATCCGGCTGAAATCCGAGCTTCATCCCAGCAGCTTGACTCTTGTACAACTCCATGTCCAACACCCGACTTGAAGTCTCTCCTACAAAATCATCAGCAAGCAAATGTTCTCCAAGGAGAGTGTCAGTAGACGATGTGAATGTTTGTGAAAAATCATTACATGCATCGTCAACAACTGTATCAAGCATGTTCACTCCAAGCAGGGAATAATCTTCATATAGGTGCTTCATTGCCTCATACATATTAAAGCTCACCTGCTGGTCACCTACCTCCATGGTAATCTTACCTTCTTTCATGCTTATCATCGTGCTCGCAGTCTGCAAAAAGGGTCATCCAAGAATTAAGGAAGTATCCTGCACAACTTCAGAAGACATATCAAGCACATAAAAATCAGCAGGAAATACTAAACCCTTAACTTGGACCAAGATGTCCTCGATGATACCCACTGGATGCCTAAATGATCTATCGGCCAACTGGAGGACAACAGATGTAGGCTTAATACTCTTCACTCCTAAGGCCTCATAAACTAACTTAAGCATTACATTTATCGTTGCCCCTAGATCCAACAAAGCCCTTCCTATGGTCACTTTCCCTAAGATGCAAAGGATGGTAAAAGATCCAGGGTCTTGACATTTAACAGGTATCTGCGGTTTAAACAAGGCTGACACATTAAAGCTCACTTGCACTCTCTCATTTGGCCTAAATTTCCTCTTGTTTGTGCACAAATCCTTCAAATATTTTGCATAGGCCGGAACTCTCTTCACTAAATCTAGCAAAGGCACATTCACTTCAACTTTCCCAAACAAGTCAATGATTTCTTTTTCATGTTGTTTTTCATTTAAGCGCTTGCTCATCAAATATGAATTGGGAAAAGGAAGGTCTTGAATACTTACCTCCTTACCTTTGCTGGATTGTTTGCTCGGTTCTCCACTTTCTGCTTGATCATTGGAACTCTCTGAAGTAGTTCCCTTGTTCCTTGAAGCATGCTTTTTCTCTCTCAAAAGCTCTTCTTCCCTCACACTTTCTGATCTCTTAATCATTTCCTTTGGTGGAGGTACTGCCTCACTCTCAATATCCTCATCACAGGCCTCTTCATCTACTTGAGGATTAAACCTCACTTGCTTCCCACTCCTGAGGGAAATGGCATTCAAACTCTTCGGGTTCATCACAGTATTGGAAGGAATGGTCCCACTGCTTTTTGCCTGATTTTCACTCATGTTGTTGGACAACTGAGTGACATAGGAATTGATGTTCTCTACCTTGGTCTCCCATTGTTCCATTCTCTTTTCCAAGGCATTGAATCTAGCAGCAGTCTTTGAGGAATCCTGCTGAATAAGAGAAGCAATAGCATTAAACTGGTTAGCAGTAGAATCCCTCTCTTCCTTCATCAATGTCATCATACTGTGAAGGAGTTGATTGGTGTCTTCTTTTGGGGGGACTATTAGAGCTTGCTGTTGATTCGGGAACTGGCTAGTGGAAGTACCAGCTCCTCCCCCTTGTGAAAATCTATTTTGTGCCCTGCTCTCCTCATTCCTCAAACTGAATCTAGGATTAGATTTCCATCCTTCATTGTATGTGTTGGAGTATGGGTCCCACTTCTGATTCTGTCTTCCTTGATACATTGCCGAAACTTCCTCATATCGTCCTGGGCAAACGCTCAAAATATGCATCACCGACCCACAATTTTCACAACTAGGTGCGGTAAGCTCTGTTGAAGAAGTAGAACGTTGCACATTCAAATTTTTTAGCTCGGCCGTGATGCAAGACAGCTGTGATGTTATCCGACTTTCTAAAGACTCCACTTTCGATTCAAGGCTTTCCATTCTTTTAGCTTGAGCCGTCAAGGCTCCCAACTCATGCACTCCTCTTTGATCTCTTACACTGTATTGCTGATGGTTTAAAGCCATCTTCTTGATCAGGTCCCATGCTTCCAATGCTGTAAGGTCAATCAGAAATCCTCCAGATGCAACATCTAACACACCCTTCTCCTGGCTCTTCAACCCATCATAAAAATATTGCACCAATTGTTCATCAGGAATTTGGTGATGGGGGCATCTGGACAGAAGATCTTGGAAGCGGTTCCAATAGTCATACAGTGACTCATCATAATCCTGGCAGGCTGAATAGATTTCCTTCCTCATCGAAGATGTCCTGGAGGCTGGAAAATATTTCTCCAAAAACGCTTTTCTCAGGTTGGCCCAACTATGATAGGCATTAGCCATATGCCTTGGAAGACTCATGTACCACTCTCTTGCCTTTCCTTCCAAGGAAAAAAGAAACACCTTCCATAGCACTTGATCCAAAGTAGCTCCTACTGGCTTCATACTCTGGCAAATCATCGTCAAAGCTTGTAGGTGCATGTATGGATCCTCTCCTGTCAAACCATGAAATTTAGGAAGGGAATTAATCAACAAACCTTTAATCTCAAAATTAACATCAAAATTAGGGCAAGCAGCAGTAAATGGATCATAATGAACATCATAAGTTGTTGCTTCCCTAATTGTCCTACGTCGCTGATTCTCATTGTTCTCTCCCACTCTCTCATGCTCACCATTTCCTCCATTAGTCCCATTTCTAGGTTGGTGAACTGGAAAATCAGGATTTAGGAAAATGTTTGAGTTCTCAGCCATATTCTCACTATCTCGCTCAACTATTTTCCTTCTCTCTTGTTCTTTCCTCTCTTTTCTAAGTCTCCTCAAATGTCTCTCGACTTCAGGTTGGAATTGAACAAGTCTACCCCTCCTGGGCATGCACAAAAAATCAATCCACAAATAAAATGAATGGTAACAAAATTGCTCACAGTCACACAATTTCAGATAAAAGTGGAATGCGATGAATGCGAGAGTATGGATGTATGAGTGTATGTATGAGTGTGTATGTGTGAAAATAAAAATGTGCAAAGTAAGAGACAAAAATCAAAGTATGATGTATGCGTGTGCAAAAGGGAATCAAACCTATACTATGAACAAGTGAAAACAATGATTCCTATTATCAACGACAAGTCAAAAGAATGGCATTGGCTCAATGGTAAGAGGCATCCACGTAAAGTGGGACAAAACCCTGAGGTCTTGTGTTCGAGTGGTGACTCACACAAGTACCAGAGGGGACAAAATGTTACTGTACAATGGATCGCAGGCCCAGAGTGTCTGGATCCAATACTGACTGCAGATCGCGGGCCCAGAGTGTCCGGATCTGACTGGGGGTCGCATGGCCAGAGTCCATGGATCCTACAGGGTGGGGCCGCGTGGCCAGAGTTCACGGACCCTACAAGCAGACTGAGAACAAAAAAATATCCCTACACACAAGTGAGCTGAGCGCAAACACTATATCTTGAGTGGTTCTCTTTTCTTCAATCTCTTGTTCTTGAATTCTTTCAATGTTTGTTTTAGTTGCACTCTTTTATTCTGCTGTGGTTGAATTCTTGGGAAATGGATTGAGTCAATGCCCTTTTATTGTTTTGAGCATGGGTAGATATTTTCTATTCCTCTTGTATTCTTTTTGACTCTTGTAGCTTTGTCCAAGAGTACAAAGGTCTAAGTGTGGGGGAATTTGATTGAGCCAAGTTTATATTAAAAATTGGTTGTATTTTCATAGCTGCTTATGCATTTGTTGACTCCTAGTCGATGATTTTTGTGCTTAAATTGGTTCATCATACATAGTTCTTTCAATTTGCAATTTGTCAGGAAATTTTCATGATTTAATTCTTATTTTTCCATAATTTTTATTGGGACAATTGATACTGCAAATTGTTATTATTTTATTGCAGGAACAAATGAGTCAACGTCAGGAAGTCAACAGTCATTGGTCCATCCGCACGTCGCGACGAATATTAATTCATACGTCGCCAATTTGATCGCGGCTCTGTCGATGCGATCTTACGATCGATCCTTGGCAACCGATCAAATAAAAGTAATTCCAAGATTTCGGTATAGTATGCAACCTCGGGTCGTCTCACTTAATTGGAACCAAATAAAAATGGTCTAACCTAGCCTAAATGTCAAAAATTGCAATTGAAGTTGATAAAATGGGGTTTGGTATTTTGTTCAAAATGATAAAGTAATCAAGATAGACAAAAAGTATAAAAGAATATTTTTTTTTTGGAATTTTAGGAATAATGCAATGAACAAGGGTAAGATAGAAAATCAAATTGATAAAAATCCTCTTGAAAATGGCGCAGGCTATCACGGTTCAAATTTGATTTTTAGGGACACAATCCACTAAGTATCGAAAGATCAACCCTAAAGAACTCTTTAGGTCCAAAGATTTAATTAATGAACTCCATTATTTAAATCTTTGTTAAAAACCTTAGTGTGAAAATGGACAAGCAATTGCAATCGGTCAATTGGATAAAACTTAACAATCTCAATCAAACACAACTAGGTAGATAAAGACCGTAAATGCAATATCCAACGAACATATATGAAACTTCATATATTAAACATCAAAGTTCTACAAATTACTTTGTCCAAATCTCAACATAGTGTTCAACACATGATTAAACTATAACCATGCTAATCTAGCTACACCGATGCAATCTCTAACTCAGAGTTTTACACAAATATAACTAAACTTTTGACACTATATGATACTCCCCTTTGAAGCTTCCGTGAACTCAAACCATTGTTACATCTTCAAGAGGAAGGTTGACTCAGCCACGCATGACTCTGGTTGATCCCTCAAACATTGGAGATGGAACGATGCTCATGTTAGCAGAAGACACTGACGGTGACAATGTTGATGGCTGTAATCGTTGGAGATGAAAATGTAAAGACGATGTCGAAGGACGGTGTCGTCTCTCTACTACCTGAGTAATAAAAATCTGTGCCTCTCCCAGTCTCTAGACTCTGTGTCTCGATTCTGCGTGTGTGTAAGTCTACTCATGACCTAAAAATGACAATTTTTTATATGATGGGGCGCAGGTCGGGTTGAAATAGTGAGACAAACTTTCCATAAAAGGTCGGATATCTGCTCAAACATCGCGACGTATAAATAAAAATTCGTCGCGACGTGTGAATTTGCCTGCTCGTCGCGACGTATGAATTAATATTCGCCGCGACGTATGAATTAATATTCGTCGCGACGTGCGGATGGACCAATGACTGTTGACTTCCTGACGTTGACTCATTTGTTCCTGCAATAAAATAATAACAATTTGCAGTATCTATTGTCCCAATAAAAATTATGGAAAAATAAGAATTAAATCATGACAATTTCCTGACAAATTGCAAATTGAAAGAACTATGTATGAGGAACCAATTTAAGCACAAAAATCATCGACTAGGAGTCAACAAATGCATAAGCAGCTATGAAAATACAGCCAATTTATAATATAAACTTGGCTCAATCACAAGACTATTATTGGAGTCAAGTGGGTAAATCGGATAAAATATGATGAGAATGGTGAAGCGATTAAAAATAAATCAAGGTTAGTGGCTCAATGATTTTATCAAGAAGAAGGCCTTGATTACAATGAGACATATGCTCCTGTGGCTCGGTTGGAGGCAATTAGACTATTATGTGCTTTTGCGTCATATAAAAGGATCAAATTAAATCAAATGGACGTCAAGAGCGCATTTCTCAATGGATACATTCAAGAGGAAGTCTATGTCAAACAACCACCGGGATTTGAAGATCATGAGCATCCAGATTATGTCTACAAAGTCAAGAAGGCACTCTACGGATTAAAGCAAGCACCTAAAGCATGGTATGAAAGGTTAAGTACTTTTTTAACTCAACATGGGTATGTTTGTGGTAAGATTGATAATACTTTATTCATTAAACATGTTGATCAAGATATGCTTATTTGTCAAATTTATGTTGATGATATTGTGTTTGGTACCACTAATGAATTTTTGTGCAAAGAATTTAGTGATTTAATGCAACATGAATTTAAAATGAGCATGATGGGAGAACTCAAGTTCTTTCTTGGATTGCAAATCAAGCAACTCAAAAATGGCATCTTCATTCACCAATCTAAGTACACCAAGGAACTTCTAAAGAAGTTCAAAATGGAAGGATGCAAAGTGGCAGCAACACCAATGACAACAAATGTGGTCCTGGAGAAACATGAACATGAAGAAGATGTTGATCAAAAACTCTATAGAGGTATGATCGGCTCTCTCTTGTATTTAACTGCCTCTAGACCTGATATTATGTTTGTCACGTGTCTTGGTGCTAGATTTCAATCTTGTCCTAAGATTTCTCATTTGAGTGCTTGCAAAAGAATTTTTAGATATTTGAGTAGAATTGTTAATCATGGCTTATGGTATCCTAGTTGTGAATCATTTGACTTATATGCTTTTAGTGATGCTGATCATGGTGGCTGTAGGATCGATAAAAAAAGTACTAGTGGCTTGTGTCATTTCTTAGGATCATCTTTGATATCTGGGCTAGTAAAAAGCAAGTTAGTGTAGCTATTTCCACTGCTGAATCTGAAAATGTAGAAGCTGGGAGTGCATGTGCGCAAGTTCTTTGGATTAAACATCAATTGCTTGATTATGGTATTGTGGTTAAAAATAATCCTATTTATTGTGATAATACCAGTGCAATTTGTTTGAGCAAAAATCCAATTCTGCATAGTAGGACAAAGCATATAGAAATTAGACATCATTTCATCCGTGATCATTGTTTAAAAGGTGACATTTGCTTGAAGCATGTATCATCTAGTAACCAATTAGCTGACATTTTTACTAAACCTCTTAAGGAAGATGTGTTTGTGAATATTAAATTGAAACTAGTAATGTGTGATTTAAATTCTTTTGGTTGAATTTGTTTTTGGCTACATTCATATATCAAATGGTTAAATTATGAGGCAAATATGCAATCGCATCTGAAGATACATTCATCATGATTTACACTTGGGCTGAAAAGTGACTGATTTGGAGTTTTGACACATTCTAGTCGACTTATGAGTGTCTAAGTCGACTAATTGGTGACTTTTCTGGTAACAAGTCGATTTATAGGGATCAATAAGTCGACTTATGATATACGCAGCTCTTTAGACTTGGAGTTATTTTAGGATAAGTCGACTTATAAGGTTCGACAAGTCGACTTATGAAGGTCGATAAGTCGACTTATGGAGGTAAACAAGTCGACTTATGTTTACACGGACTCTTTAAAACCTTTTCTCCCTTTCATTCTCCGAAACCCTATTCTCTCTAAACCTCTGAAATTTCTTCTCCAAGTCGACTTATTTCTTGTAATCTCTTCAGATCTTCTTTGCCCATTATCTTTTGACCTCCATTATCACAACACCCACTCATTATCTCTTCACATAAACTTTGTTTTTCGAAAACCCCTCTCTCATCTTTCTCAAACCCTAACCTATGATTTTCTCATTTTCTCTCTAAAAATCCATGGCTCCACGAAAATCGACAAGGAAAGGCAAAGAACCCACTCCTCCACAAGGTCCCCGTGTTCAATATGGACCACGAGTTCGTGGGTCTTCTTCGAAAGGAGATGCTTTCAGAGAGGATGATGTGGTTGAACCTAGGTTTGTGTCAAGGGACGCACAAACTCTGTATTACAAGGTACTCCAAAACGAGGTATTGATTCCTTCAATGAGATTCGATTGGAGTGAACTAGACCATAGTGAGTTTACAGATGTATTTTTTGAAATTACAAATCTTGGACTGCGAGATTTCTTGGGTTATCATAATGAGATTTATGAAGAAGTAGTTAGGGAATTTTATGCGAATCTCTTTGTGACTAGTAGTAATGTTGAGGATGGCGTTTATCTGAAATCGAAAATCAATGGAAAGGAAATTTTTCTGTGTGAGGCAAATATGTGCACTTTATTTCGATTGCCTAGAGGGGGAGTCCAGCCTAGAGCATCTTTTATTGATTTTGATATTTTAAGAAATGAGGATGGTGAGACCGATGAGGAAGCCGAAGAAAATTTCGGCTATACTGAGGAAAAAGGTGCTGATCTACTTAGTCGGTTATGTTCTGATCACTCCCCTCCATTTGAAACAATAGACTTGCCGTTAAACTATCGCTTGCTACATTATGCAATTAACAGGGTTGTTTACTCGAAGAAGGCAAGTAATAATTAGATTACTTCATTGGATAAAGAGATTCTTTAGCATATGGAAGAAGGGAGGAAAATCAATTGTTCGAGCTTGATTATTCAAATGATGAGGAAAAAGGCTAGTTTATTACGAGGAAAGCTGAAAGGGAAACCAGTCCGGCATAAAGGAATGCCATATGCAGCCTTGATTTCCTCTCTAGGTCAATTACAAAGGTGTGATCTGAATAATTATGCACATTATCCATATGCTCATAGTTGGAGATTCACTCCTTATAATTTGCGAAGCATGAAGCTGGTGAAAACCGTTGAAAAAGGATGGGTATACTCCTATTATGTAGAGAAACTCGGTCTGACCTTAGAGGGTGAGCAAGTGCCTCCACGACAACGGTCTAAGAGGGCAGCGGATCGTTCGAGTAGCTCTCGGCCCAGTAATGTGAGAAGGAGTGAGGTATCTAATGAGGAGCTAAATGATATCAACGATCAATTGGATGACCTAAATGATCGTGTTGATAATATTCAAAGTATGTTTGTTGGGTTGGCGAAGAAGGTTGATGCTCAACACCGTATGATGAAGAAGACTTTTAAGAAGTTAGGTTGTAGGCATGATGATTCTTCATCATGATGTGTATTGACTTTTTCCATGACCAACATTTACTCTTATGTTTTCTTTTAGTGTCGGTAGTACTTTTTGCGTTTGTTGGATTGATATCTTTTGTAATGACTATTGCCTCTATTTGTGTTTGATGTTATGTTTGTTTATGAACTGCTTTTGAGATCACTTTTCATATTGGTTTTTGATTATGACAGAAAGGGGGGAGTAATATTGGAAATTGATATTCGGTCACATTCATTTGATTGAGGGGGAGTGAGTTTGATTTGCGACTATTTTGATTTCTATTAAAATTCCTTGGTTTATTAATTAAAGGGGAGACAAACTAACCATCAAGACAAGGGATTAAAAACCGTGATCAAGTTTCATGTTTTTCAAATTTCTTTTCAATTTCTAAATATTTTGTCATTATCAAAAAGGGAGAGATTGTTGGACCAATGGTGGTTGACAAATTAAATCCCTTTATATTTTGATAATAATAAAATATCTAGAATTAGTTAAGAAATTATTTCAGGTATTTTGGGATTATTATTCAATGAAAGAATTGTGCAAATCAAGATGGGCAAGTGATTAATCATTGAAGAATCAAGATGGAAGTTTCCTAATAAGTGAAAGAGACATTAATAATGAGGATTATAGAAGATTTGGATGGATGTTACCGTTGAAGCCAACATAAGTCGACTTGCACATCATAAGTCGACTTATACATCAAGATCCGAACAGCATAAGTCTACTAGAACAGCATAAGTCGACTAGCATATGAAGATATGTCAACACAAGTCGACTAATAGTACATAAGTCGACTTATAGAAGGACACAAGTCGACTTACATAGCATAAGTCGACTTATTGAAGAGCGGAGATGAAATTTTAGGAAAAATGTTGTCACAAGTCGACTTATACATGACGACAAGTCGACTTATGGGTACAGGAAATTAATACCAACAAGTCAATTAGTCACAAATGGAAAAGAGTATGTTAAGGAACGGTCATAACAATCTTGTAATGGCTAGAATGGGTTCCAACAGCTATTTTCCTTCAAGTATAAGAGTTGATGATCAAGGAAAAATATAAGTGAAGTTCTACAAGCAAAAGACTCCATTATTGCTCTATATTCTGCTCACTATAGCTCTTATCTTGTTACATCATTGTATTGAGCTTTGTTCTTCAAATGTTATCTTATTTCTCTTAGAATTTGAGTGACTAGTGAAAGGTCACGTGTGGGGTAGGATTTGTGTCGGAAAACAAATCGAGTGTAAAGGTAGCTTGAGCCGGAAATCAAGTGGTATTGTAAAAAGTTCACACTGAACTACAAAGTGTGCAATAAAGTGGTTTGCAAAATCCTAAGTGGGAGCTTAGGTAGAGGAAGTAGGTCTTAGCACTGAACCTCTATAAAAACAGTGTTTGCTATTCTTCCCTACTCTTTACATTTAATTTTGATTAAATTATTTTTGTGTGAATTAACTTCTGATTTTGTTGTAGAAAATTACAAAAAGCTTAAAGATCTATTCAACCCCCCCTTCTAGATCATTTACAAATTCTCCTTTTAGGAATATAGTATTGCTTAAGACAAAAACCTTTTGCTCAAGATGATGGTAAAATTCATATTTGATCCTCTCTTTCGAATATCCCATAAATTTGCATTTATCTAATTTAGCTTGAAGCTAATCAGATGTTGTATGTTTCATATGAGCATCTCTTCTCTAAATCTTTAGGTATAACAAATTTGATCTACTACCTTTCCATATCTCATTTAGAGTCTTGTTAACTAATTTAGGTGTAACTTTATTTAGAAGGTAAGTAGTTGTAGCACCCCACTCCCGCGAGATCCAAACCCGACATCGACGGTGATATCCAAGCCCGCGACCCGCGAGGGTAGTATGCTAGAGCAGTCACTGCAGTGTTAAAACTCATTATGATTTTTTTGAAAAACCCGGTCGAGTCTTGCCGAAATTAAAAAATAAACGATTCGGGCCCATGATACAAAAACCCTTTTTAGTCATACACTTTATCAAAGATCACATGTCAAATAATATTTATCAATTAGGGCCCTCAATCAATTCAATACAATTTTTGAATATAAATTTACACATAAGTCAAGATAACACGAATGCAGACGTGAATCGATCCGGACATCGGACACCGACTCTCTTGTAGTAACCATACACCCGGTTCACTAACGGGTACTCTTGAATTCTGAAAAATAGTTGCAATGTTGGGTGAGTTTGCGAACTCGGTGAAACCATCATCGATGGTTCACCCAATTCATGCATATTCACGATTCACATAGCTATATCACTCAAACACATTCGAAGTACCACATGATTATCACGTTATCGATCAAAAGAATCCAATTCAAATGCACATGAAATGTGTATGAGACGCTTTCAATTTAATTTGTTGTTGTGATGGCGCTGGCAAATCCGTCCTAAAGGCGCGTTAATCGGTGAGCCATAGGCTCTAAATCACTGTGGACTCAAGGCCCAATCCGTTGAGCTTAAAGCTCTCGTTGGCTTCTCACAACCGCCAATTCTCGATCATGCAATTATGTATGAATGTAAATATCCAAATCCACACCATAACCGATTCCTATTTAACATATTCACATATGTCTATCCCAAGTAGTCACATGAACATCAATTCCAAGACGCCGATATCTCATTCCAAATATTTGAGACACCCATGGTCCCAAATCATTCAAAATCAAACACACATGTTCCCATCCATTATCTCCACATGGCATAATTGCGAGATATTAAACACATAAAAATTGAGAAACCATCTAAGTTACTCACCTAATAACTTCCGAGCTATTGCCGGGAAGTCTCTGCCAAGTCAGTGGATCTACGGTCCAACTGAGCCTCTATAGTAATTCAAATAGGCAAACATTACTAACTGTATAGTTAGAGTGACCAACTAATGCACATGGAATAATTAAAACGTGTATAATGCATGTTCATGAATTCCCGGCCCTAATCTCATTTTTTCCCTCAAAAAAATCCGTCTAAAAATTAGAAAACTATTGGCGCTGACGGCGCGCAATTCGGACCTCTATAGGTCCCCAATTAAATAAAACAGTGATTACTGAACAATTATCCGGGGCCACGTCAATTTCCCATTCAAAAATTCCCAAATTCTCACAAAATGAAATTAAATATTATACGAATCCGATGCCTCAAGAATCAGGTCAATCGGACGTCGGACGGAAAAGAAATTGACAAAGGAAGCAAGAAATCCTAAAATACTCATTTAACAAATCAAAATAATAATAACAAAAAAAAAAAAAAACCAGCCTCGTCACTAGGGTGAGGCGTCACCCTAGTGACGCTGCTCCTCATTAAGCCTCGTCACTAGGGTGAGGCGTCATCCTAGTGATCAGGCAAAATTCCCATTCCCCTTCCCCTTTTTCCTGATTTTTAATCCAACTTTCAATACCCATAATTCTTAGCACACAATCCAGAAAAATACAAAATATACCTTGTTGGATTTATAAAAATACAAAATATACTTTCATGAAGACCATTTTCCTAAATTCCATATCAGTTAATTTATAAAAATCAACAAAACTCATAGGTTATGGTTTCTCCATCGCTCACGAGCAATAAAACAAGAACTTCCATGAAAATTTCGACCCTCTAACATTACAATTCAACAATACCTATTTCACACTAAATTGAAGCCAACATCCCAAAGTTTCAGTGGCCACTAACCTTACCTCATTTGCATTTCTGCACAATAAGTTATGGTCAAATCAAGGCAATAGGTCAAAGTTAATTTTCAGCATCTACTTCTCTATTCACTTCCTTTCATTCCAACACCCTTCCTACATCCATAAGCATCTTAATTGGACACAAAATCAGTCCCTATATCATGTCTACATTCACTAGGCATTCCTACCAAAATTGGCAGCACTAACCTCTTCCCTTTCCATGCACAATTAATCATCAATATACAATCAAAATCATTTTAAAACCAAACTCTATCATAACCATTTATTATCCTAACATACCTTACACTTATACCCATTTATTTATACTATAATTCTCATTAAGGTAAAACATCAATAAGCTTAATAATAATACCACAATCCCCTTTAGATGCTTCTAACTACCATGATTCATAAACTACAATCAAAGCATAATTGAAAACACCATTCAAAGTTCAATTTAAACACTTACCTATTCAAGCTTCCAAGCCTCTCTTCTCTTCACTTCCTTCTTAATTACCCTTGCTAACCACTTCTTCTAACTCCCAAATAAAGACATCACCATGATGGTAAGACAATAAGTTAATGACAAGTAAGAGAACTTTTGAATTTGTGGAGGAGGTGAAGAAAGAAGCAAAATTTTCGATGATGAGAAACCAATTTGAAGAGAGGCTTGGATGAGTTCTAAAACAAAGACTTAAAATAATTTTTATCTCATTCCTTCATTCTTTAGGTCATCACCGAGAGAGGGCATAGGGAATTACAAGAAACATGATAAGAAGGCATTAAATGAATGAGATGTTGGCAAGTTTTGGTTGGTACCAATTTTCAAAGAAAAGTCAAAGGTATAAACCAATGAGTTTTCATCACTTTTACACCATATCACCACACTTTCGGTTACAATAGAAAAAACAATATTTCCTTACGTAAAACCGTGGGAGGAGGTCATAAAAGGGTAGGTGGCTTGGTAGGATTGGTTAAAACCAAGTTGAAAAGTCAACATATTCATACTTTAATCAATTAAACCTAGTCCAAATTAACTCAATCAATTCCAATGACCCTTATTTCAATCCCAAAATAATGTATCCAATAATACAGTGCCATTGGGTAGCAATTTTAGCTACTAGAAAATCGATCGGTTAAGCCAATTGGCGATTTTATCCGATCAAGAATTTCAGGAATTTTCCCTAATTATTTTTCCGAAATTAATGAAATTCCCAAAATTATAAAACATGTAACAGTGCACTCAAATAATTTTTCAATCACAAAATCACCTTTTCTACCCCAAAACATGTTTAGGCCGATTCTGCGCAATTTTGTCGGTCGGGAATTTTCTCCTAAAATTCCGAAAAATTCTGAAAATCTCTTAAAATCTAAAACGCTAATAAGCGCTCGAATATTTTTTCAAACCCATTTACCACATTAATCCCAATAAAATTGCTTTAGGCCCAATTACAGGAATTATCATGAATGCATATACCGTAATTCCATGTACACAATTGATCTTGTGTATCAATCCTATTATGCATGAACAGACTAAATATTCCCTATCGGTCTTATCCTATGCCAATTTTACTATTTTACCGCTTCCGAGGAGGGTGGGATATTACAATTCTCCCTCCTTATAAAATTTCGTCCTCGAAATTCTCGACCAACGATTCAATATGACCGTTATCACATGATTCTCGTATCCCATATACTTTTCACTTAATGATTCACTTTTGGGTGATCACAAGAACCACTCTCGGTCAGTGGTTCGATTACTACTTTGGCTAACTTCGTTATCACTTAGTACCGTAGACGGATTAACAAGACTATTAGTTGGCGATCTCATTTTCTTAGCTATCTCACTTGCCATTTCTAGAATAGCCATTACCGTGGTTCCGATATGTAGCTCGATTCGGTATTTTGAATCTATTCACCGATCACATTTTATCCTTCAAATACCTTTTCCCCAATGCCATATAGTCAATTTATATTCCATTGAGTACGTCTCCATTTCTTTGGTACCTCTCTTTACCACGTCGGGGCGATTTACATTCCTTTGGTACCAATCCTGTGACATTTAACTCCACTTCACTATAATCAGTAACAATGTACCTAATGCAGTCATTTGTTATATGCCATTCACTTTACATTTAAATTCGATTCTCGTAAGACAATTCACTATTCTATAGTGTCCACACACTTTAGTCGGATATACCTTTTACTCTGTTTCATTTTTCTGATCCTGATCCACTTTAGCTAACCCATGCGGTTTTCCTAGGTCAACTTTCCTTTTCTCACACATTTTAGTCTCAAATCCATTATGGTCTTTAACTCCCAAAGAGGCCTTTGTGGAGTTAGGCATCATCTTGATGTAACAAGATATTCCTCCAATGAATCAAAACTTTATAACACGACCATAATCAAACCTTTTTCCTATTGGACATTCAACCTATAAACACTTGAGCCAATAATCACTTCATTCTATACCTACAATTACTCAATTTCACTTTTCACATATGCTTACTAGAATGTCTAACTTTGACTGTTCACTTTCTTGTTCTAATACCTTTTTATCGGGTACACTTACTTCTTCTTTGAATTTTTCACTATTGTTTTTTTTCCAATTCAATTCGTATATTCAAACTCATCATAAAATTTATCACTTTACTTTCTGCACTCTTAACCATTCTTATCACTAGATTTACAACTTCAATTTTCCAGAAACACTTCACAATTACCCATAATCTGCTTGACACTCATTTAACATCCCAATATCTGTAATGAACAATTAACCCAGTGTATCCTTATAGGAATCTATAGTCTCCAAGGCTTTCAATCGCGAGCATGACACCAGTACCATTTATCACGGTCGATTCAATTTATTTCATACTGTTCAACATATTGTCGCAGATTCAATACTCACCGCCCACTCTTCCAAAGTATGTATATCATCGATGTCGATTCCTCAATTAGTCCTATCGTTCTTTTCACTTTTCACTGCTCAACACTTCCAAACACATTCATCTCTAATCACAAGCATACTACCATTTGCTTACCTCGTATAAATCCCTATTAGGGTCTTATTGACTTTACCATACATCTTTTACCCTTTTCATTGAGTCCACAATTAGTGTATCTGCAATTTCTTTTTGAAAGTGTCACTACATCACCTCATTGTCAGTTTCCCTTTTGAACCTCTTGTCTTCATTTCAGTTACTCTTTTTCATTTTCTCTTCGCAATTGTTTTCATATCATTCATATCAACATATGTTAATACCTTGTCATCCATATTTAAACCTCCAAAATTTCCATTTTATTTTAGTACCTCACTTCTCAGTTCGGAACTCTTTTATTCTTCGTTTCAAATCTGGATTCCTCAATTGTTTTGCATCATAACTGGAGATCAATTTACTTCACATTGCAATAGGATTACCTCCAATTAAAATTTCACTTATATTGGATACTTTACATTTCTGTACATACAGTGCAGATAACCTCAACTATATGAGCTATGTCCCAATTTCACCTTTAATTTTGTCCGTACTTCTATCCATTTGACCGTTCGTCTTGATACCATCTTTATACGGTTCACGAAAGTCTCATCAATCAATTATTATCCCTAATTGCTTTTCAATCCTTCTTCACTATACGTACAATCTCAATTAGAACAATTTTATGCCATAACTTAAATATCAGAACATTCCTTTCACGAAGGTTCCTTATGACAGTCACTTAAATACTTTCTTTCACACTTATTCTGTAATCTATACCAGAATCACTTTTCAGTTCCTCTCATACAGGTACACTCAGTCCACTTTTGTCTTACTTTAACCCCTTACGAACTTCACACTTATAATCACTCTAAACATTTACCGCTCATTTCCTCTATGGTTTCCATATATCTGTAACATATATTTCATTAGTCACGATCGATATTACTATCAATAAATATCCCCAACAAAGACATCGACTTAAATACAACAACTCTCTTCATATCTGCTATTGTGGTTTCATTTTTCAAGATCGTTATTTCATTCTCCCCGTATCATTAAACTGTATGACTCATTCCCATATCCGTTACGTGCAACTTGACCTTGTAAGGTCATATCAACTTGGCTTATCAGCTTATGATCCTTTTTTTATTACATTTTACGCTACTTATCTTCTATTTTCCTCAAACAGTCTATAATCGGGTGTTCACAGTCCCCAATACCCGACAAAATCGTTGATACCACTCCATTTTATCTCTATCTATATGCCTATCCATTTCCCATTTTAGCATTTCCGATACACCATCAAGAGAAATCATCATCTGCATTTTTTTCCTTTATGACTTTATCATACTAATTTCCAAACTCGTAACACAATAATCACATAACCATTTCACAAATTCTTGATTTATTTTTACACTTTTATCTCACTCTTAAAGGCACTTGGGCATCTTACTTTTTGGTTCTTTCGGTTCTCGATAGACCATTACAATTTCTATTGAGCTTCTTACAATCTCTCTTTCATCATCTGCTTATAATATCTACTGATCTCTATACAGTGAATTACAATATGCCCGATCGGACCATTTACACTTTACTCCGGTCCAATGTTTCTCATTTCACGACATATACAATCAGGACTGTAATTACCTAACCATCCCGGGCATTTATATCACTTAGGTCTACTATAACCAATATGCTTCCCATATCTCTAGTGGACCTCTCCAAGTTCTAAACATCTTCATTTTTCTGTCACCATAATATTGCCAGTTTAATTCGGAAATTCTTAATTAGTCTAGGCCAACACAGTCATTCTGCTATCACATATGAGGGTATCTAACCCAGTACAATATCAACCTTCTTATCCATTTTTCCTTTATCCTTTCCTAATTGATTATCCCCTTTTAGGGATTTACACTCTAATCTCGTTTCACTCTTCTCTCACTTAGTCACTTGACACTTATGCACCTGTAGGATTTATCCTCGTGCGACTCTGACTAGGGATCAGTTACCACGGTCTGCAATGACGCGACTCAAATGCATGCAACCTATGTTCCAAACTGTGCCCAGATACATTACGTACTACTGGGCTCTGATACCACCTAATGTAGCACCCCACTCCATGAGACCCGAACCCGACATCGACGGTGATATCCGAGCCACGCGACCATGAGGGTAGTATGCTAGAAGCGATCCTTCGCAGTGTTAAAACTCATTATGATTTTTTTGAAAAACCAATCAGTGTGCGAAATTAAAAAAATAAACGATTCGGGCCCGTGATACAAAAACCCTTTTTAGTCATACACTTTATCAAAGATCACATGTCAAATAATATTTATCAATTAGGGCCCTCAATCAATTCAATACAATTTTTGCGGAATATAAATTTACACATAAGTCAAGATAACACGAATGCAGACGTGAACTAATCCCGACATCGGACACCGACTCTCTTGTAGTAACCATACACCCGGTTCACTAACGGGGTACTCTTCAATTCCTGAAAAATAGTTGCAATGTTGGGTGAGTTTGCGAACTCAGTGAGAAACCATCATCGATGGTTCACCCAATTCATGCATATTCACAGATTCACATAGCTATATCACTCAAACACATTCAGAAGTACCACATGATTATCACGTTATCAGTCAAAAGAATCCAATTCAAATGCACATGAAATGTGTATGAGACGCTTTTCCAATTTAATTTGTTGTTGTGGTGAGCACTGAAACTTGTCCCTTAAAGGCGCGATTAATCGGTGAGCCATAGGCTCTAAATCACTTAATGGACTCAAGGCCCGATCCGTTGAGCTTAAAGCTCGTTGGTCGCTCTCGGTCACAACCGCCAATTCTCGATCATGCAATTATGTATGAATGTAAATATCCAAATCCACACCATAATCGATTCCTATTTAACATATTCACATATGTCTATCCCAAGTAGTCACATGAACATCAATTCCAAAGACTTCGATATCTCATTCCAAATATTTCGAGACACCCATGGTCCAAATCATTCAAAATCAAACACACATGTTCCCATCCATTATCTCCATATGGCATAATTGCGAGATATTAAACACATAAAATTGAGAAACCATCTAGGTTACTCACCTAATAACTTCCGAGCTATTGCGGGAAGTCTCTGCCAAGTCCGTGGATCTACGGTCCAACTGAGCTTCTATAGCAATTCAAATAGGCAAACATTACTAACTGTATAGTTAGAGTGACCAACTAATGCACATGGAATAATTAAAACGTGTATAATGCATGTTCATGAATTCCCGGCCCTAATCTCATTTTTTTCCCTCAGAAAATCCGTCTAAAATTAGAAAACTATTGGCGCCAAGGCGCGCAATTGACCTCTATAGGTCCCCGATTAAATAAAGCAGGATTCTTAAACAATTATCCGGCCACGTCAATTTCCGTCCAAAATTCCCAAATTCTCACAAAATGAAATTAAATATTATCTGAATTCGATGCCTCAAGAATCAGGTCAATCGGACGTCGGACGTAAAAGAAATTGACAAAAGAAGCAAGAAATCCTAAAATACCCATTTAACAAATCAAAATAATAATAACAAAAAAAAAAACCAGCCTCGCTCCAATGAGGCTGTTTTATCCAACCTCGTCACTAGGGTGAGGCGTCACCCTAGTGACGCTGCTCCTCATTAAGCCTCGTCACTAGGGTGAGGCGTCACCCTAGTGATCAGGCAAAATTCCCATTCCCCTTCCCCTTTTTCCTGATTTTTAATCCAACTTTCAATACCCATAATTCTTAGCACACAATCCAGAAAAATACAAAATATACCTTGTTGGAAAGCTTATGAAACCCTCTACAATTATCAAGAAGACCATAAAAATCAATTCCACCCCTAAGGGTGTCAAAAATCCTATCAAAGATGCTGCCTAGTCCATACCTCTTAAAACAGAACAGCACATGGTAAATTTAGTAACTCTCATTCTGTTCAGTCAAAAATTGCACAATAAATATGCTCATCAATATCACAATGCCATCTACAAATTTCATGAACAACCTAAAATCAAATTCCATTGCTAAACAAGTCAATTAATTCACTCAATGCTTCTGTTCCCGAAATCAGTCAATTTGAGCAGTAAACTTTGAACAAACATAACGCCCTGTATACAAGTCGGAAAAATCAGAACTTTATATCCCTGAAAAGATAAATCCTCAAACTTCAATTCTTCCTGAAATAACCAAACTCCAATTCAGCCTCCAACAGTTTCAAATATGTTATGAAAGTTTCTGACCTAATCAGCACTTAACATCACAATGTAGGTTCAGCTTTTGAAATTCCATATCTCCCACATCTGATTTCCAGAAATTACATGCCATACACCAATTTCAAGATCCATGTATCATCTAGAACTCTTCAGTAGATCCCTAAAACCATTTCAGTCCACAAAAATTACTAAAATTACTCCAACACAGAATGTACACCAAATCTGCTAATCCAGCTAGGTTTCACTCATGCATAAAAACAGTCCATAGTTATCAGTCCATAACTCCTACTATACATATCGAAAATTGAAAATCAGTGGAAATGGAAAGCTAACTCAATATGCTACAACTTTCATGAAGACCATTTTCCTAAATTCCATATCAGTTAATTTATAAAATCAACAAAACTCATAGGTTATGGTTTCGGCTACTGTTCACAGGCAATAAAACAGTAACTTCCCATGCAAAATTTCGACCCTCTAACATTACAATTCAACAACACCTATTTCACACTAAATTGAAGCCAACATCCCAAAGTTTCAGTGGCCACTAACCTTACCTCATTTGCATTTCTGCACAATAAGTTATGGTCAAATCAGTGCAATAGGTCAAAGTTAATTTTCCAGCATCTACTTCTCTATTCACTTCCTTTCATTCCAACACCCTTCCTACATCCATAAGCATCTTAATTGGACACAAAATCAGTCCCTATATCATGTCTACATTCACTAGGCATTCCTACCAAAAATTGGCAGCACTAACCTCTTCCCTTTCCATGGACAATTAATCATCAATATACAATCAAAATCATTTTAAAACCAAACTCTATCATAACCATTTATTATCCTAACATACCTTACACTTATACCCATTTATTTATACTATAATTCTCATTAAGGTAAAACATCAATAAGCTTAATAATAATACCACAATCCCCTTTAGATGCTTTTGTAGGAAAATCCCGGGGTGTTCATCACATGAACACACGGTCAAAATTAAAATTTTGAGTCCCGGGACATTCCCGAAAGCCAGGATCCATGTGTAAGTACAAACAATCAAACCATAACGACCAAAGGAGACCGTCTCTAACGGTATCTACGCAGAAGTCGGAAAACTTAACCGGGACAAACTCTTTTGACCCGGGAATAGCTAGACTAAAGAAAAGAGTGCTAGCTCTTACCTTAGCCTTGGAGAGCAAATGAAATGATCTTGGTGGAGCCTTGGAGAGTAGAAGCAATCTTGAGAGGATGAGAGGAAGAAGATGAAAAACAATTTTTCAAAGCTTAACACTTAAGCCTTCGACCTTCTCCACTTCAAAACCGTGCAAGCCCTTTCCATGCCTTCTAATGTGTCTATTTAACAACTTAAAGACATAAGAAGACTTGGTGGATGTTCATCCACGTTGATGGCATAAAAAAAATGCATTGAAATGTTAAATGAATGATTAAGTTTGACTTTTCAAACTTACTTTTTCTTCTCTATTTGGTTCTTCCACCGAAATTCATATATATATATATAATTAATTAATTCATAATTAATTAATTAATATATATATATTTGCTGAAGAGGTCGAAGAAAAGCTGGGTTTGCTTCTACCGCCTCTCTATCGGCCCCCACGGCGAAAGATCGCCGGAAACGATTTTCAGCAATGTCGATGTCACGATCTCATCGGGACATATCCCAATCTCATCGGGATCCATTTAATCCTATTGCTCTCCAGATATCGGATCTCGTCTCAAACTATTTCTGATTCTCAGAGTCACTCTTATCGTGTGACCCATTAGGTTCCGGTTATGTTGGCCACTTAGATTAACACTTAATCTAAGCAAGTCATGAGCGGTATCTAGCAACACATCATGACCCCCAATTGACCTGAAAGTAATTGGTTTGACTAATGAAACCATATCACGAACCCTTCCATAGACAATTCTTGTGCAATTAGTCCTTTCACCATGCTATACCCCACTTGGTTTGAGTATGGGCAATGTGTCAACTCTTACTAGACCGATCGATCAAATCTAGTCCAAGTGTAATTAGTTCTCGTCCTAGGACTCATTACTTTATATGTCCATGAAGACCATCTTCATGACATATGTATGTCGGCGCCAGAGACTTCAAAGTAATGATCCCGATAAGAGGCCATGGGTATCTCTTCCGCTATCACGAAGTTGTGAATCCTCTATTGGCTACTCAATTACCTTGAATACCTCAAGTCGTACCCAATCACTACCCTATGAGCGACCTCGAAAGGCAACAAGGAATGGAGTCAAAGTACGTAATCAAGACTCAAGATATCCTTGAGTACCTCAAGTCTAAGGATACTTGCACCATTGCTATGATGAGATTATCACTGACATTTGTATAGGACATCCATGTGATGATCTCATAGCAGGTCATCCAATGTACTTACTACCACTAGTAAGCATCCACATGTCAAATCTAAATATCTCAATATTTACGGTTTTACGAGATCCACCGCTTGATCCAATCAAGGAGTTTGACATATGCTAGTCTATCGGATTAATGATGTCCAGTCTCATTAATCCTATGACTAGGGATAATTTAGATACTGACATAATTGCACATGATAGGAATCTCAGTAGTATGATCGCATCATAATTTTCTTCATGCTATGTCATGTATCAAGGACTTCATTAATTTGATTAAAGATCACTATCATTTCATAATAAAATGAACATCAAATAAATGAAATATGCCTTGCTTTATTTATTCGTAAAGTCTGTACATGACTATGAACAAAATGCGCTAAAGGGGATTGCCTTTAGGGCACTACTCTAACAGCTTCTAACTACCATGATTCATAAACTACAATCAAAGCATAATTGAAAACACCATTCAAAGTTCAATTTAAACACTTACCTATTCAAGCTTCCAAGCCTCTCTTCTCTTCACTTCCTTCTTAATTACCCTTGCTAACCACTTCTTCTAACTCCCAAATAAAGACATCACCATGATGGTAAGACAATAAGTTAATGACAAGTAAGAGAACTTTTGAATTTGTGGAGGGAGGTGAAGAAAGAAGCAAAATTTTCGATGATGAGAAACCAATTTGAAGAGAGGCTTCGGATGAGTTCTAAAACAAAGACTTAAAACAATTTTTATCTCATTCCTTCATTCTTTAGGTCATCACCGAGAGGGCATAGGGAATTACAAGAAACATGATAAGAAGGCATTAAATGAATGAGATGTTGGCAAGTTTTGGTTGGTACCAATTTTCAAAGAAAAGTCAAAGGTATAAACCAATGAGTTTTCATCACTTTTACACCATATCACCACACTTTCGGTTACAATAGAAAGGAAACAATATTTCCTTATGTAAAACCGTGGGAGGAGGTCATGAAAGGGTAGGTGGCTTGGTAGGATTGGTTAAAACCAAGTTGAAAAGTCAACATATTCATACTTTAATCAATTAAACCTAGTCCAAAATTAACTCGATCAATTCCAATGACCCTTATTTCAATCCCAAAATAATGTATCCAATAATACAGTGCCATTGGTAGCAATTTTAACCATCAAAATCGATGGTTCGCCAATTGACGATTTTATCCGGTCAAGAATTTCCGGAATTTTCCCAATTATTTTTCTGAGAATTAATGAAATTCCCAAAATTATAAAACATGTAACGATGCACTCCAAATAATTTTTCAATCACAAAATCACCTTTTCTACCCCAAAACATGTTTAGGCGATTCTGAAGCAATTTTCTCCTAAAATTCGGAAAATTCCCAAAATCTCTTAAAATCTAAAACGCTTAATAGCGCGCTCGAAATATTTTTTCAAACCCATTTACCACATTAATCCCAATAAAATTGCTTTAGGCCCAATTACAGGAATTATCATGAATGCATATATCGTAATTCTATGTACACAATTGATACTGTATCAATCCTATTATGCATGAACAAGTACTAAATATTCCTATCGCCTTATCCTATGCCAATTTTACTATTTTACCCTTCCGTGAGGGGTGGGATATTACAATTCTCCCTCCTTATAAGAATTTCGTCCTCGAAATTCTCGATCAACAGTTCACTATGACCGTTATCACATGATTCTCGTATCCCATATACTTTTCACTTAATGATTCACTTTTGGGTGATCACAAGAACCACTCTCAGTCCGTGGTTCAGTTACTACTTTGGCTAACTCGTTATCACTTAGTACCGTAGACGATTCGACAAGACTATTAGTTGGCGATCTCATTTTCTTAGCTATCTCACTTGCCATTTCTAGAATAGCCATTACCTGTGGTTCCGATATGTAGCTCGATTCGGTATTTTGAATCTATTCACCGATCACATTTTATCCTTCTAATACCTTTTCCCCGATGCCATATAGTCCAATTTATATTCCATTGAGTACGTCTCCATTTCTTTGGTACCTCTCTTTACCACGTCAGGGACGATTTACATTCCTTTGGTACCAATACTGTGACATTTAACTCCACTTCACTATAATCAGTAACAATGTACCTAATGCAGTCATTTGTTATATGCCATTCACTTTACATTTAAATTCGATTCTCGTAAGACAATTCACTATTCTATAGTGTCCACACACTTTATTCGGATATACCTTTTACTCGTTTCATTTTTCCGATCTGATCCACTTTAGCTAACCCATGCAGCTTTCCCAGTCAACTTTCCTTTTCTCACACATTTTAGTCTCAAATCCATTATGGTCTTTAACTCCCGGTGAGGCCTTTGTGGAGTTAGGCCTCGCTTGATGTAACAGTATATTCCTCCAGTGAATCAAAACTCTATAACACGACCATAATCAAATCTTTTTCCTATTGGACATTCAACCTATAAACACTTGAGCCAAGAATCACTTCATTCTATACCTACAATTACTCAATTTCACTTTTCACATATGCTTACTAGAATGTCTAACTTTGACTGTTCACTTTCTTGTTCTAATACCTTTTTATCAGGTACACTTACTTCTTCTTTAAATTTTTCACTATTGTTTTTTTTTTTCAATTCAATTCGTATATTCAAACTCATCATAAAATTTATCACTTTACTTTCTGCACTCTTAACCATTCTTATCACTAGATTTACAACTTCAATTTTCCAGAAACACTTCACAATTACCCATAATCTGCTTGACACTCATTTAACATCCCAATATCTGTAATTAACAATTAACCCAGTGTATCCTTATAGGAATCTATAGTCTCCAAGGCTTTCAATCGCGAGCATGACACCAATACCATTTATCACAGTCAGTTCAATTTATTTCATACTCGTTCAACATATTGTCGCAGTTCAATACTCACTGCCCACTCTTCCAGTGTATGTATATCATCGATGTCGATTCCTCAATTAGTCATATCGTTCTTTTCACTTTTCACTTGCTCAACACTTCCAAACACATTCATCTCTAATCACGATTACTACCATTTGCTTACCTCGTATAAATCCTATTAGGGTCTTATTGACTTTACCATACATCTTTTACCCTTTTTATTGAGTCCACAATTAGTGTATCTGCAATTTCTTTTTGAAAGTGTCACTACATCACCTCATTGTCAGTTTCCCTTTTGAACCTCTTGTCTTCATTTCAGTTACTCTTTTTCATTTTCTCTTCGCAATTGTTTTCATATCATTCATATCAACATATGTTAATACCTTGTCATCCATATTTAAACCTCCAAAATTTCCATTTTATTTTAGTACCTCACTTCTCAGTTCGGAACTCTTTTATTCTTCGTTTCAAATCTGGATTCCTCAACTGTTTTGCATCATAACTGGAGATCAATTTACTTCACATTGCAATAGGATTACCTCCAATTAAAATTTCACTTATATTGGATACTTTACATTTCTGTACATACAGTGCAGATAACCTCAACTATATGAGCTATGTCCCAATTTCACCTTTAATTTTGTCCGTACTTCTATCCATTTGACCGTTCGTCTTGATACCATCTTTATACGGTTCACGAAAGTCTCATCAATCAATTATTATCCCTAATTGCTTTTCAATCCTTCTTCACTATACGTACAATCTCAATTAGAACAATTTTATGCCATAACTTAAATATCAGAACATTCTTTTCACGAAGGTTCCTTATGACAGTCACTTAAATACTTTCTTTCACACTTATTCTGCAATCTATACCAGAATCACTTTTCAGTTCCTCTCATACAGGTACACTCAGTCCACTTTTGTCTTACTTTAACCCCTTACGAACTTCACACTTATAATCACTCTAAACATTTACCTCTCATTTCCTCTATGGTTTCCATATGTCTGTAACATATATTTCATTAGTCACAATCGATATTACTATCCAATAAATATCCCCTAACAGTACATCGACTTAAATACAACAACTCTCTTCATATACTGCTATTGTGGTTTCATTTTTCAAGATCGTTATTTCATTCTCCCCGTATCATTAAACTGTATGACTCATTTCCATATCCGTTACGTGCAACTTGACCTTGTAAGGTCATATCAACTTGGCTTATCAGCTTATGATCCTTTTTTTATTATGCTTTTCGCTACTTATCTTCTATTTTCCTCAAATGATCTATAATCGGGTGTTCATATCCCCAATACCCGACAAAATCGTTGATACCACTCCATTTTATCTCTATCTATATGCCTATCCATTTCCCATTTTAGCATTTCCCGATACACCATCAGTAGAAATCATCTGTCTGTTTTTTTTTCCTTTATGACTTTATCATACGAATTTCCAAACTCGTAACACAATAATCACATAACCATTTCACAAATTCTTCAGTTTATCTGTACACTTTTATCTCACTCTAATAGGCACTGGGCATCTTACTTTTTCGGTTCTTTCAGTTCTTGATAGACCATTACAGTACAATCTCTCTTTCATCATCTGCTTATAATATCTACTGATCTCTATACAGTGAATTACAATATGCCCGATCGGACCATTTACACTTTACCCCGGTCCAATGTTTCTCATTTCACGACATATATAGTCAGGACTGTAATTACCTAACCATCCCGGGCATTTATATCACTTAGGTCTACTATAACCAATATGCTTCCCATATCTCTAGTGGACCTCTCCAAGTTCTAAACATCTTCATTTTACGTCACCATAATATTGCCGCTTAATTGGAAATTCTTAATTAGTCTAGGCCAACACGGTCATTCTGCTATCACATATGAGGGTATCTAACCCAGTACAATATCAACCTTCTTATCCATTTTTCCTTTATCCTTTCCTAATTGATTATCCCTTTAGGATTTACACTCTAATCCTGCTTCACTCTTCTCTCACTTAGTCACTGACACTTATGCACTGTAGGATTTATCCTCGTGCGACTCGACTAGGGATCGCTTACCACGATGCGCAATGACGCGATTCAAATGCATGCAACCTATGTTCCAAATCGTGCCCGGATACATTACGCATCACTTGGGCTCGATACCACCTAATGTAGCACCCACTCATGAGACCAACCCGACATCGACGGTGATATCCGAGCCAGCGACCATGAGGGTAGTATGCTAGAGCAGTCACTGCAGTGTTAAAACTCATTATGATTTTTTTTGAAAAACCAGTCGAGTGCGCGAAATTAAAAAAATAAACGATTTGGGCCCGTGATACAAAAACCCTTTTTAGTCATACACTTTATCAAAGATCACATGTCAAATAATATTTATCAATTAGGGCCCTCAATCAATTCAATACAATTTTTGCGGAATATAAATTTACACATAAGTCAAGATAACACGAATGCAGACGTGAATCGATCCCGACATCGGACACCGACTCTCTTGTAGTAACCATACACGGTTCACTAACGGGTACTCTTCAATTCTGAAAATAGTTGCAATGTTGGGTGAGTTTGCGAACTCGGTGAAAACCATCATCGATGGTTCACCCAATTCATGCATATTCACGATTCACATAGCTATATCACTCAAACACATTCGAAGTACCACATGATTATCACGTTATCGACCAAAAGAATCCAATTCAAATGCACATGAAATGTATGAGACGCTTTCAATTTAATTTGTTGTTGTCGAGCACTGAAATCGCCCCTTAAAGGCGCGATAATCGGTGAGCCATAGGCTCTAAATCACTTTGTGGACTCAAGGCCCAATCCGTTGAGCTTAAAGCTCTCGTTGGTCGTCACAACCGCCACCATCGATCATGCAATTATGTATGAATGTAAATATCCAAATCCACACCATAACCGATTCCTATTTAACATATTCACATATGTCTATCCCAAGTAGTCACATGAACATCAATTCCAGCACTTCGATATCTCATTCCAAATATTTCAGACACCCATGGTCCGAAATCATTCAAAATCAAACACACATGTTCCCATCCATTATCTCCACATGACATAATTGCGAGATATTAAACACATAAAAATTGAGAAACCATCTAGGTTACTCACCTAATAACTTCCGAGCTATTGCCGAGAAGTCTCTGCCAAGTCCGTGGATCTACGGTCCAACTGAGCCTCTATAGTAATTCAAATAGGCAAACATTACTAACTGTATAGTTAGAGTGACCAACTAATGCACATGGAATAATTAAAACGTGTATAATGCATGTTCATGAATTTCCGGCCCTAATCTCATTTTTTTCCCTCAGAAAAATCCGTCTAAAAATTAGAAAACTATTGGCGCTGACGGCGCGCAATTCGGACCTCTATAGGTCCCCAATTAAATAAAACAGTGATTACCGAACAATTATCCGGGGCCACGTCAATTTCCGTCAAAATTCCCAAATTCTCACAAAATGAAATTAAATATTATCTAATCCGATGCCTCAAGAATCAGGTCAATCGGACGTCGGACGGAAAAGAAATTGACAAAGGAAGCAAGAAATCCTAAAATACCCATTTAACAAATCAAAATAATAATAACAAAATAAAAAAAAAAACCAGCCTCGCTCCTGCGAGGCTGTTTTATCCAGCCTCGTCACTAGGGTGAGGCGTCACCCTAGTGACGCTGCTCCTCATTAAGCCTCGTCACTAGGGTGAGGCGTCACCCTAGTGATCAGGCAAAATTCCCATTCCCCTTCCCCTTTTTCATGATTTTTAATCCAACTTTCAATACCTATAATTCTTAGCACACAATTCAGAAAAATACAAAATATACCTTGTTGGAAAGCTTATGAAACCCTCTACAATTCTCAAGAAGACCATAAAAATCAATTCTACCCCTAAGGGTGTCAAAAATCCTATCAAAGATGCTGCCTAGTCCATACCTCTTAAAACAGAACAGCACATGGTAAATTTAGTAACTCTCATTCTGTTCAGTCAAAAATTGCAAAATAAATATTCTCATCAAGATCACAATGTCATCTACAAATTTCATGAACAACCTAAAATCAAATTCCATTGCTAAACAAGTCAATTAATTCACTCAATGCTGCTGTTCCCGAAATCAGTCAATTTGAGCAGTAAACGTTGAACAAACATAACTCCCTGTATACAAGTCGGAAAAATCAGAACTTTATATCCCTGAAAAGATAAATCCTCAAAATTCAATTCTTCCTGAAATAACCAAACTCCAATTCAGCCTCTAACAGTTTCAAATATGTTATGAAAGTTTCTGACCTAATCAGCACTTAACATCACAATGTAGGTTCAGCTTTTGAAATTCCATATCTCCCACATCTGATTTCCAGAAATTACATGCCATACACCAATTTCAAGATCCATGTATCATCTAGAACTCTTCAGTAGATCCCTAAAACCAGTTCAGTCCACAAAAATTACTAAAATTACTCCAACACAGAATGTACACCAAATCTGCTAATCCAGCTAGGTTTCACTCATGCATAAAAACAGTCCATAGTTATCAGTCCATAACTCCTACTATACATATCGAAAAATTGAAAAATCAGTGGAAATGGAAAGCTAACTCAATATGCTACAACTTTCATGAAGACCATTTTCCTAAATTCCATATCAGTTAATTTATAAAAATCAACAAAACTCATAGGTTATGGTTTCGGCTACTGTTCACAGGCAATAAAACAGTAACTTCCCATGCAAAATTTCGACCCTCTAACATTACAATTCAACAACACCTATTTCACACTAAATTGAAGCCAACATCCCAAAGTTTCAGTGGCCACTAACCTTACCTCATTTGCATTTCTGCACAATAAATTATGGTCAAATCAGTGTAATAGGTCAAAGTTAATTTTCCAGCATCTACTTCTCTATTCACTTCCTTTCATTCCAACACCCTTCCTACATCCATAAGCATCTTAATTGGACACAAAATCAGTCCCTATATCATGTCTACATTCACTAGGCATTCCTACCAAAAATTGGCAGTACTAACCTCTTCCCTTTCCATGCACAATTAATCATCAATATACAATCAAAATCATTTTAAAACCAAACTCTATCATAACCATTTATTATCCTAACATACCTTACACTTATACCCATTTATTTATACTATAATTCTCATTAAGGTAAAACATCAATAAGCTTAATAATAATACCACAATCCCCTTTAGATGCTTTTGTAGGAAAATCCCGGGGTGTTCATCACATGAACACAGTGCGGAATTTAAAATTTTGAGTCCCGGGACATTCCCGAACGCCAGGATCCATTTGTAAGTACAAACAATCAAACCATAACGACCAAAGGAGACCGTCTCTAACGGTATCCACGCAGAGGTCGAAAAACCTAACCGGGACAAACTCTTTTGACCCGGGAATAGCTAGACTAAAGAAAAGAGTGCTAGCTCTTACCTTAGCCTTGGAGAGCAAATGAAATGATCTTGGTGGAGCCTTGGAGAGTAGAAGCAATCTTGAGAGGATGAGAGGAAGAAGATGAAAACAATTTTCAAAGCTTAACACTTAAGCCTTGACCTTCTCCACTTCAAAACCGTGCAAGCCCTTTCCATGCCTTCTAATGTGTCTATTTAACAACTTAAAGACATAAGAAGACTTGGTGGATGTTCATCCACGTTGATGGCATAAAAAAAATGCATTGAAATGTTAAATGAATGATTAAGTTTGACTTTTCAAACTTACTTTTTCTTCTCCATTTGGTTCTTCCACCGAAATTCATATATATATATATATATAATTAATTAATTCTTAATTAATTAATTAATATATATATATTTGTGAAGAGGTCGATCAAGCTGGGGTTGGTTCTACTGCCTACTCAAGGCCCATGGGTGAAAGATCGCCGGAAACGATTTTCAGCAATGTCGATGTCACGATCTCATCGGGACATATCCCAATCTCATCGGGATCCATTTAATCCTATTGCTCTCCAGATATCGGATCTACGTCTCAAACTATTTTATGATTCTCCGAGTCACTCTTATCGCGTGTGACCCATTAGGTTCCGGTTATGTTGGCCACTTAGATTAACACTTAATCTAAGCAAGTCATGAGCGGTATCTAGCAACACATCATGACCTCCAATTGACCGGAAAGTAATTGGTTTGACTAATGAAACCATATCACGAACCCTTCCATAGACAATTACTGTGCAATTCGTCCTTTCACCATGCTATACCCCACTTGGTTTGAGTATGGGCAATGTGTCAACTCTTACTAGACTGATCAGATCAAATCTAGTCCAAGTGTAATTAGTTCTCGTCCTAGGACTCATTACTTTATATGTCCATGAAGACCATCTTCATGACATATGTATGCTCCGGCGCCAGAGACTTCAAAGTAATGATCCTGATAAGAGGCCATGGGTATCTCTTCTGCTATCACGAAGTTGTGAATCCTCTATTGCCTACTCAATTACCTTGAATACCTCAAGTCTGCACTCCAATCACCACCCTATGAGCGACCTCGAAGGCAACAAGGAATGGAGTCAAAGTGCGAATCGAGACTCAAGATATCCTCGAGTACCTCAAGTCTAAGGATACTTGCACCATTGCTATGATGAGATTATCACCGACATTTGTATAAGACATCCATGTGATGATCTCATAGCAGTCATCCAATGTACTTACTACCACTAGTAAGCATCCACATGTCAAATCTAAATATCTCAATATTTACGGTTTTACGAGATCCTTTGCTTGATCCAATCAAGGAGTTTGACATGTCTAGTCTATCCGGATTAATGATGTCCATCTCATTAATCCTATGACTAGGATAATTTAGATCTTGACATAATTGCACATGATAGGAATCTCGAGGTATGATCGCATCATAATTTCCTTCATGCTATGTCATGTATCAAGGACTTCATTAATTTGATTAAAGATCACTATCATTTCATAATAAAATGAACATCAAATAAATGAAATATGCCTTGCTTTATTTATTCGTAAAGTCCGTACATGACTATGAACAAAATGCGCTAAAGGGGATTGCCTTTAGGGCACTACTCTAACGACTTCTAACTACCATGATTCATAAACTACAATCAAAGCATAATTGAAAACACCATTCAAAGTTCAATTTAAACACTTACCTATTCAAGCTTCCAAGCCTCTCTTCTCTTCACTTCCTTCTTAATTACCCTTGCTAACCACTTCTTCTAACTCCCAAATAAAGACATCACCATGATGGTAAGACAATAAGTTAATGACAAGTAAGAGAACTTTTGAATTTGTGGAGGAGGTGAAGAAAGAAGCAAAATTTTCGATGATGAGAAACCAATTTGAAGAGAGGCTTGGATGAGTTCTAAAACAAAGACTTAAAACAATTTTATCTCATTCCTTCATTCTTTAGGTCATCACCAGAGAGGCATAGGGAATTACAAGAAACATGATAAGAAGGCATTAAATGAATGAGATGTTGGCAAGTTTTGGTTGGTACCAATTTTCAAAGAAAAGTCAAAGGTATAAACCAATGAGTTTTCATCACTTTTTACACCATATCACCACACTTTCGGTTACAATAGAAAGGAAACAATATTTCCTTATGTAAAACCGTGGGAGGAGGTCATGAAAGGGTAGGTGGCTTGGTAGGATTGGTTAAAACCAAGTTGAAAAGTCAACATATTCATACTTTAATCAATTAAACCTAGTCCAAAATTAACTCAATCAATTCCAATGACCCTTATTTCAATCCCAAAATAATGTATCCAATAATACAGTGCCATTGGGTAGCAATTTTCGCTACCGAAAATCGACTGGTTCGCCAATTGACGATTTTATCCGGTCCGAGAATTTCCGGGAATTTTCCCCGAATTATTTTTCTGAGAATTAATGAAATTCTCCAAAATTATAAAACATGTAACAGTGCACTCCAAATAATTTTTTCAATCACGAAAATCACCTTTTCTACCCCAAAGCATGTTTAGGCCAGTTACCGGCAATTTTGCCGGTCCGGAAATTTTTCTCCGGAAAATTCCAGAAAAATTTTCAAAAATCTCTTAAAATCTAAAACGCTTAATAGCGCACTCAGAATATTTTTTTCAAACCATTTATCACATTAATCCCAATAAAATTGCTTTAGGCCCAATTACCGGGAATTATCATGAATGCATATACCGTAATTCCATGTACACAATTGATACTGTGTATCAATCCTATTATGCATGAACAGTACTAAATATTCCCTATCAGTCTTATCCTATGCCAATTTTACTATTTTACCCTTCCAGGAGGGGGTGGGATGTTACAATTCTCCCCTCCTTATAAGAATTTCGTCCTCGAAATTCTCAGTCAACGGTTCACTATGACCGTTATCACATGATTCTACGTATCCCATATACTTTTCACTTAATGATTCACTTTTGGGTGATCACAAGTAACCACTCTCAGTCCGTGGTTCAGTTACTACTTTGGCTAACTCGTTATCACTTAGTACCGTAGACGGATTCGACAAGACTATTAGTTGGCGATCTCATTTTCTTAGCTATCTCACTTTCCATTTCTAGAATAGCCATTACCTATGGTTCCGATATGTAGCTCAGTTCAGTATTTTCGAATCTATTCACTGATCATATTTTATCCTTCTAATACCTTTTTCCCCAATGCCATATAGTCCAATTTATATTCCATTGAGTACGTCTCCATTTCTTTGGTACCTCTCTTTACCACGTCAGGGACGATTTACATTCCTTTGGTACCAATACTGTGACATTTAACTCCACTTCACTATAATCAGTAACAATGTACCTAATGCAGTCATTTGTTATATGCCATTCACTTTACATTTAAATTCGATTCTCGTAAGACAATTCACTATTCTATAGTGTCCACACACTTTAGTCGGATATACCTTTTACTCTGTTTCATTTTTCCGATCCTGATCCACTTTAGCTAACCCATGCAGTTTTCCTAGGTCAACTTTCCTTTTTCTCACACATTTTAGTCTCAAATCCATTATGGTCTTTAACTCCTAGTAGGCACTGTGGAGTTAGGCACTGTGCAGTGTAACAGTATATTCCTCCAGTGAATCAAAACTCTATAACACGACCATAATCAAACCTTTTTCCTATTGGACATTCAACCTATAAACACTTGAGCCAATAATCACTTCATTCTATACCTACAATTACTCAATTTCACTTTTCACATATGCTTACTAGAATGTCTAACTTTGACTGTTCACTTTCTTGTTCTAATACCTTTTTATCGGGTACACTTACTTCTTCTTTGAATTTTTCACTATTGTTTTTTTTTCCAATTCAATTCGTATATTCAAACTCATCATAAAATTTATCACTTTACTTTCTGCACTCTTAACCATTCTTATCACTAGATTTACAACTTCAATTTTCCAGAAACACTTCACAATTACCCATAATCTGCTTGACACTCATTTAACATCCCAATATCTGTAATGAAAAATTAACCCAGTGTATCCTTATAGGAATCTATAGTCTCCAAGGCTTTCAATCGCGAGCATGACACCAGTACCATTTATCACAGTCAGTTCAATTTATTTCATACTCGTTCAACATATTGTCGCAGTTCAATACTCACTGCCCACTCTTCCAGTGTATGTATATCATCAGTATCAGATTCCTCAATTAGTCCTATCGTTCTTTTCACTTTTCACTGTTCAACACTTCCAAACACATTCTGTCTCTAATCACAGTTACTACCATTTGCTTACCTCGTATAAATCCCTATTAGGGTCTTATTGACTTTACCATACATCTTTTACCCTTTTCATTGAGTCCACAATTAGTGTATCTGCAATTTCTTTTTGAAAGTGTCACTACATCACCTCATTGTCAGTTTCCCTTTTGAACCTCTTGTCTTCATTTCAGTTACTCTTTTTCATTTTCTCTTCGCAATTGTTTTCATATCATTCATATCAACATATGTTAATACCTTGTCATCCATATTTAAACCTCCAAAATTTCCATTTTATTTTAGTACCTCACTTCTCAGTTCGGAACTCTTTTATTCTTCGTTTCAAATCTGGATTCCTCAACTGTTTTGCATCATAACTGGAGATCAATTTACTTCACATTGCAATAGGATTACCTCCAATTAAAATTTCACTTATATTGGATACTTTACATTTCTGTACATACAGTGCAGATAACCTCAACTATATGAGCTATGTCCCAATTTCACCTTTAATTTTGTCCGTACTTCTATCCATTTGACCGTTAGTCTTGATACCATCTTTATACGGTTCACGAAAGTCTCATCAATCAATTATTATCCCTAATTGCTTTTCAATCCTTCTTCACTATACGTACAATCTCAATTAGAACAATTTTATGCCATAACTTAAATATCAGAACATTCCTTTCACGAAGGTTCCTTATGACAGTCACTTAAATACTTTCTTTCACACTTATTCTGCAATCTATACCAGAATCACTTTTCAGTTCCTCTCATACAGGTACACTCAGTCCACTTTTGTCTTACTTTAACCCCTTACGAACTTCACACTTATAATCACTCTAAACATTTACCGCTCATTTCCTCTATGGTTTCCATATATCTGTAACATATATTTCATTAGTCACAATCGATATTACTATCCAATAAATATCCCCCAACAGTACATCGACTTAAATACAACATCTCTCTTCATATACTGCTATTGTGGTTTCATTTTTCAAGATCGTTATTTCATTCTCCCCGTATCATTAAACTGTATGACTCATTCCCATATCCGTTACGTGCAACTTGACCTTGTAAGGTCATATCAACTTGGCTTATCAGCTTATGATCCTTTTTTTTATTACATTTTCGCTACTTATCTTCTATTTTCCTCAAACGATCCTATAATCGGTGTTCACGGTCCCAATACCCGACAAAATCGTTGATACCACTCCATTTTATCTCTATCTATATGCCTATCCATTTCCCATTTTAGCATTTCCCGATACACCATCAGTAGAAATTATCTGTCTGTTTTTTTTTTCCTTTATGACTTTATCATACGAATTTCCAAACTCGTAACACAATAATCACATAACCATTTCACAAATTCTTCAGTTTATCTGTACACTTTTATCTCACTCTAATAGGCACTGGGCATCTTACTTTTTCGGTTCTTTCAGTTCTCGATAGACCATTACAGTACTCTATTGAGCTTCTTACAATCTCTTTCATCATCTGCTTATAATATCTACCGATCTCTATACAGGTGAATTACAATATGCCCGATCGGACCATTTACACTTTACTCCGGTCCAATGTTTCTCATTTCACGACATATACAGTCAGGACTGTAATTACCTAACCATCCCGGGCATTTATATCACTTAGGTCTACTATAACCAATATGCTTCCCATATCTCTAGTGGACCTCTCCAAGTTCTAAACATCTTCATTTTTCTGTCACCATAATATTGCCAGTTTAATTCGGAAATTCTTAATTAGAATAGGCCAACACAGTCATTCTGCTTTCACATATGAGGGTATCTAACCCAGTACAATATCAACCTTCTTATCCATTTTTCCTTTATCCTTTCCTAATTGATTATCCCCTTTTAGGGATTTACACTCTAATCCCGTTTCACTCTTCTCTCACTTAGTCACTTGACACTTATGCACCTGTAGGATTTATCCTCGTGCGACTCTGACTAGGGATCAGTTACCACGGTCTGCAATGACGCGACTCAAATGCATGCAACCTATGTTCCAAACTGTGCCCAGATACATTACGTACTACTGGTGTTGGACCCCGAACCTTGAGTGACAATTTGATTTAGTAATATGAATGATCAAGTGGATGAGTTGATTGAAATGAAGTTATATAGCAAGAATTAGAAAGAAAAAGTGTGAAAATTTGAAGAAACTAGAAAGTTTGACTTTCTGGAGAGAGAATGTTTGACTTTGAGAGTTGACTTTTGATTGAGGCAAAATTAGAGAAAATGATCTACATGAAAATTGTAGCCTCTGTCGAGAGATTTTTTTGGACATAAAGTTTGTAATATTTCGATATCGGGAGTGAAAGTTATGATCAGTCAAAGTTTATGTTTGATCGGGTTTGACTTTTATTATGGTTGAAACTTTGACTGAGAAATTAACCTAGTTAGAGGTTAATTGAGCTTTGATGTTCTTCATGAAAATTGAAGCATTTGATTTGATCTTTATTTCGATATAAAGTATGTAATTTTTCGATCTCGGAATAATAAGTTATGATTTTTACAAGTTTGTATAGAGAATAGTATCTTTGACCGAAAAATGGACTTCCGTAGGAGTCGAATTGAGTTTTATGTCCTTCGTGAAAGATGTATAGCTTCTCTCAAGCTTTCTATAGAGACTAAGTTTGTCAAAATCGGAGTTCGGGATTAAAAGTTATGAATTTTGAAAGTTTAGAGGAAAAATGAAAATGGAAAATGATTTATCCCCGTCACTAGGGCGACGCGTATCGCCATAGCGATGGCGAACGTTCAGTGCCGCCGTCGCTACGGCGACACGCATCGCCGTAGCGATGGTGAGCATTTTGGCTCACGTCGCTAGGGCGACGTCCGCGTCGCCGTAGTGACCGTGCCCTATCCTCGCCCTAATACGACGTCGTTTTGCTCCTTCAGTTTTCTTGCTTCCTCCTCCAATCCGACCTTTGTTCACTGTTTTGCTCATATCTTTTCCGTCCGACATCCGATTGAGTTGATTCTTATGGCGTTGGATTCGTAAGACAATTATCTACATTCTAATGGGAAATTTGTAATTTTATGAGATTAAATTAATGGTGATTAATTTAATCAAAGTGAGTCGGGAAATTTTCCAAGCATAGTTCAGTGTTTTGTGAAATTCGGGATCTGTAGAGATCCGATTGAAGTGATTCTTGAGGCGAAATAAAGATAAGACAAAGGGCTACAAATCATATGAAGACATGAAATGTCAACTTTGCCCCTAAGACTTTTAATTTTTGAATTTAAGTTAGGATTAGGGTGAAATTTTTGGATTGGGAACACCTAAGAGTATTTTGAGTATAACCTTTGATCTGGGAATCGAAATGAGACGATTCTTGTTTTGAATTAAACTAGAGACATAAGGCTATAATTGTTATGAAGACATCGAGTTTCAATTCTGGGATTAAGAATGTGAACTTTTGGACGGAAATAATCGTACATGAAAAATGTGTTAGAATATGAATATTTCCGAACTGTTTTGCGCATAACTTTTGATGTAGTGATCGAAATTGAGCGAGGTCAGTGGCGTTGGATTCATATAATTGAGAGGAAGATTTCTCTAGAAGAAAGTTTGGGCAAATTCTTTCAGCTTGATAGTGCGAATCAAATCGCAAGTGAGCATGACATAAAGTAACAATGGAAGGGCAAAATGGTCATTTATCTATCATTTAATGAAACACACTTGAGGAGTGTCTTTTTGGCTTATTAAAAGCCACGAATGGGCTGGAGAAGTCTGGAAAAGTATAGAAGAAAGGAAAAAAAATAAAAGAAATGAGAGAGAAAGTGAAGAAGAAGCATCGTATATGGAGAAAGAAGAGGGAGAAAGCTTAGTTTTAATTTTTCTAGTCAATTCTTAAGGCTTTTGGGATTTTTCCAAGAAGGAAAAGAGTGGAGAATGATGAGAGCTTCCTAAGGAACCAAGAAAATTCGAATTTGGTAGAGAAATGAGGTAAGAGAAAATTTTCAACTTTGAGATTTTGTTGAATTTTTGATTGAGAAATATAGATAATGATATGGGTTTGTGATTTATGAAGTTGGTTTTGATATTAATGCTTTAGGTTGGGTTTAATTTTGGATGGAAATTTGTTTAAAGTTTAGGCTAAATTTTATGGTTGAGAATTTGGTGAATTTTTGGTGTAGAATGAAAGATAATAATATAGGTTTGTGGAATATGAAATTAGTTTTGAGAAAATTGTGAACTATGGTATTGAATTTGGATAAATTGGTTTAGGTCAATTTTAAGATTTGGGCATTTTTGAAATTGAGGATCTAGATATTTTGGAATTAATGTGGATTGATGAATTGTGAGATTAATTTTGAAAATTAAGTTATTTATGAGATTGAATTTGGATATATTGGTTTAGGTCAATTTTGAAAATTGGGGATTTTCAAAATTGGAGATTGAAATAGCTTGGAAGTATGATAATTATGAATTTCCGATAGTTAATTTTGAGAATTATGCAAATTTATGATGTGAAATTGAATGATTATGGCGTAGGTCGATTTTAATTGAATGAAGGAAAAAGCGAGGATCAAATCGAGCTAGGATCAAGTTTACGCAATAATTAGAGGTGGGTAGCATATTTATATTTTGATTTATAGGCAATATACAAATTTTCAAAATGAAAGAAAGCAAAAGTTTGATTTTGATAAATTATTGTTTGTAAATGTTTGAAAATAAGAATTGATTAAAAGTTTGAAATTTTGATTTCAAGGTTTTCTCAAAATTATTATAAGTCGATTTGATAAATTGATAGAAATTTCTAAAATGCATTGTTGTATACGCATTGATAATTATGCATATTGTTGCAATTATTGATTGATTGAATTAATTGAATTATGTGATATGTGAGAATTTGTGAGATTGTTTTAGGTTGATGAATTTATGTTAGAAAAGTAAAATTTTGGAAAGTGCCTTGCAATTTGAATTTCCGTTTTCGATATGTGTTATGTGGGTTTGTTAGGTCCTTTGTGAGTCGTCATTGTCTCTATGTGTATAGCCTTCTCCAGGGCTGCCCGCTAGTGGCACGGAGTCTCCGTTCGGACTCCTTCACTTGCCATAATGGACATGCCATGCGGAAAGTGTAGTACGTTTCGTTCCTGATCGCAGGATCGCTATGCGGATCGCGAAGACGCTCGCTTAGACCTAGCCATACCATTCGATATGCTATGTGTTTTCAATTTTGTTTCAGATGTTGCATACATATTTATGAAAATTCGAGAATTTTGAAGAAAAAATAAGAAAAGTGAGATGACTATGAAAAGTTTGAAAATATGAAAAAGTGTTTGAGGAAATTGTTTGAAAAATTGTAAAGTTTGAAAAATTAGCCCTTTTGGCAAAAAGCTTGTGAAAAATTATTTCCGCTTATTTATCGATTTATAAATGTGTTATCCACGAGCTTCCGAGCTCACCCCCCTTTTATCCTCATCTCCGTGTTTGAAAGGTGAGATCGGATGAAATAATGTGAAGACGCCGCCGACTTTTGAATACGTTAGCTTTTGAGTAATTTGGATCTTGAGTATGAGTATGTTTATAACTTTAGATAAGTTGGGGAAAAATGTATTTGTGTATAAAGTTGAGAATTGTGAATGATTGTGAAATTTGTATATGAAATTATGGATAATTTGGGAATATATATGTATGATTGATTTGGGAATTTGATTGAATTCTGAGTTTGGTATTGAATTGAGAATTATGGAAGTATTAGATTTAGGTTTGCGTTTTGCTGGTGTTTGGATTCCGGACGGGAGAGTCCGATGATTCTGAGATCTGTTTGGCATTTAGAAGTGTATTTCTTTACCCTTGCAGTTTGGGTTAGGAAAAAGCGGTAGTTATCTTCAAATTTCGATAAAATTGGGATAAAAATAGAATTTGAGATTTGTATGGATAAATAAGAATTTGTATGATTGTTGAGTTTTGGGTTTAAGAATGAATTTTCCTATGGGAAATTATATGGAAGTGATTGATGTAAGAAATGAGAATAAGAAAGAAAAAAAAATTATATCAGATTTTGGAACGTCTTAGGAATTCCCAACGCGACACTGTTCTCTGTTATTTGCGCTTTCGGATGTCGGCATTTGTTTCCGTTTGCGATTCGTATCCGATTTGCTTATTCGATTCGTTTCGACGTGCTTCCGTTTCGATTCGATTCGATTCGCTTCGCTTTTGCTTCAGATTCGTATATCATTTCGCTTCGAAATCTGTTGGTTTGGTTCGATTAGTTATTGTTTCCGTTTTCATTCGATTCGATTTTCCATTTCTATTCGATTCGGCTTCCGCTATTTGTTTCCGTTTCCTTTCGATTCCGTTCCCTTCGTTCTTCATTTTTCGGTTAGGATCCGGTTCCCGGATCGGGTCCCAACATGGATGTGTCTACTTTGATTTCGTTTCGCTTTGCAATCTGTTCGTTTGATTCGATTAGCATTTGCTTCCGCTTCGCTACTTTCGGATTTGTGCGCTTCCGCATTTTGTTTTCGATTCGACATTTCCGTTTTCCGTTCGGTTTGCGATGTGCTTTGTTTTCTGATTCGAAATTTCGATCCGAAATTTCCGCATTTGTTTTGCTTCTGCTTTGATTCCGCTTCGGTTGTTTCGTTTCCTCCATTCTTTCGCTTTTCCGGTTGGGATCCGGTTCCCGGATCGGGTCCCAACAACTGGGCTCTGATACCACCTAATGTAGCACCCCACTCCCGCGAGACCCGAACCCGACATCGACGGTGATATCCGAGCCCGCGACCCACGAGGGTAGTATGCTAGAGCAGTCACTGCAGTGTTAAAACTCATTATGATTTTTTTTTGAAAAACCAGTCGAGTGCGCGAAATTAAAAAAATAAACGATTCGGGCCCGTGATACAAAAACCCTTTTTAGTCATACACTTTATCAAAGATCACATGTCAAATAATATTTATCAATTAGGGCCCTCAATCAATTCAATACAATTTTATGAATATAAATTTACACATAAGTCAAGATAACACGAATGCAGACGTGAACTGATCCCGACATCGGACACCGACTCTCTTGTAGTAACCATACACCCGGTTCACTAACGGGGTACTCTTCAATTCCTGAAAAATAGTTGCAATGTTGGGTGAGTTTGCGAACTCAGTGAGAAACCATCATCGATGGTTCACCCAATTCATGCATATTCACAGATTCACATAGCTATATCACTCAAACACATTCAGAAGTACCACATGATTATCACGTTATCATTCAAAAGAATCCAATTCAAATGCACATGAAATGTGTATGAGACGCTTTTCCAATTTAATTTGTTGTTGTGACTGAGCGCCTGAAACTGTCCCTTAAAGGGCGCATTAATCGGTGAGCCATAGGCTCTAAATCACTTGTGGACTCAAGGCCCAATCCCGTTGAGCTTAAAGCTCTCGTTGGTCGCTTCCGTCACAACCGCCACCATCGATCATGCAATTATGTATGAATGTAAATATCCAAATCCACACCATAACCGATTCCTATTTAACATATTCACATATGTCTATCCCAAGTAGTCACATGAACATCAATTCCAGCATTTCGATATCTCATTCCAAATATTTGATACACCCATGGTCCAAATCATTCAAAATCAAACACACATGTTCCCATCCATTATCTCCACATGGCATAATTGCGAGATATTAAACACATAAAATTGAGAAACCATCTAGGTTACTCACCTAATAACTTCCGAGCTATTGCCGGAAGTCTCGCCAAGTCCGTGGATCTACGGTCCAACCGAGCCTCTATAGCAATTCAAATAGGCAAACATTACTAATCAGATAGTTAGAGTGACCAACTAATGCACATGGAATAATTAAAACGTGTATAATGCATGTTCATGAATTCTCGCCCTAATCTCATTTTTTTTCCTAAAAAAATCCGCCTAAAATTAGAAACTATTAGCGGCGACGGCGCGCAATTCGACCTCTATAGGTCCCCAATTAAATAAAACAAAGGATTACCGAACAATTATCCGGGGCCACGCCAATTTCCGTCAAAAATTTCCAAATTCTCACAAAATGAAATTAAATATTATACTAATCCGATGCCTCAAGAATCAGGTCAATCGGACGTCGGACGGAAAAGAAATTGACAAAGGAAGCAAGAAATCCTAAAATACCCATTTAACAAATCAAAATAATAATAACAAAAAAAAAAAAACCAGCCTCGCTCTGCGAGGTCGTTTTATCGACCTCGTCACTAGGGTGAGCGCCACCCTAGTGATGCTGCTCCTCATTAAGCCTCGTCACTAGGGTGAGGCGTCACCCTAGTGATCAGGCAAAATTCCCATTCCCCTTCCCCTTTTTCCTGATTTTTAATCCAACTTTCAATACCCATAATTCTTAGCACACAATCCAGAAAATACAAAATATACCATAGTTATCAGTCCATAACTCCTACTATACATATCTAAAAATTGAAAAATCAGTGTAAATGGAAAGCTAACTCAATATGCTACAACTTTCATGAAGACCATTTTCCTAAATTCCATATCAGTTAATTTATAAAAATCAACAAAACTCATAGGTTATGGTTTCGGCTACTGTTCACAGGCAATAAAACAGTAACTTCCCATGCAAAATTTCGACCCTCTAACATTACAATTCAACAATACCTATTTCACACTAAATTGAAGCCAACATCCCAAAGTTTCATTGGCCACTAACCTTACCTCATTTGCATTTCTGCACAATAAGTTATGGTCAAATCAGTGCAATAGGTCAAAGTTAATTTTCCAGCATCTACTTCTCTATTCACTTCCTTTCATTCCAACACCCTTCCTACATCCATAAGCATCTTAATTGGACACAAAATCAGTCCCTATATTATGTCTACATTCACTAGGCATTCCTACCAAAAATTGGCAGCACTAACCTCTTCCCTTTCCATGCACAATTAATCATCAATATACAATCAAAATCATTTTAAAACCAAACTCTATCATAACCATTTATTATCCTAACATACCTTACACTTATACCCATTTATTTATACTATAATTCTCATTAAGGTAAAACATCAATAAGCTTAATAATAATACCACAATCCCCTTTAGATGCTTCTAACTACCATGATTCATAAACTACAATCAAAGCATAATTGAAAACACCATTCAAAGTTCAATTTAAACACTTACCTATTCAAGCTTCCAAGCCTCTCTTCTCTTCACTTCCTTCTTAATTACCCTTGCTAACCACTTCTTCTAACTCCCAAATAAAGACATCACCATGATGGTAAGACAATAAGTTAATGACAAGTAAGAGAACTTTTGAATTTGTGGAGGGAGGTGAAGAAAGAAGCAATAGCAATTTCGATAAATACTATACATGTTATGACTTTCCCGATTCAATTCCCGAATTTCTCAATTGGATCACTCTCACTCTAGTCCATAACAATTCCAGATCTCAATTATCAATTAGAATCACAATCACTAATCGTTTACCACTCAATTCCAATAATCATTTAGACACCAATTCATTTGAAGTCAATCCTTAAGCTCATTACTTGTAACAATCATCTCATAATCACTTAATTTCATTTCTTCTAATTTGCAATTCCTAGACTCAAAAATTCAATTAGTCCATAGCCAATTCATTAAGAATAAACCCTTTAAAACAAGCACCACCCTCGAAATTCAGGCGTCCGCCATGGCGCATGGTCGCCGCCGCCACACACTTCCTTTCTCTCCCGCAAGCGTAACCATTATCCGCCATGACGTCGCTTAGGTCTCGTCGTGCGTGATGACAAAGTCGCTCGTCATATAAGACAACATCCTCGTCGCGGCGTGCAACTGATTTCAGCTCGTCGCGGCGCACAATTTATTTATTTATTTATTCTTCGCAACGTGCACGCTGGAAAGGTTCGCCGCGGCGTGTTCATCACACGACGCGACGTGCAAACCCAGAAAATCGTCCGAAACCCAGAAATTTCTCAGATTTTCTGATAACAATCTATCCGATTCACTTCAAATCACTCCCAATCAACTTAGTATACTACACTCAACTCATTTCTAGCCTCAATCCATCATTCAAACCATTTTTCATCAAAAACCCAAATCAAAACCAACGAAAATCTCAAAACCCTATCATCGGTAACTTTCAAATTCTCTAAACCAATTCATACTCAAATTAATGATCAAATGAAACGATTTAACTCATAAACAAGTATAAACTTACTTGATTCAAGCTTCAATCCGTTGAAAATCCTCCAAGAATCTCCAAATCCAAGCTACTCTCCATCCATGACTTAAACTCATTCATTTTGAAAGCAAAAGCGATTTCAATCGATGCTTTAGGCATATATATAAATGACTTAGGGCTTGTTTGGCAATTTAATTGCCACAAGTCCAAATCTAAAACCACCTCAATCCAATTTCTGATTCTAATTTCTCCCGATTCGCAATAACAATTAATAGAAAATCCTAAAATCATATCTCAAATAATCTCATATCAATTGTCAATCAATCTCTAATCTTAATCCAGCTTTATCACCAATATATCATTTTTTCGGTCCAGACTCGATTCTCTAAAAATTTTAGAAAATTTTCCATAAATTCACAAAATTAGGAAATGCCCGCTCTCATACTCAAATTTAAATTTTCAATTCCCCTAAACTCAATTTCATTCCAATTCCATATTCAAAACCTGATCTGTACACTTTTACTCTATTTCCAATTTTCACAAATCAATTCTCATTTGAACGATAATAACCAAATTTCCAATTTACACAATCATGTCGGGAATTGTCATACATGTATATATATATATATATATGCTTGGAAAATCAATAATCATTTACCAATGACTATCGAAACTATAATGCATGTGCAATGCCACATTTGCCTGCATTTAAATCCTAACCCGATCCAAATTATCGACATACCCGTCACACCTAGCACGGATGTTACAATTCTCCTCCTTATAAAATTTTGTCCTCAAAATTTCATATACAATTTATCGTAATGACAGGGAACTTTTATCATGATAACACAAAACTAATATCCGCCACTTTCTTTGGAATTAATACGATCACTTACCCTTTTTTTAACTCTACATTGTTTTAACGATTTCTATCATTACTCACAATTCTTCATATTCAATACCAATAATACACATATCCGATCATATCAATATTCCCTGTTTCTGTCCATATGGCACTTTGCGAATCCAATTCATCTTTTAGGCTTAGACTGATTTGTCAATCCATAAATCGATTCACAACACGGTCATATTGAGGCCACTAATAACGAATTTCGTTTCCTCAATTTCGCCTCTATCTCATCTAAGTGTATCTTGGCCGAGGCGATATACTTCGAAACATTTTCTTAATCCATTATCAGCTTATATTGTAATAACCTCAATAATAATTAATTTGACTCATTCTCATAAATTTTGGATTTCTTAACCACTATTACTGATTCAAATCACCTATCAATCTTAACTCAAATCATTCAGGGCCTTCCATCACATTAGGTCCTGCTCACTTTCCTATCCCATCTAACAATGGATATTTGACCTTTAATACACTTTTCAGATAATGCCCCAATTTAACAATTACTATTTTCACAATCAATCTAATCTATACATTAATCACATAACCTTATGAACTCCAACAACATACTAGTTTCACATTGATAACAACGATCAATTATGTAAGTCAAACATACTCATAATTTCTCAATATTACATTCTATTTTCTATTACCCTTCTATTACACTCTTACTAGAACTTATAACTTCGAGTATTCCTTGAATTTTCACTAACAGCCCTTTAATGAATTTTACTCATCCTTCTTAGTCCAAATACCTTCTCGCTATTCACAATTACTCGATAAGGTCCACAAATTTAACATTCTCAATTCGATTTTGCCATGCTTTCAATACACACTTGCATACTTGTTTTGGAATCCCACTCACTAATACGCTCTTTCAGATTTTACCAACTTGACAGCTTTACACTCACCTTACATTAGGTCTCATAACCTTATCGCCTAATTATCTGCTTCCTTCACTAAATTTTTAAAACATTCAAACACATAATCCTTTTTCCCAATTCACTCATATATCTTAATCATTATTGCTTTACAAACGCATATACATTCGAAACAAATTTTTGTACGAATAGAACCTCGAAACGGTTACAACACGTTCCGATACACTAAATTTCCAAATCATCAAATACCAATGCGGCCCATAAGATTATACTGATCTCCACACATATAAAATCTCTGCATATTATTTCAATCGATCACATTTTAAATCTTTACAATTTATTACATACTGCACATAATGTAAAATCTCCAAATGTCTCTCTTTTTACAATCAGTGTCATACACTTCACACATTTTTCCTCGAACATTTTCATCAGGAACTAAAATCAGAAAACCTTTAACAATTTCTGAACATATTTATCATACAATCGGTTCTAACACAACTCCAAATTCCTTATATAAATACCCTTTGCAATTTCGCATTTTTATCAATTCCCTTATAGTCATTATCTCTCCCAATACGATATTCAAATAATAATTCATCCACTAATGGTTCAATCAAGGTCAAAGTTACTCTTATGGAACTTGTATGCTATATAATTTCCTCAACTGTACCAATTTATCTTCTTCATTTTTTTCAAATGTATTCCATCGATCATCAATGATCACAATCACTATCCACTTTCAACTCAATATAAACATTTCACTCTTCAGTAAAATAACGAACTCTTTACACCTATGATCAATTGCAAAACTCTTAAATTATTATTCGTTTTCAACGAGGAATGATGTTCTAACCATTTTCTCAATCTCATTTTAGCATATTCGCATACGATTCTCTTACACTAACTTCTCCACCTATTTCAATTTATTCGCTATCATTATAAATCGGGTTAATAATACATTCATCAAATTCTCTTTATGCTTCACGACAAAATATACCGAACCGTTATGCTCCTCATAATCACAACTAATTCAAGAATCCTATTACACAATGTAGTCTATACATTAACATAACACATACTTCTAAATAACTCGATTCTATCTTTTACACTCCCAATAACGACTTTTCATTCATTTCACATTTATCTCCAATTTGTCCTTTCATTGCTAAACTTTTCAATTTGAATCATCTAATCGACTCAATCCAATTCAGGAAATTCTTCTTCAATTCCTAATCATCAACAAATCATCACATTCCTTATCACCATTATCAATGCCTTTAGACATCAAGGTTAACTATAGCTCTTAATATCTCACGAGGATCAATTATGCCACAATTCATATAGGATATCCTTTTCACGCCATCTCATCGAGAAATAGAAGTAAAACAACTCATATCACTTACATTTAGGATACCTCAAACTCATTTGCTTTTTGACCACATTGTTCTTTTTTGCACCAATCCTCAATCACGAGGATTTTTACCATAATATCCTCGATTGTAGTCGTAATTCATTTTCCCATCAATCACTATAAGCACTTTCATTTCTTATTCTAACTCAAATAAATTTTTAACTACACAATTATGATTGGCGGTTATCCATTGACTCACCAATTGATTTCCGATATCATTTCCATTATCGTGTGTGCATTCGATAGGCAAATCCATGGAACCTTAACAACTTTTCAACTTTTCATCTACCAATATCATTTTCTCACCTTTCGATCTTTTCATTATTTCGTTTTACGCAATCACACTCAAATCTATATCACAAATGTACATTCATTCTTACTTTCTCACTTAACATATTTTGACTCTAAGTCATAGATTTCCAATCATAACTCCCATCGGCCTTTACATTGTAACTCTAATCATAAAACATTTTATTTCCATTCACTTTACTTATACACTTTCAATCTTGCCATCTTTCACATATCTCTATACTCCTCTATCAATCCGAAACTACATATATACATAGTTACATCAATTTCACATTCACTAATACATTCCAATATAACTCTAATGTCGTATTCTTCAGTACCATTACACTGAATCTCCAATTATCATATCGTACCATATATCTATTCTTATTCCTTGGTATCCACAACTTCCAATTATCACATTCTATACATCATCTTTTCTTCACTATTTCTAATCACGTAGACCACTAGTACAGGCTCATATATGAGACTCATATGCTAGACTAGGGATCAATCGTCACTGTCTGCCAAGACATGACTTTAAATGCATGCACTTAGACACATTTTCTCAGAACGCCCATGTAAGATTGTACTTCTGGGCTCTGATACCACAAATGTAACACCCCAACTCCCGCGAGACCCGAACCAGACATCTACAGTGATATCCGAGCTCGTGACCCGCGAGGGTGGCATGCTAGAGCAATCATTATCAATTTAAAACTCATTGTAACACTTTTCTTTTCAAAACAGTTAAACAAGTTTGAAATCAATAAACACTTTAGCCCAATTTGCTACGTAAAATCTTTTCAATCAAATACGATTTCAGTCACAAAAGGCACTCAATAGTGCTCAATCAAGGCATAAGGTAAAGACATGACCCAACCGGGTTCCAATGCCATTTCTGAACACATTTTAGTAATCACGAAAACACAATACAATTTTACATTTATCTAGTTAGGGCCCATCAACAAATCACTATACTAATGCGTATGTGACGACACCGATCCCGACCCGATACTCGCCTTGCTAGCGGCGATCATACTCCCGCTGGTCTAACGGTACTCTTCATTTCGAAAAACAATTGCAATGTTGGGTGAGTTTGCGAACTCAAAGTGAGAAACCATCATCGATGGTTCACCCAACTCATGCATTCACAATCATATACATATAATACATGAGCATTTACAGAATATCACATGCAATTTCCTTATTCACATCTCTCACATTTGCAAATAATTTATATTTTCAATCACCATACACATATGCAATGTACATGTGACACTTTCATTTTCTTTTCGTTGTTGTGATCGTGCTACCAAATCATTTACGCTGAGCGGTGGCTCTGAAATCGTCATTGGGCATGATATGCCTGCGCGAGCCTAAGGCTCTATCAATCGTTGGACCCGAGGTCTCAGACGCTGAGCTTAAAGCTCTCATATACGCTACGGATTCGCCTCGATAAGCCCAAAGGATTCGCATAAAGGCATCGAGCTCGTGGCTCTGCATACGCTGGTACCACCGGTCACAACTACCATTATCTCGATCATTCAATGATGCATGAATGCATGTGTCACTTCCCAATTTCAGTCATTTATAGCCCAATCATTTTGCTAATGCATTTACAATTTAATTCATTCATGCATTCATACATATTTACTCATCTTTGCACTTCAATATCACAATCAAATATTTTGAACACCCATGGTCCAAATCAATCAAATCAATCACACATCTATCCATCCGCTTCCTCATGGCAATCAATGCATATAATTAATAAACACATATGGTGAGAAACCAACTAGGTTACTTCACCGCACTTCCGAACTACCACCGAAGTCCCAATATCGTCCGTGGAATGTCGATCCATCGAACCTCTATATCAAATCAAATAAATCACACATTACCAATCATGCCAAATTCAATAATCAATAGCAATTTCGATAAATACTATACATGTTATGACTTTCCCGATTCAATTCCCGAATTTCTCAATTGGATCACTCTCACTCTAGTCCATAACAATTCCAGATCTCAATTATCAATTAGAATCACAATCACTAATCGTTTACCACTCAATTCTAATAATCATTTAGACACCAATTCATTTGAAGTCAATCCTCAAGCTCATTACTTGTAACAATCATCTCATAATCACTTAATTTCATTTCTTCTAATTTGCAATTCCTAGACTCAAAAATTCAATTAGTCCATAGCCAATTCATTAAGAATAAACCCTTTTAAAACAAGCAATTCACCTTCGGAAATTCAGGCGTCCTCGCCACAAGCATGGTCGCCTCTCCATGCCACACTTCCTTTCTCTCCCGGCATAACCATTATCCGCCGCCACGACGTGCGCTTAGGTCTCGTCACAAGGCGATGAAGAAGTCGCCCATGCAAGCACAACATCCTCATCGCGGCGTAACGATTTCACTCGTCATGCAAGCACAATTTATTTATTTATTTATTTATTCGTCGTGACGCACGCTGAAAGGCTTCGCCATGCGTGTTCATCACACGTCGCGATGTGCGAACCTAGAAAATCGTCCGAAACCCAGCAATTTCTCAGATTTTCTGATAACAATCTATCCGATTCACTTCAAATCACTCCCAATCAACTTAGTATACTACACTCAACTCATTTCTAGCCTCAATCCATCATTTAAACCATTTTTCATCAAAAACCCAAATCAAAACCAACGAAAATCTCAAAACCCTATAATCCGTAACTTTCAAATTCTCTAAACCAATTCATTCTCAAATCAATGATCAAATGAAACGATTTAACTCATAAACAAGTATAAACTTACTTGATTCAAGCTTCAATCCGTTGAAAATCCTCCAAGAATCTCCAAATCCAAGCTACTCTCCATCCATGACTTAAACTCATTCATTTTGAAAGCAAAACGATTTAAATCGATGCTTTAGGCATATATATAAATGACTTAGGGCTTGTTTGGCAATTTAATTGCCACAAGTCCAAATCTAAAACCACCTCAATCCAATTTCGATTCTAATTTCTCCCGATTCGCAATAACAATTAATAGCAAATCCTAAAATCATATCCCAAATAATCTCATATCAATTGTCAATCAATCTCTAATCTTAATCCAGTTTATCACCAATATATCATTTTTCTATCTGACTCGATTCTCTAAAATTTCAGAAAATTTTCCATAAATTCACAAAATTAGGAAATACCCGCCTCATACTCAAATTTAAATTTCCAATTCCCCTAAACTCAATTTCATTCCAATTCCATATTCAAAACCTGATCTGTACACTTTTACTCTATTTCCAATTTTCACAAATCAATTCTCATTTGAACGATAATAACCAAATTTCCAATTTACACAATCATGTCGGGAATTGTCATACATGTATATATATATATATATATGCTTGGAAAATCAATAATCATTTACCAATGACTATTGAAACTATAATGCATGTGCAATGCCACATTTACCTGTACGAAATCCTAACCCGATCCAAATTACTGACATACCCGTCACACCGATAACGGGATGTTACAATTCTCCCCTCCTTATAAAATTTTGTCCTCAAAATTTCATATACAATTTATCAGAAGGACAGGGGAACTTTTATCACGATAACACAAAACTAATATCTGCCACTTTACTGGAATTAATACGATCACTTACCCTTTTTTTTTAACTCTACATTGTTTTAACGATTTCTCTATCATTACTCACAATTCTTCATATTCAATACCAATAATACACATATCCGATCATATCAATATTCCCTGTTTCTGTCCATATGGCACTTTGCGAATCCAATTCATCTTTTAGGCTTAGACTGATTTGTCAATCCATAAATCGATTCACAACACGGTCATATTGAGGCCACTAATAACGAATTTCGTTTCCTCAATTTCGCTCTATCTCATCTAAGTGTATCTTGGCCGAGGCGATATACTTCAAACATTTTCTTAATCCATTATCGCTTATATTGTAATAACCTCAATAATAATTAATTTGACTCATTCTCATAAATTTTGGATTTCTTAACCACTATTACCGATTCAAATCACCTATTAATCTTAACTCAAATCATTCGTGGCCTTCACCACATTAGGTCCTGCTCACTTTCCTATCCCATTAACAATGGATATATGACCTTTAATACACTTTTCAGATAATGCCCCCAATTTAACAATTACTATTTTCACAATCAATCTAATCTATACATTAATCACATAACCTTATGAACTCCAACAACATACTAGTTTCACATTGATAACAACAGTCAATTATGTAAGTCAAACATACTCATAATTTCTCAATATTACATTCTATTTTCTATTACCCTTCTATTACACTCTTACTAGAACTTATAACTTCGAGTATTCCTTGAATTTTCACTAACAGTTCCTTTAATGAATTTTACTCATCCTTCTTAGTCCAATACCTTCTCGCTATTCACAATTCCTCGATAAGGTCCACAAATTTAACATTCTCAATTCGGATTTTGCCATGCTTTCAATACACACTTGCATACTTGTTTTGGAATCCCACTCACTAATACGTTCTTTCTGTATTTTACCAACTTGACAGTTTACACTCAGTCTTACATTAGGTCTCATAACCTTATCGCCTAATTATTTGCTTCCTTCACTAAATTTTTAAAACATTCAAACACATAACCCTTTTTCCCAATTCACTCATATATCTTAATCATTATTTCTTTACAAACGCATATACATTCGAAACAAATTTCTGTACGAATAGAACCTCGAAACGGTTACAACACGTTCCGATACACTAAATTTCCAAATCATCAAATACCAATGCGGCCCATAAGATTATACTAATCTCCACACATATAAAATCTCTGCACATTATTTCAATCGATCACATTTTAAATCTTTACAATTTATTACATATTGCACATAATGTAAAATCTCCAAATGTCTCTCTTTTTACAATCAGTGTCATACACTTCACACATTTTTCCTCGAACATTTTCATCAGGAACTAAAATCAGAAAACCTTTAACAATTTCTGAACATATTTATCATACAATCGGTTCTAACACAACTCCAAATTCCTTATATAAATACCCTTTGCAATTTCGCATTTTATCAATTCCCCTATCGTCATTATCTCTCCCAATACGATATTCAAATAATAATTCATCCACTAATGGTTCAATCAAGGTCAAAGTTACTCTTATGGAACTTGTATGCTATATAATTTCCTCAACTGCACTAATTTATCTTCTTCATTTTTTCAAATGTATTCCATCGATCATCAATGATCACAATCACTATCCACTTTCAACTCAATATAAACATTTCACTCTTCAAGAAATAACGAACTCTTTACACCTATGATCAATTGCAAAACTCTTAAATTATTATTCGTTTTCAATGAGGAATGATGTTCTAACCATTTTCTCAATCTCATTTTAGCATATTCAGACACAGATTCTCTTACACTAACTTCTCCACCTATTTCAATTTATTCGCTATCATTATAAACTGGGTTAATAATACATTCATCAAATTCTCTTTATGCTTCACGACAAAATATACATGAACCGTTATGCTCCTCATAATCACAACTAATTCAAGAATCCTATTACACAGTCGTAGTCTATACATTAACATAACACATACTTCTAAATAACTTATTCTATCTTTTACACTCCCAATAACGGCTTTTCATTCATTTCACATTTATCTCCAATTTGTCCTTTCATTGCTAAACTTTTCAATTTGAATCATCTAATCGACTCAATCCAATTCAGGAAATTTTCTTTCAATTCCTAATCATCAACAAATATCACATTCCTTATCACCATTATCAATGCCTTTAGACATCAAGGTTAACTATAGCTCTTAATATCTCATGAGGATCAATTATGCCACAATTCATATAGGATATCCTTTTCACGTCATCTCATCGAGAAATAGAAGTAAAACAACTCATATCACTTACATTTAGGATACCTCAAACTCATTTGCTTTTTGACCACATTGCTCCTTTTTTGCACCAATCCTCAATCATGAGGATTTTTACCATAATATCCTGATTGTAGTCGTAATTCATTTTCCCATCAATCACTATAAGCACTTTCATTTCTTATTCTAACTCAAATAAATTTTTAACTACACAATTATGATTGGCGGTTATCCACTGACTCACCAATTGATTTCCGATATCATTTCCATTATATTGAGTGTGATTGCGTAAAACGAAATAATGAAAAGATCGAAAGGCAATATAATGTTGATATCTCTCTTAAACTTCATTCGTCACATTCGAACTAAGCTTTTGTGGAATAGTGGTGTCAAGAACATATAGTTTCTAAAAACTCTGATGTTATTCTTAATATATTGAAACTATTATGTTCTTAACATGTACTTAATATTTAAGTAAGGAATTAATAATTTCAAAATTCAGGTCTTATAAAATAATTTAATCTCGTTATATTAATTATTTCTAACACAATCGAATTATGAAAGAAAACCCTTTAAAACCTTTTCTTGGTTCTAATTATTGATTTGATAAATAATTTAATTTAATAATTTAACTCTTTGAAAATTAAACTAACTTTCAAAATATTCCTTATAAAAACAATCATTTGAAATTAAATTTCAAACATTTAGACAATATTTTTCCAAATTTTATTAGGAATTTAAATCTATTTAATTTCAATCAAATCAATTTAGTAAAAAGGAAGGCTTAAAACACACAAAAATTAAGATTAAAAATGCTATGTGAGGCGTGTAAACTTGCATCTAATATTAATTGGTGGCAAGTAAACACTGGTTCCCATATAGGGTAGGATATGGCCCCATCATTTTCTAGCTATGTTTTTTTCATTTCTTATGTGCTGCCTCCTGTTATATCTCTTATAGCTATCATTGTTTAGGTTTCACCACCTCCAACCATCATTTGATGCTCCATTGGTTGTGTTTTATTGCCTCCCTTACTCGCTGGTCACTCTTCTCTAGGCGTCCTGGCTTCCTCACTTTGGTTGAGTTTCACCCATCACCGGCAAGGCATCTCCAATTAGTGGTATCAATTAATCTAAACCAAATACACTGAAACGAGAACTTGATTCGAATAATTCAATTATATTTAAAACAAAACCCTAATTAAATAATGCTTTAATTAGTAGTGGAGAAATCAATAACACAAGTTTTAATTTTATCAAATCAATAATAATCAAACAATTTAATCAAGTTAAATAATTAAAAGAGGTTTTGATACCAGTGTTAGGAAACTAATTATGATCTAATCATGGTACAACGAAAAATAAAATTTTTAGTTTCTAAATTAGATCTCAATAATTGAATAACTTGAAAATATAAATTATGAAAGGTAATTGAATTGCACCTAATTTGAATTCTTGTAAATAACTTTTCACGAGGTGTCAACCACGAGCTGTTCAGACATCTAGCCTCTAGCAATATCCACAAAGTAGAGAAAAAGAACTCAATGTTTGAGCAGAATAAGTAGTAGTGCTAGCTCCCCGTATACTTATTTCCTATTTATAAAAACAAACATTAGGGTTTCTTTTATTTCTTATTAAAATTAAATCTCCTATTATAATTAATGTCAAACTCCAATTATAATTATAATTTATTTTAATAAAATAAAATATCTCATATTGGATTCCTAAATTTTATCAAGATTCATAATTAAACCCATCTTAATTTAAATTTACTATTCTCTTTTCTAATTACTCTTTAGTATGTAGGCTCTAATATATTATCAATGATTATAAATTATAATTCTAATGTCAAAGATTATAAATTATAGTTCTAACTTATATTAGAATTAGATAAATTAAAATTTCTTTTAATTTATCTTTAATTTCTAATTAAATAATTTATAATCACATATAAAGATTGATATCTAATAATATGTCATAACTACTTAAATATTATGAATATCAAAGTAGTTTCACTTAACATGTCTATACATAATTATGAAGTACATCTTAATCTTTTGTGTTCTAGTGTTCCAATTGGACATAGAATATAGATTTAGTGCCTACTCATTTAAATCCAATCATGTTTGTCTTATTAATTAGTAATTGATTTATAATTGATATTTGAAAATATTTTTCAAATATCAGCTCACTCTAGCCAAAGAATTCATCAAATCATTACTAATCAAGAATAATATAATATTCTCTCTAATTACTTTAGTATATGAATCATTTGTTGACTTACTCAATTATCTCCATATGGTTCATAGTATATCCAAGTACTATTGATTGAACAATTCTAATTAGAATAAGTCATAAGTAACATTCAATCACAATAATTCCCATATGAGATATTTTGGTAATCTCAAGTCCAAAGGTCAATTATTCACGATACATAAGTAATATTTCATTTGGTATCCTCATTATATGGTCAATTCAGTAAATTTGTTTTTAATAAGCACCTATATGTCTATTTAAGTATGTTCATACTTTAATTTATAAGATCAATTGCTTTATGATAACATCATTTAACCACCAAATTTTTACATTTTGTTATTATTTTTACCGCTTAAGTCAAGGTTGTTTTATATTTTATTTACGCTTATCATTCATTTAATTATCCTTATCTAGTTATCATCAACTTATATATTACAGGAAATCACTCTGTAAACAATACAATGCAATACAACATCTCTTTACTTGTATTATCCTATTCTATCATGGTATCGGAGCTTATTCCCGAATTCCTCTGCATCTAGCATTTAAAAAAAAACACAATCTACTAATTCAAAAAACTCCACACATACATATCCTTATAACAACTCAACACCACCATTGACACAAATTCATAACTACATATCCAGCAACACACCACAATTTCATTTTGCAGAATTTTCTTTTCACTTCTAGAACATAATAAATATCAACATAATTAACACAACAACAAGCATAATTCCATAGCCAAGAACATGTTAAAGCACAACTTACCTACATTGTCATTTAACCAGATCACTAATTTTTTAACTATGTCATTAGATTCTATAAATTACTTGGTATGGCGAAACTAGATTATAGCTATTCTAATTACCTCTGATCCTATTAGATATGTTAACGGGACCATTGCACTTTCGGATGACACCTTTGATTCTCAGTCCTCTAATTATGCTAAATGGAAGAAACTAGATCAACGTGTTTACTACTTCCTCACCAGATCACTCTCTAACTCCACAACACAACTCGCCCTTAGACATACCAGCATACACACTCTCTACATCAGACTTAAAGACCACTTCTTGCTCCGGTCTACATCTTAACAGTCTCTCTTAATTCACACTTTCAAGAAGGGTTCTAGCACCATCATCAACTACCTTTACATCATCTCCACCAATGTTGAAGAACTCATCACCATTGGTGACACCATCTCAGATGAAGATCTCATTCTCTTCACTTTAAATGGAACACCTGCGAATTTTGAGTTGTATATAAGGACAATCAAAAACCTCCAAACCATCATCACAATTGCAAAACTCAAAGAAAAAATCTTGCTTCATGAGTAGTGATTAGTCTTCTTCCACACTCCACGACCATCAGATTCTACACTTGCTACATTCTCCACCATAGATTGCTCCATCTAGGGTAAAGGCTGTAACATCCCGTTACTGTCATTAAGGGTATTATGGTAATATTGGGACAGACTGATAGGATTTCACTGCATACATTGACTGAGCATGTTACTGGCCTCTAATCATAGAGGAACTGGTTTATTGCATATGCATATATTCATTGGTACATGCATTCATGATTTTCCGGTATTTAATTGTGAATTGGAACTGACTAAATTGACTGGTTTGTGAACTGATCGAATTGTGGACTGATTGGACTAACTGAATCGTGATTAAAAGAGGAATTAGGAGTTAATGTGTTCAAGTGACTGATTTAAAATAGTTTAAGTGTAATTGGAAATTGATGATGGCTTATAGGAAATTTTGGGAAATTCGGGAGGAAAAGCCTTGATCGAAACAATTGAGAGACTGACCGATTGACCGTATAGTATCGAAAGAATTGTTCAATGGAAATGGAAAAGTTAGAGTGAGATTGATAGGAAATAAATACATTGAGCCACTGAAATTTAGAGACTGAAATTTGGACTGATTTGGAGACCTATGCCTATAAATAGCTAGGTTTGGAAAAAATTGGGGAAAAACTACCGAAGGCCATCGCAAGTTTCTCCTTCTCTCCTCCCACGATGATCTTCGATCCTCCCCATCGGTGAGGATCTTTGATTTTCTTGTGGTTTTCCCTCCTATTGTGTAAGGCTAACTGGTTATATGTGATTGATAGAGGATTGAGGAGCTGAGAATGGATCATCGTTGGTTTTGAAGGATTTCTAGGGTTACGGTAGATTTTGAGGATCGTGGATCGAGCTTGATTGGTAAGTTTTAATATTGTTATTAATAGTTTCTACCGCATTCATGACATTCATTATAGTTGATTTGAGTAGTTGAGAGTGTTTAATGGGGTTTAGAGGAGAAAATGGACGAAACGACGGAGAAGACGATCGGATCGTCAGACGTCGCGACGAGCGCAGAAGCGCCGGGGCTTCGTCATGACGAATAATTGAATGTAATTATTTTTATTAGTCGCGACGAGCTCGGGTCGACGACGCGACGGCGTGGATTGGTGCGTCATGACGAATGGGTTCCACGTCGCGATTTAACGTGGCTTTATGCAGGTAACGCGACGAAGCGGTCCCCTACGTCGCGACGAGTGAGCTTTTCACGTCGCGAAGAAAGGGCGTAGGTCGCGATGTATGGGGCAGTTTTCTGATTGAATGTATATTCGTTTATGGGACATAACTTATGGTGTAGACCTCCGTTTGAGGTGATTCTCGATTCACTGTGAACTAGGGAAAGAGGTCTACTATTGAGAAAAATATTAAGAGTTGGAATTTAATTTAATTGATACTGATTCTTGAGATTTAAGGTTAATTATGGTTTATAGTGTGATCTAAGTACTGAATTGAGGATTGAACCAAAGCAGTGTTGATCCAATTGAGTGAAGAGTTGAAATTGAGCATAGGATATCGAATTTGGGTATTAGCACCAAAATCGTGAACATGCATGGTACATAATTTCAGAGACATATGCATTCGCATCGCTTAATTGGGCAATTAGTAATGGACTGCATCAGATCAAGATAAAGGCACCGCTGGATCGTTGTTCCACGGTATTCTTTGGGACTTCGAGCAGAGTTCGAAGTTAAGGTGAGTAACCTAGTTGGTTTCTCAAATTTTGAGTGTCTAAATGTTCATCAGAAATTACTTGATAACGTGAAGTACATGATTACCGAATTATATGTGATTGATTGCATCAGACATTATCGAAATGTATATGACCGAGTTGCATGCTCTTCATCAGATAGAATCGAACAATGTGAATTGCATCGTATGACCGCATGACTCTTCGGAAAGGAGTACGATCGCATTGTATGTGTTTATCAGATTGGATCAATTATCAATCATCGAGTATCGTTACATCGGGCTTTATAGCTATACATCGAATTATCAATCATCAATATCAATTTCAGATGTTATCGAGAAATACACTACCGGGCTTTTATAGCCATATACCGAAGCCATCAATATCGCCATCAATAATCGCCATCAATATCAATTTATTAAACATCGCATTGCATGCATAAATGCATGATCGATAAAGGATCGTGACCCAAGTTGCTAATCTCACCGAAAAGAGCCTAGAGCTTGAACATCGATCGTCTGCTTAGCCCGAGGGGAGAAATCCTCGACGCGTCCCCATCGATCATCACATTACCGACCAGCCTCGAGCCCGAGGGATTTATCCTAAGATCAGATCGATCGCCTAGCCCGAGGGGAGAAATCGACGCGTCCAACCGATCACCGATCGAGCACTTGGGCACAACATTGAATAACCGGAAGAGTCTCATATGCATCATATACATGATTGATTGAATCGCCAAATTGTGTGATGATTATCGAACCGAGTGATGCCATGATTTATCAGAATTGTGATGTGATACTATGAACCGCATTATGCTATCGTAATATTGTTATCGATATCGATAATCGATATGTATCATCGTATAATCGTTACGTAAATCGTTATAGACCATCGTAAACCGTTATATAATACCGTTAATTAATATTATCGTCGTACATATACGCAATTTGCGTAATGCATGATTTGAGTGAACCATCGATGATGGTTTCTCACCGAGTTCGCAAACTCACCCAACATTGCAACTTATTTTTCAGAAATCGAAGAGTACCCCGTTAGCAAAACGGGATTATGTTCGCAGGGTTCAAGTGAAGGTCAAGTCGGGATCAGTTCGTGTCTGCATTGCATGTCTTGACTTTTGTACTAAAATGGTTATTTGTATTCGTAAGATTGATCTCAGTGGCATAGTTGAAATTGTTTGTACCCAATTGGATAGACTTCCGCGCATTTGTTATTTAAAAGTAATGTACTGATTTCTGATCGAGTGGTTAGCACGCCACTCTCGTGGGGCACGGACCCGGATATCACCGTGGATGTCGGGTTCGGATCCTCGCGGTGGGTGTTACATTTAGGTATCGAGCCCGTATAATGATTGTACATGGGCGTTGCTCAAATTGGTACCGAAGTTACATGCATTAAAGTCGCCAAGTCGTCACGGCAGATAGGACAACTAATCCCCGCCTAGCGATGAGTCGATGCACGAGCGCGTATCACGATAAGCGGTCGAGATAGAGAGGAAATGATAAGACGGTAGAGTGTGATAAAAGGAAGTGGTGATCATCAAGGATAAGAAAAGTATATGGTCCGATCCGACAAATGAACATTTAGTGTATCGATATTGATGGATATAATATGATATGCAAAAGAGAGTGGTACTGAAATATGTGATATGAATATAGACTTGTGGATTGATAGAGGAAATAGAAATATGATAGAAATGACCAGAGTTCCAAGTGTAAAAGGGAATGAAATGAAATGTTACAATTGGGATTGATTATCGTGATAAGTGTTATAAATAATGATTTATGATCAAGATCGATTACGTTAGTGAGAAATTTAGAATGATGGTAAATCTGTGATGTTGATTTTTGAGTGTGAAATTTAAGGGTAGGATGTAATAACGAAAAGATTAAAAGTTAAGATAATGATACGGAGAAATGAAACAGATGTTCCGATTTAATTGCTCTGATTATATGGATGTGTGATTGATCTATATAGGATATTGTGCATAGTTGGAATTGAGTTTCTAGATATTGAGAATGACCAATAAGACATGTGACAACCGTGATGTTGAAGAATTTTATGAGTAACATCGATAAATGAAAGTAAATGGTGATTAATGAAAGGACAATAGAGAGTTAAATTTGAAATGAGGGATTCTAATCTGAGTTGAGACTCAAGTGTCAGAGATAAAATCATTATTGAGAAAATATGTATTATGCTAATTTGAGGGATTTGAATGTGATATGATTTTACTCATCGAGGAGAATATTGATTCGCAAATAATCGAGTAAAACTGCTCGAAAGTGATGAATGTTTATTCAACCTGTGGAGTGATTTATAGCGGCTTATGTGGAGAACTGTTCAGCTTAAGTGTTAATTGTATTGTTTTAAATTGGTGATGTGGCAATATATGGTGAAATGTCCCAGTAAAAGTTATAAGGTAATTAGTTACTATAGTGCAATGTGATTAAACGATCTAGGGACAAGGATAACGTTGTATACCGTGTCTTCGTGATCGATTTTCTGAAATTGTGGCCTTAAAAAGTGTGGGGCATTAATCAGATAGAAAGGTTATGGATATATCCATGGATATGAAAATCAATGATGATCGAGATACTTTGGGAATTTGAATGATTCAAAAGAGATTAAATGGATTGAGCATAAATTCAATAGCGATAAGAGTGTTATCATGATGGATAATTGTCAAACCGGTAAAAAGAAAGTAATATGAGTTATCGAAATTCCAAATAAATTGTGTATAAAAGGTACTTGCAAAACAATCGGTGATTCAGAAAACGCAAACCGATTGGGAAATTCAAATGGGAGTCAACTTATGAGAAAATGATATTTATGATCAGATTGTGAAGTGTGTGTTTTATCCACAAAGAGATCATAAAGAATTTTAAGGAATCGATGAAGTGTTGTGTTTTAACAAGAGTGTATCAAAGAGAAATCAAAGGTCTAGAGGAGAAATTGAATATTAAATTGTGGGAATGATTAATGAATGTGATCGCCGAGGCAATCGTATGATCGATATCCTTGAGTCCGCAGATTGTCTCAACATAGTCAAAGACTATAATTGAATTGAGTAAATGATGACAAGGACGTGAATCAGTAATAGGGTCGAGTGATTCCAATATGACTATGTCAATCGACAAGGAACCGATTCACATTAAATGGCCTCTATGTGACCGCAGTAAGTAGATTGGTAAAGTGGTTTAAAATCTAAAAGATGATCCCGATCTATAAAGTGTATTACGGATTGATTAAGATATGTTGTTAAGAATTGGTAAATGTGTTTCGTATCGAATGTAAGGATTGGCAAATAATTATAAAGATATGAGCGAGAATCGAATCGAAAGGAACGGATAAATTATCCCGCCCTCCTCATCGATCAGATATGAAATTTCGAGGACGAAATTTTTATAAGGAGGGTGAATTGTAACATCCTGCTATCGCCATTAAGGGTATTATGGTAATATTGGGACAGATCGATAGATTTCACCGCATACATTGATCGAAAGCATGTTACTTGGCCTCTAATCATAGAGGAACTGGTTTCTGGCATATGCATATATTCATTGGTACATGCATTCATGATTTTTCGATATTTATTTGTGAATTAGAACTGACTGAATTGACTGGTTTGTGAACTGATCGAATTGTGGACTGACTGGACTAACTGAATCGTGATTAAAAGAGGAATTAGGAATTAATGTGTTCAAGTGACATATTTAAAATAGTTTAAGTGTAATTGGAAATTGATGATGGCTTATAGGAAATTTTCTGGAAATTCGGGAGGAAAAGCCCGGACTGGAAACAATTGAGAGATCAATCGATCGACCAGATAGTATCGAAAGAATTGTTCAATGGAAATGGAAAAGTTAGAGTGAGACCGATAGGAAATAAATACGCTGAGCCACTAAAATTTAGAGACCGAAATTTGACTGATTTGGAGACCTATGCCTATAAATAGCTAGGTTTGAAAAATTGGGGAAAACTACCAAGGCCATCGCAAGTTTCTCCTTCTCTCCTCCCACGGTGATCTTCGATCCTCCCCATCGGTGAGGTTCTTTTATTTTCTTGTGGTTTTCCTCCTATTGTGTAAGGCTAATCGTTATATGTGATTGATAGAGGATCGAGGAGCCGAGAATGGATCATCGTTGGTTTTGAAGGATTTCTAGGGTTACAGTGATTTTAAGGGATCCGTGGATTGAGCTTGATTGGTAAGTTTTAATATTGTTATTATTAGTTTCTACCGCATTCATGACATTCATTACAGCTTGATTTGAGTAGTTGAGAGTGTTTAATGGGTTTAGAGTGAGAAAATGGACTAAACGACGGAGAAGACGATCGGATCGTCAGACGTCAGCGACGAAGCGCAGAAGCCGAGGGCTTCGTCGCGACGAATAATTGAATGTAATTATTTTTATTAGTCGCGACGAGCTCGGGTCGACGACGCCGACGAGCGTGGATTGCGCGTCGCGACGAATGGGTTCCACGTCGCATTTAACGTGGTTTTGTGGTAACGCGACGAAGCGGTCCCTACGCCGCGACGAGTGAGCTTTTCGTCGCGACGAAAGGGCGAGGTCGCGACGTATGGGCGATTTTCGATTGAATGTATATTCGCTTACGGGACATAACTTATGGTGTAGACCTCCGTTTGAGGTGATTCTCGATTCACCGTGAACTAGGAAAAAGGTCTACTATTGAGAAAATATTAAGAGTTGGAATTTAATTTAATTGATACCATTCTTGAGATTTAAGGTTAATTATGGTTTATAGTGTGATCTAAGTATCGAATTGAGGATTGAACCAAAGCAAAGGTTGATCCAATTGAGTGAAGAGTTGAAATTGAGCATAGGATATCGAATTTGGGTATTAGCACCTAAATCGTGAACATGCATGGTACATAATTTGTAGAGACATATGCATTCTCGCATCGCTTAATTGGGCAATTAGTAATGGATCAGATCAGATCAAGATAAAGGCACCGTTGGATCGTTGTTCCACGGGCATTCTTTGGGACTTCCAGCAGAGTTCGGAAGTTACAGTGAGTAACCTAGTTGGTTTCTCAAATTCTTGAGTGTCTAAATGTTCACCAGAAATTACTTGATAACGTGAAGTACATGATTACCAATTATATGTGATTGATTGCATCAGATTATTCTCAAATGTATATGATCGAGTTGCATGCTCTTCAGATAGAATCGAACAATGTGAATTGCAATCGATGATCGCATGACTCATCGGAAAGGAGTACGATCGCATTGTATGTTTATCGATTGGATCGAATTATCAATCATCGAAAATCGTTACACGGGCTTTATAGCTATACATCGAAATTACTAAATCATCAATATCTTGAATTTCAGATGTTATCGAGAAATACACTACCGGGCTTTTATAGCCATATATTGAGCTCATCAATATCGCTATCAATATCAATTTATTGAACATCGCATTGCATGCATAAATGCATGATCGATAAAGGATCGTGACCCAAGTTGCTAATCTCACCGAAAAGAGCCAGAGCTCGAAAGATCGCATCGTCTCGGCTTAGCCCGAGGGAGAAATCTCGACGCGCCCCATCGATCATCGTTACTACCGACTGTGCCTCGAGCCCGAGGGATTTATCCTTAAGCCTCGCATCGACCGACCTAGCCCGAGGGAGAAATCCTCGACGCGTCCAACTCGATCACCGATCGAGCACTGGGCACAACATCGAATAACCGAAAGAGTCTCATATGCATCATATACATGATTGATTGAACTGCCAAATTGTGTGATGATTACTGAACTGAGTGATGCCATGATTTACTGTAAATTGTGATGTGATACTATGAACTGCATTATGCTACTGTAATATTGTTATCAATATCGATATCGATATAGACTCATCGTATACCGTTACGTAAACTGTTATAGACCACTGTAAACTGTTATATAATACTGTTAATTAATATTACTGTGCCGTGCTATACGCAATTTGCGTAATGCATGATTTGAGTGAACCATCGATGATGGTTTCTCACTGAGTTCGCAAACTCACCCAACATTGCAACTTATTTTTCAGGAAATCGAAGAGTACCCCGTTAGCAAAACGGGATTATGTTCGCAGGGTTCAAGTGAAGGTCAGAAGTCGGGATCAATTCGTGTCTGCATTGCATGTCTTGACTTTTGTACTAAAATGGTTATTTGTATTCGTAAGATTGATCTCAGTGGCATAGTTGAAATTGTTTGTACCCAATTGGATAGACTTCCGCGCATTTGTTATTTAAAAGTAATGTACTGATTTCTGATCGAGTGGTTAGCACGCCATTCTCGTGGAGCACGGACCCGGATATCACTGTGGATGTCGGGTTCGGATCCCGCGTGTGGGTGTTACATTTGTGGTATCGAGCCCGTATAATGCGATTGTACATGGGCGTTCTAAAATTGGTACCGAAGTTACATGCATTAAAGTCGCCAAGTCGTCACGGCAGATAGGACAACTAATCCCGCCTAGCGATGAGTCGCGTGCACGAGCGTGTATCACGATAAGCGTCGAGATAGAGAGGAAATGATAAGACGGTAGAGTGTGATAAAAGGAAGTGGTGATCATCAAGGATAAGAAAAGTATATGGTCTGATCTGACAAATGAACATTTAGTGTATCGATATTGATGGATATACGATGATATGCAAAAAGAGAGTGGTACTGAAATATGTGATATGAATATAGACTTGTGGATTGATAGAGGAAATAGAAATATGATAGAAATGACCAGAGTTCCAGTGTGTAAAAGGGAATGAAATGAAATGTTACAATTGGGATTGATTACTGTGATAAGTGTTATAAATAATGATTTATGACTGAAGATCGATTACGTTAGTGAGAAATTTAGAATGATGGTAAATCTGTGATGTTGATTTTTGAGTGTGAAATTTAAGGGTAGGATGTAATAACGAAAAGATTAAAAGGTAAGATAATGATACGGAGAAATGAAACAGATGTTCCGATTTAATTGCTCTGATTATATGGATGTGTGATTGATCTATATGGGATATTGTGCATAGTTGGAATTGAGTTTCTAGATATTGAGAATGACCGATAAGACATGTGACAACCGTGATGTTGAAGAATTTTATGAGTAACATCGATAAATGAAAGTAAATGGTGATTAATGAAAGGACAATAGAGAGTTAAATTTGAAATGAGGGATTCTAATCTAAGTTGAGACTCAAGTGTCAGAGATAAAATCATATTGAGAAAATATGTATTATGCTAATTTGAGGATTTGAATGTGTAATATGATTTTGCTCATCGAGGAGAATATTGATTCGCAAATAATTGAGTAAAACTGTCAAAAGTGATGAATGTTTATTCAACCTGTGGAGTGATTTATAGCGGCTTATGTGGAGAACTGCTCACTTAAGTGTTAATTATATTGTTTTAAATTGGTGATGTGGCAATATATGGTGAAATGTCCCAAAGAAGGTTATAAGGTAATTAGTTACTATAGTGCAATGTGATTAAACGATCTAGGGACAAGGATAACGTTGTATACCGTATCGTGATCGATTTTCTCAAATTGTATGCCTTAAAAAGTGTGGGGCATTAATCAGATAGAAAGGTTATGGATATATCCATGGATATGAAAATCAATGATGATCGAGATACTTTGGGAATTTGAATGATTCGCAAAAGAGATTAAATGGATCGAGCGAAATTCAATAGCGATAAGAGTGTTATCATTGATGGATAATTGTCAAACCGGTAAAAAGAAAGTAATATGAGTTATCGAAATTCCAAATAAATTGTGTATAAAAGGTACCGCAAAACAATCGGTGATTCAGAAACTGCAAACCAGATTGGGAAATTCAAATGGAGTCAACTTACGAGAAAATGATATTTATGATCAGATTGTGAAGTGTGTGTTTTACCCACAAAGAGATCATTAGAGAATTTTAAGGAATCGATGAAGTGTTGTTTTAACAAGAGGTATCGAAAGAGAAATCAAAGGTCTAGAGTGAGAAATTGAATATTAAATTGTGGGAATGATTAATGAATGTGATCGCCGAGGCAATCGTATGATCGATATCCTCGAGTCCGTTGTGATTGTCCGAACATAGTCAAAGACTATAATTGAATTAAGTAAATGATGACAAGGACGTGAATCAGTAATAGGGTCGAGTGATCCCAAATATGACTATAAGTCTAATCGACAAGGAACCGATTCATCATTAAATGGCCTCTATGTGACCGCAAAGGTAAGTAGATTGGTAAAGTGGTTTAAAATCTAAAAGATGATCCCGATCTATAAAGTGTATTACGGATTGGATTAAGATACAAGTGTTAAGAATTGGTAAATGTGTTTCGCATCGAATGTAAGGATTGGCAAATAATTATAAAGATATGAGCGAGAATCTAATCGAAAGGAATGGATAAATTATCCTGTCCTCCTCATCGATCAGATATGAAATTTCGAGGACGAAATTTTTATAAGGAGGGTGAATTGTAATATCCTGCTATCGCTATTAAGGGTATTATGGTAATATTGGGACGATCGATAGGATTTCACCGCATACATTGATCGAAAGATGTTATCGGCCTCTAATCATAGAGGAACTGGTTTCTTGATATGCATATATTCATTGGTACATGCATTCATGATTTTTGATATTTATTCAGTGAATTGAACCGATCAATTGACTGGTTTGTGAACTGATCGAATTGTGGACTGACTGGACTAACTGAATCGTGATTAAAAGAGGAATTAGGAGTTAATGTGTTCAAGTGACTGATTTAAAATAGTTTAAGTGTAATTGGAAATTGATGATGACTTATAGGAAATTTTCGGGAAATTTGGGAGGAAAAGCCCGACCGAAACAATTGAGAGATCAATCGATCGATCGATAGTATCGAAAGAATTGTTCAATGGAAATGGAAAAGTTAGAGTGAGACTGATAGGAAATAAATACGTTGAGCCACTAAAATTTAGAGACTGAAATTTGGACTGATTTGGAGACCTATGCCTATAAATAGCTAGGTTTGGAAAAAATTGGGGAAAAACTACCGAAGGCCATCGCAAGTTTCTCCTTCTCTCCTCCCACGGTGATCTTCGATCCTCCCCATCGGTGAGGTTCTTTGATTTTCTTGTGGTTTTCCTCCTATTGTGTAAGGCTAATCGTTATATGTGATTGATAGAGGATCGAGGAGCCGAGAATGGATCATCGTTGGTTTTGAAGGATTTCTAGGTTACGTGGATTTTGAGGATCCGTGGATCGAGCTTGATTGGTAAGTTTTAATATTGTTATTAATAGTTTCTACCGCATTCATGACATTCATTATAGTTGATTTGAGTAGTCGAGAGTGTTTAATGGGGTTTAGAGGAGAAATGGACTAAACGATCGGAGAAGACGATCGATCGTCAAGACGTCGCGACGAAGCCAGAAGCGCCGAGGGCTTCGTCGCGATTTAATAATTGAATGTAATTATTTTATTAGTCGCGACGAAGCTCGGGTCGACGACGCGACGAAGCGGATTGCGCGCCGCGATTTAACGTGGCTTTAACGCGATTTAGCGGTCCCTACGCCGCGACGAGTGAGCTTTTCACGTCACAAGAAAGGGCGAGGTCGCGACGTATGGGCGCTTTTCGATTGAATGTATATTCGCTATGGGACATAACTTATGGTGTAGACCTCCGCTTGAGGTGATTCTCGATTCACCGTGAACTAGGGAAAGAGGTCTACTATTGAGAAAAATATCGAGAGTTGGAATTTAATTTAATTGATACCGATTCTTGAGATTTAAGGTTAATTATGGTTTATAGTGTGATCTAAGTATCGAATTGAGGATTGAACCAAAGCGGTTGATCCAATTGAGTGAAGAGTTGAAATTGAGCATAGGATATCGAATTTGGGTATTAGCACCAAAATCGTGAACATGCATGGTACATAATTGTAGAGACATATGCATTCTCGCATCGCTTAATCGGGCAATTAGTAATGGACTGCATCAGATCAAGTTATAAAGGCACCGCTGGATCGTTGTTCCACGGGCATTGCCGGGACTTCCAGCAAGAGTTCTGAAGTTACTGTGAGTAACCTAGTTGGTTTCTCAAATTCTCGAGTGTCTAAATGTTCACCGAAATTACTTGATAACGTGAAGTACATGATTATCGAATTATATGTGATTGATTGCATCAGATTATTATCGAAATGTATATGACCGAAGTTGTATGCTCTTCAGATAGAATCGAACAATGTGAATTGCAATCGTATGACTACATGACTCACCGGAAAGGAGTACGATCGCATTGTATGTGTTTACTGTATTGGATCGAATTATCGAATCACTGAGTACTGTTACACTGGGCTTTATTGTAGTGCCCCCTCACCGTAGAGTATACACCGGGTCGCTCCTAGGTCGTACCGATGTATAACCTACTTACGAGGGTGCACTACCGAGCTATCATTTCTATAAACCTCATGGCATCAATATAATAAAACAATAATATCGAATCACTAAATTTTAAAACCAAATCGCATTTCTCATTTCAATTCTCAAACCGTAATTACATCATCAGTCATATATACACAACCGCATAAGTCCAAAAGAACTAATACAACTCATAGCTAAGTCATCCACAAAATATCCAAAAGATCCCCAAATGATGCACTGTGGGTCATGCCCTCTTGCAAGCACACACAAAGCAGAAAAGTCTCACCGATCGGAGCTAGAAGTCAACCTAACACCGCCTCAAAAATATTCGCAATTGGGGTGAGTTTATAAACTCAATGAGTAACCATCATCGATGGTTCACTCAACTCATGCATATCCAAACAATCACATAATATCGTATACTATCACATTCAAGAAATCACATGCAATCAATTTCACATTTATAAGGCGATTTTCCTTTCACACAATTCACGTATAATCATTCATATATGCAGGTACATGTGACTCTTTCATTTTTTTCGTTGTTGTGACCGTATACCGAGCTCATATACGCTGAGCCATAGGCTCAGTAAACATTGGGCTCAAAAGCCCTAATACGCTGAGCATAACGCTCAAAATCGTTAGGCACGAAGCTCGTACATCGAGCATAAAGCTCGATTTCGGGCTACACCGTCACAATCGCTTTTATCTCGATTATACCATGCATGTATGCACATATTCAATTTCCAATACATGCATTACACTAAATCCTCATATATCTAATCCTTGCCAATTGCAATCAATTATAAACAATTTATGCACAATTAACACTTCTATATCATAGATCCAATATTCCAAACACCCGTGGTCTGGAATCAATCGAATCAAACACATATAATCCGCCCTTAACTCCACATGGCATATTTTCATAACAATTAAACACATAAAGGTTGAGAAACCAAGTAGGTTACTCACCTCTGAACTTCCGAGCTACTGCCGGGAAGTCTCGCCTACATCTGATGATCGGCGATCCACGTGAGCCGCTATAACAATCAAAATATACATAACATTATTACTGGTACCAATTCCGATGCTTAATTATGCATATGAATCAAATCATGTACATACTATACAAATTATGACATTTCCGACCTAATTTCGAATTTCCCGATCTCAAATTCTAATTCCCAATTTCGAAATCTTCAAATTGAACATAATCTATAGCTAATTGAATCATCAATTGCCTAATCCCAAAAAGGAAAAATCCATTTTCGGAAAAATCTGCATTCCTCGCCCCTCGGTCCCCATAAAGGAATCTCCACCTCTACCTCGGGCTCTGCCTCGGCCTCTAAATCCAAGTCCACCGCTACGGCTCTGCTGCACCATCGAGCTACTACCACTCTCCCACTAGCAAATGATCGGGCTCCCAAAGTCGAGGACAACTCCCGATCATATGATCCATAGATCCACAAAGCAAACACGCCTCGCCACTCTCCAAAGACTCTCATTGTGCCTCTTATCACAGCTTCACGAAAACCGATATAGCCCGACCGCCCTCTTCCACTACCACCGCCGCCACTACCCATCTACCCAAATCTCCCTCTCTGAACCGAACCCGACTGTCTAAATCTCCCACCGATCTAAATCGCTCGATGCTCGCTCATGTTCTACCGAGCTACCTCGACTATCATCGACCTCTTACCTCCGCACTCGACCGGTCTCTACTCGGCTCGCCTCAACAACCGCTCAATCTCGACAAAGAAATGATCTCATCTCCACAAAAGTACTCATATCCGACCGCTAACTCCGGCACGGATATCCAGATTCAGCCTCCTCAAATCTCCGCACCTATCCGCCTCTTGAGGAAATCGTAACAGACGACACGACAAATTTCATTAAATCGACCTCATAATCGCCATCGCCATCGATCCCCGACTCAACTCTAAGAAATCCTCAGATCTTCATATCCAAATATTCCTCGGGCATGAAATTATCTCAAAAGTCCTCGTAAAATCAGCCCAAGTCAATACACACGGCCGGTGGAACTACCCGGACAGCCTTCCACCACCGATAAGTCGGACCTCGGAGCAAAGAAACAAGATAATCAAGCGCCCTCCGGTCGCAGCCCATCCGTCCAGACCCGCCGGCCCTTCCAACCAACCCTCCGCTTCAGCAGGGCTTCAGATCGCCAGAATCGACAAACCGCCACGCAGCGATCATACCTCCGCCCGCCTCATGGGAACTACCGAGGTCGCTCCTCAAACATAGGCACGTAAGACTCTCTACTGCCGATCGATCCTCGTCACCGGTTGATCAACTTGATCACCAAAGATGGATGACCTACAATAAAATCACATTTTCGATCAATTTCTTGCTTTGCTTACAAAATTCAAGCCTAAAATATACTACGCCCAAAAGATGCCAAACCATGCTCTGATACCACCTAATGTAGTTCCCACTTAACCCAAATCAATTTCCAAATTCAAATTATCCAAATCTAGTCGGAAACATGTCATATATGCATGTACGTACAAATGCCAATTATACAGTATGCTATAATGCATGCACATGAACAAATACGAATGTAATAAATCGTACACATCCCATCCAGAACGGATGTTACATTTATAGCTATACATCGTAAATTATCAATCATCAATATCAATTTCAGATGTTGCCGAAATACACTACCGGGCTTTTATAGCCATATACCGAAGCCATCAATACCGCCATCAATATCAATTTATTGAACACCGCATTGCATGCATAAATGTATGATCGATAAAGGATCGTGACCCAAGTTGCTAATCTCATTTGAAAAGAGCCTAGAGCTCAACATCGATCGTCTGCTTAGCCCGAGGGAGAAATCTCGACGTGTCCCATCGATCATCACATTACCGACCGGCCTCGAGCCCGAGGGATTTATCCTAAGATCAGATCGACCGCCTAGCCCGAGGGGAGAAATCCTCGACGCGTCCCAACCGATCACCGATCGAGCACTTGGGCACAACAATCAATAACCGAAAGAGTCTCATATACATCATATACATGATTGATTGAATCGCCAAATTGTGTGATGATTATCGAATCGAGTGATGCCATGATTTATCAGAATTGTGATGTGATATCGTGAACGCATTATGCTACCGTAATATTGTTATCGATATCGATAATTGATATAGATCATCGTACCTTCGTTACGTAAACCGTTATAGACCATCGTAAACCGTTATATAATACCGTTAATTAATATTATCGTCTTGCATATACGCAATTTGCGTAATGCATGATTTGAGTGAACCATCGATGATGGTTTCTCACTGAGTTCGCAAACTCACCCAACATTGTAACTTATTTTTCAGAAATCAAGAGTACCTCGTTAGCAAACGGAGTATGTTCGCAGGTTCAAGTGAAGGTCAAAAGTCGGGATCGCCTAGGTTCGCATTGCATGTCTTGACTTTTGTACTAAAATGGTTATTTGTATTCGTAAGATTGATCTCAAGGCATAGTTGAAATTGTTTGTACCCAATTGGATAGACTTCCGGCGCATTTGTTATTTAAAAGTAATGTACCGATTTATCGATCGTGGTTAAGACGCCATTCTCTTGGAGCACGGACCCGGATATCACTGTGGATGTCGGGTTCGGATCCTGCGGGTGTGGGGTGTTACAAAGGCGATAGTAAGGGACATAGAGGACACCATTTCTCTGCTAGCCCTAACTTATTTGGGCACCAATAGTGGTAAGCTGATGGACCACATTTTAGGCCTAACCAATTTAATGGTCTACCTCATGGATAACCTTCTGATGGACCTATGCAATTTAATGAAGCCTAATAGTCATAACCCTCTTTAACCTCAGCCTAATTCCTATTATAAACCCAAGATCTACATAATTCCTCTTAACCTAAGCCGAATTTCAATACTAAGCCACCTACCTAATGTTAAATTTATTGGAAATGGGCACATATTTCTACTTATTGTCATTTTCGATATTCTGAATCTCATAACCACTCCATTGGTTTCTGCAACATTGCTAATAATATTACCACCACTTTCTCTACCATAAATATTCAATCCAATTATGACCTCATTCCCTTCACTAACAATAATGTCACTAAATTGTTACCCGATACTGGTGCCATTGCTTATATGACTTCACATTCTTATATCGTAGAATCTGTCACACCATATGAAGGATCCAATCAAGTTATTGTCAGTAATGGACACACTCTTACTATTTCATCTACTAGTACTTTAACCTTTGTCACTTTTTGTCGTACTCTTCACCTTCACGATAAATTGATTATTCCTCATATTATTACTAATCTTTTATATATTGTTAAATTTTTCATTGATAATTCTTATATTATTGAATTTTATCCATTTGATTATGTTGTGAAGGACCTCAAATCCAAGATCCCACTTCTTGTGGGCCTCATCGATAACCTTTATCCAATGAATATTTCAACATACTTCACCAATCCAGTTGCTCGAATAACTACCTCCACTTCAATAAATTCATGGCATTAACACCTTGGTCATCCATGTCACTCTACATTATCTAGATAAGGTCAAATTTTGCCTTTTAAAAATGTCCCCAATCCATGTAGTTCTTGTATTTAATGCAAAAGTGTTTGTCTTTCATTTCCTATGTCTTCTCCAGTTTTTATGAAACTTTTACAACTAATTCATTGTGATATTTGAGATCCTTCCTCATAGCTTTCCCACTCTAGTTATCAATATTTTATCATCGTTATGGGTTTTTTTTTGGTCATAATCGTTATGGATGACTATAGTCATTTTACTTAGATTTTTCCTCTAAGTCACAAAACTCATGTCTTGCTTATTTTCGATCCTTTAAAGCCACTGCTAAAAATCTCTTTTCCACTACCATACGAACTTTTCAAAGGGATAGAGCTCTTGAACTCACCAAAGGTGCCTTTACTCATTATCTTCTTTGCACTAAAATCACTCTTTGCATCTTTTGTCCCTGTACACCCTAACAAAATGATCTTGTCGAATGAAAAATTCATCACATCACTAAAAATGGTTTTACCTTCTCCTTCATGCCTTACTTCCAAAGTTTCTTTGGTATGAAGCCTTCATTACTGTTGTTTATTTTATAAATCTCTAACATACTCCTTTTCTTCATCACAAATCTCCTTATGAAGTCCTTTATAATACTCAACGTGACCTCACTCATCTTCAGATTTTTGGTTGTGCCTATTTTCCTTATTTGGGATCTACTTGCCTAGACAAAATTGCACCAAAATATGTATAATAATTTTTTCTTAACTATGCCTCCCAACATAAGGGTTATCGATGCTTTAATCCTATCATTTCTAAACTTTATATTTCATGTTATGTTCATTTCCTTGAACATCTCTTTCCCTACAAAAATTTCCCTATGTCATCCTCCACCTTACCTCCCTCCTCACCTATTTCTTTACCTTTACCTTTCCCCCTATACCCTTTCCTTCCACCTCTCACTCTATCATAACCACATCACATCATCCTCCATATCCCATAATAACACGTACCTGAGATCATTCCCATACCCCTCATAACTTTTCTGATTACATCAATTACACTCTTACCACCTAACATCCTCCTTAAGATCCTACATCCTTTATTTAGGCCAATAAATTTCCACACTAGAACCAAGCCATGCTTAAAGAGTTTAGTTCTCTCCATCATAATGCCACATAGACTCTTATTACACCCCCACCTAACACAAATATTATTGGTTGTAAATGGGTCTTTTTTGCACTAAACAGAATCTCCATGGCTCTTTTGAGTGCTACAAAGATTGTCTTATAGCCAAATGTTACCATCAAAACCTAAGAGTTAATTATATTTCTCCTTTCAGTCTTGTTGTTAAACCCTTAACTATTTGCATCATCATTACCTTGGCAATATCCTATAATTGATTTATTTGCCAACTTGATGTTAATAATGGTTTTCTTTGTAGTCACTTACAAGAACCTATTTATATGTCTCAACCTCCTGGCTTTATAGAACCCCATTTTCCTAACTATGTTTATAGACTCCATAAAGCCTTATGTTGTCTCAAACAAGCTCCTCGAGCTTGGTTTCATTTCCTAAGTTAAAAACTTCTTGATCTCCATTTGCACCCTCAAAATCATATACCTTTCTCTTCATTCATAAAACTAGCGCTCACACTACCTTTCTCTTGGTTTATGTGCATTATTTCTTATTAACTAGTTCTTCCCCATCTTTCACCACAAAACTTATCCATGATCTCCACTCTACTTTTTTCCACAAAAGTCTTAGATCCACTTAATCACTTTCTTCATAAAAAGGAAACTTAACATGTGTTAGTTTTATAATTTCATCAATATCCTATTTTGATAAAACTACAACTAAGAATAATTTAGAAATAATACATAAATAAAATTGAATATCATAATTATGATATTATCATAATTTCAATTGTACAAGAATTATTTCAAAATTTTATCTTTAATATTAAAATATCAAATATTATTAATAAAATATATAAAGATAAAAATGTCTTAATTAATTAAAATAATAACATCATATATAATTGATTGCTATTGATCTATATCTTTTTGCTAAAACACTAATAATCTCTTTCCAGAATACTATTCACCACCTTTCTCAACCTTTCTTTCATGGATTTTAACTTTTTAGCTTTACTCTTTTTCACCACATTTTTCCATCCACTGCTTTTAGCAACATACCACCTCATTCTTCACAAATTTCATAATACCTACGTGTCATGTACATACGACTTACTGACTCCATCCACCTTAACAAACCGCACCATCCTTCTCACCTACCTTTTTTCGAATCACCATACTCAAGCATCTATCCTACACTCTAACCCTATATATCTAGCTATTAACCATTAGTCCATAGCTTATACCTATTGACATACATTTCTCGCCTTTAAATGCAAGCTACTCCAATATATCATCTAGGAGTCTTCCTACATTAACCTCATATAGCCCACCTTTTGCAAGCCTCAATAACCATTTCATTTGAAAGACACAGACTCAAGTAGTAGGGGAATCAAAACCAGAACAAAAGTTATCATGTTGCCTCCTAATGGGTCTCTTGAGCAGAGAATTGTTTCCCCTCCAATATGTTGAAGGATGGAGCTGACAAGTGGAGAACTACACTAATTGGTTTTTTCATTGACAAGAGGATTGCTTATCTAGTTATGAAGCAATAGGCCCTCAATAACTGGAAACAACATGGATTAGTAGATGTGTTAGTAAAAAATGAGGATGTATTTCTATCAAATTTCTAGCTCAAAAGAAGACAAGTTAGTGTTGCAATCTAGGCCTTAACATGTGCAAAATAAACCCCTATTACTGCAAGCTTGAAGGCCAAGAATCAAATTGGAAAACCTCAAGCATGACATTCCCATTTGGATATGCTCGTATGAGGTCCAACTTAAAAATGGACTACCAAAAGGTTGAGTCATCTTATAGGCTACGTAGGTAGACCAATAGTATTGGATCAACCCACAATAAAAATCAATCGCACTAATTATACTAGAATTTGTATTCTGGTCATTTCTTTATTTGATCTACTAGAAACTATACCTTTCATTCAATTGAATGAAGATCTGAAGCCCATAAATATGTATGGAGATCACAATTAAACCAAAAACATATATGGAGACCAATAAGGTGCGTGTTTAAAACAAGAGAGCACTAAGAATTAATGGAAATGGCTACTGAATAGAAAAACCAAGATGAAGAGACTATATCTAAAATTCCAACTACGACAGATAAAAGAGACAAAGCTACAAGTGAAGATATCGATGAAATGCTAGAAGTACATCATAAAAATGAGCAAATAGAAGATCAATATAGGCTTACAAAGGATGATGCAGACAATGCAGAAAAGAATATCATACCTAGTAAGCAGTTATAACAGCAGATCCAAACAAACTAGGATTTTAAAACAGTGGTTTGAAGAAGACTAAGCAGAAAAAAAAAAGAAGAAACTCTCTTTAGGGGATACATGAATATCCTCATGTGGAATGTAAGAGGGGCTAATGCCCCTAATGAATGGTTATGATTAAGGAAACTATTTTGTATAACAAAGTAGCAATTGCTGGAATCTTGGAAACCAGAATTAGAAAGGAGTAATGCAAATTGTTAACTTATTTCCTTACTAGTTAGAAATCATTTCCAAGCATACTTGTTATCCAAATGGAAGAATCATAATTCTATATGATTCCAATATATTATCCATTAACTCTTCTAACCTTACAGATTTGATGGTGCATGTACAGGTTTTATAAAGCAATTCTACCAATAGTTTTACTAATCCTTTATATATACATATAACAATGCATATCAAAGGAACTTCTTGTGGAGTCAAATAAAGGATTCAACAGCTTCAATCAACCTATCTTGGATGATCTCATATGATTTCATCTCTACCTTGAAAGTAGAGGAAGTGGATGGAGTAAGATCAATTTATAATCCCTACATCGAACTTGGAAAATGTCCTGAAGAAGCCTAGCTCACTGATCTACCCTCAGGTGGTGTTTTTACACATGGAACAATAAGAAAAGTTGTGGCCATCTAATCTAGAAAAAGTTAGGTAGAACAATTTACAATATAATATGGATGACTGCTTTCCCCAACTAATTTTCCTTGTACTCAAACAACATGCTATTAGACCACACCCCCATTGTAACCAAATCAGTAGTAGCAAACTTCAACTTTCCATACAGATTTAACAAAATTCATGTTGCAGCTAGTTGGAGTCGAAGAAGGAATCTAGAAAGCAAATAGATCCAGCATCAGAGGTACCAAGCAATATGCCTATGTAAAAAGAATGTAGATCATCAATAATGAAATGATGATATCAATGTTGTAGTCTCGAGGAAAGCTAGAAACAAAATAGTTCCTCTCAATCATAATGATATCAATGTTGACTCTTAGAATCAGTTGTTGGAAGGGGTTTTCAAGTCCTTCAATGACTTAATGCACAAACTATTTGAAGCACATTCATCTATACAATTCCTCAAGTAATTATTGAAGGATTTTATTACTTCTCATGATGCAGGATTGTTATACATGTAACACCCCACACCCGCAGGATCCGAACCCGACATCCACAGTGATATCCGGGTCCGTGCCCATGAGAATGGCGTATAACCACTCGATCGTAAATCAAGACATTACTTTTAAATAACAAATGCGCGGAATTTTATCCAATTGGGTACAAACATTTTCAATAGCCACTGAGGTCAATCTTACTAATACAAATAACCATTTTAGTACAAACGTCAAGACATGCAATGCAGACGCGAACTGATCCCGACTTCTGACCTTCACCTGAATCCTGCGGACATACTCCGCTTGCTAACGGGTACTCTTCGATCCATGAAAAATAAATGCAATGTTGGGTGAGTTTGCGAACTCAGTGAGAAACCATCATCGATGGTTCACTCAAATCATGCATTACGCACATTCATGTCTGACCGCGACACGATGATATTCGCTAACGATATTATGTAATAGTTTACAGTAATCTATAACGGTGTACGGTATTGGTAATATTACAATAACGATATTACAGTGGCATAGTACAGTTCTATGAGTCTATAACATTTATGACGGATACAATATCGATAATAATAATACAAGAGCGTAATGCGATCACGAGATCACATCACAATTTACAGTAATTCATGGCATCACTCAGTTCAGTAATCATCACAATTTGGCAATTCAATCAATCATGTATATGATGCATATGAGACTCTTTCCTATTATTCATGTTGTGCCCAAGTGCTCATCGAAGAAATGGGGGGACGCTGCCGTGATTTCTCCCTCGGGCTAAGCCCTGACAAGATGCGATGTTTGAGCTCGAGGCTCTATTCAGTGATAATAGCACTTAGGACACGTCCATTATCTGATCATGCATTTATGCATGCAGTGCAATGTTCAGTAATTTACAGTGTATGGCTATAAAGCCCAGTATATCAGTAATCAGTAACCAGTATATTAGTAATTTACAGTGGAACGACGATCCAACGGTGCCTCTATAACAGTACAGTACAGTCCATTACTAATCACTCAATTAAACAGTACAGTAATGCATATGTCTCTATGAGATTATGTCCAATGCATGATCACGATTTCCGGTGCTAAAACCCCATTTTGTTATCCCATGATCGATCTCAACTCTTCACTCAATTGGATCAACACTGATTTAGTTCAATCCTCATTTCAGTTCAATTTTCTCAATTAAAACTCCAATTGTCTCAATTTGACATTTAGGTCACACTATGCACCATGATCGACCCAATTCCTATAATTCAATTCTATATAAATCAATTAGAATTCTATAATTATTCTCAATTGTAGACCTCTTTCCTAGTTCATAACAAATGAATCGCCTCAATCGGAGGTCTACACCAAAAGTTATGCCCAATAAACCAATTTTAATTCAATGAAACAGACCTTCTCGCCGCGGCATCGCGTCTCTTGCCGCGGCCCAAACCAGTTCGCTCGCCGCGGCGTGAGCATTGCTCGCTGTGGCGAATAACACGTTCGGACAATGACGCTCGCTGCGGCGTCACGACGCCGCCGCCATGAACGAATGTAAATTATTTGCCGCTTTGGCTACAAGAAGTCGCGGCGAGAGACGAACTCGTCGTCTTCTCCGATCCATTTCCTCAATAAATCCACCATTAAATCACTCCAACCACTCAAATCTACTCTAATAAAAGCCATAAATGCAGTAGGAATTATCAATAACAACATTAAAGCTCTTAAAGCTTACCAAATCACAGATTTCTCCAAGATTTCACCAGAACCCTAAATCCTCTGAAATCAACGATTTCTCCGCCCTCAAGTCTCTAAATCCTTCATCAATCATCAGTAATCAGTTAGCCTAGCACAATAGAAGGAAAAACCATGAAGAAGGATCAAGAATTCCTCACCAATGGAGGAGTCGCAAGCCACCGTCAAGGAGAAGAGAGGAGAACGATGAAGCCTTGACAATTTTTCTCAATCCCTAGATATTTATAGACTAAGTCTCCGAAGTCATCCAAATTTCAGTCCCTAAATTTCAATGACTCAATATATTTATTTTCTATCAAGAAATTCTAATTTTTCCATTGCCATTGGACAGTTCTCTCAATAATATACGGTCAATCAGTCAGTCACCCAAATATTTTCGGTCTGGGCATTTTCTCTCGAATTTCTCGAAAATCTCCTATAAGCCACTATAAATTACTAGTTACTCATAAACTATTTTCACTCACCATTTGAACCCAATTTCTCTCAATTTCTCGACGATTTCCAATCAAGTCAATTCCAATACCACAATTCAATCAATTCACACCACTCAATTCACCAATTCCAATTTACAATTAAATACCGAAAAATCATGAATGCATGTACTATGAATATATGCATATGCGAGAGACAGTTCCTCTATAATTAGAGGCCAGTAACATACTCAGTCAATGAATGCAGTGAAATCCTACCAGTCTATCCCAATATTACCATAATGCCCTTGCTAACAGTAACGGGATGTTACAATTCACCCCTCCTTATAAAAATTTCGTCCTCGAAATTTCATACACAGTGAATCGGGAGGACAGAGAATTGTTCCACCCTTTTCTATTCTAATTCTCACTGTATCATTATACTTGTTCGCAAATCCTTACATTCAAGATGTAAACACATTGATCGATCTTAACACCGCTTATTAATCCAAATCCATATAACACTTTACCGATCTATTTACACAACAAATACATAGAAACCATTTAATAACGAATTCATCTTCTTATTTACCTTTATCTCAATGGACTCTACGAATATCAGTCTCACTTTTGTTTTAACAGTCACGTCTGTCAGTTATCCCTACGGATAACTATTCAATTTTACACTCCAAACCTCTTATTACTCTTCCTGTACACTATTGCTAAAACACAACACTTCGATGATTCCTAGAAATTTCTCTGACAGTTTCTTTAGCGGGTAAAACACATACTTTCACAATACAATCATAATTATCATTTTCTCAAAAGTTGCATCTCAACAGGGTTTTCCAATAAAATTTGAAATTTCTAAATTCCCAATCTGTTTTGCCAGTCGCTAATATACATACTGATCCGAAATTCCCATAACTAATAATGACACATTCCCTTTTCAATTCTTCAAATTCACTAATACCTCAACCTCAATCACTATCAGTTTGATTATTCACGGTCATATCTGAAATGTTTCTGTTCAATTCGTATCTCCAAGTTTTCAGAACAGTATCCGACACAATAATTTCCAGTCATCAATGATAATACAGTCTAAGAGATTATACTTATTTCTTTGCACATAAAACCACGTTACACTATTGCAACAGATCTCATTCTAACCTTTATTGGGTCACATCAATAAATATTGCAAAGTTTCCAATTTACAACGATACAATTTATACTCGAATCGGAAATCTCTCTCATGGTTCCTCAATTTCTCAATATCGTATTATGTTACAAGTTCCTTTACACTATTTTCTCAACTATACCAGTTTATTTACTTCGCTTTTAAATGCATTTAATCGATCTTCGAAGCTCATAGTCACTTTTCAATTGTCACATCACACGCATTCTCGATTTCACTACACAGTCAGATACTCCTTTTTTTTTTTTTCGAGCTTAAAGTTCTAGTCACAAATTGCTCCAATCACAACGGTTTATCTACCGCTTGGAATCATGCTAAGCATGCACTAACACTTATACAGTCACTAGCACATATATTATCACTTCACTCGCTGGTCACTATTAGAACACTTATTCGTAATACTATACACTGATTCACAATCACAGGTATGCACATTCGCAACACATTCAGTACAATCACTCACAATCGAAAATCATTATTCATAAATTCTCGTCATGGTAATCAATCCCAGTTATAACTCCTTTCTATCATGGAATACTGTATTTTCATCACCATGTACACTTGAACTCTTGCCATTTCTATCATATTTCTATTTCCTCTATCAATCCACAAGTCTATATTCATATCACATATTTCATCGTATATCCATCAATATCGATACACTTCATCTTCTTTTATCAGATCAAACTATACAGCTTCATTATTCCATGCTATCCACAGCTTCCATCTATCACATTCTAACATATCATCCTTTCCTTACCATTTCTAACCACTTGAATGATTGGGACATACTCATGTGACTCAACTAGGGATCAGTTACTACCATCTGCAATGACGACTCTAATGCATGTGACTCAGTACAAATTCCAGAACGCCCATGTACAATCGCATTTCGGCTCGATACCTTAAATGTAACACCCACACACCGGGATCCGAACCCGACATCCACAAAGGATATCCGGTCCGTGCCCATGAGAATGGCGTGCTAACCACTCGATCAGAAATCAGTACATTACTTTTAAATAACAAATGCGCGGAATTTTATCCAATTGGGTACAAACATTTTCAATAGCCACTGAGGTCAATCTTACTAATACAAATAACCATTTTAGTACAAACGTCAAGACATGCAATGCGACGCCTTGACCGATCCCGACTTCTGACCTTCACCTGAATCCTGCGGACATACTCCCGTCTTGCTAACGGGGTACTCTTCGATCCCTGAAAAATAAATGCAATGTTGGGTGAGTTTGCGAACTCAGTGAGAAACCATCATCGATGGTTCACTCAAATCATGCATTACGCACATTGCGTCTGACAAGACGATGATATTGATATTCGCTATTATGTAATAGTTTACAGTAATCTATAACGGTGTACGGTATCGGTAATATTACAATAACGATATTACAGTGGCATAGTACAGCTTTACGATGTCTATAACGGCTTATGACAAGATATCTGATGTCGAATAATAATACAAGATGGCAGAATGCAGTTCACAGTATCACATCACAATTTACAGTAATTCATGGCATCACTCAGTTCAGTAATCATCACAATTTGGCAATTCAATCAATCATGTATATGATGCATATGAGACTCTTTCCGGTTATTCAGTGTTGTGCCCAAGTGCTCACCGAGAAATGGGGGACGCGTCGTGATTTTCTCCCTGGGCTAAGCCCTGACAAGATGCGATGTTTGAGCTCGAGGCTCTATTCAGTGATAATAGCACTTGGGACACGTCCATTATCTGATCATGCATTTATGCATGCAGTGCAATGTTCAGTAATTTACAGTGTATGGCTATAAAGCCCAGTATATCGATGTCAAGAACTTCGGTGATATGGCTATAAAAGCCCGAAAGGTATCAATGTCGGTGATTCAAGAATCCATCCAATACAAAGGAACACATACAATTCGATCGCACCCTTTCCAAAGAGTCATGCAAATACAAAGGTAATTCACATTGTTCAGTTCTATACAGTAAGAACATGCAACTCAGTTATATACATTTCAGTAATAATACAGTGCAGTCCAATCACATATAATTTAGTAATCATGTAATTTATAGTGAACCTTTAGACACTCAAGAATTGGAGAAACCATCTAGGTTACTCACCTGCTACTTCCGAGCTATTGCCTGGAAGTCCCAGCAATGTCCGTGGAACGACGATCCAACGGTGCCTCTATAACAGTACAGTACAGTCCATTACTAATCACTCAATTAAACAGTACAGTAATGCATATGTCTCTATGAGATTATGTCCAATGCATGATCACGATTTCCGGTGCTAAAACCCCATTTTGTTATCCCATGATCGATCTCAACTCTTCACTCAATTGGATCAACACTGATTTAGTTCAATCCTCAGTTCAGTTCAATTTTCTCAATTAAAACTCCAATTGTCTCAATTTGACATTTAGGTCACACTATGCACCATGATCGACCCAATTCCCTATAATTCAATTCTATATAAATCAATTAGAATTCCTATAATTATTCTCAATTGTAGACCTCTTTCCCTAGTTCATAACAAATCTGGAATCGCCTCAATCGGAGGTCTACACCAAAAGTTATGCCCAATAAACCAATTTTAATTCAATGAAACAGACCTTCTCGCCGCGGCATCGCGTCTCTTGCCGCGGCCCAAACCAGTTAAATTCGCCATGCGTGAGCATTGCTTGTCGCATGGCGAAATAACACGTTCGGACAATGACGCCACTGAAGATCCACGCGACGCCGCGGCAACGAATGTAAATTAATTGCCGCTTTGGCTACAGCAGTCGCGGCGAGAGACGAACTCGTCGTCTTCTCCGATCCATTTCCTCAATAAATCCACCATTAAATCACTCCAACCACTCAAATCTACTCTAATAAAAGCCATAAATGCAGTAGGAATTATCAATAACAACATTAAAGCTCTTAAAGCTTACCAAATCACGATTTCTCAAGATTTCACCGTAACCCTAAATCCTCCGAAATCAACGATTTCTCCGCCTCAAGTCTCTAAATCCTTCATCAATCATCGAATCAGTTAGCCTAGCACAATAGAAGGAAAACCATGAAGAAGGATCAAGAATTCCTCACCAATGGAGGAGTCGCAAGCCACCGTCGAAGGAGAAGAGAGGAGAACGATGAAGCCTTGACAATTTTTCTCAATCCCTAGATATTTATAGACTAAGTCTCCGAGTCACCCAAATTTCAGTCCCTAAATTTCAATGACTCAATATATTTATTTTCTATCAAGAAATTCTAATTTTCCATTGCCATTGGACAGTTCTCTCAATAATATACGATCAATCAATTCACACCCAAATATTTTGATGCAGGCATTTTCTCTCGAATTCTCGAAAATCTCCTATAAGCCACTATAAATTACTAGTTACTCATAAACTATTTTCACTCACCATTTGAACCCAATTTCTCTCAATTTCTCGATCGATTTCCAATCAAGTCAATTCCATCGATTCGATCACCACAATTCGATCAATTCACAGACCAGTCAATTCAGTCAATTCCAATTCACAATTAAATACCGGAAAAATCATGAATGCATGTACCTATGAATATATGCATATGCAGTAGACCAGTTCCTCTATAATTAGAGGCCAGTAACATACTCAGTCAATGAATGCAGTGAAATCCTACCAGTCTATCCCAATATTACCATAATGCCCTTGCTAACAGTAACGGGATGTTACAATACAAGCCTGTTACCCTACAGAAAATCAGGAAAATAGTAGCTAAACTCCACCCTTATAAGGCATATATACTAGATGGTTTAAATATCAATTTCCTCAGCAAAACTTGGTCTCTCACTAGAGACATGATCTCAGAAGTAGTTTTGAATTTTTCAAGAAGGGCGCACTTATAAAAAAGATCAAAAAGACACTTATAAAAGAGATCAACAAGACATTCATAACTCTGGTTCCAAAGCAAAGTGAGCTTAACCAATTTTCTGACTTTAGACCTATAACTTATTGTAATTCCATTTGTAAAAACATCTCAAAAATCATTGCTCAAAGGCTTAAAGGATTACTTGGCAAGCATATTAGTCCTAACTAAGGAGTTTACATACTGGAAGAGTGATTGGAGATAACATACTCATTCTTCAAGAGCTTATTAGTAATTACTCCAAAGAAGAGTAATCTCAATTATTGCATCAAATTTGATCTTAAAAAGGCATATGAAAATGTCAATTGGAACTTTATCATCAATATCCTCTATGTTATGGAATTCCTAGGTTCTTTCATTCAATAGATTAAGGAGCATTTTATGGAATTGTGTAGTTCGTCATGTTTATGGACTTGCCAAGCCATTTGTGTTGTGTTTGTGTGCTTACATGTATCGACAAGTTTCAAAAATGCTTGAATTATGAGAATTGTGATTTCGGTTTAACAAAATTGAGAAATATATGTTTTATGGATAATTGTGAAAATTTGCTCGACAAGTTGACAATTTTGAGAAATGAATGTTTTATAAATTTTCAATGAGGTTTTGCTATAATCATGAAAGTTTCAAATGGTTTTTGCTTATTACCAATTATAAACGTGTTACCCACGAGCTTTTGAGCTCACCCCCCTCTCTTTCCCCATCCTCAGGTGAAGAACAAGAGATCAAGTAAAAGTGAATCAAGGATTAAATCCGAATTTTCATGTTTTGTTTTGCTTTGGAGAGATTTATGTAAACAAAGCTGTAATTATAATTTGAGCAATTGTCATTCAAGTTTCTTGTGTAATTTGGGGATTTTAGAATATCAATGTATTGTGGCTTTGAATTCCATTGAAGTTTTGTAAATTCTGATTTGTTGTGAATGAATTATGAATGATGTATGGATGAGCATGATGTATGTTGAGTATGAATGGTAGGTATATATATACATATGTATTTACATCAGTGAGGTGTTATGGAAAAGACACCTAGGAATGTTATGAATATAGGGATGTTGATGAATATGAGAAGTAAAGTGAATTGAGATTGAGAGTTGGATGAATTCCAACTGGTAGTTAAATTGTCATGAGTGATGTGCTATTAAGGAAGTGAAGTTGGGATAAGTTTAAGTTTTCATGAGGGTAAATTGTGTGTTCTGAATTCAGAAGAAATTCTGTATTAATCTATGATGATTTTGACCAAGGTGTCTTAATAAAAGTTATAGATGATCCTCTTAGTTTTCCGACGCTATATAGTATGCAAATTTAGGATATCGGAGAGAAAAGATATGGGAATTATAAGTGAAGATGTTGCATAAGAAGTTTAATCATGACAATCATGGTGAATGATGAGAGTTTGAGTTTGTGATAATTTATTTGAGTTGCATTTGGCAGTTTGATGCACCCAAAGTGGAAATTGAATGTGTTAGGAGTATGATTGCATTAGAAGAAGTGAAAGAGTGAAGATTATAAGTGTACATGATGTTAGATTGGAGGTAGGAAGCATTGGAGAGGGTTTGGAGGGGTTTTGGAAACTCCCATATCCGTTTAATGAACATTAGGTCCCTTTAATGGACATTTACGAGTCAAAAAGGACCCCAAACATCGCCCATGTCCGTTTAACCGACTTTCTCGGTTGAGAAAGTGCATTTTGGACGGACAGTGTCCGTTAAACGGACACTCACGGATCAGCTTCATGAAATCACGATTTTTGACCATTTTTTAGGCATAATCTGACTTTGTGGTCTTCATCAAAGTTGTATATCTAGAAGTATACTTTCAAATCGTATAAGAACGAAACTAATTCGACATTTTTGGTGAAAGTTATGAAAATCACTCCTAGAGAGGTTTAAATTGATTTCAGGTGTAAACACAGTTTGCTCTTTTAGGCATAACTTGCTCATCCAACCTCCGAATGAAGTGACTCTTGAGGCGATAGATTTATAAGACATGAATTTATCTCTCCATGAAATTTGGTAGCTTTTGGATTTGATTTGAAAAAGTTTTATTGTAAAAAAATGAGAGGCAAGTTTAGAGAGCGTGATTAAGGTATAAGCACGCTTTGGAATTTTAAGCTTATCTTGAGTTATAGAACTCCGATTGAGTTCATTCTTTCTTCAAAACAAACTAGAGATGTAGAGCTATGATTTCTTTGAAGAAGTCAAATTGAAATTCTAGTTTCAACATTCTCAAATTCTGCTCACAAGCAGGAAAATTTGAGTTCAAGCATGGTGACTGATTTGTATGGGCACGCCATTGAACAAATTGTGAGGGAAATTTTTGAGATGTTATGACAATAAACATGTAACGGACGATGGCTAATGATGGTGCAAAAAAACCTTCAAGATAACACGCACGCACTCACGTGCTTCATAATTTTTGCAAGAGGTTGGGCTTTAAAATCAAGCGGGGTCCAATAACTTTATGAGTCCGCAAGAGGGTTGGATTCCAAAATCGGGATCCAACATGTTTGATGTGCCCATCAACATCTAAAGTACCAGATGTAAGAAGCACAACGACGATTGCCTCATCATTATTGAAGATTAACCTGTCGGCATAAGACGATAAGTACCAGTCTAGAAAAAAGCAAAAGATAAAAGCATGTAAGGTCATTTGGACCACCCACCTATAAATAGAAGTCTTATCTTTTCTTTTTCTTTATGCTCGAATCTTTCTTTTCCTTTCTCTTTTTCTTTATGTCAGTTCAGTCGACCATTCACTTTGGCCTTTATTCCTTTTCGTTTGTATAAATTGGTAGCTGGTATGCCTTCTCAAGGCACAACTAGAATTCATAAATAAACTCTCTTTGCCTTGAAATCTCTCTCTTCGCATTAAGTCAAGATTGACGTTTAAGCGAGTTCAGAAGAAGATTAGGTCAAACGATCGTTTATTCATGTTTTCTTTTTGTCATACTAATTAATCATAATATTATGTTTCTCTTCTTATCATTATTATTATTGTATTATGTATGTTTTCTTTCCGTCACATTACTTTATTCTAGTATTATGTTTCTCTTATTCTTATTATCATTATTTTATTAATTACCACTTTTTCAACATGGCATTTTCATATTTCAATCGCAAGCAATATCAGAATAACCAGATTCGTCAAACTGACGAAAGTAAAGCAGCATTTGAAGAATTATTAAGTGAATATACGGCACGCAATAAACATGCTCATAATATATATATAAATCCCAAGTACCAGGTTTCACAAGATCACCCACTCTATCAGGATGCACAAGACATTAAGAACACAGCATCAACACTCATGCAACAGACTGCAGATATGATCGAATTTGTGAAAAATTGTATTATAGAATTATCTCAGATTAGGAATTTTTATGTAACACAGAACTTAAGACTTATGGATTAATAGCTTATTTTGATTATAAACGACAGCTTAAGCAGTAGATTAAATTCTACCAAGAATTAGAAGAAGAAGAACTCAAGTATATTACCCTCTATCAACCCCATATTAGTTTAGCAAAAGAATATCAGTGTTCAAGATTATTAACCAAAAAAAAAAAAGCAAGAATCTTATTCGATCAAACTCTTTACATTTATCACTCTGTTAAGAAAGATAGACTAGAACTTCAAAATGAAATTCAAATTCTCATAGATTAAAAGTATGAAACCTCATCATTTAGCATATTTCTTTAATTATTGTTTATATTCTCTTATTTATCACTTTCAATATATGCACGTACTATGTTAAAATTGCAACCATTATTATTGTTTCTTTCTCTCAAAGATTATGTTTATTCCTTCTAACCAATTATTATTTTATTTTGATGTTAGTTTAGATTATATTATTATTTGTTTAGATTATTTATGGAGACAAATATTTTAATTAGATACTAATATAGTTTATATAGTAGATCACGAAAATGATGATATTATATTTGAATTCAACCCCCTTAATCAACTTTATTGCTCTGGAACAGAATATACTGATAAAATTACTATCACAGATTATGAGAACGTAGACGAAGATATTATTTACGATTTAGAATGACTTGCCCTATTTGTGAAGATTTAGACGAAAAGATTCAATATACTCATCAAGTTATCAATCATTATTTAGATCATATTAGATATAATGAAGAACGATTAATTATCTTATTTTTGTTGGAATTAACAAAATAGGAAGAAGACCATATGAAGAACATTTATCAGTAGTACAACAATTACATGAGTTATACACAAATCATTTATCACATTTAAAACATATTAGGCTTGTAACACATCAATTTTATCATTCAGGATGAATACTTTACAAGATAAAAAGTCCACAATACTAGATGTCGATAATTTAGAATTAAAAGAATCATTAGGAACATTTCAAGTTTCAACATTAATAAACCAACATAAACAAAAACATATTGCAAAAGCTCAATTAGATTTAAAAACCGCTCAAGATATACACAAATCCATCATTAAAAAGTTCTTTAACAGACAAAATATCATTTATTTTGGAAAAATGTTATATGAAACACCCATTAGAATTAACCAATGTACTGGACATTTACGAATTAGTTTAATTGATCCTGAACAAATTAATAGACAATTACAAAAAATACCCGAAACAAAACTCAAGAAAATTGGTTATAGTCATCTATCTACAATACAAATTTTATTAAAATCAACTTTTCAAGAAGGAATAGATACACCCATTAGAATGGCAATCTTAGACGAACGTATGACCAATCTGAATAATCAAGTATTAGGAATGATGAATGGTAATCTTACCTATAAAAAAATAAAATTTAATACTCAACTAAAATTAGGAATCCCATTACTCTCTTTTGATCTACAGAACACTATTACAATAGCATATAAATTCTATAAAGATAGGCTTATGACTCAAGGACAATATCCCTTTTCACTAACTTATCATATTAGTTACGCTTTAACAAATTCTCATCATAGTATTGATTTCAAACGTACAGAACAAATATATTTAGATCATCTCTTTCAAGATGTAGCAAAAGTAAGAACAAAAATTCAACCAAGATTACAACCACTCCCTGCAATACAATATCCTTTTCAACAACCATTAATAGATTGAAGACATTCATTCTCCGAAACAACCTCTTCTACTATTCCTTTCCTTAGATCATATCAACAAACTCTCAAAGACCTCTTTATATAGAACGACCAATATGTATTACCGAACCCTACAATAATAAACAACTCAATGAAATTCAACAACAGATTACACAATTGAGCACTTATTTAAATCAAAAATTATGACTTCCTTAACACAACAACTTGATCAGTTAACAGCTAATCAATTACAATTAGAATATAAAATTGAAGAACTAACTAAAACCCAAATTGAAATTATAACACTCTTACAACAAATACAAGCTGAAATTGAATTAGTACATAGCGAAGTAAAGAAAAAGGGACCGCCCCCGAAAATGGTATCAGAGCTAGTTATTATCAAAATACCAAGAAAACGAACCTAAATGAACAATGAACAACCCATAGAAGATGTAGAACAAAATATACAACAACATTTAGCTGAAGTAACTCAATTAATTCAAAAATTAGACCTTTCTCCTTACGAAAGATAATACTGAGAATCAATTGTATCCCTTACATAACAATGAACATAAGGATGAAATTATTATTGGATATGAATCCGATCAAGAAGTATTTATGGAAGAAGAAAAATCTGAAAGTAGTAAAACAAGAAATCTTAAACTCAAAGCAAAACTTAGTGGTGATAAACGTAAAAAGGATTTCCAACCTACCAATTATTCATGGACAAGTGATCATAAAGAAGAATTTTTAAATCATCAAGGATATTATTATAAAGGATCAAAAATACGTTAATACCCAAAAGAATATAAACCCAAAACAACACGATTAGGAACTGAAGGAATTCTCAATTTAGATTGTACAACAAATGCAGAAGATTTATTTTATGAATGGTATGCAAATATGCAATTAATAATACAAATAGATAAACCGTTTGGTGACCGAGAAGACAATAAAGATTCACTTTTTTAATAGAAAATGCCCAAGCTTTACAAAATAACCCTCATTTTCGAAGTATCATTAAAGATGAAGATACATTCGAAGTGATAGGAGATGAAATATATAAAGAATTCTTTGGACAAGATGTTATTTTTCATAAAGTCGATAGAGATCATGATAATCAACTAAAAGCTTTAAGACATTTAAATAATATGCACATTTGTAATAAATATTATCTTAATTCATTTATTTTTCAATTTCAACGACATTATTATAAATTACCACGCATAGAACAAGAAATGTATATTATTGTTTTCATACAAAAACTACCATACCCTTTTAATGTAAAAGTCCAACAAAAATTTCATGAAAAGATTGAAATTCATTCTATTGGACATAACTTAGGAGGTGCTATCCTTACAACAAGAGATTTACTAGTACAATATTGTTTAGAAACAAAATTAAAACATCAACATTTAAATCTTTGTTGTTCTCAAAATGCAGATGTACGACAACAATATGGATGTGAAAGAAAATATTATAAACACTCAAAACTTCAAAAACACAAACAACATCATCATAGTCCATATAAGAAGTATTCTATGAACTATAAGTGGAGAAAATATAAACCACAACCCTATCAACCAAAAACGTATCCAAAATATTTTAGAAAAAAGAGACAACATCCTCGAAAGTATAATCTTACACAAAAATATTGTCCACAAAAGACGAAAAATTGTAAATGTTGGCTTTGTAAAGAAGACGGACATTATGCCAATAAGTGTCCTAAGAAAAATGATAAATGATATAATAATAAAGTACAAGTGTTATATTCTGCACTACAGCATCAATTAGAACCTATTGAATCTGATTATAATACTGATACTACACTTTATATATGTTCAGAACATTCATCAAATAACTCATATTCTTCAAATCAATCAGATTTACAAAACGAATCTGAACCATCAACCGAACTCCAATTCAACATTTATTCATGTAATTGTTTAGAAAACAAATACTAAAGTAAATGCATATATGGATACAGGAGCAACTATATGCATTGTATCAAAACAAATTTCATTAACATGGAAAAAATTAGAAAAACCTTTACAAATTAGAATAGCATATGGAAGTTTTAAGTTTATATGGTATGTAAGTTATTATAATCATATAACTATAGAAAATTATACTTTTATAATCCCTTCAATTTATCAAAAGAATCAGGATTACCATTAATTTTAGGCAGTAATTTCCTTAAGCTTTATAACCCTTTTGTCAATATTTACATTATATTACCTTAAAACTCCTTTTATCAAAATCTTAATCAAAAACTATCATTCTTAAAATACCTATCTATCATACTACGTATTTTCAACAACTTAAAATAATAAATGACAAACTCAATTGCTTGCATTTTTATCTACTCAATAATACACATATACAATTAGAAATCGACACTCTTTTAGATCAAGTTTGTAGTGAAAATCCTTTAGATCCAGAAAAGAATCATAACAATGAATTAATAGAAATCAAACTTAAGGATCCTCATTAAGAAATAAATATCAAAAATAATATTCCTTATACTCCTCAAGATGTGAAGGAATTTTTGCAAGAATATAAAGAACTTTTAGATAAAGGATTAATTAGCCCAAGTACTAGTAAACATTCAGCACTAGTCTTTTATGTTAATAATTCAGCAGAACAAAAACAAGGCAAACGAAGAATGGTTATCAATTATAGAAAACTAAATGAAACAACTATAGGAGATGCTTATAAATTACCTAGAAAGGATTATATTATCAATAAACTTAAAAGACATACTTGGTTTACCACATTAGATGCAAAATCTGGATATTGGTAACTACGATTACATGATAACACTAAAGCATTAACAGTATTCACCTGTCCTCCTTAAAAGCACTATCAATGGAATGTATTACATTTTGGTTTAAAATAAGCACCTAGTATTTATCAAAGATTTATGGATAACAATCTCTCTGGATTAGAAGAATTTACTTTTGTCTATATTGATGACATAATTATTTATTCCAACTAGGATAAGTTAGATCATTTAAAGAAGGTTAGTATTGTTTTACAAAGATGTAAACAAAAAGGATTAATTTTAAGTAAAAAGAAAGCGAGAATAGCACAACAGACTATTGAATATTTAGGCATACAATTCAATCATCAAGGTTATTTACAATTACAACCTAATATTTTACAAAAATTACAAGATTTTCTGGACCAATTACAAAACAAAAAATAGATACAACAATTTTTAAGATTATTAAATTATATCTCTGATCAAGGTTTTCTAAAGGAATTAGTAAAACAAAGACGAAGTTTACAACTCAAATGTAGTACTAAATATCAATGGCATTGGACTACGGCAGACACTGAAGTAGTACAATGCTTAAAACAGCTTTGTAAGTATTTACCTAAACTTTATAATTATAACCACCAAGATCAATTACTAGTCCAAATGGACGCAAGCTTTGATACATGGGCAGGATTCCTTTTAACAAAACTGCCTAAGCACAAGAAGCACTATCTTTGCAAATATATTAACGGGACATCTAATTCCTCGGAATTAAATTATCCTATTCATGAAAAAGAAGTACTAGCCTATCTCAAAACTTTGAGAAAATGGCGCATTGATTTACTACCAGTGGATTCACTAAGTACCATATAAGCACTAATTATAATCAAGGACGACTCATCAGATGGCAACTAGAACTAGGTCAGTATCAATTTACTATTCAGTATATTAAAACAGCTAACAATTTTCTTGCAGATATATTGACAAGAGAATGGAAGGAGTCATAATACAATTGGAAAATACTCTTGCATTAAAGGAAGCAGAACATCTGGAATTACAAGTACAAACCATGAATTTACAAGCAAAAACTGAGCTCATTACCAAGGATATCAACCGACTTCGAACTACCCTTACTATGTTAAAAGATCAACCAATATCAACCCCAGAACTTTCCAAAGAAACTACCACTCCTTTACAATCAAAATCCAAGGATAACGATACTACTCTTTTATCAAAAGCCTCACCTTGCACTTCTACCAAAACACCAACTTCAATAATACCAGTTTCTTCACAAAAACCTTCAATACAAAATTCCCCTCCTCAAAAAGCCCTTGACCATTAGGAATCAAAGCATTATGTTATCTACAATGGATCCTTTGCAGGCATTTATGACCAATGGCATAATGGTGATGATGAGTTTAATAATATAATTAAAAATAAAAAAATTGCTTATGTGAGGTGAGAAGTATTTCTGGAAGTTGCTTATGTGTTTTGTTTCGAAGACGGAGACAAGAAATCTTGTACCACAGTCTTGGAAGGAACAAAAATTTATGTCCTTGTGCTCTAGAGTCGAGACAAAAATAGGTGGGGACAGCAAGCAAACACTACCAGAAACAGGACTTTTATGTCCCTGTCATCTATCTCCACCCATGGAGACATGAACCAAACGCTATATAAATAAGTTGTGTTTCAATTAATTAACCCACAATACATTTTCTATCATCGGCTCATCCAAAGACAATAATCTTATCATTTACACTCTCTCCAATATCACAAAAAAGATTACTGAAATTTTTTGTGTCCTTATATGTTTTAAGCGTCCACTTTCTGCATATGTAATTGTTTTGCTTACGCTTGATTACTTACAGAATAGTTTTATCTAATTTTTGGTAACTATGTGCACTTAAGTCCATCAAGGTTAGTATTGAAGCCTTTTGCAACTAACATATTTTTATGTCTATTTTGTGAACTCCTTAAATAACAAAAGTTCTCAACATAACATAATCATTATAAGAATAATATTTAGTACATTACACTCTATATGAGTTGTAACCGTATGGATATGATGTATGAATATGATTGTCTAGGTCGAGTGCCAGTGTGTGAGGGATATATGCTATATTGTATTTTCCTCCGTAAGGTGAGGGAGTAGCTACAGCTGTTTGTTCTAGTTGCTCAGTGTTCCAAACCTTAAATTGAGGACATACTTGTATCCTTTTATGAATTCTTTAAGTTCTAGGTAAATGTGCATAGATATAGCGATCATGCTTGTTCTTAGGGGAAGAATCATTTGACTTTCTTATTAAGTATATATACTAAGGACGAACGAGATGGACGACCAGGCAATCCATCCCGTTCGTCTATTTAATCTGACGGTTACTTTAACGTTTTTACCCCCTGTCTATATGTCATGAATGTTCACTCCCCCTCTTTTATTTCTCCCTTATTTCTCTCTCATTGCTTTTGTTTAGCTCTCTGGCCTCGACTTCCTCTACTTTTTCGCCTTCCATCTACCACTCGGCAACATAGAGTCTTCTTTACTTTTCTTTTTCTTCATGTTATAACACTCTAAACATTGCATCTCTGACAGTTGTGGTAAGCTCCCTGTTTTTTCTTTGGTGCTTTTATTTCAGTCATAGTTTCATTGAGTTTTTACTATGTGTACAAATGGGTCACTCTCTAACAAAGCCTTTCAGGTTTTATTCCTTTTCTTCATCTTAAAACTCTAAACATTGGTTTTATTCAGCATTTGGAGTTTGGTATTTCAGGTTTACAACTGTGATAAGCTCTTCTTTTTTCTTCTGCGATTTTATTTCTGGGTAACTGTTTGAGTTTATTTTGTGTACAGATGGGTAACGGTACTGTGGTAAGCTCTTCTTTTTTCTGCTGCGGTTATATTTCAGTCATGGTTTTGTATTTCCTTTTTCTGTTTACATTTTTTGCTTTGACTTTCTTTTATTTCATTATGTGTACAGATGGGTAACTGTTTGCGTTTATTCTATGTAGAGATGGGTAACGGTACTGTGGCAAACTCCTCTTTTTTCTTCTACAGTTTTATTTCAGTCATGATTTTGTATTCCCTTTTTCTGTTCGCATTTTTTCCTTCGACTTTCATCAAGTTTTTATTATGTGTACAGATGGGTAACGGTTGGGATTTACAACTATGGTAAGCTTTCCTTTTTCTTCAATCGTGGTTTGGTATTTCCTTTTTCTGTTTGTTCTATTTGCGTTTTGGCTTCGAATTTCATCGAGTTTTTATTATATGTACAAATGGGTAACGATTGGGTTTTACAAATGTGGTAAGCTTTCCTTTTTCTTCAGTTATGGTTTTGTATTTCCTTTTTCTGTTTGCGTTTATTCTATGTATAGATGGGTAAGGGTACTGTGGTAAGCTTTCCTTTTTCCTTTCCTACAATAATGATTGATATTTATCCTATTCAATTTTTTCCTTCGATTTTCATGAAGGTTTTATTATGTGCAAAGATGGGTCAACTGAGTTAAAGGAGATAGAGGATCGATCTTCTTTTCTGCTGCTTCATTAAGATTTTTTTATTCGTTGTTTTGTGTAATTTGTGTAATTTGCTCGGATGCGAGATTTCTTAAAATTTTGTTATCGCTTAGGTTTATGCTGAATTGTTCACAATTTAAATGTCCATGGTGATGTTTCGACACATTTTTTGAAGCTGCTTTGGTCTGCTGATGTTGTGTAAAATGGAGATGGGAAGCTTTCAGAGACTGCTTCCTCTACAACATAGGATTGTTTGCCACAATCTTCACCAATTTTGTTTTAGCATTATTGTCGTAGATTTTGATGACAATTGTTAATATGATTTTCTTTCTTCTTTTTTTCTGTTTGTTCCAGCAGAGATAAATAAAAGGTTGCTCACAAACATTTTTATCTCCTGATATGTTAAATTTTATTAAATTCAGCAATATGTCAAAGGCTCCAAATCCTGTAAGCGTTAAGTGAAATTTTGACAGCTCTCAATCACTTCGCATTAAAATTCAATTATGTTATTAATAAATAACGAATTTAATAATGTTATGAATAATAATAAACAATTTTAATAAAATAATACATTTATTAATAATAAGTAATATATTTGTACTAAACTAATCATAATAATCCCATTAATAAAAATTAAGATTTAAAAATTTAAAATTTATGAATAATTATTAACAGTTTTAATAAAAATAATACATTTATTAATAATAAGTAATATAATGAAGTACTAAACTAATCATAGTAATCGCATTAATAAAAAATAAAATTTAAAATTTAAAAATAATAAGAAGGAAATTAATGATAAGAAGGAATTATATATTATTAATATAAATAAATTTAAGCAAAAAAGTTAAATTATGATAAGGAATATAATGCTAATAATGAAAATAAAAACATTTAACAATAAAAGGAATTTAAAATAAAATACTACTAATTAAAATGATAAAGCAACAACCACCATTTTATCCGACATACATATTTTGCATTTTCCAATGGATTTATTTTAATGAAAATCAAATAATAATAATATTAGAAGACGATAGCGGAAGCAAATTAAGACGGAAGCTGAAGTAAAAGTAAGACAAAAGGGGAAGCAAACTAAGACGGAAGCTGAAGCAAAAGTAAGAAGAAAGTTGAAGCAAAAGTAAGACGAAAGTAGAAGTGAAAGTAAGACAAAAGCTGGAGCAAAAGTAAGACGAAAGCGGAAGCAAAGTAAGACGAAAACGAAAGCAAACTAAGACGGAAGCTGAAGCAAACTAAGACGAAAGTTGACGCAAAAGTAAGACGAAAGTGGAAGCAAACTAAGACAGAAAATGAAGCAAAAGTAAGACGAAAGCAGAAGCAAACTAAGACAGAAGCTGAAGCAAAAGTAAGACGAAATCCGAAGCAAACTAAGACAGAAGCTGAAGGAAAAGTAAGACGAAAGCTTAAGCAAACTAAGACAGAAGCTGAAGCTAAAGTAAGACAGAAGCTGAAGCTAAAGTAAGACGAAAGCAAAAGCAAAAGTATGACGAAAGCAGAAGCAAAAGTAAGACGAAAGAAACTAAGACGAAAGCAAAAGTAAGAAGGAAGAGATATAAGACGAAGACCCGATAGTACGTTGGATAGTTAATCAGTTTGAGGTAAAGATTTTAGGTTAATTGGCTATTGTGATCTCCTTTTTTCTTCGACGGTTTTATTTCAGTCATGGTTTCATCAAGTTTTTATTATGTGTACAGATGGGTCACTCTCCGACAAAGCCTTTCAGGTTTTATTTCTTTTCTTCATCTTAAAACTCTAAACATTGGTTTTATTTAGCGTTTGGAGTTTGGTCTTTCAGGTTTACAACTGTGGTAAGCTCTTTTTTTTCTTCTGCGGTTTTATTTCATTATGTGTAGAGATGGGTCAACTGGGTTAAAGGAGAGAGAGGATCGATCTTCTTTTCTACTGCTTCATTAAGGATTTTTTTCGTTTTTTTGTGTAATTTGTGTAATTTGCTCAGAAGCAAGATTTTTAAAAATTTTGTTATCGCTTAGGTTTATGCTGAATTGTTCACAATTTAAATGTCCATGGTAATGTTTTGACGCAATGTTTTTGAAACTGCTTTGATCTATTGATGATTGTTTGCCACAATCTTCACCAATTTTGTTTTAGCATTATTGTCGTAGATTTTGATGACAATTGTTATTATGATTTTCTTTCTTCTTTTTTTTTGTTCCGGCAGAGATAAATAAAAGGTTGCTTACAAAAAATTTTATCTCCTAATGTGTTAAATTTAATTAAATCCAGTAGTATGTCAAAGGCTCCAAATCCTGTAATCGTGACAAATGAGATCTTAATCATTTAACATCTGATACAATTAACATTTCGCATTTAATGTGGTCGTTGTTTCTTATTTAAAGGACTTAACATTATTTTAAAAAAATGATTTGAGTAATCTTTTTTGGAGGAAACGATGGGCCATCACCTTGGTGAAATTTTGGTAGCTCTCAATCACTTCGCATTAAATCTAGCAGTATGTCAAAGGATCCAAATCTTGTAACCATTACAAATGAGATCTTAATCATTTAATATCTGATACAATAATCATTTCGCATTTAATGTGGCTATTGTTTTTTATTTAAAGGACTTAACATTATTTTAAAAAAATGATTTGAGTAATCTTTCTTGGAGGAAACGAAGGCCCATCACCTTGGTAAAATTTTGGCATCTCTCAATCACTTTGCATTAAAATTCATTTATGTTATTAATAAATAACGAATTTAAAAATGTTATGAATAATAATAAACAATTTTAATAAAGTCAAAGTAAGACGAAGCTGAAGTCAAAGTAAGACGAAGCTGAAGTCAAAGTGAGACAAAGAGGAAAAAACTAAGACGAAGCGGAAGAAACTAAGACGAAGAAAACTTAGACGAAGAAAAGTAAAACGAAGCAGAAGTGAAACAAAGATGAAGTAAAAACTAAGAGGAAGCAGAAACTAAGACGAAGACCCGATACTACATCGGATAGTTAATCAGTTTGAGTTAGTTACAGAAGTCAACTGAATAACAGTTTCTTCAAACATTAAGAAACAGTTATCAAGAAGCAGTTGAAGACGAAGGCTATAAATATGAGTCAGCTTCCGTCTTAGTTTGCTTCAGCTTTTGCCTTACTTTTGCTTCAGCTTCCATCTTAGTTTGCTTCCGCTTTCGTCTTACTTTTACTTTAGCTTCCATCTTAGTTTGCTTCTGCTTTCATCTTACTTTTGCTTCAACTTCTCTCTTAGTTAATAGATTGATTTGAACTTTATTATATATATTTATATATTTATGTAACTATTCCTTTTTTACACTGCAACTTTAATTTTTATTATATATATTTATATGCATGTTGCTACGCATGAGGCCATTTTTGTGATAAGAGACTACGATCTACCTACTCGATATAACGATCTATTAGATCATGGTTATTTTAAACATTAATTTTTCATATCACTAAATTTTAGGATCTAATTTAAAATTTAATGAAAATATTAAATGATGAAACGTTGCTTTAAAACTTCCCAAGTGATAATATGCATTTTATTATATAAAATTAAAACTTAAAATTTTTAAATAAAAAAGTAAATCAAGAAATGATAAAAACAATTGAACTTATGAATCACAAAATGTGAAGGTGAAAAAACAAAAAAGGTTCTTGTAATAAAACAAAAAGAAAAAATCCATACAAAATCTCTATTTACCAAACACTCTTAATTGTATACTCCCTGATCTCTGCACCCGGGGCAACCCCAAGGTACTCTCAAAACTCTTCCTTTCGCTTAATTGATTGAATTTGGGGTCCAAAAAAAGTGAGCTTTTTTAAATATAACTAAACAGGAGGGGGTTGCTTTAACATTCAGAAGACATGCGGAGGAAGAATCGCGTGATGTCACGGGAGAGGCACTTTCGTGGTTTATGGATCAATTGTATGAGAGAATTTCTAGTCTTTTGGAGAATAGTGACGTGGCTGAGAATTTGGGAGCTTAAAGAGAAATTGATGAGTTAAAATATGCTTATACTTACATGTTAAAATTTTGGAAAACATGTTTACAAGAGAATTCATTTCTAAAATTTTCCACTAAAACAAGACATTGTATTAGTCGAACAATCTATAAAAAATGAACTCTACGTGGAAATGAGTCATCTAGTTTGCTTGAGACAGTTTCAGAAGCTTGATGTACAACACGGTTCACTATTTTTGTTGGAAGACTCAAAGGATGCAAAGTTCTAATCATCTCACTTTTACGGATTTCTTGAATAAATGTCGTAACTAACAAGGTATAAGTCTTGTTGTTAGGCATAGTATTTCAGAGCATTTGTAAAAGTTCACCTTGAGGTTTAGGTTCTTGTAAGTAAAGTTATGAATTTTACTTCAACATCTGCGTAAACTAGGCAACCTTCAAAATATAACTCTTGCATGATGTTATTAACTGAAATAATATGCTCTATCAAATCATCCCCGATCATTAAACGCATGTTAGCCAACGCTGTACACATGTTGCTAATGCATTTTTTCTGTGCTTCACATTGTTTCAACTTGGGCATTCGCTTAATAATAGGAATCTTACTACAAAAAAAAATCTTTAAGAATCAAAAGAGTGTACAAAATAATGAAATCTTTTTCTGAAACAAATAACAAACTTACGAGCATATGTGGGAATGATTCAATTTATTTATTTTATGAAGAACTCAGAAATTTATCTGTAATTTATCTAAGTCATACCGAATAAAACCAAATTGGTTATATAAGGTACAACCTTAAAGGGGGAACTGAAAGTTGAAAATATCAACGGATGGAAAAAAACAGGGATTATCACGGCTTCAATTTTCGGCAACCTAGCTGAAAAACTTTTAAATTTCAGCGCCCTTGAAGCTATGCAATATTCCAATGAGGTTATATTTTTCCTTTCATCTTTCATCTACATTTCTAATTTAATACACCCCCAATTATCTTTATGTAGTTATTTCGTTGATAATAGACATTTTTTCATTTGCATTATAAGAACATCCATCTCCCGCTAGAGAACCTACACACAGAATTAAAGACCAATACTTTTCTTCTACATGTCAAACCAGCAAACATTCAATCATCAGATGCAGTGCAACGCTTTACTGTTGTTTACTATAGGAAAATTGATGCTCATGAACTTGAAGAGCCTTCTCTTTCACCCGCAAAAAATGACCAACCTTCAACTGATGATTAGTATAACAATGCTGACATTACACCTCTAACTATCTCAGGTGTTTTTTATTCCTCCTTAATTTTTATTTCATCTTTAACATGACTGTTTATTATTTTTCTATCAACCATTTTCTCTTTAGAAATCTTGTCTTATATCACCAACCTAATATACTTTGATTTCTTATATTTTCAGAACATATTCCTGAATCTTCTTCATCAGTTAGACAATGCCTTGATAAAAGATTCAACCATGCTGAAAACAATTCACCGTCACAAACAAATAACTCAAACAGCAATATTGAATGCACAACACAATTAGATGCACAATCAAATGCAGACACTCATCGTAATAGGAAAAAGCGTAAATTCTGATGAACTTTTTATGTCAGACCAAGTAGCTACAATGTCTACTTTACCTTTTGCCATTTTACCTCATATCATCTTAAACTTGGATATTTTGGTGTGTTTTGAATGACTTCAGATGGTATAGATGTTGGACCCTGAAATTTTTATTACTTTATTTTATTAAGCATGATTTAATTTATTTTGAGGTCTTGTTAGATTAATTATTTTGGAGTAATTAGCACGTCAAATTTAGGAGGAACTATTGTTTGAATTGATGGAATTAAAGTATAAATGTAGTAAGAATGCATGAGAGGTAATTTTCGTAGATCACTTAAACCTTTAAGTTTTAAGGCATAAGTGGAAGGGCATAAGGGTCATTTTAAAAGCTTTAAGAGTGTAAATTATAAGAAGAAGTGATTTTTGTCTTGTATGAGAAGAGAGTGTCGTGTGAGGAGAAGAGAAGAATAGAAGAAAGCCAAGCTAGGGTTTTGGAGAATTTGAAGAATTTGAAGCATCTCCAATTAAGTATAAGCATTAATTGGATGAATGAACCTTATTTAGTGATAGTTAGGAGTGAAAAAATGGGGTTGAATGTGTGTAGGACGTTATTGTTGAATGGTGTACAAAAATGTTGTAATCTTCGAGGGTTAATGATTATATTGTGTTTGTGATTGATTTTGGGTTGGAATGAGCTTAGAAACGAAGTAGGAATGATGGTTTAGGGTTAAGATGAAATATATTTAAAATATGGGAGGTATATGGTTGAAGAATGTGGGAAAACAGGTTTTCGGAAGATTTTGGGCGAACACGTCGCGGCGCGCGCCAGCTTCCTAGTCGCGGCGAGCTTCTAATGAGCTTCCTGCACAAACATATTTTGGTATTTTGGACATAACTTTTGCTGTAGATGTCCAAATGAGGTGATTTTTAATTCGTTGTAAACTAGAGACATAGGGCTACAAGTTTTATGAAGAAAAAAAGTTTTAAATCAGTCTCTAAAGATCTAAAATTTTGGATGGAAATCGAGTATAGATTATAGTGTTAGCACTTTTGATTTTCAAAGCTTTATGAATTTCCTTTGAATGTTGTTTGAATGAGAAATCGGTTTGTTATAGGAAACCAAGCAGACCTAATCCAATCTCAAGAGGAAGGACAACATTGGACTTGGATTATCAAGCGATATTTGGTGGGTAATATATTTATAGTTGTTGTGTATGGGCAAATTGTCTTGTTTGTTTGCATGTGTGTGTGGCATTGCTTGTTTTGAATTATGGAAATTGTTGAAAATGCATTGTGATTGTGATCATGTATTTCCTTGAAAAATATCATGGCATTTTGTATGAATGAAAAGATGAGGAAGCATGATGAGCATGAAAAGTATGAATGTGTATGAAATGAGTTAAGCATTGACATTTGATTGTGTTTGGGCAAGAGAGGAGAGTTTTGTTGGTCACGTGCACGTCGACATATAGCCTTCTCCCGGCTGCCCACTTGAGGCCACGAGATCCTGAGAAATTGGACTCGTTTTGTTCACGGTATAAACTTCGGTTTATCCATTTTGTTCCACGAAACTCTCAAGCCATTTGTTGTGCATTTCATTATTGATTTGTTAGGCATGATGCATAATTAATTTTTACGTTGTGATGAAGAAACTATATGACATATTCTTTGTGATGACATTTTGGTAGCTATAAGATTGTGAATAAATTGTTAAGTATTGAATTGCTACATATTTATGTTTATATATGCTTGAGTGTGTGGCTCGTTGCCAATGGCTATAAATGTATAAGCCACTGAGCTTCGCAGCTCACCCCATTACCTTCCGTGTAGAACGAGAAGATCGTTGATCCTTGCAAGGCATCGAAAACTCCAAGATAGTTAGAAGCTTTTGTACTAAGTTAGTGATTTTGGTTAGCTTATCAAGCATATCAACATTGAGCATCCTTATGTATTTTGTTTTAATCTTTGATATGTATTGTGTTATGTTAACAAATTTTTTTCAATCTCTTTGAAATTGTAATGACATGAAGAATTGAAGTTCCTTTGTATATGAGTGTGTTTAGCCTTTAGTTAGAATGAATGTGCATGTGTTAGTATGGATTACTAAATGTTAGGAGTCGGGTTTCAGAAATTGGGAGTTCGCCGCGGCGAAACCAAAGTTCGGCCGCGGCGAACCCTCTCCTGGTGAGCATTTTGTCGCCGCGGCGAACCCGCCTTTTTTCCCACTGCTGATCCTTTAAACTTAAATGTTTTCGACCCTCCCCTCGCGATCCTTACTCGCCGACCCCGAGCGGTCGCCTCGGGATAGGAAATGGGACTCGGACCTAACATGTTTGGTATCAGAGCTTAGGCTTTTTATCCTCGGCTTAGCATGCATAATAGTATGAATTGCTTTATTATATGATTATTTGTTTCATTGTCAATTTATTGATTGCATTAAGTGACTTGCATATCATGCATACATATAGGAATTAAGATTGACATGTAGCTAATCCTTAGTGTTTATATTTGAAGGAGTAAGATGTCACCTCGTAGACGGACACGAGTAGTTCTGCAAGGATCAGTTGCACCTGACTCTCCAATAAGAGAGGAGAGTATTGATGAGTCAGTAACCTCAGTAAATGCTAAGGTTTCTGTAGAGCAAGGTAGTGAGCCCTTTCAGTCCCCAACGCGAGAGTCGCCAGTTCTGCAGGAGTAAGTGCCTCCATTGGATCCGAGAATGTTCCAAGCTTTTACTCAGGCATTTGTCCAGACTATGGGTCAGATGTCACAGCCTTCTGCTTCAGCCCCAGCTAAGAAGGGGAAACAGTTTGATAAGTTGAGGAAGTGTTGGGCAGTCGACTTCTATGGGACAACGGATCTAGAAAAAGTCGAGACTTGACTGAGAAAGACCGAGAGGATATTATATCATATGGAGTGTGAGGATGATGAGAGGGTTGTGTATGTTACAAGCTTGCTACAGGGAGATGCTCTACATTGGTGGGAGAGTGTGCCAGGGAGCCAGATGAGACCGGTAGGATTAGTATGGAAGGACTTCTTAGCTGCTTATAAGAAGAAGTATTTGTCTGAGGTGTACATTCAGCAAAAGCAGAGGGAGTTTCTGAGTCTCACCCAGAGGGAGATGAAAGTAAGCGAGTATAAGCGCCGGTTTACACAGCTATCCCGGTATGCAGCTGAGATGATGATGAGTGAGGTGGCTAAGTGCCGTAGGTTTGAATCGGGCTTGCATCTAGCCATCAGAGAGAAGGTAATGGTGCAAATTTTTGTGATTTTCAACAACTGGTTGAAGTGACACTGAGGGTTGAAAACATAGAGAATATAAAGAGTACCGTGAATAAGAAGAGAAAGGGGAGAGAACAGTTCAAGAGGGGAGGTGGTACTCTTATGCCCGAAAGGAGTGCCAGGACCTTCCCTGTGCAATCTGAGGAGCCGGGCAGTGTGGCCAGAAGACCCAAATCTATGAGGACTCCTACTTTTTCTCATCAACCCTCTATGGCGGGAGGCAACAGAAGGGGAGAGGGAAATGCATCATCCATCCCTAAATGTGATCACTGCGGGAAACTCCATAGAGAAGAATGTTATAGATTGACAGGAGCTTGCTTCAACTGTGGGGAAAAGGGGCATATGGCTAGAGAGTGCCCTCAGCATGTAAGACAGGGGAGAAGTCAGATGCAAGTTTCCAAGAGATCTGAAACTATGGGGCATCAGACTGCAACTGAAGTGGGCAGTTCTGATGCAGCTAAGAGGGTGAATCCTCAAGGGGAGACCAAGCGGACAGGCACCAGCTCGGGTGTTTGCAATGACACGGGAGGATGCAGAAACTTCTCCAGAAGTTATTACTGGTATGATTAAATTATTTGATGATGATATTGTTGTTTTGATTGATCTGGGGTCCACCCAATCATTTGTTTCATCGGGTAGATCTATGTATGGTAGAGATTTGAGCCCATTGGATACTCCTCTGATGGTGAGTACTTCAATCGGCCAGTATATTATTATCAGTCAAGTGAATAGAGAGTGTGAGATATGTATTGGTGGGGAACAACTAGTGGTGGATCTAATGCCATTGAAGATGGGAGAATTGGATATGATTTTAGGCATAGACACATTAGAGAAGTACAATGCCCATCTGGATTGTAAACAGAAGATAGTAGAGTTCGAATTGGACAACGACAGAAGAGTGGTATTTTCAGGAAACAAAAAAGCAAGCCCGCCTAGAATTATTTCAGCTCTGACAGCAGAGAAGATGATGAGGAAGGGATGTGAGGCATTTTTGGCCTATGTGGTAGACACAAAGGTAGATAGAGGGAAGCTAGAAGATATTCCAGTAGTCATAGAATTCTCGGATGTCTTTCCCGAGGAATTACTAGGACTACCGCCACCTAGGAAAATTGAGTTTCCCATTGAGCTTCTTTCAAGTATTGCACCGATCTAAATTCTATCTTACCAAATGGCTCCGGAAGAATTAAAGGAGCTTAAGGAGCAATTGGAAAAGTTATTGGAGAAAGGGTACATAAGGCCGAGCTCTTCACCTTGGGGAGCTCCAGTCCTTTTTGTGAAGAAGAAAGATGGATCGTTGAGGATGTGTGTGGATTATAGGAAGCTTAATCAAGTCACTGTCAAGAACAGATATCCGCTTCCACGCATAGATGATTTGTTTGATCAATTGCAAGGGGCAAAAGTCTTCTCCAAGATAGACTTGACATCAAGTTACCACCATTTGAGGATAAAGGAGTCTGATGTGCCAAAGACTGCTTTCAGAACACGGTATGGGCATTTTGAATTTTTAGTTATGCCCTTTGGATTGACAAATGCCCCTGCAGCCTTTATGGACTTTATGAATCGAGTCTTTAAGTCTTTCTTGGACCAATTTATCATTGTCTTTATTGATGATATCTTGATTTATTCCAAGAGTGATAAGGAGCACGAAGAGCATTTGAGGATTGCCTTGGAGACATTGAGAAAAAATGAATTGTATGCAAAATTCGACAAATGTGAATTTTGGTTAAGGAAAGTGGTGTTTCTTGGACATGTAATCTCAAAACAAGGAGTGCATGTGGATCCAAGGAAAATAGAAGCCGTGGTGAAATGGGAAGCACCTAAGAACATAGCAGAAGTAAAGAGTTTCTTGGGTTTAGCTGGATATTATCGGAGGTTTGTGGAGGGCTTTTCTATAATAGCAGCTCCACTTACCAAATTGACAAGAAAGAATCAGAAGTTTGTGTGGACAGAGGAGTGTCAGAGCAGTTTTGAGGAATTGAAGAATAAGCTCACAACTGCACCGATCTTGACTTTGCCTTCAGGTAGCAATAGGTATACAGTGTATAGTGATGTCTCAAGGAGAGGATTGGGCTGTGTATTGATGCAAGGAGATAGAGTCATTGCCTATGCTTCTAGGCAATTAAAGCCTTATGAGATGAATTATCCTACGCATGATTTGGAATTAGTTACCATAATCTTTGCATTGAAAATATGGAGACACTACTTATATGGAGTCACTACCAAGGTGTTTACGGATCACAAAAGTCTCAAGTATTTGAAGATCCAAAAAGAGTTGAATCTGAGACAGAGAAGATGGTTGGAATTGCTGAAAGATTATGATTTGATAATAGACTACCACCCGGGAAAAGCTAATATAGTAGCGGATGCACTGAGTAGAAAATCGACCATAGCACAGGTGGAGACAGTATATGTTCCTTTGTTGAAGGAATTAGCCAAACTTCAGGTTACTTTGAGGCAAGATGAATTTGGGAGCTTATTGGCTAACTTTAGGGTAAGGCTAGTGTTAAATGAGAAGATTAAAGAATTGCAGAAACAGGATGAGCATTTGAGTAGGCTTAGAGAAGAGAATAAAAAGGATAAACCTTTGAAAATTGAGATAAGAGAAGATGGCCTGATGGTGGTAGGAAACAGACTGTGTGTCCCGGACTCATTAGAGTTGAAAGATGATATATTGGATGAGGCGCACAATGCTCCCTATGCAATGCATCCGGGGACTACAAGAATGTATAGAGATTTGAAAGAACACTTTTGGTGGAAAGGAATGAAGAAGGATATTGCAGAGTATGTTAGTAGATGCTTAGTGTGTCAGCAAGCCAAGACTGAGCACCAGGCACCTTCAAGCAAGCTTAAGCCTTTGTCTATTCCAGAATGGAAGTGAGAAAAGATCACGATGGATTTCTTGATGGGGTTGCCCAGAACCCACAGGAAACACGATACAATTTGGGTGATTGTGGATAAGCTAACCAAGTCATCACATTTCTTGCCAATTAAGTAGACAGATTCCTTGAATGCTTTGGCCAATAAATACATAGATGAGGTAGTCAGGTTTCATGGGATTTTGAGTTCTATAGTTTCTGATAGATATCCGAGGTTCACCTCCAGATTTTGGGAAAGTTTACAGGAGGCTTTGGGAACTAAGTTGCACTTTAGTACGGCTTTCCATCCACAGACTAATGGACAATCAGAGAGAACAATACGGACTCTGGAGGCAATGTTGAGAGCTTGTGTTATGGATTTTAAAGGTTCATGGGATGATCATTTGCCTTTAATTGAGTTTGCTTATAACAATTGCTATCACTCAAGAATTCAATGGCACCTTATGAAGCTTTGCATGGTAGGAGGTACAAAACTCCCATTTGTTGGGATGAGGAAGGCGAAAGAAAACTTGTAGGGCCTGAGTTGGTGCAAGTTACAGTTGATAAGATCAAATTAGTGAAGCAGAGAATTAAAGCAGCTCAAGACAGAATGAAGAGTTATGAGGATGCACATAGAAGAGAGATGGAATTTGAAGTTGGAGATAAAGTGTTCCTTAGAGCTTCTCCATGGAAGAGAGTATTGAGATTTGGTAAGAAGGGCAAGCTTAGCCCGAGGTATATAGGCCCGTATGAGATTATTGAGAAGATTGGGCCTTTGGCTTATAAGTTAGCCTTGCCACCAGAATTGTCTAAGATTCAAAATGTCTTTCATGTATCAATGTTGAGAAGGTATCGATCCGATCCATCACATATAGTTCAACTTTCAGAGGTTCAGTTAAGGGAGGATTTAACTTATGAGGAGCAACCAGTGGAAATTTTAGACTCGAAGGAAAAGGTTTTGAAAAACAAGAATATGAAACTAGTTAAAGTTTTATGGAAGAATCATTTCACAGAGGACGCTACATGGGAGCCTTTGGAAGCAATGAAGGAGAGGTATCCGCATCTCTTTAATAACTCAGGTAAGAATTTCGAGGACGAAATTCTTTTAAGGAGAAGAGAAATGTTGGACCCTGAAATTTTTATTACTTTATTTTATTAAGCATGGTTTAATTTATTTTGAGGTCTTGTTAGATTAATTATTTTGGAGTAATTAGCATGTCAAAGTTAGGAGGAACTATTGTTTGAATTGATGGAATTAAAGTATAAATGTGGTAAGAATGCATGAGGGGTAATTTTGGTAGATCACTTAAACCTTTAAGTTTTAAGGCATAAGTGGAAGGGAATAAGGGTCATTTTACAAGCTTTAAGAGTGTAAATTATAAGAAGAAGTGATTTTTGTCTTGTATGAGAAGAGAGTGTCGTGGGTGTAAGGAGAAGAGAAGAAGAGAAGACAGTCAAGCTAGGGTTTTGGAGAATTTGAAGAATTTGAAGCATCTCCAAGTAAGTATAAGCATTAATTGGATGAATGAACCTTATTTAGTGATATTTAGGAGTGAAAAATGGGGTTGAATGTGTGTAGGACGTTATTGTTGAATGGTGTACGAAAATGTTGTAATCTTCGAGGGTTAATAATTATATTGTGTTTGTGACTGATTTTGGGTTGGAATGAGCTTAGAAATGAAGTAGGAATGATGGTTTAGGGTTAAGATGAAATATATTTGAAATATGGGAGGTATATGGTTGAGGAATGTGGAAAAAATAGGTTTTCGGACGATTTTGGGCTCGCACGTCACGGCGAAATCCTGTTTTTCTACACAAACATATTTTGGTATTTTGGACATAACTTTTGTTATAGATGTCCAAATGAGGTGATTTTTAATTCGTTGTAAACTAGAGACATAGGGCTACAAGTTTTATGAAGAAAGGAAGTTTTAAATCAGTCTCTAAAGATCTAAAAGTTTGGATGGAAGTTGAGTATAGATTATAGTGTTAGCACTTTTGATTTTCAAAGCTTTATGAATTTCCTTTGAATGCTGTTTGAATGAGAACTTGGTTTGTTATAGGAAACCAAGCAGACCTAATCCAATCTCAAGAGGAAGGACGACATTGAACTTGGATTATCAAGCGATATTTGGTGGGTAATAAATTTATAGTTGTTGTGTATGGGCAAATTGTCTTGTTTGCTTGCATGTGTGTGTGACATTGCTTGTTTTGAATTATGGAAATTATTGAAAATGCATTGTGATTGTGATCATGTATTGCCTTGAAAAATATCATGGCATTTTGTATGAATGAAAAGATGAGGAAGCATGATGAGCATGAAAAGTATGAATGTGTATGAAATGAGTTAAGCATTGACATTTGATTGTGTTTGGGCAAGAGAGGAACGTTTTGTTAGTCACGTGCACGTCGACATATAGCCTTCTCCCGGCTTCACGTTATAAACTTCAGTTTATCCATTTTGTTCCATGAAACTCTCGAGCCATTTGTTGTGCATTTCATTATTGATTTGTTAGGCATGATGCATAATTAATTGTTATGTTGTGATGAAGAAATTACATGACATATGCTTTGTGATGAGATTTTGGTAGCTATAAGATTGTGAATAAATTGTTAAGTATTGAATTGCTACATATTTATGTTTACATATGCTTGAGTGTGTGGCTTGTTGTCAATGGCTATAAATGTATAAGCCACTGAGCTTCGCAGCTCACCCTATTACCTTCCACTCCTCAGGTGTAAAACGAGAAGATCGTTGATCCTTGCAAGGCATCGAAAACTCCAAGATAGTTAGAAGCTTTTGTACTAAGTTAGTGATTTTGGTTAGCTTATCAAGCATATCAACATTGAGCATCCTTATGTATTTTGTTTTAAGCTTTGATATGTATCGTGTTATGTTAGCAAAGTTTGTTCAATCTCTTTGAAATTGTAATGACATGAAGAATTGAAGTTCCTTTGTATATGAGTGTGTTTAGCCTTTAGTTAGAATGAATGTGCATGTGTTAGTATGGATTACTAAATGTTGGAAGTCGGGTTTCAGAAATTGGGAGTTCGCCGTGGCGAGCCAGTCTTTCGTCGTGGCGTTTCCTATGAGAGTTCGTCACGGCAAAGGCAAAGTTCGGTCGCGACGAACCCTCCTTTTTTCCCGCTGCTGATCCTTTAAACTTGAATATTTTTTACCCTCCCCTCGCGCGATCCTTACTCGACGACCCCGAGCGATCGCCTCGGGATAGGAAACGGGACCCGGACCCAATAATAGAAGTTAATATAACTTTTTAGATCTGGTCTAAAGTTTCAATTTGAATTGTTCAGTTTGAATTGTTTTTGGGTTACATAACCTTTGATTTTCATATTATCAGATGAGATTGACTTGGAAAAGTAGCGAGATTGCCATGGTTAAAATTTACCATCCATTCTCTCGAAATATGCATTAGTTGTTTCCTTAGGCATTCATTTGTTCACTTCCTTATATATTTTTATAATCAACGTTTTAGTCACGATTACACTGCTAATATAATTTCTTGGTTAAGTATATTGAATGCCGAATTTTTAAATTGCAATAAGGTGGTAACTTTTGTTCGTAACTGCCTTCTAAAACTATTGCTTCTAAAGAATTCCGTTATTGTTTACCATGCCTGCTTAAGTTGCATGTACAATATTCGTATACTGCTGCTTTCAAACAAGTTCTATTTTTGACTCTGAATGGACAAAGCTTATAATGATGATGAGTGTATAACATTGTTGACTTATCCATATGAACACTGATTGATTGGAATTCGTTATTGTCATAACCAGTTGGTTTACAATAAGAAGAAAAATTATAATAAAGAATTTCATCAAAATAACAATAACAACAACAACAACAAAAAACAACAACAACAACAACAACAACAACAACAACAACAACAACAATAATAATAATAATAATAATAATAATAATAATAATAATAATAATAATCATAATAATAATAATAAGCAAAAGTAAGACGAAAGCGGAAGCAAACTAAGACAAAAGCTGAAGCAAACGTAAGACGGAAGCAGAAGCAAACTAAGATGAAAGCTGAACCAAAAAAAAGACGAAACCGGAAGCAAACTAAGACGGAAGCTGCTGGACCCTAATTTTTAAGTGAAATTTAGAAATATTAAGTGAAATTAAATGAGTGGTTTTACATATATATTGTCACAATAAAAGTATTTATACTTTGAAGAAATTCATGAGAAAAGAATTATTGGGTTTTTGATAAATTTGATTGTTGTGAAGATTTGTATAATTTATGAAAGTTCAAGTGGATGAGTTGATTGAAATGAAGTTGAAAAACATAAATTAAATAGAAAAAGAGGACAAAATTGAAGATTTAAGAAAGTTGACTTTTGGATATAGAAAGTTTGACTTTTGGCCATAGAAAGTTGACTTTTTGATTTAGGCAAAATTTGAGAAAATGATCTTCAGGAAACTTGTAGCTTATGTTGAAAGCTTTCTGTCACCATAAAGTTTGTAATATTTTGATATCGGGAGTGAAAGTTATGGTTAGTCAAAGTTAAGGTTATTTCACTTTGACTTTGAAAATGTTTTTAAGTGTAGTTTTGTGTATGATGTACTTTGAGGCAAATCGCCAGATTGATGTGGTCTGAATTGAGTGAAGTGGTCTTCACGAAAATCATAGAAGATTTTCAAGCTTTACAATGATGTATGATATGCAATTAGAGGATGTGAGAATAGAAAGATATGAATTTTGGAAGTTTGGATGTGTTATAGATTGACCCATGTTATGGCAGAAACTTTGACTGAGAAATTCACCTAGTTAGAGGTTGAATTAGCCTTTGAGTTCTTCAAGACAGTTGAAGATTTTGATTTGACCTTTATTTTGATATAAAGTATGCAATTTTTAGATCAAGGAATAATAAGTTATGATTTTTACAATTTTCTGTTATGGTTTTAGCATGATTATTAGAGGACAGAATTTTTTATTGGAAAATTGATTTCCTTAGAGGTTAAATTGATTTTTTTGTCCTTCATGAAAGTTGTAGGTGACTTTCTGATCTTTACATTGATATAAAATATGACACATTTGGACCTTATAGTTGAAAGATAAAAATTTTCAAATTTGAGTCTTTGTTTAAGAATTTATTAAATTGGACAGAATCGTTGATTAGAAATTTGATCATTTTAGAGATGGAATTGGTTGTGGAGTTCTTCATGAACGTTGTAGAGCTTCCTTCAAACTTTCCATAGAGACCAAATTTTTCGTATTTGGATTTCAGAATCAATAGTTATGAATTTTGAAAAAAATTCTGTTCTATGATGTCGTTTATACTTGCTTCACATTTTGCTTCTTCCTTCCAAATCCGACCCTTTTGCAACTTTTTGCTTATATCTTTTCCGTCCAACATCCGATTGACTTGGTTTTCGAAGAGTTGGATTCCTAAGACAATTAATTACATCTTCAGGGGAAAATTGTTATTTTATGAGATTAAATTAAGGATGATTGATTTAATCAAAGTGAGTTGGGAAATTTCTGCACATGGTTCAGTATTTTGAGCAATTCTTGATCTATGCAGATCCAATTGAATTGATTCTTGAGGTAACATAAAATTGAGATTTGGGGCTACAAGTCATATGAAGGAATCGAATTTCAATTTGGCCCCTAAGACTTCCAATTTCTGAATGGAAGTCGGGCTTAGGGTGTAGTCTTGGGTTAGAAAAATCATACAGTATTTTGGTCATAAAGTTTTCTCTAATCATCCAAATGAGGTGATTCTTGATTTGGAGTAAACTAGAAAGATAAGGCTACATTTCTTCTGAAGAAAGTGAATTTTAATTCTGCCTCTAAGATTGTCATTTTTTGGATGGAAGTAAAGTGCTGGAAAATTTTTCAGCATAATGGCAGTCGGCAATGTTTGGACTATAACTCTTGGTGTAGTGCACCAAATTAAACGATTTTTGTGGCATTATGAAATTAAGACATAGGGGAACATTTCCCTAGAAGGAAGTTTTGGCAAATTCCTTCAAATTGATGATTAGAAATTGTCCTAAAGTAGCATGAAGTTAGGGGCATATTGGGAAGTCCACTTAAGGACATAAGTTAAAGGCTTTGAATGGAGGGGCAATTAAGTCATTTCTCCCTCATTAAATGACATGGAACTATATAAAGCTCATGGCTGTTGTTTAAGGGAGGAGACTCACGACTATTGCCCAAAGATTTGAAAGAAATAAGAGAGAAGAGAAGAGAAGCATTCGGCCATGGAGGAGAAGCAAAGTTTCGAATTTTTGGGAGACTTCAAACATGATTTCAAGTTGATTCTAAAGGAAAAAGATGGAAAAGAAGGAAAGCTTTCCATGGAGCCTTGAAAAATCGAAATTTGGAGGAAAAATGAGGTAAGAGAAAAGTTTAAGTTTTGAGTTTTTCTTGAACTTTTGGTTTAGAATCACGAAAAATGATATCAGTTTGTGTATTATGAAGTCAATTTTGGTGATTGCTAAGTATTATGGGTTTAATTTTAGTTGGAAATTAATTAAGGTTATGCCCAATTCTGTGAATTGGAGATTTTAGAAATTTGTGATTTAGATGGCTGGATTATATGTGGAATTAGTGTTTTCTAAGTTCAATTTGAGGATTATGTCATTTATGAAGTTGAATTTGGGTTAATTTGATTTAGGGAAATTTCTATTGGAAGAAAGAAAGAAGCAATGGTCAAATTGAAGCTAGAGACAAGCTTTTAGCATCGATTCGAGGTGGGTAACATGTTTATTTTTTGAATTATAAGTTAATTATGATTTTTCAAAAATTAAAGAAGTGAAATTTCAAATTATTGCTTATATTTTTGAAAAATAAAGAAAGAGGGTTTTGATTTGAGTTGTTTCCGAATGTTTTGGAAAATTGGACAAGTTTTTTGGAAAATAAGGAATTTTCTGAAATTATGGAAATTGTTATAAAAGTTAGAATTATTGTTTAAAATGTTTTCAAGAAATTGTTAAAAATTTCTGAATTTCTTTATGCTTGAAGGATTTTATTATTTATGAATTGATACTTTTTCTTACATATATGTGAATTATAAAAAGTGTTGCATTTTGTGTTTATGAATGGTTGTGATTTGATTATGATTTTGTTTATTGCGTGATTGATTGAGGATTTGTAATTGCATTTTAAATTGCTATATGAAATCAGGTGATTGTGAATACGTCATGTATGACACGATGTGAAAAATAAGGTTTTAAAACCTGCCTTCGGGTAATTCGATTTTCGAGTATGATTATATGATATGTGGGTTTGGTTAGGTCCCTTAAGCTAGAGTCAGTGCACTGGTTTCGTTTTTAATAGCCTTCTCTCGGCTGCCCGCTAGTGACACTGGAGTTCCGATCTCGGACTCCCATAAGTCATGGCTACACCGAACTGCTATGCGGGAAGGTGTAGTACGTTCCATTCACGGCTGCACAGGACCATTATGCGGGAATGTGCAGTACGTTCTGTTTTGGACCGACTCAAACCGTTTTGACATGTTGTGTGTTTTTGGTTTGTGTATTTCGTGATTCATTGCATGTTTTGAATTTGATTATGAAATGTGAAAATTTGAAAAATTTTAGAACTATGAAAGTGAGCATTAAATCATGAAATTTTTTGAATTTGATTATGATGGTTTGATTTTGAAGAATTGAAAAGGTTGAAAATGAGCTTTTGAATTTTTTGACTGAGAAATGTTTAAACTGACAAACACCTTGAAAAATGTTTTTGCTTATTATTCGTTGTATACATTTTATCCACGAGCTTTGTGCTCACCCCCCTTTCATCCCCATCTCCAGGCATTCGAGCAGGAGATCGAATGAAAGTACGGCAAGATGTATTATTTGATTTTGTATCGTTTATATTTGGTGTAAATTGGAAATTTTGGTACTAATATTGTATAGGGCTTGAATCGCCATAATGTGTTGCAAGCGTATATTGATGTACGTGAATTATGAAATTGTGTATATAAAGGAGAGTGATGTATAATGAATTCAGAAATTGTGGATTAAATTAAATTAAGATATGATTGCGATTTGGATATGGATAAGTGTAATTGTATAATTCATGGATGATTGGATTGTATTAAGATTTCGTTTATTGTTTATGAATGGGAATTATATATGAGTATGATTTGAGATACTGCTTTGTGATTGAGTTTGGTTTCCGGACGAAAGGTCCGAGGAGTTGTGCGGATTGATTGAGCTGGTTATAGAAGTGATTTTCACCCTTTTCAGGTTTGGGTTTATGAAAATGTAGTCATTATGCTGCCGAATTTTTGTTAGATAATAAGTGGAAAAAGAATAAAAATAAGATTTAAAAGTTTAAAAGAGGGATTATGGGATTTATATGATTGTAAGAAGATTACTAAGATTTGGGATGTTTTGAATGAAATTGACTAAAGATGAAAGATATGAAAAAGAAAGGGATAAGAAAGAAAGAAAAAAATATACAATTTGGGATGTCTTCGGGTTTCCAACGCGACGTTTTCCTTTTCTCTATTTTTGATCTTGGATGTCAGATCCGTTTTGTTAAATTTTTGTTTCGCTTTCAATTCGATATGTATTCGATTCCGTATTTGTTGTTATCCGATTCGATTGTTTGAGTTGCTTCGAATCGTTCCCTTTTGGTTTCCGTCCGTTCTTCGATTCGTTTCCCTACTTTTGCTTTCGATTCGCTTCGCTACTTTTGCTTTCGATTCGCTTTCGATACTTTCGTCTTATGTTTTCGATTCAATTTGTAATTTCGTTTTGTAATTTTCGTTTGCCTACGTTGCCTTTCGCCTTCCGATCCGTTCTTTTGATTTCGTATTTTGCTTTTCATTTCTCGTTTCCATTGGGATCCGGTTTTCGAGATCGGGTCCCAATAAAAGCTGAAGCAAAAGTAAGACGGAAGCTGAAGCAAAAGTAAGAAAAAAGCTGAAGCGAAAGTAAGACGAAAGCTGAAGTTAAATTAAGACGAAAGCGCGAGCAAAGTAACACAGAAGCTGAAGCAAAAGTAAGATGAAAATGGAAGCAAACTAAGATGGAAGCTGAAGCAAACTAAGACGGAAGCTGAAGCAAAAGTAAGATGAAAGTGGAAGCAAACTAAGACAGAAGCAAAAGTAAGACGAAAGCTGAAGCAAACTAATACGGAAGCTGACTCATATTTATAGCCTTCGTCTTCAACTGCTTCTTTCTTCGTGTTTCTTGATCTTTGAAGAAACAATTATTCAGTTAAGTTCTGTAACTAAGTTAAACTGATTAACTATCCAACGAGGTATCGGTTCTTCATCTTAGTTTCTGCTTCATTTTAGTTTCTACTTCATCTTAGTTTTGCTTCCATTTCATCTTACTTTTTGATCGCGGCTCTGTCGACTCAACCAAAAGATTGATCCTTGGAAACCGATCAAAAATAATAAATTCCAAGATCGCAGTATAGGTTGCAACCTCGGGTTGTCTCACTTAATCGGGACCTAATGAAATGGACCTAAACTAGCCTATATGTCATAAAATGCAAGTGAAATCAGTGAGGAAAAGGGGGTTTTGTTTGAAAACATTAACTACACTAAAAAGCATGTAAAAAGTATTTTTGGATTTTTAGAAATATAAAAAGAAAATATTAAAACAAGTGATAAAATTCTCTTGAAAACGAGCTTTGGCTATCACAGCTCAAAACTAAGTGTGAATGGTAAACCTTAAAGAACTCACTTTAAGTCCAGGGTCTTGATCGATGGACTCATGTCACTCTCGATTCCATTTCTCAAGTCCCCATTAGATGCTCTTGAGCCCTAGAACGTTAAAGGATTCTTTAAGTTCGGGATCTTGATCAATGAACTCCATTGCTCAAGATCCCGTTAAGCTCATCTTAGTGTATGCGGTGGGATTAGAAATCACTAAGTTTTAATGGTAAACCTTAAAGAACTATCTTTAAGTCCAGGGTCTTAATTAATGGACTCCTGTCACTCTCGACTCCATTTCTCAAGACCCCATTGAGTGCTCTTGAGCCTCAGAACCTTAAAGGGCTCTTTAAGTCCAAGATCTTGATCAATGAACTCCATTGCTCAAAATCCCATTAAGCGCATCTTAGTGTGTGTTGTGGATTAAAAATCACTAAGTTTGAATAATGAACCTTAAAGGACTCTCTTTAAGTCTAGGGTCGTGATTAATGGACTCCTGTGACTCTCGACTCCATTTCTCAAGAGCACCTAGAACCTTAAAGGAACCTTTAAGTCCAAGGTTTTAATCAATGAACTCCATTGCTTAAAACCTTGTTAAAAGCATCTTAGTGTGTGCAGTGGATTTGCCAATGCAATGGGTCAAAATGAAATCTAGCATCAACTCAATACCAAACACAACTAGGCAGATAAAAGAGAATCAACAAGATCACAAGTAGACATATATGAGACTTCATATATTAAAGCACAAAGTTCTACATAAACAAATACATAACACATTACATTGTTCAGCACTTAATTAAACTCTAATTAAGCTAATCTAACTACAAAGCAATAAACCCCAACTCGGTTGTTCATAACAATGTAGTTAAATGTGACAATGTAATCTATCAATCCAAACAACACATTAAATGTCAAACATTTAGCTATAATCAAGTAGCTTCACTACAAATTACAAACCCTAAACCTAGGCATTTATAAATCATAGCTAACTACAGATTAAGCTACTCCCCTTTGAAGCTCGGTGAACTCCAGCCATCACTGCGTCTCCAGGAGAAAATGAATGCCTAACCACACATTGTAATCGAAAATTTCAAAACTCGTGAAGAATCCAAGCTACCACGATGGAGTCGGCAGTGAAAACGGGCAGCAAAACCTATGTGAAATTTCACCCAGGGAATCCCGAAGGGAACCCTGGATGGTGAGGCCGTGAATCTCTCCCCTCTCTTCTTTCTTCTCCCTTCACTCGTCTCCCTTCTCTCGGCCGTCTGTCGATCTCCCTCTCCAGATGATGATGATAACCTAATTCGGCAGGATTTAAAGGATGGTTCACGGGCCGGGTCGGTACAGTGAGAGAAATCTCTATTTGGAGTCCGAGTATCCGTCTGCACGTCGCGACGTATAAATTAATATTCATCGCGACGTGTGTTCTGTCTTGCTTGCCGCGACGAGATGTCTGGGACGTCGCGACGTACGATCTGGTTTGCTCGCCGCAACGTGCTGAATTGTTGACGTCACGACGTACGATCTGTGTTGATGCGCCGCGATGTGGGAATTACATTTCGCCGCGGCAGTTCACGCCGCGACGTGCCTTAAGGACTTCATGCCGTGTTGACTCTTCTGATCCTTTTTGACTCCTTTTCTCCTACAATATAAAATAACAATTTGTGTTATCAATTTTTCTTAGAAAAATTATGATGCAATTGATGTCAATTTGTACAATTTTACTAGAAAATTGCATAAAACATAAGCTCACCGTAAGAGACTAATTTAAGCACAAAAATCATGAATTAAGAGTCAAAAAGTGCATTAACAACCATGAAAGTGTAGCCACTTATATATTAAACTTGGGTTCAATCACTTTTCTTCGTCTTAGTTTTGCTTTCCGCTTTGTCTTACTTTTCTTTGTCTTAGTTTCTTCCACTTCATCTCACTTTGACTTTAGCTTCGTCTTACTTTGACTTCAGCTTTTTCTTACTTTCTGCTTCTGCCTTAGATTACTGCTTCCGCTTCGTCTTAGTTTTTGCTTCCGTCTTAGATTGCTTCTGCTTCCGTCTGCTCAAAATGGTCCATCATTTTCTATTATTATTATTATTTGGTTTTCATCAAAATTATTTAGACATGAAGCCATTTTGACTTAACAATCTCTCCCTTTGTGATGATAGCAAATAATCATAAGTTTAGAAAGATAGTCAAGTATTATTTATAAGAGGATATACAATTGAAAAAAAATTAGAAGTATACTATCTTCTTTTCTTCTCCTCTTCATTTCCCTTTCTTTCTCTTCAAGTCTTCTTCTCTTCTCCCCCTATCTTTCCCTTTTTCTCCTCTCCCCCTATTTGTTATTAATCCAAAATCAACACTGAAGATGCTTCATTATTTCAGAGAACATTTATTTCATTTCAGTACGGAGTGACTTCAGGTCTTCTTCCATAGACACTCGTAAGTGAGCTACTTCCTCATGTAAGTCACGCAGATCATCAACCTTGTCATGAATTTCTTCAATTTCCTTGACTAAGGCTTCATAACTTTTTTACCGTACTTCTTCTAAACCAATAGTAGTACCAAATGATTTTAAAGGTAAAACATCCGGTTTAATAATTGTAATAGAAGGAGGTTTGAAAGATAAGTTCCTCTCAGGCAGATCAAGATCATCAGGACGAGGTAGCTTCGGAATTTGTTTTCCAAATAAGTGTAGTACAACTCCAATGGAAAATATAGAGCTCAAGGCTCTAATATGCATAATTAGATGCACAAGAGTCTCCATGTCGAAATTAATATCTCCAACTCTGATGGTTCTGTACTACCCCTCTGTTATTTTTCCAACTACCTGAAAAGTTTCATCACTGGTGACGTGACCATGATGACTTCATGATATGATGAGAAACATAAATTCCTCTTTGTTGAGTTGCATAACATGCTGCATCTATGATCCTCACCTCTTCTTCAAGCTGATCTTCTGTCAAATCATTTGTAATCCCATCTGGATACATTTTCTTCTTCCCCTTATCTTCATTGCAAACAATGTAAGGTCTTGGTTGAATGTCAAGTACAATCTTAATCACTATTCTTTTTGTGAGTGGGTAAATAGTATACTTTTGCTTGGTCATCTGTGTTGGATATGGTTCTGATTTCTCACCTTTCAGAGCACTATACAACCTTTTCTCTCCATCATTCAACAAATGTATTGTACCACTGTTTACTAAGATTAGTTTGAATTTTACCTTAACTAACCTTCTCAGGGGTTCCCTTATGATTATAGAGCTTCCACTTCTCACAAGTTCAACTGCTTCAATGATCTTTATTTTCAAATCTTCTTTTGTCATTGGTTGAGAAGGATTAACCTATGCTGGACTATGTTCAACTGACCTTTTCTTTTGTTGAACAGCAGTTGGAGTGCTCTTTTTCTGACTAATTTTCTGCTTCTTACTTTCATCAATCAACCTAGGAGTTTGTTGTTGAGGCTGAGGTTGGGATTTCTTCTTCTCAAATTCCAACTTCCTCTTAATTTCAGTCTCTTTAACCAAATTTACTGAGTCTTCTTGCAAAATTGAGACTAAGGATCTGGTTACCTTCAAAGTTTTCTTTTCAGAAACTTCACTTTGAGCCAACTCTTTATTCTTCTTCTGCTCTTGTTGGCGCAGAGTTCGTAGTCTCGGTAATCTTTTTGCTTGTTTAGGTTTCTCCGAAAGAAGTGTTTCCCTTTTTCTCTTCAACGTCACTTGTTTCTCTGTCTATTACACCTGACTTTCTTCTTCTTAAGAAATCATCTCAACTTTCATTGCATCATCTGATGATTTCTTCAATCCTTCTGTGGACATTCTTTCAGTGGATTGAGATTTTGATTTTCTTGTAAGAGTTACCTTCTCACTCAAACTTCATTTGACAGTACGCTCCCCCTCAATCCTTATTTTCATCATAGAATCTGCATCTTCTGTTTCTTGATTCTTCAAGACCATTCTACTGATATTTGAAGAGTTAATGACGCTTTTGATGTTCATCTTCATTCGGTTTCCTCTCTCAAGGAAGATTTCACAATCTCTGAAGATTCTTATCAACATCATACCATACGGTAGGGCAATCGAGTCTTTCTTTGACTTTATCATGTAATTGATAATTAGGTATGGAAGATCTATAGTCTGGCGATTGAGTGGATAAAATAGACATTGCTCATTTAATGTTGTTACCAGATTCCTGGATCCTGTTCTTGGTAGAACACAATGGAAGAGCAGCAAATGACATGAGGCCTTCTTCTCCTTTAGGTCATTACATCCGTATAGTTGTCAATTAATCTGAACCTTCTCTACACTGGCTTGAGTCATCCATCTTGTTTTTTGAGCGAGCTTTACTCCAACATATGGACATTCAGTAGCCTTCTAGATTGACTTCAGTGTTAAGATGATCAACAATCTATCTACTTCTGATACTAGAGTATCTCCAACTACCTCTACGTTCTTCCAGAAATCATATACTTCATTCAGTTAAACTGTCTCATTAACCTGAAAGAAGTTCTTCCATCCAACTGCCACAATCTCTGGTTCGATATCCATCTGATCCTTCTTTAACGACTCGAAATCAACAAGTCTTCCATAACTCATTGATTGCTCCATCTGTATCTGTAGTTAACAAAGAACTAAAAGCACAAATGTATTTCTCAAAGAAATAATGTTAGTATCTAAAATTGAAAGTGCGAGCAAGGAGTATTTGAAATCAAAACAGAGTAATGAAATATGTTGTTGAGAGTTCTTTAAAAGCCGATGTCAAAGTATTCCAAGAATGTTCTAGAATATGTGGTATTCTCAAGGCTTTGAGAAGATTTCCCTCCAAAACTTTCTCATGATAGAAGTTACCGTCTGTAACTTACTGTTACTGTTACCTTGAACTTCTTACGACTTTTTATCCTCTTAACTTAAGACGATCATCCGATTCATGACATATTAGATGCTTGATCACCAAACATTACCATGTTCAAGTTTCGTCTTATTTCTTTGAATCTTTCTTCACTTAATGGCTTAGTGAACATATCTGCCTACTGATAGTTCATCTCAACAAACTGTAGACTTACGATCTTCTTCTGTACGTAGTCTCTTAGGAAATGATGTCTAACTTCGGGTCTAACTGGTACTGAATCCACAACGTCTGTAAGCAACAACTTGCAGCTGATATATATTCAGTTTCTGCAGTGGATAGAGCAATTGAGCTTTGCCTCTTACTTGACCAGGAAACTAGATTGTGCCCAAGGAAGTGACATCCTCCACTCGTACTCTTTCTATCAATCCTATCTCCAGCGTAATCAGCATCACAATACCTAACTAGCCTTTTTCTTCAACTGCTTCTTGATAACTGCTTCTTTTTTCGTGTTTCTTGATCTTTGAAGAAACAATTATTCAGTTAAGTTCTGTAACTAACTCAAACTGATTAACTATCCGACGTAGTATAGGGTCTTCGTCTTAGTTTCTGCTTCGTCTTAGTTTCGCTTCCGCTTCATCTTACTTTTCTTCTTCTTAGATTCCTTAGTCTTAGTTTCGCTTCCGCTTTGTATTACTTTTCTTCGTCTTAGTTTCTTCCACTTTGTTTTAGTTTCTTCTACTTCATCCCACTTTGACTTCAGCTTCATCTTACTTTCTGCTTCCATCTTAAATTGCTGCTTTCGCTTCGTATTAGTTTCTGCTTCCGTCTGCTCAAAACGATTCATCACTTTCTATTATTATTATTATTTGGTTTTCATCAAAATTATTTAGACGTGAAGTCATTTTGACTTAACAACATATTCACTCATATTTCCAAATATCTGATAAAATCTGCGACAAAGAAAGCAACATCGATAGGAATGGGCTATTTAACTACTGCTTTAGGTCAACATTTTTTGATTGATCTTAGCCAACTGACATTTATGATCCCTCAATTTTTTGATGTTACATACTTAAGACGTGCCGAGATATTGTTACAAGATAAAATGGAGCTTAAAGATCATCGGACACGTTCTGCACATAAGTTCAAATTCTCAATTGATGCTTCAAGTTCTACCCCTCCAATGCCATTACACAATTCAGGTGATTCAAATGAAGATGAAGGTGTCCCCAAAGACTGTGAAAGAGTATATAGATTATTGGAAAACAATTCCAATAAAACATAAAGCCAATTTGTAGCAATCAATAAACGACTTTATGAGATGGATAAAGACTTGCAAACCTTTGCCCATCAGCAGCAAAGATTGGATAAGAAAATTCACACAGCTTGGGCGACGACAGGACTTCACATTGAAACGCCACCTTCATCATCTACATTTTCTTTATCAGACTCAGAAAATTCCTAACTTCTTGTATCTATTTAATGCATTTTCTTCTTTTATTTTCCTAATTTTTTTTCCATAATCCATCATTGTTAATTTTGTCGTGCCTAATTGAATTACACAATAATTTGGAACGGTTAAACTAATTAGTGTGAATTATACACAAATGTAAATATTACCTCTGTTTCCTGAATATTGTGAAAGAAAAAAAAGAATTAAAAATGGGAAAGATATTAATTTTGTTCTTAATAAGAATAACGATTTCTACAAAAATGATTACTATTATTATTATTATTATTATTATTATTATTATTATTATTATTATTATTATTATTATTATTATTATTATTATTATTATTATTATTATTATTATTATTATATATATAATAACAAGTATATATATTCTTGGTTAGTATTAATTAACATATTTATGAAAAATTATTGGTGTTATTATATATACATTCTTGATTGATATTTATAATTAATAAATTCACATAAATATAACATAGATGTATTTTTAACAATGTTATTAACTTTTATTCACCCTTCATATTAATTATTATTACCTTATATTCTTTTAACCCTTTATTAATAACAAACTTAATCAATAAACATAGATGTATTTTTAACAATGTTATTAACTTTTATTCACCCTTCATATTAATTATTATTACCTTATATTCTTTTAACCCTTTATTAATAACAAACTTAAACAATAACAAAACATTTAACATTTTCCATTCACTCTTCACAATTGTAATATAACTTTATAAAATTTGCCTACTCTTTTCTTATATTATCATCCACTAAATTTATTGGGCATTATCACTGCGTATCGCGCAATTTTAATCTGCTAGTCTTTACTAAGAGTCTATGTTGGTGTTCATACAAGTGCTTACCTTTTACAACGAGTATTTAAGAATTAGTTGCAGTTCTCTCACGAGTATAATCCATTCCATGCTTGTCATTTGAGGCCTTTTGTTCTCCACACAAGCACTACAAGAAATCAGTTGATTACCGACGGAAATTACCGTCGGTAAATAATAAATTTCCGTCGGTGAATGTAATCACCAACGAAATTTGGAGGACAAAAAATCGATCGGTGATCTGACTGCAGGTAAAACTACTGACCGAAATATTCCGTCGCAATTTTACAACAGAATTTACGATGGGACGTTGTTGTCGGTATTTAATTATCGACAGAATGGGCAAGTAATATTCTGACAGAGAAATTTTGCTACGGTCATATTTTCCGTCGGTGTGGGGAAAGTATCTTCAACCACTTTTTCGACAGTTTAATTGACCGTCGAAAAAAACCTTACTTACCGACGGAAAATTTTCCGTCGGTAATAACAGATACTAATTTTTTTAGTTGTTTTTTATTTTGTTGTTTTGTTGTTATAATAATGTTATATTATATATATACTTTATTTATTAATGTTGAGTTATATTAGTTGTTCATAATATATTAATTTGTATATATAGTTTGAATTATGAGAAAATTAATAAATAATAAAACATGAAGAATTTAATTCAATAATTAAAAAAGAAGAAAGGACAAATCTCTTATGTTTTTTAATTGAAAACAAATGACAATGTTATGCTAATGTCGTGGTGATCATGGATGCTCTGAATTGTGTCCCCCCCTCTTTAACATTTCCATCTCCTGCCTAAGCTTAGCCATCTCCTCCGCGTGCTGTCTTTGTACGGTCATCTGCGCCACCTCCGCTCTCATTTGAGTAAGCCGCTCCATCTCCTCTCTCCTCTTAGTTGCCTACTCCATCTGCTCCAGCGACTCTTTCATCTTTGAAACCTGCTCCAGCTCCGTCCTCATCTCCTCCCTCAACTACTGACTCATCTCTGCTCTCAACTGTTCTCTTATCTGCAGACTAATCTCCTCCCGCACCTTAGCTATGTCCTTTATATGCTGCTGATGTTGAGTAACTAGCTGCTCATTTTGATTAACTAGCTGCTCCCTCAATGTGTCCACTGTGGCCCGGAGCTCCGATACATCATGAGATTGCGATGGCCGAGCAGATGCTGCTGTACTAGAAAGGGAAGAGCGTGAATAACAGGTGTTTGCATATGAGCTCAGGCCGAATATTCTTCCACAACGGTCCCAACCACCCACGACATCAAGATATGTTTGAGCCGAGTCCACTGGTTGTTCCTCCTGAGATTGTCACTGAATATTTTCTTGTATTTGATCCTATTAGGAAACAATCTTTACATTAGTAAATAAGGTATAATTGTTAAGAAAATATTAAAATATGTGAATTTCACTTACATTCACTTCTCTACATCGACTGTTGATGAAGGTGACATCACATGTTTCTTCGTGTGGGTGTGCAAAAATACCTGCATAGGTGTAGGCTTCGTGCCCAATGCCTTTTCCTACACGTATAACTTAAATTGTTAGATGTTAACTAGAATTTTAAAAAAATTCGCTAGAGTTTCGTCTGTATATATGATATTTGCTCCCTATTCAACAATAAAAACAACTTCACACAGCCATATATGGCACCAGACATTTATGTCATAATCACTATGTTCAATAAAGCGAAGCAAAATATATGTAAAATTGGTGTGAAAAAGTAGATACTTACAAGTCTATGTGCATGCTCGTGGTGGGTAATTGATCCTCCCGTATGCACTGCAAGACTCGCTCCCCCCGGCCCTCCACATCTGTTGGCCGAATTACGCTCTGATATGGACATTGCCGCAGGTGATGTCCAATATTCGGTCTAATGAGTCCAAATTTCCTTTGAAATATAACGCGGTCGTGCACCAACCTTGCGTATTTGATTAATTAAGTCGCGATAACATATGCGTGCATTCTTTTCCCATTGTTTATACATGCTGGCGTCGAAACAAGAATCCCAGTAAAATTCTTTCTGAAATAAGATGAGTAAGAATAACAAAATGTTAAAATGTTGTATGAGCATTATGAATATAAAGCAATGTAACAAGAAAATAACTATGATTTGTACCTCAAACTCTTGAAAGTATAATTGCTTTGTGGTGTCAGCTAAATTTTTCCACACATAACCCTCTGGTTCAATTCTTTGCTTGAACAAGGAAGTCATATTTCTTAAAATTGGTCCAGACGGAACCAACCTAACATGTCAAGTGATGTTATCCTATGTACATATTGGTAAAAGTAAAAGTTGATAATAAACAAATTGTGAAGTGCTTTGATTTCACTTACTGGTCATTGACAATAGAAACAAACTTTTTTCCATCAGGTCCCTCAGCGCCAGGCTGACGAACGTCTCTTGCATCCGATACGCTGGTGTTGGACGATATATGCGTTGGGGAAGGGGATGGTGTAGGCTGAGAAGCAGTCGGTGATGCCTCAACTTCAACTCCCGGCACCAGAGGTGGAGAAGGTGAGTCAGTAGGTGCGGCTGATTGTGACGAACCACCTTCACTGTAATTTTCCCTGAACATGGTTCGAAACCTCGATCGCATGACCTCACGTTGTCTCTTCGGTCCCATTCTTTTCCTGAAATTCAATTTCGCACAATTCTCTACATGTACAATTAATAATTTGAAAGCAATATTCTACACAACACATAGAGGAGAAACTATGGCAATATATGAAGGTTAACAAATTGTTATCAACCATAAATGAACCTTAACAGTAATATAAATATGCACTGTTCAACGAAGTCTTACAGATACAACAATAAATGAACGTGAAAGAAAAGTGTAATAATGTCTGGTAGTACATAAGCACATCGATCTATTCATTTTTTTTATTTCATATAACATGGGATTTGGTAAAGGTGAAAGAGTCCCCAATTTCTGGGTTCCCGAGAATGGTTCGTGCATGTTCAAACGCACCAATGGAAACAGTGAAACTTCGTCCACCAGCTGTGTGTTGTTGATCACATTCTTGCAATAACATTGCAGCTATATCTATTCTTATTGAGGAAACAGTGAATGAGTGCCCAGTCTTATAATGGTAGACTTCTTCGGTGGATGAACTACTAACAGGAACAAATGTACCTAAAACGTAATCAGTGAAGAAATGTTGAAACCGTGATATTAACAAACCATATAAGTAACGAAAACGGTATATTATTGAATACGTGATTGTGCAGACGAGGTTTGCGGAATAGTAGAGGAGTTGACAATACCCGATCTTCCTATTCCGTTATAAGCTGGCGTGACATTGCAGTCACCTTTATCGGCATACATGTCCTCTTCGAGTTTAAAGGAAGCTTAAACATGTAAGATTGAAAATGAAATGAGAATATGTTTGATAACTTTAATAAATGTTATTAGACGTTCAAAACACGGAAAGAGTCGACGTGCAGATCATACTAAAAACCTTCAAGTAACAGATTAGCCATCGAAGGCAAACGATTGGTACTATATGATGGAGCGAGATTTGAAGTATTTTTGCTTCCATAGAATGGGACAATTTTGCCACATTCTTCCCAACGGAAAGAATTGTTGCCGTCCGGAACCAATCGCCATGTCGACATACCTTTCTAAAGAAATGCAATGAAAAACCAAACATAATATAATTAAATGAAAATAACGTTACTATTTAAGTTAAAATATGCAATTACAAACACAAGTCATTCGCTATCATAACTTAATGGTAAATTACAATCATCTTCTTCTTCAGATGAATAAGAATCAAATTCCAGCTCCTTGTCAGATCTCAGACCCTCGTCATCCTCTCCAGATGAAATATCGGCAAATTCGTTTGATGGATCGTTCAAAGGTTCATTATCGTCATACGTAACAGATGCATTGATAAATGTCAGATCTTCCTAAAACGCCTCACTTTCAAGACTATGCTCTCTTCTTCTATGTGATTCGTAAACACCTCTAGGTTTAACTTTGCAAACCGCTAACCAATCTGCCTTATCTCGTCGTAAGCTTGGAAAAGGGATGTAACAAACCTGTTTAGCTTGCACAGCTAAGACAAAAGGTTCAAATTGACGCAATCTTCTTCGGTGATTGATTTCAACTAAATTGTATTGTGTATGCACCTTTACTCCAACATTTGGTGTGGGGTCGTACCAGTCACATTTAAATATCACACATTGCTTAATCAAGCGGGGTATTCAACCTCCGATATTTCAAGAATTTTTCCATAGTAATCCATCATTTCACCCTGTATTGAAACCCCACTGTTTATTGTTGACATGTTATGTCCATGACATTCTGTATGATATTTGTATCCATTAATGAAATACACCGGATACAATTTAACAGTTCGTAGAGGTCCCTTTGCAAGATCACAAATCATCTTGTTCTCGATTGGATTGTCTAAAGCCTACCAAAATCAATTTAGCATCGCAAAGAATTTAGTTTCATGAAAAAAATAAAATATAACTTCAAATTATAATTAAGATGAATTGTAAGTGAAAACTTACATATCTCTCAAACCATCGAGGGAAGTGTTTTCCAACTTCTTTATTTAAAGCATCTTGCATCATACCCGGCATTATCTCCCGTAACAATGTCTCGTATAATCTAAATACAGAATGACTATTTTTAGTGATGAAGATGAGACAAAGGTAAATACAGAAATATTCATGTGCAACTTACTGCACAAAAGGCAAAATCTCTTCACAGTTCAATACAATATAACCATGTGCAGCCTCAATCTCTTCCTCAGTTAACATTCTTCTTGTGGCACGACCAGATGTTCGTCCAGAATATGAGAAGATGGACAAGTTTCCATCAGCATGACTCGTTCGTCCCCCATCGTCATTACGAGAAACTTTTCTTGCTCTTGTGTTAACGTGCGGCTCAAAATAATACCCACAAAACGTACTCGCTTCCTCCACTAAATAGGCATTACATATGGAACCTTCAACTCTAGCTTTGTTTTTAACATTTTTTTTCAAGTGATGCAAATACCTACAGGAACCAAAATACTTATTAGAATGTAGTTGATAAAGCTTGTAAATGGTTATTGCAGTAATATTTGTCTACTTACCTCTCAAATGGATACATCCATCGATATTGAACTGGACCGGCAAGTTTTGCCTCATGTGCTAAATGTACAGGTAGATGCTCCATACAGTCAAAGAAGTTTGGAGGAAAAATGCCTTCTAACTTGCACAAAATTACGAGAATTTCATGTTCTAGTTTTTCCATTTCACCAATGTTGATTTCAATTGAGGTTAAGCTTTTAAAAAACAAACTTAACTCTGTTATAGCTTCCCATACCTTAGAAGGTAACAACTCCCAGAATGCAATTGGGATCAGCCTTTGCATGAATACATGACAATCATGACTTTTCATCCTAAATAATTTGTACTTCCTTAGATCCACACACCTTGTCAAGTTTGAAACATATCCATCAGGAAACTTAAGACTTTTCAACCATTCACATATAAGCTCCTTTTGTCTCTTGTCCAAAGTGTAACATGCTTTCGGGTATTTACCAGTGCGAAGATCTTTATGTAACTCATTTCTTTTACAAAAAAGTTACAAATCAGCTCGAGATTTTGCATTGTCTTTTGTCCTCCCTTCAATGTTCATAATGGTATTGAACAAGTTGTCAAATATGTTCTTCTCAATGTGCATCACATCTAAATTATGACGAATCAAATTTGTTTTCCAATATGGCAAATCCCAAAATATACTTCGTTTGCACCAACCAAAGTTCTGACTAATGGTTGAATTTACTTCATCGGCCTCTAATTCTGTTACTTTCAACAAGCCTAATTCCTCAATCTCTTGCAAAATCTCTTCATCGGATTTTATAGGATGAGGAAGAGTGTTTACCGTCCTATTTTTTCTAAACTTATATTTATTCCACCTAAACGGATGATCTGAAGGTGGAAATTTCCTGTGATTGTCAAACCAACACATTTTGCTTCCATTTGGCATATAAAAGGCATCAAAATCATCGCCATAATAAGGACATGCCAACTTCCCAGCGATTGTCCATCCAGATAACATGGCAAAGGCTGGGAAGTCACTAATAGTCCACATCAAAGCTGCTCGCAACACAAAATTTTGTTGCTTAGATACATCATAAGTTTGAACACCATAGTCTCAAAGCTGTTGTAATTTAGCTATCAATGGCTGTAAGAACACATCTATTTTTTGCTTCAGATTTGTGGGCCAGGGACAATCACTGTCAAGAACATATATGCCTCTTTCATACACATCCAAGGAGGCAAATTATAAGGAGTTATGAGAATTGTCCATGAAGAATATTGTTGACCAGATTGACCAAACGGTTGAAAGCCATCCGTTGACAATCCCAACCGGACATTTCGACTGTCAATTGCAAAATCAACATGGGTGTCATTAAAATGTTTCTATGCCAAAGCATCTGATGGATGAGTCATTACTCCATCTTCCTGTTCGTGTTCAGCATGCCATCTCATCTGAGATGCAGTCACTTCAGAGGCATAAAGCCTCTGCAATCTAGGAGTGAGCGAAAAATAATACATCCGCTTCAATGGAACTAATTTTTGTTTCGTTGACCGTTTTCTGGGTTGAAACCTTGGTTGACCACAAAATTTACACTAGTCTAAGTTCATATCGTCTCCCCAATACAGCATACATCCGAGACGACAACAGTCAATTTTTTCCACAGCAAACCTGGACCACTTAATAAGTTTCTTCATGTTGTAAAACTATCAACCATTGTATGATCACCGGCAATGATTCGTTGTACCACTCAAGAATTTTATCAAAACTGCGATCCGAAATATGACCTTCACTCTTTATGTTCAATATGCGAGCAATTGATGACAACTGAGTCATTGTCTCACAATTTGGCCACAATTCGCGATCAGCTGACTATAGTAAGTCAAAAAATTGTTTTACCTGCGGGTTAGGTTCTTCGTCAACATTTTCCCTATTTGGCTCATATGTATAACTGAGTCCATCATGCACCATTTGCCTGTAAGGGTTTTCCGACCGATCACCAACATTTCTTCCATATCCATCCTCAACATCATTCTCATTTAAGTTCATAGACGTATTGAATTTAGTTCTCTGTGAGGTGCTAGCAACCAAGGGTTCCCGTGTCGGATCCACTGGAAATAGTTCGGAACAAACCCTTTTCTCAGCAAATGCAACTGAACTTCATCAATAAAAAGGAAACATTTGTGCTTGCATTTTTTACATGGACATCTGATCTTTGACCCATCCATATATGCAGGTTGCAAACATGCATAATGAATGAACGCATCAACTCCCTAAACAAATTCAGGATTAATGAAACCATCAGCGGTTAAACGTTTATACATCCAAGATCTATCGCTGAAACTCATAACTGGAGAACTGTTATTCTACAAGATCGAATCCAAAGTTAGGCATCTATGTTAGCCACATATCTAGAAACCAAACCATTACAGACATGTGTTATAACATCAGGCTCTGATGTTTCATGTCGGAGCTAAGCTACTGGAATATTTATACTGTGAACACAACATATATGATGGTAGACATATATGTAATCACATTATGGTTGACCACAATGTGATATACAATGGATATTAAATTTCATACTATTGCCAAAGTACTATTCATACAAGCTTGAATGTTATTGTAAAAACCTATTCTCATTCATTCGTTGTTCATACATAATTTCACATAAGCATATCAAATTATGTCCATATTACAGGTTAAGAGATATTCATTGTACACAACATCCATTCAAATATAGCTCAAATTGATTCTCGTCAGTGCAACAAGCATATGAACCAGGCAATAAAATTAGTAACCAAAGCATAACCACTAACCTTAATTCAAATGCAAAGAAAAGGTCCGGGATCACGTTGTCACGGGCAATGTAGAATGTCACGGGCGATGAAGTTGATAGAGCTGCAATGAAACCCAACAATGACATCAGTTATACCTTCATTGGAAATATTTTACGCAAGGCATGACATATCATACTCAATGCTAAACATTTATCATCCTCAAATAATTAAACTAACGCTCTCATGTTCTAGTTTAAACACCATCTACGACGAGGATCCTATTGAAATTTCGGCAGCATGTCCCCTATAATTCGGACACCCCCTTAAAAAATAAGGGTCCCCCTGCAAAAGAAACACACTTATCTCAACCAAGAATCACATAAATCCAGTCTCTTTCCAACATGTGTGTTGTCAACTTTCACATATTGCAGGACATCAATAACCGTTTTCAGGGACATGCAATGGGAAGTTCAATTGCCATTTCATGAATCAAGCGATAAAATTAGTAACTAAAACATAGGCACTGACCTTAATTCAAATGCCGAGAAATGTTCCTGAAGTACGACACGGCCAATGCACAATGTCACGGGCGATGAAGGTGATAGAGCTGCAATGAAATCCAGCATTTATCATATACATTTATCATCCTCAAATAATTAACCTATTCTCATCAATTTGTTGTACATATACAATTTCACATATGCATATAAAATTATGTCCATATTACAAGTTAAGAGAAATCTATTTTACAAAGCATCCATCAAATTAAGGATCAAATTCATTAAGGTCCGTGCAACAATTACATGGAGGACGGTTCTTCATGTATGCATTATTACGAAAACGAACTATTATACCGCAATCATCATATCACAGCGTGTAAGAAATCAATTACAAAGTCAGGAACATTTCATACTCAACACATGACATTTATCATCCTCACAAAATTAAACAATCAACTAATATCCTAAATCATTTTCATCAATGTAAGTCACTTCAAATAATAAAACTAACGATCTAATGTTCTTGTTTAAACATCATTTACGACGAGGATCCTATTAAAATTTCGGCAGCATTTTCCCTATAATTCGGACACCCCCTTAAACAATAAGGGTCCCCCTGCAAAAGGAACACACATTTATCTCAACCAGTAATCACATCGCAAATTCAATCTCCGTACAACATATGTACTGTCAAGTTTCACACATTGCAAGACATCAATAATACCCACAAAGCAACATACTATGACAAGTTCACATACAAGCTCATTCATCAGGAGCCAGAGACCACTAACAAAAGCATACGCACTCACCTTAATCGATATACTAATACTTTTATCCCATATAATATGCAAATTTTATTAAACATTTGAATAACAATACACTCAACTCTGAAGATGATGCAACTAATATATGAAATAAGGGCAACTGATACTCTCAAATAAGCTAAATATCAATTAAAAGAATGAAGTAAGCTACTTGAAATGTATAAGCATAGACACGACTTATTCAAGAAATTATGCTAACATATGAAATAAATCACTTTTCAATCACTAACTTGATCTCCTCGTATAATCTTATTAGTGGCTCTCAGTTCCTCCTCCTAATAAGAACTTGTTGATCCCACCAATCCACATCATAACTATAAAAATTTATAGTAGCTAGCTTTGCCATCTTTTCTTCTATTAAATTATAGTAGTCCAAGATTAGTATCACCAGCTGCTTTCATTCTAAGTAAGTATTTGAATCTTTCTTTCTTATAAAAGCTAGATATTTTTATCTTAATACTTTTTATATTATTGTTCCCCTTTCTTCTTACTCCTTTTCATATCCTTCACTAAACCTATCTCCTCCTTGTCTCCCCATTCTTCCTTCAGTAAACCTATCTCCTCCTTGTCTACCCATTCTTCCTTCTCCACCTACCCCTTAATTTAAACTCTCATAGGTTATTGGCAGCCCCTTTAACTCTATTACTTGCCTTAAACTCATCTATCCTGGTATCTGCAGGTGGATAATGTTATAGTCTACCTATAACAGTTTTATGTTTCTCTAATTTACTTCAAACTTAACCGAATTTTTTCAGAAGTTAATCATATTGGTCTTAACATTCATAAAGGCCTCCTACTCTACTCCCATTATTTCCTTCTTACTTACTTTCTTATATTTTCAACAAGTTTTTGCTACAAGTTTGAGTCATATACATACACAAAAATTTACTAGAAAAACCACTCCTTCACGTGTTGCTCTCAAAGTTTCACTCAAATCTAATCCAAAACTCTTGACTGAAGTTTATTTGCAAACTAAAAGATATAAACTAAGAAAGATAGTTTAAATATTCTCCCTTTGTCAAATAACTCCCAAAGAAGGAAATTGGGGAAAAAATGAAGAAATGAAAACACAACTAGAGGCCGGGTGAGAATATTCAAAATATAAAATTGATTTTGATATAACCAAATTGAACTAAATAAGAATAATTAAATAATAGGAAAACAAGATAACTCACAAATAAGAATTTTACTAACTTATAAAATCATGAAAACATGAAATAAGAACCCAAAATAATCTTTTTTATTAACTTTAAATGTAAGAAATAAGGAATGAACTTAAGAATAATTTATTCTCAACAAAACTTTGATGAGAATAGTAATGAATATTAAATGTTAGCAACAAAGAAACAAAAAACAACAATCATACTAAGAACAAACCTGAATATAGACATGTGCTCTAATACTAAATTGTGAAATGACCTTTACTAATAGGACTTATCTAACACAAAAATTCATAAATAAGGATATGAATTGCCATATTATATAAAAGATGAGATTTGTGACTGATAAGATTCTAAGGTTGATTGCTACTAGCAAGCTACTTAAGATCTATAGTTAACATATGACTTAAATTAAGGATTTCTCTGTGAATAAGGATGAACAAAGCTATCCAAAGGTTATTATTAAATAATAATAATGACAATATATAAATTACATTAATGAGATAGCCTTATATAGGCATAAAACCCTAAAACATGGAAATCCTAAGAACTAGAGTCCTATAAGGAAATGACAATGTTAATAGATTATAATTAGAAACAAATGACTTTTAAAAATGATAAATCCCTATTTAGACATAAGCTTGAAATTTAAAAACTAATCAAATACTAGTCCTAAAAGAATATAATGTCTTTAAAATAATAAAACTCTAACTAATTAAAGTACATATATGGCACTTGTCTTAGCCAATATCAATACTAATTTTGTTTTAGAACTTTCAATGCGTGAATCAAACACGAGTCTTGTGTTGGTTATAAATAGAACTCTAGTGCATATAACAAAAGACTAACAATGTTTTGTTTTCGATTTTGACACTGGTTATATTTTATAACTACAATTCTTCAACTTGACTTGAATCTTTTACAAACTATCCAAACCCTCTTCATGTTTTCCTCGATTTACAAACCTATGTAATTTATATTGATGTTAGATTCCTTCTCTTTTATAGTCTTAGATTATAACTATTAGAAAAATAAATAATTATTTAGAAGGTGTAGAAACATTTAAAAACTACTAATATGTAAATAAAATTAACTCATTGTAATAGCTACTAAAATAATTTAAGTTATTAGAATAATCTTTAAAAAGATATTTTGGACTTATCTTTATTTATCACATATTATTATAAAAACAATTTAACAATATTCTAACTATATAATTCACATTTAATTTGATTCCCATTTTTAATACCTAAAAAAGATTGGTATATTGTAAGAACATTTTGTGTTTTAATATTAAAATTGTAATTATCAATCAATCAATTTATTTAATCATTAACCACCAATTACATAGGCCTATACTAGCTTTATGTCCCTTAGATGTTTTAGTAGAATTATTGGTTGGGGGTTGGGCGCTGATAACATGTGCAAAATATTCCCATACTTTAGTGATAAACATCTCAACTATTTACAATTTAGCTTTCATTTGTTTTTATATTATATATATTTTCTCTTCTTCTTGACTAGGTATAAATTTGTAGTATCTCTTCATATAAGCAATATAGAAAACAATAATAATTTACAAAATTTAACAAATGAATCATGAAATGTTTTTCATTAAAATTTGTTAATGTAAATTACTTGATTCTAATATGGACATTATCATATCTTCACTTTTAATTCTTAGTGACTTTAAATTATATTTTATCTTAGACTTGTATAATTCCTTCATATTAATAACTTAGTTTTACTTTTATGATTTGTGTTTGAGTTAACTCAAGTATAGTCCAAAGTCATAATATTAATAAATTTTATGTTAGAAGCTTTTATTTTAGCTATATTTTTATTTTTATTTTCATTAGCATTTGTATTGATTATAATTTAACTCTAGAATATTAGATTACTTTTGAGATTTTATGTAATGATTTTTATTGATATTTATTCTAACAAAATAGTTAATAGTCTATAACATGGCTTTAAAACTTATATATGATAATACATCTCTAATCTAAAAAATGAATTAAATAAGAAACTTTATATTACTTGTTAATAGTAAGAATTTTGTTTGGATTATGATTTAATATACATGTATTGTATTGAAAGTTCTTTTTCAATTGTAACTAAGTGTTAATAGTAAGAATTTGTATAAATAAATTTTGACAACAACATTATATTTAACATGCATAAGATGTGGTACACACAAGTTTGTTTTATAAGAAAGTAATAATTTGAATTTAATTGAAAAGGCCCTTTATGGTTAAACTCATTTTACTAATATTTTATATAAAAGAATCATATTTGATATATCTTTTTATATTAGAATCATCATAATCTATCTTTTTATACTCACTCCATACATAATCGAAGTATTAGTTTTAAGAATTAAATCATCATCATCAAATACTAAAGAAAGTTTTGGCAATGTAGTACACAAAATCTTAATTTTCTTATTCAAATCTTTCATTTTCTTTAAAAGCATTTGAAAAGTGATAATTTACATATAATTTACTGATGCATATAAGAGTAATAATAACATCAATAATTTACATATAATTTATGATGCATATAAGACCAATAATTTACATATAATTACAACAATAATTTACATATAATTTACAGATGCATATAAGAGCAATAATTTACATATAATTTACAGATGCATATAACACTAATAATTTACATATAATTACAACAATAATTTACATATAATTTACAGATGCATATAAGAGAAGTAATTTACATATAATTACAGCAATAATTTCCATATAAAAACTAAAAAAGCTTTAAGATTCCTGTTGACAAACATCGGAGAAATTAAAGAGGGGAGCGAGAAGAACTTACCAAGCTGTCGGAAAGGAGGAGGAGGAGCGATGGTGGCGTGCGGCGAACGACGAGCAGCAAGCGGCGATCGGCGGAAGAGGAAGCGGCGAGCAGCAACGAGGAAGAAGACCGAAGAATCGAGAGGAAGAGGAAGGAAGGAGCTGCGTCTGCGGGAAGAGGAGGAGGAAGGAGCAGACGCAGCCCTAAATTAAAACCAAAACGACGTCGTTTACCTTATGTGAAGGGCCCGTATTTCACCGACGCCTTCACCGACGGAAATGGCGCATCAGAACATATTTCACCAAATTCACCGACCGAATGGTTTTCGGTCGCAAAAAGTTTCACACACGCGCAATATCTGCGACGGTTACATTTTTTCGGTCGGTATTTGTTAATGGACATTTTTGTATTAATTTTTGATATATAATTTGCTAAACTATTGTCCATTTAATATTTAAATTGTACTAATTAAGAGTTATTTATTTTAATTTTAGTTACACATGTTACACCAAAAGGGAAGGCTCCACCAATATCACAACAAGGCAGAAAGAGGACAGCATCATTAATAAATCAAAAGGAGACCCACGCAAAAAAAAAAGAAAAGAGGAATTAAATAAGAAACAAAAAAACAAAGTAGCAGGTGGCGTAAAACAAGGAGCATCCATGTTTATGGAGAAGAGTGAAGTAGTTGGTGGCTTGAAGACAAAAAGAAGCAACTGTGGCGTTATGGTGGGAAATGGGTCACGTTGAAGAAGGACAATTGGAGTGAACAACCCCACTGTGGATAGCAACGAAGCATCCGGTATCAAAAGCAATGAAGGAAACATTCGTTGAAGAAGATTATGTAGGCAATCTTTGAAGCAAAAGGTTGAAACATTAAAAAGCGTAAACGTTAGTTGGCGTGAATGTAGGGAGAGGCATGATTGAATGAGTTGAAGAAGAAGACAAGTTGTAGACTCTCGACACAAAATAACAAGGAAGACACGTTAGCTGAAGAGGAATCACATTAGACTTACAAGGGGGAAACTAAAAAATTACTAAGCTGCTGGTTGAGAGAAGGAGGTTACACCGTCATTTAAGAATCTCCTTCCACATACGTGAGAGCTCTCTCTTTTAACACTCTCCACTCGCAATTTCTCAGAAAATCGTTATTCTCCACCCACAACCAAGGTAATCGGTGCCTTAGGGAAGCGTGAGTGGAGCTTTTTTTTATTTTCATTACAACACTCTCATCGCACCCTCTTGGTTACACTCATATGTTCACTCCACACACGTTCAAGCTGCTGGAAGCTGGAGAAAATTGAAGAAAGGTTATCAGCTGAAGAAACGTTGATGTGTGGACTGAACATACATCCATCAAACATAAACTCTACATAGGAACGTTACATCTAGTGGAAGCATCCAAAGAAGCGACAACGTTGAAGCTTGAATGCATGAGAGTTGAAGCACCAAGGCGTCACTTATTACACTCACCAAAGATGTTAGTTGGATGGATAATAAAGAAGCAATTAGCATTTGTGGAATGAAGGGCGTTGCGTAGTGGTTTAAAACAAGGAGATAACAAGTAGTGGAGAGGACATCGTGAAATTCTTTGGTGGAGACGATGATGAAGTTAGTTGGTGGAGACCAAAGGAGAGGTTGGTAGCTTGTAGAAGCGGTGGTGGAAAGGGCTAGAAACGACACTCACGAGAGTGGCGAGAAGGAAGCAAGACACGTTCTGACCCCACAAAAATCATGTGATTTCCATTTACATAAAAGAAGGAGGTGGCATTGAAACAACGTGGCAGCTGCTAATTTAGGAGAAAAAAAGTGATAGATGGTGGCAACAAAAGCATGAGTCTCCATGTGCGTGAATAGAAGAAAAAGGCATGAAAAGATCATTGACGCATAGCCCCACAAAATCAATATTCTCCACCAACGTTCATCATAAGGGGTGTTTTTGTTTTTAATTTTTTTATATTATTCCTTATTTATTTTAATTGTGTGATTTAATCAATGCAATCATATATTATGACCATAATTTATGTTTTATTGATAAATATGTGTGAGTAAATTTTTCTTTTCGGTTAAGGTTAAGATTGATATTAGATTAGGATAATTTTGTGGTATTGATTTTTGCTTGATTAAATGCATATTTAGTTTGATCACCTAGATTAAGACCTTAGATGATTGAATGCCACAACCAATGGGATTTAATTTGTCGGAAAATTAATCAAGCGACATACTTGAGACTAAAGTGTAGACCAACCTTAGGATCTTGTGTGAGGATACCTAGAATTAACGAACTTAATTTTAGGCTTCTTGTTTTTAATGCCTTTTATTCTGAATTATCTATGGACCAAGTAGTGAATCGGATTTAAAAGAGAAGGGAACACCATGAACATTGGGTTTGACTTACTTAAGTGAAGTATTTCCTAAATCAATCCACCGTTATAATTTTATTTTAAATGTCTAATCCAATTGAAATCTGATACCTTAACCGAACTTTTATCATTTGATTAAATCTAGCCGTTTTAAATTCATACCTTGCATTTTTCAAATTTTCTTAATTTGCTTATTTTATTTTATTTTCAAATCAATCAATTTTAGATCGTCTGAGTAATTTTTCATCATTTAATTTAATTTTCTTCCGTGATTGGAAAATTTTTCCCTTGGGTACGATATCCGGTTCTTACCGTTTTATATTACTTGTCGACGGGATGCACTTGCCTCTAATTGGTCTAGATAGAATTTAATTTATATTGTTCTGTTTAGACCGCAACAAGTTTTTAGCGCCGTTGCGGGGGAAAAATTTATGATTTTGAGTCATTAAATTAGACGGTGTTAATTGTCTCAGATTTAATTTTGCTTTGTTGTTTATTTGCGTATTTTAGTTGTTTGTTTGATTGCTTTATTTTGGTTGTTTTATTTTTCATCCTTAGGTTTTTTTTTGTTCCATTTTGTTTATGTTCACTCGTGGTCAAAAGCCCGAGAATTTGCTATTAGATACTGAAATTGAAAAAACTGCTCGCAGGTTGCGTAAGGAAACCATATTGGCTCGGAGTAGTACTTCAGCAGAAAGGACTAGAGAAGAGCAGTTTTCAGAGATGGAATAGCATGAGGAGAGGTTGATGCCACATACTGAAGAGAGAAGGGAGTTAACGATGATGGATTTGAAAATGGGGCACAACAATAGACCCATGCCGCCCATTATAAGGCCGACGATCACAGCTGCGAATTTTGAGATTCCCCACAGCATTACATCCATGGTGAGGGCATCTCAATTTGGAGGATTGCCTTTGGAGGATCCGAACACCCATTTGGAGACATTTTTGGATATTTGTGATTTATTCAAGCAAAATGGAGTATCGGAAGACGCAGTGAGATTAAGGTTATTCCCATTTTCTCTAAGGGATAAGGCCAGAGCATGGTTGACTAGTTTGCAGTCGGGATCGATTACTACATGGGATGAGATGATGAGGTTATTTTTGGCCAAACTTTTCCCTCACTCAATATGAAAATGAAAGTTTATATGAAGCTTGGGAGCGATTTCGGGATATGTTGACACAGTGTCCTAGTCATGGGTTCTCTACATGGCAGCAGGTCAATACTTTTTATACAGGAATGAACCCATCGACCAAGAGTATCATAGACGCTACCGCAGGAGGTAGTTTAATAAGGAAAACGCCAGATCAAGCCTACAAGTTGATTGATGAGATGGCCACTAGCAGTTTCCAATATCATTCAGAAAGGCATCCCAAGCGACCTACAGGAGCTCGTGTAGTCGACAATACAGTGGCTTTATCTGCTCAGATAGATGTTCTGACAAAGAAGTTGGATAATTTGATGCACAGTGTGAGAGGAGGAGCTAGCTCTTCATTAAGGAGTTGTGCTATTTGTGAACATTGTGGTGGAGATTCTCATGCATCTTCTGAGTGTCAAGTCGGGAATCCTTTTGTTCAAGAAACAGAAGAGGCCCATTTTGTGGGCAATTATAACAGACAGCGATTGGACCCATATTCTAATACCTACAACCCAGGATGGAGGAATCATCGAAATTTCTCTTGGCAGAATGATCAGGTGGCACAACCACAATCATCCAATGTTCAGAGACAACCACCTCCACCTCCAGGTTTCAAGGCTCCTAATCATGCACCACCAGAGTGTAGGAAAATCCCGGGGTAGGCATCACATGCCCACAGTGCGGAATTTAAAATTTTGAGTCCCAGGACATTCCCGAAAGCCAGGATCCATGTGTAAGTACAAACAATCAAACCATAACGACCAAAGGAGACCGTCTCTAACGGTATCCACGCAGAGGTCGGAAAACCTAACCGGGACAAACTCTTTTGACCCGGGAATAGCTAGACTAAAGAGAAGAGTGCTAGCTCTTACCTTAGCCTTGGAGAGCAAGTGAAATGATCTTGGTGGAGCCTTGGAGAGTAGAAGCAATTTGTATGGAAGAGATGAAGAAGATGAAAAAACAAATTTTTTCAAAGCTTAACTCTTAAGCTTTCGATTCTCTCCCTCCATAACCGTGCAAGCTTCCTCCATAAACCTTTCTAATATGTATTTTAACACTTAAAAGACATATGGAGACTTAGTGGATGGCTCATCCACGATATGGCATAAAATGCCTTAAAATGCTAAATGATGATTAGGTTTGACTTTTGAAACCAAATTCTCTTCTCCATTTAATGGCTCCACGAAAATCAACATATATATATATAATTAATTAATTATTTACTTAATTAATTAATATATATAATTGCTGAAGTGGTCCATCAAGCTGGTTTGGTCCTACCGGCTGCTGCCCCACCGGCCGAAAAAATCACCGAAACGATTTTCAAGAATGTCGATGTCGCGATCTCATCGGACATATCCCAATCTCATCGGGATCCATTTAATCCTATTGCTCTCCGGATATCGGATCTCCGTCCAAACTATTTCTGATTCTCCGAGTCACTCTTGTCGTGTGACCCATTAGGTTCCGGTTATGTTGGCCACTTAGATTAACACTTAATCGAGCAAGTCATGAGCGGTATCTAGCAACACATCATGACCCCAATTGACCGGAAAGTAATTGGTTTGACTAATGAAACCATATCACGAACCCTTCCATAGACAATTCTGGTGCAATTCGTCCTTTCACCATGCTATACCCCACTTGGTTTGAGTATGGGCAATGTGTCAACTCTTACTAGACCGATCGGATCAAATCTAGTCCAAGTGTAATCGGTTCTCGCCCTAGGACTCATTACTTTATATGTCCATGAAGACCATCTTCATGACATATGTATGCTCGGCGCCAGAGACTTCAAAGTAATGATCCCGATAAGAGGCCACGGGTATCTCTTCTCGCTATAATGAAGTGGTGAATCCTCTATTGGCTACTCAATTACCTTGAATACCTCAAGTCGCACCCAATCACCACCCTATGAGCAACCTCTCGAAAGGCAACAAGGAATGGAGTCAAAGTACGTAATCGGTACTCAAGATATCCTTGAGTACCTCAAGTCTAAGGATACTTGCACCATTGCTATGATGAGATTATCACGACATTTGTATAGGACATCCATGTGATGATCTCATAGCGAGTCATCCAATGTACTTACTACCACTAGTAAGCATCCACATATCAAATCTAAATATCTCAATATTTACAGCTTTTTGAGATCCTTTGCTTGATCCAATCAAGGAGTTTGACATGTGCTAGTCTATCCGGATTAACGATGTCCAGCCTCATTAATCCTATGACTAGGGATAATTTGAATCTTGACATAATTGCACATGATAGGAATCTCAATAGTATGATCACATCATAATTTCCTTCATGCTATGTCATGTATCGTGGACTTCATTAATTTGATTAAAGATCACTATCAATTCATAATAAAATGAATATCAAATAAATGAAATATGCCTTGCTTTATTTATTCATAAAGTCCATATATGACTATGAATAAAATGCGCTAAAGGGATTGCCTTTAGGGCACTACTCTAACAATCTCCCACTTGACCTAAAGCCAATCGCCTTGGTATCTAATACCATAGCGAGTACATGAGAATCAAAATTCTTACGTGGCAACGGCTTTGTCAGCGGATCGACAATGTTACGCTCGTAGAATTCTCTCTATCGGGACATCACCTCGAGCAATGATCTCCGAATCAAATGGTATCGGCGAGTACATGTTTGGATCGTTGATGAGACCTTGGTTCCTTTGCTGCAAGAATAGCTCCATTGTTGTCACAAAACAATCAGATGGGTCCATCACATTAGGAACCACACCAAGTTCGAAATGAACTTCGATCCAAACCGCTTCCTTCTTTGCGTCGATGCGGCAATGTACTCGCCTCGATCGTTGAATCGTGATCGTCTCTGTTTGGAACTCTTCCAACCGATCGCTCCGCCATTTAGTGTGAAAACATAACCCGATTGGGACACGAGTCGTCCTTATCAGTTGAAAATCGCATCTCAGATGCCGCTCACTGAGACTTCCATCTCCATATATCAAGAAAACATCCTTAGTTCTTCGCAAGTACTTTAGGATATTCTTGATACCACCCAAAGATGACCCTCACCAGATCCGATTGGTATCTGCGTCAGTAACACTTAGAGCATATGATACATCGGGTCTCGTATATAACATTGCGTACATAATAGATCCTACGCAGCATACGGGATCATATTCATACGCATCCTCTCATCCTGTGTCTTGGGACACATGGACTTGAGTGTTATCCCATGAGTAATGGGAAGAAACCTCTCTTGGATTGCTCCATGCTAAACCTCTTTAGCACCTTGTCTATGTCGTTGACCGTGAAAGACCAAGCAACCTCTTCGATCTATCTTTATAAATCTTTATCCCAAGGATATAAGTTGCTTCTCCAAGGTCTTTCATGGCAAATTGTTTGGACAACCAAATTTTTACTGATTGCAGCATTGAGACATCGTTTCCTAGCAACAATATGTCATCTATATATAACACAAGGAATATGATCGCAGTTCCATTCACCTTCTTGTACACACAGTGTTCATCCGGATTTTGTGAGAAACCAAACTCTTTGATTGTCTCATCAAAACGGATATTCCAACTCCTGGATGCTTGCTTCAATCCATAAATGGATTTCTGAAGCTTGCATATCTTTTCGCCATCAACGGAAATGAAGCCCTCAGGTTGTGTCATGTACACATCCTCAGCCAGATTTCCATTCAGGAAAGTTGTCTTCACATCCATTTGCCATATCTCATAATCATAATGAGCGGCAATGGCTAGGAGTATCCTAATGGATTTAAGCATTGCTACTGGACTGAAGGTCTCGTCATAGTCAACTCCTTGTCTTTGACGAAAGCCTTTAACCACAAGCCTTGCTTTATAGGTAATCACATTACCATCCATGTCAGTTTTCTTCTTGAAAACCCATTTGCACCCTATAGGTTTTATCCCTTCAGGTGCATCAACCAAAGTCCATACTTGGTTTTCATACATGGAATCCATTTCAGATTTCATGGCACGAAGCCATTTTTCGCACTCAACTCTTGAAACCTCTTCATAGGTGGTAGGCTCATCATCCTCTATGAGCAATACGTCATTCTGTTCACTCACGAAATCCATATCTCTCGAGAACAGGCGTATCCTACTTGACCTCACAATTTCGTGTGTAGTGGAAGGTTGAACTGTTACCTCATCTGTATGAGTTACGCTTTGAGTTCAAGCGATTGATCCGCGTCGTCCGAAAGCATCTTGAACTTCTTCAAGTTCAACTTTGCTCCCACTGTCCTCTTTTAAAAGAAACTCTTTCTCTAAAAGACAGCATGCATCAAACAAACACCTTTTGTTCCTCGGCAAGAAAGTAGAATTGATATCCTCTTGTTTCTTTAGGATATCCTACGAACAAACACTTGTCGATTTTGCTTCAAGCTTATCTCGATTGTGTCCGCTTCACATAAGCAGACAACCCCATACTTTCAAATAAGAAAGATAAGGTTTCTTGTTAGTCCACATCTCATATGGAGTAACATCAACTGTCTTTGATGGAACTCTGTTTAACAAGTAAACAGCTGTCTCAAGTGCATATCCCCAAAAGGATTTTGGTAATCGTGCAAAGCCCATCATAGATCGTACCATGTCCAACAAGGTTCGATTTCTCCTTCGCCACACCATTATCTTTGTGGTGTGTAAGGAGGGGTCCACCGAGATAATATCCCATTATCTACGAGATAATCAAAAACTCTTGGTCTAAGTATTCACCACCACGATCGGATCGTAATGTTTTGATACTTTTCCCAAGTTGTTTTTCTACTTCATTCTGAATTGTTTGAACTTTTCAAACGCTTCATTTGTATCTCATCGAATCTGGTACCCATATCGAGAATAATCATCGATAAAGGTAATGAAGTAACGCAACCACTTACGCATGGATGGACATCGGACCACATACATATGAATGTATTAGGTCTAATAATCCAAATATTGCTCACCCTTTCCTTAAAGGTAACTTAGTCATCTTGCCTAATAAACAAGATTCACATGTGTCATAAGATTCATAATCGAATGACCCTAAACTTCCACTCTTGTGGAGCTTAGCGATCGTCTCTCATTTATATGGCCAAGCACAATGCCATAAGTAAGTTGATTTTAAATTATCTCTTTTATGTCTTTTAGCGTCATTGACATTCATAACCGGATGTGACATATCTAATATGTAAATTCCATTGCATAATGTACCAGTACCATAAAGCATTCCATTTGAACTAATAGAACAACCATTGTTACCAAAAGACAAATGGAAACCAAATCTATTTAAACAAGAAATGACAAGATGTTCTTTGTTAACACGGTACAAAATAACAATCATCCAAGTTAAGTACAAGCCCACTGGGAGTGTCAAAACATAAGTCCCTACGGCTAATGCAGAACTCTTGCTCCATTGCCAACACGCAGTCCATTTCTCCCTTTATGAGTCCCATCATCCCCGAGGCCTCGTGATATCATTGCATATGTGTGAGCCACAACCGGTATCTAATACCCATATGTTATGATCGAAATGATAACCTCAATGACAAACATACCAAGAAGTCGAGGTCATTGATGCCTTCTTCCTTCGATTCTTCCAGATAAACTTTGCGATTCGCCTCCCATGACCGGTCTTACCGCAATGGAAGCGGTACCTTTTAGTGCGTCTCTTTGGTCTTCTTCTTGCCTTTCGCTGCACTTCCTTTCGCTTCGAGCCTTTTCTTCTTCTGTTTCTCTTCTTGGAACCAGAGGAAGAAGAATCCACCAATAGCAACGCCTTGCTATCTTGCTTGACAAATTGTTCTCATTGCCTTGAAAGCAGATTGATCACTCGAATTGTGGTGGATATTTGGTTCATTCGATAGTTCAACACAAACCGTGAATAACTATCGACAAACCAACAAGAATTAAGTCTATACTTAACTCGTAATCCATCACAAAACCTAAGACGGCCAACCTCTCAATATAGCCATTCATCTTCAATGCATATTGCTGCGCAGATGAACCAGAGTCATCTTCGTTGTAAAGAGCAACCTTGAGGTCTCGAACCGTTCGGACCGTGCTTGCTCATCAAACAACTCTCTAAGATGAAACACTATCGTGTGAGCATCCATAGACTCGTCTTTATACTGCAGCTCGGTGACATCGATGCAAGCATAATGCGGTAGCTATGTCACCGCTTTTTAGATGCTTACGATATGCCTTCGATCATCATCGAAACTCCTTGAGAAGTGGATCCGGAAGCGGAAAATCAAGGATGTATCCTAGATCCTCAGATCTGAGAACAATTCTCAGATTCCGCAGCCAATCAAGAAAATTTGGTCCAGTTAATTTGTTTGCATCCATTAGTGAGCGAAGATTCACACTAGTCGACATCTTCAATCAACCTAAACATAGAGAGAGAAAGAAAGTTAGAATAGGATTAAATGTATGCTCATAAGGACTTAAATGACATACATATGGCTCCCACTAGTTTCAATAGAATCCATAACCCTCATCATGAATCCAAGAAACAAAATGGCACATTGACCTAGTGGGTCGATATCCGACATTGCTAAGAATGACCTTGAGGTTAGCTCAACAAGTCACCTTAGGTCAATCGGTAGGTATCGGTCATACCAATTGCATCATCGATGACCGACATTAAGAATGACCTTGAGGTTAGCTCAACAAGCCATCTTATGTCTCGGAGGTATCGGACATACCAATTACATCTTAGACACAACTATCGCCAGTCTTATCAACAATTGATGTATGCACATACATTGGGTTATCAACACTGATGCGCGTACATCGATGTACACTACCCAACCGCCTCTGTCCACGTTGACCTTGAGGTTAGCTCAACAAATCAACGCTTCTAGGAAAACCGACCCATTAATCCGAAAATCATATTTTCATGGTTTGAACATATTCAGATAGAGTGAGCTTGAGGTTAGCTCAACAACCCAACCCTATAAGAACTACGGTTCTTACCATATTAATGGAAGGCGTTAGTTTTCATATTTTAAGTGAGGATTTTAGGTCTCATCTAATTAATCTCATCCAAGGATCATAGTCACCATGACTATATGGTCGATTTAAGGCATTGCATCAATCACATTGAATTTATACCAAAATCGCCCATCATCCCACGAGGCATGATATAAGTCGACTTGTATATGTATAAGTCGACTTATGGCTCTATATAAGTCGACTTATGCATGTGTAAGTCGACTTGTGCAATCAATGCATGAACAAGTCGACTTGTACCATTGTGTAAGTCGACTTATTAGTCTGATGCACAAACAAGTCGACTTATGAACATATAAGTCGACTTGTTCATTAATGCATTTGGAATTGCTATCTAATCGGCTAATTCTCAATCCAGGCATTTCGAATTCACAACACCAATATAACCAGTATATAAACCTTTATATTAATGTGCTAATGAAACATTTTCATCAACTCATGCATGCCATATAGTCTAACTATATATGAAAACCTTGAAACCGATTAATTCATCATTAATCACTAGATTTCCACATAATTCAAGGACACCAAATTATCATGCTAAGTATCTCTAGGTAGGCTACATGTTATCAAGATTACTCCGGCACTTGTCACAGAAATTGCGACGGCCAAAATAACCAAGATAACGGAATAAGCTAACGAGACGCTAAAGTGACCTATTCGATATCCAAAAATTATTGGAAACCTAAATTCAAGAATCTCAACTTGGAATGCATACCACATCAATATAACACATTTTTAATCACTATAAAAATGATTCATGGCATTGGAACAGAAAATAACACAATCAATCATTCCAAACAAAACAGCCCCAGCAAGTTTCTCAAAACTGCCAAGCTCAACATTTTGCTCACAATGACCATTGAAACACTTTCAATAAATACTGAGAAAATTACAGAGGTTAAAAAATGTTCCCAACATGCTCCATGAATATTTCCAGGATTTATTTCCCACAAAAACTCATTGAACCTCAGCAATCTAGCCGAACCAGAATCTGTGTTCTCCAACACAAACATTCCCATCAGCACACAAGAAATTCGGAAATAAATGGTAAATCACCTTGAAAACATTTTTCCATCCACAGAGACATTGACAAACATCTTAGGGACATGTCGGTGAAAACCAATCCGAAAAAAAAAATTTCTAGAATTTATTCTCGAATTTACAAGCATACCTGTTTCAGAAACTATCAACAAGACAGCATCCGAAACTTGAGAGAATTAAATAGCAAAACCATATCAAATCAAATTGATAAATTCTCATCTTTCACAAACATATTCTATAACATGTTATGAACAATTCTGAGCAAGAAATTTCGAAAACATGCATCTCTATACTGATTCGAAATTCACACAAATAACATGCATCAGCAGCTCAATTCACTAAGGAACTCCGACCTAGTTATCATTTCGACTGTTTATACAACACAAGTGGCTCTGATACCACTGTAGGAAAATCCCGGGGTAGGCATCACATGCCCACAGTGCGGAATTTAAAATTTTGAGTCCCGGAAAATTCCCGAAAGCCAGGATCCATGTGTAAGTACAAACAATCAAACCATAACGACCAAAGGAGACCGTCTCTAACGGTATCCACGCAGAGGTCGGAAAACCTAACCGGGACAAACTCTTTTGACCCGGGAATAGCTAGACTAAAGAGAAGAGTGCTAGCTCTTACCTTAGCCTTGGGGAGCAAGTGAAATGATCTTGGTGGAGCCTTGGAGAGTAGAAGCAATTTGTATGGAAGAGATGAAGAAGATGAAAAAACAAATTTTTTCAAAGCTTAACTCTTAAGCTTTCGATTCTCTCCCTCCATAACCGTGCAAGCTTCCTCCATAAACCTTTCTAATATGTATTTTAACACTTAAAAGACATATGGAGACTTGGTGGATGGCTCATCCACGTATATGGCATAAAAATGCCTTAAAATGCTAAATGATGATTAGGTTTGACTTTTCAAACCAAATTCTCTTCTCCATTTAATGGCTCCACCGAAAATCAACAAATATATATATAATTAATTAATTATTTACTTAATTAATTAATATATATAATTGCTGAAGTGGTCCAGTCAAACTGGGGTCGGTCCTACCGGCCTGCCGGGCTCCACCGGCAAAAAATAACCAGAAACGGTTTTCAGCAATGTCGATGTCGCGATCTCATCGGGACATATCCCAATCTCATCGGGATCCATTTAATCCTATTGCTCTCCAGATATTGGATCTCTGTCCGAAACTATTTTACAGATTCTCCGAGTCACTCTTATGCGTGTGACCCATTAGGTTCCCGGTTATGTTGGCCACTTAGATTAACACTTAATCTGAGCAAGTCATGAGCGGTATCTAGCAACACATCATGACCCCCAATTGACCGGAAAGTAATTGGTTTGACTAATGAAACCATATCACGAACCCTTCCATAGACAATTACCGTGCAATTCGTCCTTTCACCATGCTATACCCCACTTGGTTTGAGTATGGGCAATGTGTCAACTCTTACTAGGCCGATCGGATCAAATCTAGTCCAAGTGTAATCGGTTCTCCCTAGGACTCATTACTTTATATGTCCATGAAGACCATCTTCATGACATATGTATGTCTCGGCGCCGAGACTTCAAAGTAATGATCCTGATAAGAGGCCATGGGTATCTCTTCTGCTATAACAGAAGTGGTGAATCCTCTATTGGCTACTCAATTACCTTCGAATACCTCAAGTCGCACTCCAATCACCACCCTATGAGCGACCTCTGAAAGGCAACAAGGAATAGAGTCAAAGTACAGAATCAGTACCCAAGATATCCTTGAGTACCTCAAGTCTAAGGATACTTGCACCATTGCTATGATGAGATTATCACTGACATTTGTATAGGACATCCATGTGATGATCTCATAGCAGGTCATCGAATGTACTTACTACCACTAGTAAGCATCCACATGTCAAATCTAAATATCTCAATATTTACGCTTTTACGAGATCCACCGCTTGATCCAATCAAGGAGTTTGACATGTCTAGTCTATCCGGATTAACGATGTCGAGCCTCATTAATCCTATGACTAGGATAATTTGAATCTTGACATAATTGCACATGATAGGAATCTCAATAGTATGATCACATCATAATTTCCTTCATGCTATGTCATGTATCAGGGACTTCATTAATTTGATTAAAGATCACTATCAATTCATAATAAAATGAATATCAAATAAATGAAATATGCCTTGCTTTATTTATTCATAAAGTCTGTACATGACTATGAACAAAATGCGCTAAAGGGGATTGCCTTTAGGGCACTACTCTAACACAGAGAAATCTAATCTCGAAGACCTACTGTCAAAGTACATTTCCACTACCGAGGTCAGGATGCAGAACCAAGAATCTTCTATCAAACATTTGGAGAATCAGATGAGCCAGATTGCTAGTTTGTTAAAGGAAAGATCTTCGGGTTCATTGCCTAGCACTACCTAGACCAACTCGAGAGAACCTGCAAAGGCAATTTTATTGAGAAGTGGCAAACAACTTGAAGAAGTTAAGAAGAAGCAGAAGGATAAAGAAGTGGAAGAGAGTGAAGAAGATGAGAGTCGGGAAAGTGGAAAGGAGGCCACAGAAGCACCAGCTGAAAAGGAAGACCATCCAAGGTTATTTGCTGACCCAATCACACATCCGGTAAGACCTCGGATTCCTTATCCTCAAAGATTGAAAGGTACGCAATTAGATAAGCAATTTGGTCGTTTTCTTGAGATATTTAAAAAATTGCATATAAACATTCCTTTTGTTGAGGCCATAGTGCAGATGCCTTCTTATGTGAAGTTTTTAAAAGAAATTTTGTCTATCAAAAGGAGGCTTGAGGAGTATGCCACGGTGAAGCTGAATGAGGAGTGTTCTGCCATATTGTCAAGAAAGTTGCCATCGAAGCTTAAGGATCCAGGGAGTTTTACTATTCCTTGTGTGATTGGTGATTTACATATAGATAAGGCTTTAATGGATTTGGGTGCCTCTTTCTATTTTCAGGAAATTAGGATTGGCGGAGCCTAAACCCACAACTATTTCACTTCAGCTGGCAGATAGGTCAATCACCTATCCGAGGGGAATCATTGAGGATGTATTAGTCAAGGTCGAGAAGTTCATCTTCCCGGTGAATTTTTTAGTCCTTGATATGGAGGAAGATATAGACATCCCCATCATTCTTGGGAGACCTTTCATGGCCACTGCACGGACCATCATCGATGCACAACGTGGAAAGCTCATCTTGAGACTTCAAGATGAAGAACTAGTGTTCGATGTGTTCAATGCTATGAAACATCCTTCTACTCTTGACTCTTGCCATTTTATTGATATTTATTCTTCTGATATTGATGATTCTCTATTGTTTGTGCAGATTTGTTGGAAGAGGTAGCGCAAGGAACAATCGAAGAGTTAGGGGAAGAATTGCAAGAAGAGTTGGAAGAAATTGCAGATGAGTTGGAGCAGGCATATTGGACACATTATAGAGCATACGAGCCTCTCCAACGTCCAGCCAAGCTATTTCCGAAGCCTTCGATTGAAGAGCCCCCTTCTCTTGACCTTAAACCTCTTCCAAGTCATTTGAAGTATGTTTATCTTAACCCACCTGAGCACTTACCGGTTATCATTTCTTCTTGTTTGTCAGGTGCTATGGAGGAGCAGTTATTGAGGGTACTGCGGGACCACAAAAAGGCAATTGGGTGGTCTATTACAGATATCAAAGGTATAAGCCCTTCTTTTTACACACATCACATTTTCATGGAGGATGGAAGCAAGGCGATAGTGCAGCCCCTGAGAAGACTTAACCCACATATGAAGGAGGTGGTGAAAGATGAGGTAGTAAAGCTTTTAGATGCAGGTATTATCTATCCCATTTCTGACTCTAGTTGGGTTAGTCCTGTGCATGTGGTGCCAAAGAAAGGAGGCACCACTGTGGTTGAAAATGAGAAAAATGAATTACTAGCCACTAGGAAGGTAACTGGGTGGAGAATGTGCATAGATTATAGGAAATTAAATGATGCTACCAGGAAAGATCATTTTCCTTTACCTTTCATTGATCAGATGATTGAGAAATTAGCTAGACATGATTTTTATTGTGCCTTAGATGGATATAGTGGATATTTGCAGATTCCGGTAGCCCTGGAAGATTAGGAGAAAACAATTTTTACATGTCCCTATGGTACATTTGCCTATAGACACATGCCCTTTGGGTTATGTAATGCTCCAGCTACATTTCAAAGATGCATGATAGCTATTTTTCTGATATGCTTGAATCTTGCATTGAAATTTTCATGGATGACTTCTCTGTGTTTGGAACTTCATTTGATGCATGTTTGGATAACTTAGAGAAAGTCCTAATTTGGTGTGAAGAGACCCATTTAGTGCTTAATTGGGAAAAATGTCATTTCATGGTACAGGAGTGCATTGTTTTAGGTCACTAGATTTCTAGCAAGGGTATAGAGGTAGACCCAGCAAAAATTGATGTCATTAAGAAACTTCCTCCACTAAACAATGTTAGATCCATTAGAAGTTTCTTAGGCCATGCTGGTTTTTACCGTAGGTTCATTAAGGATTTTTCCAAAATTGCTAAACCTTTGACTGAGTTGCTTGAAAAAGATGATGTGTTTAATTTTGATGATAAATGTTTGATATCTTTTCAATTGTTAAAGGATATGCTTGTGACTGCACCTATTCTTATATCTCCTGACTGGTCTCTTCCTTTTGAATTAATGTGTGATGCGAGTTATTATGCAGTGGGTGTTGTTTTAGGCCAAAGACGAGGTAAGATCTTTCATCCCATTTTTTATGCAAGTAGGACACTAAACTGTGCACAACGTCATTACACCACCACGGAAAAAGAGATGTTGGTGGTTGTGTTTGCTTTTGACAAGTTTCGCTCATATTTGGTTTTGTCTAAAGTGATTGTGTATACTGATCATGTAGCTTTGAAATACTTGATGACAAAACCCGACGCTAAACCAAGACTAATTCGTTGGGTGTTACTTTTGCAGGAATTTGACATTGAGCTAAGGGATAAGAAGGGGACCGAGAATTTTTTAGCGGTTCACCTATCAAGGTTAGATGAAGCTGCCATGGAGAGTGCAACAAAGAAGGACATTCGGGAGACTTTTCCTTATGAGCGTCTGATGGTTATGACGGTCATTCCATGGTTTGCAGATTATGTGAACTACCTTGCTGGTAATATCTATCCCCCTGATCTTTCTTATGCTCAAAAGAAAAAAAATTTGTCTGAGGTAAGGTACTATCTTTGGGATGACCCTTTGCTTTACAAGATTTGTGTGGATGGTATTGTTAGGCGTTGCATTCCTGAAGAGGAAATGTCCTCTGTGTTACATCATTGTCATTTTAGAGAGGCTGGGGGACATTATGGTGCATCTAGGACAGCTCATAAAGTTTTGGAGTGTGGTTTCTATTGGCCCACTTTATTTAAGGATGCATTTACATTTGTCAAATCTTGTGATAGGTGTCAAAGGGTCGGAAACATTAGTCGGAGACATGACATGTCATTGTCTAACATTCTTGTTTGTGAAGTTTTTGATGTTTGGGTAATAGACTTCATGGGACCATTCCCTAAGTCTTTCTCTAATCAATATATATTGGTTGCTGTTGATTATGTTGGCAAATGGGTGGAAGCAGAGGCATTGCCTACAAATGAGTCTAGACGTGTTGTTAAATTTTTTAAGAAGAATATTTTTACACGTTTTGGCACACCTAGGGCTATCATTAGTGATGGGGGGTCGCATTTTTATAACAAACTTTTTGATTCGATGTTAGCTAAGTATGGGGTAACCCATAAGGTTGCTACTCCGTACCACCCCCAAACTAGTGGACAAGTTGAAGTCTCAAACAGGGAATTAAAGAAAATACTAGAAAAAACTGTTAATGTTTCTAGGCGGGACTGGTCTTTAAAGCTTGATGATGCACTTTGGGCATATAGGACCGCATTTAAAACACCCATAGGCATGTCACCATTCAAGATAGTATATGGGAAATCTTGTCATCTTCCAGTTGAGTTAGAGCATCGTGCATACTGGGCTACTAAATTTCTTAACTTTGACTTGTCTGCTGCAGGTGCTAAAAGACTTATGCAACTTCATGAGCTTGAAGAGTTTCGTTTGGATGTTTATAATAATTCGAAGTTGTATAAGGAACGTGTGAAGAAGTGGCATGACAAGAAGATCCTCCACCGAGACTTTAAGGTAGGTGACCAGGTATTGATCTACAACTCTCGTCTTCATCTTTTTCCGGGAAAGCTTAAGTCGGGGTGGTATGATCCATTCACGGTGATCCAAGTCCTTCCTTTTGGGGTCATTGAGGTAAAACGAAAAAATGAAAATTCATTTAAGGTAAATGGACAACGAGCAAAATTATATATGCCCAGGTTTGTAGATAACTCTAGGGAGAGATTGTCTCTTCATGACACTTCGCCTCCTTGATGGCGGTGCATGTTTTCCGGTAGGACTGTAGTTTTCTTTCTTTTCTTTTCTCGTTATTTCTTTATGTTTCTTTTAATGCATTTCTTTAAGTTGTTTTGAGCTTTCTTTAGGTTTGTGTGGTTGGTGCCAAAAAAAAGAAAAAAAAAGGGTTCTTGGTTGCTCCTTTTTTAAGGAAGTTTCTTCTTTCTCTTGCCCCGCTCTGTGTTTGATTGTTGACTACTTGAACATTAGGGACAATGTTCATATTAAGTGTGGGGGGGATTGAGTTTATGTGTATGCTGATGATATTGATGTTGATGTTGAGAAATACACACTTGAATGGTTATGACTCTTCTGGTGACTGTCTTGGGTCCTATTTGTGATGAATTTGACCATACGATTATGTCAAAGTAGTTGGATGGAAAATTGAGTTGTTTGCATGAACTTGAAATAGGCAACTTGAGAGGATAGTGAAACATATGGATTAATTAAAGTCGTCAATTGCATAAATTTAATCAATAACTGATGCTAAGTGATGAGGCAATGTATGAAATTTTGATAGACTTTCATTTAAACATTTGTGAGGTTTTGAGCCATATGACTGCATCTCATAGTCATCTATTTTCTTTGTCATGTGTGATGCTTCCCTATGTGGATTACCTTCAGAACTTGCTTTGAACCTATTTGATACTGCTAGTTACATGCTTTATGGACATGATAAAGGCCTTCTTTGTTTTAAACCTTTAGCTTAAATGACCCACCAAATCATTTTTCCTTTGTTACCCCCTTTGAGCCTTTGACCTTGTTGTTTTCGTATTAATCGCATTGCATTAAACTTGAAAACTTTTAGCCTTACCCTTTCACAAGTTGAATAAAGTACTAAGTATTTAATTCCTTGATTTAGGGACTTTTGTTTTATAAGCTATTATGAGATGTTTTAGAAGTACATCTACTCAATTGTAGTTGATTTTTGTTACTGCTATCTTATTGTTACAAAAAAAAAGAAGAACAAAAAAAAGAAAAAAATCAAAACAATAACGTTTGATAATGATGAGTAGTTGTAGTCCCATATTTCTGTAAGTATATTTCAGAAATTCTTTTTGATTGTCCCACGTCATTTAGTACTTTGTGAATACTTGTGAGCAGCCTTTGTTCTTTTTGCCTCACCTGAACCTAAACCCCATTACAACCTTGAATAAAAGCCCTTTTGATCCATAATGGCATGTACTTTATGTAGTGAAAAATACGTAAATTTGCAAGCCTATGGTAGCGTAATCTCATAGAGGAAGTTTTGAGCGAAACACAACCCTTATACACTTGAGCGACATGAGTGAATATCGTGAGGGAAGTCCATTTTAATTTTGTGCTTGTTTTTTTATCACAAATATCTATCTTTGACTTTGTTTATGTGCATTGATGAAAATATTATGATACATGTTGTAGCTTGATACTTGAGTTCGCCGAATTTTTAAGGGATTGCAAATACTTGATTTTCGTTGAAAATAAAATGACAGAATACGTCGGTTGTGACCTAAGTAAGTTGCTTGAGGACAAGCAACAATTCAAGTGTGAGGGTGTTGTTAATGGATATTTTTGTATTAATTTTTGATATATAATTTGCTAAACTATTGTCCATTTAATATTTAAATTGTACTAATTAAGAGTTATTTATTTTAATTTTAGTTACACGTGTTACACCAAAAGGGAAGGCTCCACCAATATCACAACAAGGCAGAAAGAGGACAGCATCATTAATAAATCAAAAGGAGACCCACGCAAAAAAAAAAAAGCAAAGAGGAATTAAATAAGAAAGAAGAAAACAAAGTAGCAAGTGGCGTAAAACAAGGAGCATCCATGTTTATGGAGAAGAGTGAAGTAGTTGGTGGCTTGAAGACAAAAAGAAGCAGCTGGTGGCATTATGTAGGAAAATCCCGGGAGGTACATCACATGTACCGGCAGCGGAAAACAAAAATTTTTGTTCCCAGGACTTTCCCGAATCCCAGGATCCAGGTATCGGTATGAAGACATCAACCTAAATAGCCAAAAGAGACTATCTCTAAAGGTGATCAACGCAGATCGAAAATCTAACCGAAGTCAAACCCTTTGACCGGGAATAGCTAAACAGATTAAAGCACTGCTAGAGCCTACCTCCGTCTGGAGAGCTTGAGAAACGTTGGAATCCTTGGAGAAGAAGAAGCGAGAATCGATGATGCCTTAAGAAAAATAAAGAAATGAAAACCCTTTTCACCTTTTGCTTAACACTTAAGCATTTTCTCTCTTAAACCTTAAGGAAACCATCGAAACTCTCATATGTCTAGCCATCCACGAAACAAGCAGCATATATATTGGTGTTCATTAACTTTTAAGACACCAATGAGTAGCTTACAAGTGGATGGCACATCATTTAAGGAAAGTAATAAATGATGTTTGACTTTTCAAAGCTTTTAACATTTCTTCTCCCACTTTCAACGCACATGGACATATATATATATATATATATATATATATATATATATATATATATATATATATATATATATATATATATTAATTATTAATTAATTAATTAATATATATTTGCTAAGGTCCATCCAACTGGGTTGGGTCTGCTTAAACTCTAGGGCCCCGGTGTTGAAACAACTCAAAACCTTTCTTAGCAATATCGATGTCGTGATCTCATCGGGACATATCCCAATCTCATCGGGATCCATTTAATCCTAATGCTCTCCATGATTGGAACTCATCCAATCTATTTTACTGATTCTCCAAACACTCTTATCGTGTGACCCTTTAGGCTCCGGTTATGTTAGCCACTTAGATTAACAATTAATCCGAGCAAGTCATGAAGCGGTATCTAGAACACATCATGACCCCAATTGACCGGAAAGTAATCGGTTTGATGTATTCATCACGAACCGGATCACGAACCCTTCCATGAACAATTACCGTGCAATTCGTCCTTTCACCATCCTATACCCCACTTGGTTATGAGTATGGTCAAAGTGTCAACTCTCACTAGGCCGAGTCTAGCCCAGTGATATCGGTTCTCGTCACGGGACTCATTACTTTATATGTCAATGAAGACACTCTTCATGACATACATGCTGGCCAGCCTTAGTAATGATCCCGACAAGAGGCCATGGGTATCTCTTCTGCTAATCCAGAAGTGGTGAATCCTTTATTGCTACTCAATTATCTTCGAATACCTCAAGCTGTACCTAAGCAGCACCCTATGAGTTACCTCTGGAAGGCAACAAGGAATGGAGTCAAAGCACAGGATCAGTATCCAAGATATCCTTGAGTACCTCAAGTCTAAGGATACTTGCACCATTTGTTGGACCCCACCCCCCACACCTGGGCTAATATTTCCCACCCAGCGTGTGTTTGCGGGTTATACCACGGCGGGTGTTTGCGGGTTATACCGCGGCATCCAACTTAATCAGTACTGTCCTCTTTGGTCAAGGGTGAGGCCACGACTCGAACCCTTGACCTCAAGGTTTTATAGCTTCCACATGCTCGCCTCTTACCATTTGGCTAAGTTAGCCAAATGGTAAGAGCAGCAGACATGAGTCAATGTCGAGTTGATGTGACAAGTTGATGTCATATACGTCTTGAAAGATGAATGTTCAATAAACCATAGTGTGGGGAAATCAACATTGCGCGCCTTTTAATGTTGGACCCCACCCCCACACTGGCTAATATTTCCCACCCAGCGTGTGTTTGCGGGTTATACCACGGCGGGTGTTTGGGGTTATACATGACATCTAACTTAATCGATCTTGTCCTCTTTGGTCAGGTGAGGCCACGACTGAACCTCGACCTCAAGGTTTTATAGCTTCCACATGCTCGCCTCTTACCATTTGGCTAAAATGTTGGACCCCGAACCTTGAGTGACAATTTGACTATGATCAAGTGGATGAGTTGATTGAAATTAGTTGAAGATCATGAAATAAAGAGAGAAAGTATGAAAATATGAAAAATTGTGAAATAGTTGACCTTTTTGGCATTTGAGAGTTGACTTTTGTTTGAGGCAAAATTTGATAAAATGATCTACATGAAACTTGTAGATTATGTTAAGAGATTTTTGTGGACATAAAGTTTGTAAATTTTCGATATCGGGAGTGAAAGTTATGATCAGTCAAAGTTTATGTTTGATCGGGGTTGACTTTTATTATGGTTGAAACTTTGACTGAGAAATTAACCTAGTTAGAGGTTATTTGAGCTTTGATGTTCTTCATGAAAATTGAAGGATTTGATTTGATCTTTAATTCGATATAAGGTATGCAATTTTTCGATCTCGGAAAATTAAGTTATGATTTTTGCAAGCGTGTATAGAGGATAGTATCTTTGACCGGAAAAATGGACTCCCGTAGGAGTCGAATTGAGTTTTATGTTCTTCTTGGAAGATTTAGAGCTTCTCTTAAGCTTTCTATAGAGACTAAGTTTGTCAAAATCGGAGTTCGGGATTAAAAGTTATGAATTTTGGGAGTTTAGAGGAAAAAAAAAAAAGTTTTAGCGCCTCGCTAGGCGACGGCTCGCTAATGAAGCGGCGCGCCATCTGCCTCGCTAGGCGACGCCTCGCCTAGCGAGGCGGGCGCTGTCTTCGCCCTCATGAGGGCAAGGCTCGCCCTCGCGAGCTGTGCGCCTCGCTAGGCGACGCCTCTAGCGAAGCGGCGTCTCGCCCTCATGACGCGCCTCGCCTCATGAGTTAGGCGTCTCAACGCTTGCTTCTAAAATTTTTGATTTCTTTGTTTTTTAATCCGACCTTTGCTCACTATTTTGCCTATATTTTTTCCGTCCGACATCCGATTGAGTTGATTCTTTTTGCGTTGGATTCCTAAGACAATGAATTTCATTTTATAAGAAATTTGTGAACTTTTGAGATTAAATTAATGGTGATTAAGTTAATCAAAGTGAGTTGGGAAATTTTCCGAGCATGATTCAGTGTTTTGTGAAATTCGGGATCTGTAGAGATCCGATTGAAGCGATTCTTGAGGCGAAATAAAGATAAGACAAAGGGCTACAAATCATATGAAGACATGAAATGTCAATTTTGCCCTTAGGACTTTTAATTTCTGAATTTAAGTTCGGATTAGGGTTTAATTTTTGGTTTGGGAACACCTGTGAGTAATGTGAGTATAACTTTTGATCTGGGAATCGAAATAAGACGATTCTTGTTTTGAATTAAACTAGAGACATAAGGCTACAATTGTGATGAAGACATCGAGTTTCAATTCCGGGATTAAGAATGTGAAATTTTGGACGGAAATAATCGTACATGAAAAATGTGTTAGAATATGGATTTTCCCGAACTGTTTCGCACATAACTTTTGATGTAGTGCTCGGAATTGAGCGCGGTCAGTGGCGTTGGATTCGTATGAGTGAGAGGAACATTTCTCGAGAAGGAAGTTTGGACAAATTCCTTCAATTTAATAGTGCGAATCAGAACCGCAAGTAAGCGTAACTTTAAGTTTTGAATGGAGGGCAATTTGGTCATTTGACCATCAATTAATGAAACACACTTGAGGAGTGTCGTTTTGGCTTATTTAAAAGCCACGAATGGGCTGGAGAAGTCTGGAATTACAGAAGAAGAGAAAGAAAATAAGAAAGAGAAGAAGAATGGAGAAGAGTTCAGTATGGAGAAAGAAGAGGGAGAAGTTTAGTTTTAATTTTCTACTCAATTCTTCAAGCTTTTGGGATTTTCCAAGAAGGAAAAGAGTGGAGAATGAAGAGAGCTTCTTCATGAGCCAAGAAAATACGAATTTGGAAGAGAAAGAGGTAAGAGAAATTTTTCTACTTTGAGATTTTGATTAATCTTCGGTTTAGAATTATGACATATGAGATGGGTTTATGGATTGTGGAATTAATTTTGATATATATGCTTTAGGTTGGGTTTAATTTTGGATGAAAAATTGAGTAAGGTTTAGGCTTAATTTTATGATTGAGAATTTTGAGATATTTTGGTGTAGAATTATAGGAAATATGATGAATTGATGATATATGAAATCAATTTCGAAGAATTTGTATTTTATGGTATTGAATTTGGATAAATTGGTTTAGGCCAATTTTAAGATTTGAGGATTTTTGAAATTGAGGATTTAAATAGTTTGGAATTAATGTGAATTGAGGAATTGTGAGATTAATTTTGAAGAAATTATGTTTTATGAGATTGAATTCGAAGTGTCTTGGTTTAGGCCAATTTTGAAAATTGGGGATTTTCAAAATTGGAGATTGAAATAGCTTGAATGTAAATGGAATTGGTGAATTCTAAGTTGATTGTGAAAATTAAGTATTTTTGATGTGAAATTTGGATGATTATGGTTTAGGTTTTGGTATTTTGAAAGAGAGAAAGCAAGGATCAATTGGAGCTTGAAATCAAGTTTCCTAATAATTCGAGGTGGGTAGCATATTTATATTTTGATTTGTGAGCAATATGCAATTTTTGAAAAATTAAAGAAAGCAATTTTGAAATAAAGAAAGCAAAAATGTGAAAATTTTGACAAATTATTGTTTTGTAAAGGTTTGAAATTCTGATTTCCGAATGTTTTCTGAAAGATTATTATAAGTTTGAATTCATTGCTTTCAATGATTCGATAAACCGATAGAAATTTCTGAAAATGCATTTGTTGTGTATGCATTATTCAATTGTTGAAATTATTGTTTGATTGAATGTTTTGATTGTTGAATTTTAGTGAATGATAGACTGAATAAATTAAGTGGTATGCATTTTTGGGGAAAATTTTGAAGAAAAGTACGAAATTAAAAAGTGCCTTCGAGCAATCCGACTTTTCGTTTTCGATTATGTGTTATGTGGGTTTGGTAGGTCCCTTGGTGAGTCATTGTCTCTATGTGTATAGCCTTCTCCAGTGCCCACAAGAGTACGGAGTCTCGTTTCGGACTCCTTCACGGCTACACCGGACCGCTATGTGGGAAAGTGTAATGACGTTTCATTTCACGATCGCACAGACCGCTTATCTTCGGGCAAGACGCTCTGCTTGGACCTAGCTGCACCATTCGATGTGTAATATGTTTTGATTTGTTTATGTGTTCGCATTCATATTTATGAAAAATTCAAGAAGTTTTGAAAATGAGAAAAAATGAGATTATTATGAAAAGTTTGAAAAAATATGAAAAAAATGGGTTTGAGGAAATTGTTTGAAAAATTATAAAGTTTGAAAAAAATTCCCTTTTGGCAAAAAGATTATTAAAAGTGATTTCGGCTTATTTATCAGTTTATAAATGTGTTATCCACGAGCTTTCGAGCTCACCCCCCCTTTCATCCCCATCTCCGTGTTTCGAGCGGAGATCGGATGAAAGAATGTGAAGACGATGTCAAGACGTCCGCCGATATTTGAATACGTTGGTTTTTGAGAAATTTGGATCTTGTGTATGAATATGTTTATGACTTGAGATAAGTTTGGGAAAAATGTATTTGTGTATAAAGTTGAGTATCGGGAATGATTGAGAAATTTGTATATGAAATCATGAATAGCTTGGGCATATATATTTGTGTTTGATTCTGGGAATAAGTTTGAATTATGAAAATAGTAGATTGAATGACAAGTATGAGATTGTTTTAGAATTAGGTTTGTGTCTATCTGCTGATATCCCGGACGGAGGGTCCGGTGGATTCTGATATTTGTGTGATTGATTGGCATCTAGAAGTGTATTTTTTACCTCGCAGTTTGGGTTAGGAAAAAGCACCGTTATCTTTGCCGAAATTTTGATAAAATTGGGAAAAAAATAGAATTTGAGATTTGTATGGATGAATAAGAATTTGTATGATTGTTGAGTTTCGGGTTTAAGAATGAATTTTCCTATGAGAAATTATATGGATGTGATTGATGTGAGAAATGAGAAGAAGAAAGAAAAAAAAAATTCATAACGGATTTTGGAACGTCTTAGGATTCCCAACGTGATTATGTTCATTCGATAAGTTTTCTTTGATTATTGTTTCCGGATGTCGGATGTATGCGCTTGATTTCGTTTAAACTTTGCAACTGCTCGCTTGATTCGATTAGTATTTGCTTCCGCTTGCTTTTGCTTCCGCTTCGCTACTTTCGGATTTGTTCGCTTCCGCATTTCGCAATTTCGATCCGAAATTTCTGTCTCCTTTCGCTTCCGTTTCTATTGATTCCGTCATTCGTTCTTTTTGTTGCGTTTTTTTCGGTTGGGATCCGGTTCCCGGATCGGGTCTCAACATTTATTGTATCAGAGCCCAGTAATATGATCTTACTTGGGCGTGTGAGTATGAATAAGGAATTGATACGAGTTTGTAAAGATAAGAGTGAATTTGTGAGAGTGTGTTAGGTGATCATTTGATTTTGATGAAAGAAGTATGATTGCCTTTAGGAATTTGAAAATTGATATGTATGACTATTTGACGAATTCATGTGATTGGTTTGATTTGAGTGTTAAGAATATGTTTGATTTTCGGAATGTGTTGAGGAAATTAAGATTAGAATTTCTTGATAAATTGTGATGAAGTGATATAGATGAAAGAATGATGGCATAATGATGATTGAACCATATTAGGATTCTTTAAGAAATGGACCATTGACTTGTGTCCATATATAAAGAAATAATGAGTTATAGATATAGTGTTTTGATATGATATGAGTGATATATGATTTAAGGAAGTGAAAATTGTGAAGAGTGTGAGAATATGTATGAAGAGTAAATGTGATGAAAAAGACATTGATTATGAGGTTTGGAAAGAAATTAGTAAGAAAGTGCTTGATGATCTTTATTTAAAAAGAAATTTATGCAAGAATGAGTTACTTGGAGTTCAAGTAAATATGAATTTCGAGGACGAAATTCTTTTAAGAGGGGGAGAAATGTTGGACCCCGAACCTTGAGTGACAATTTGACTATGATCAAGTGGATGAGTTGATTGAAATTAGTTGAAGATCATGAAATAAAGAGAGAAAGTATGAAAATATGAAAAATTGTGAAATAGTTGACCTTTTTGGCATTTGAGAGTTGACTTTTGTTTGAGGCAAAATTTGATAAAATGATCTACATGAAACTTGTAGATTATGTTAAGAGATTTTTGTGGACATAAAGTTTGTAATTTTTCGATATCGGGAGTGAAAGTTATGATCAGTCAAAGTTTATGTTTGATCGGGGTTGACTTTTATTATGGTTGAAACTTTGACTGAGAAATTAACCTAGTTAGAGGTTATTTGAGCTTTGATGTTCTTCATGAAAATTGAAGGATTTGATTTGATCTTTAATTCGATATAAGGTATGCAATTTTTCGATCTCGGAAAATTAAGTTATGATTTTTGCAAGCGTGTATAGAGGATAGTATCTTTGACCGGAAAAATGGACTCCCGTAGGAGTCGAATTGAGTTTTATGTTCTTCTTGGAAGATTTAGAGCTTCTCTTAAGCTTTCTATAGAGACTAAGTTTGTCAAAATCGGAGTTCGGATTAAAAGTTATGAATTTTGGGAGTTTAGAGGAAAAAAAAGTTTTAGCGCCTCTGCTAGGCGACGGCTCGCCTCTAGGCAATGGCCGCCTGACGCCTCGCTAGGGCGACGCCTCGCCCTAGCGAGGCGAGGCTGTCTTCGCCTCATGAGGCAAGGCTCGCCCTCATGAGCTGTGCGCCTCGCTAGGCGACGCCTCCTCCTAGCGGCGGGCGTCTCGCCTCATGAGCGGCCCTCGCCTCATGAGTTAGGCGTCTCAAGCAGCTTTGCTTCTAAAATTTTTGATTTCTTTATTTTTAATCCGACCTTTGCTCACTATTTTGCCTATATCTTTTCCGTCCGACATCCGATTGAGTTGATTCTTTTTGCGTTGGATTCCTAAGACAATGAATTTCATTTTATAAGAAATTTGTGAACTTTTGAGATTAAATTAATGGTGATTAATTTAATCAAAGTGAGTTGGGAAATTTTCCGAGCATGATTCAGTGTTTTGTGAAATTCAGGATCTGTAGAGATCCGATTGAAGCGATTCTTGAGGCGAAATAAAGATAAGACAAAGGGCTACAAATCATATGAAGACATGAAATGTCAATTTTGCCCTTAGGACTTTTAATTTCTGAATTTAAGTTCGGATTAGGGTTTAATTTTGGTTTGGGAACACACATGAGTAATGTGAGTATAACTTTTGATCTGGGAATCGAAATGAGACGATTCTTGTTTTGAATTAAACTAGAGACATAAGGCTACAATTGTGATGAAGACATCGAGTTTCAATTCGGGATTAAGAATGTGAAATTTTGGACGGAAATAATCGTACATGAAAATGTGTTAGAATATGGATTTTCCCGAACTGCTTACACATAACTTTTGATGTAGTGCTCGGAATTGAGCGCGGTCAGTGGCGTTGGATTCGTATGAGTGAGAGGAACATTTCTCGAGAAGGAAGTTTGGACAAATTCCTTCAATTTAATAGTGCGAATCAGAACCGCAAGTAAGCGTAACTTTAAGTTTTGAATGGAGGCAATTTGGTCATTTGACCATCAATTAATGAAACACACTTGAGGAGTGTCGTTTTGGCTTATTTAAAAGCCACGAATGGGCTGGAGAAGTCTGGAATTACAGAAGAAGAGAAAGAAAATAAGAAAGAGAAGAAGAATGGAGAAGAGTTCAGTATGGAGAAAGAAGAGGAGAAGTTTAGTTTTAATTTTCTACTCAATTCTTCAAGCTTTTGGGATTTTTCCAAGAAGGAAAAGAGTGGAGAATGAAGAGAGCTTCTTCATGAGCCAAGAAAATACTTAATTTGGAAGAGAAAGAGGTAAGAGAAATTTTCTACTTTGAGATTTTGATTAATCTTGGTTTAGAATTATGACATATGAGATGGGTTTATGGATTGTGGAATTAATTTTGATATATATGCTTTAGGTTGGGTTTAATTTTGGATGAAAAATTGAGTAAGGTTTAGGCTTAATTTTATGATTGAGAATTTTGAGATATTTTGGTGTAGAATTATAGGAAATATGATGAATTGATGATATATGAAATCAATTTCAAGAATTTGTATTTTATGGTATTGAATTTGGATAAATTGGTTTAGGCCAATTTTAAGATTTGAGGATTTTGAAATTGAGGATTTAAATAGTTTGGAATTAATGTGAATTGAGGAATTGTGAGATTAATTTTGAAGAAATTATGTTTTATGAGATTGAATTGAGTGTCTTGGTTTAGGCCAATTTTGAAAATTGGGGATTTTCAAAATTGGAGATTGAAATAGCTTGAATGTAAATGGAATTGGTGAATTCCTAAGTTGATTGTGAAAATTAAGTATTTTCGATGTGAAATTTGGATGATTATGGTTTAGGTTTTGGTATTTTGGAAGAGAAAAGCAAGGATCAATTGGAGCTTGAAATCAAGTTTCCTAATAATTAGAGTGGGTAGCATATTTATATTTTGATTTGTGAGCAATATGCAATTTTGAAAAATTAAAGAAAGCAATTTTGAAATAAAGAAAGCAAAATGTGAAAATTTTGACAAATTATTGTTTTGTAAAGGTTTGAAATTCGATTTAGAATGTTTTCTCGAAGATTATTATAAGTTTGAATTCATTGCTTTCAATGATTCGATAAACCGATAGAAATTTCGAAAATGCATTTGTTGTGTATGCATTATTCAATTGTTGAAATTATTGTTTGATTGAATGTTTTGATTGTTGAATTTTAGTGAATGATAGACTGAATAAATTAAGTGGTATGCATTTTTGGGGAAAATTTTGAAGAAAAGTATGAAATTGAAAAGTGCCTTCGGGCAATCCGACTTTTCGTTTTCGATTATGTGTTATGTGGGTTTGGTAGGTCCTTGGTGAGTCGGCGTTGTCTCTATGTGTATAGCCTTCTCCAGTGCTGCCCACAGTGCACGGAGTCGATTTCGGACTCCTTCACGGCTATAATCGGACCGCTATGCGAAAGTGTAATACGTTTCGTTCACGATCGCACAGACCGCTATGCGGACTGCGCAAGACGCTCTGCTTGGACCCAGCTGCACCATTCGATGTGTAATATGTTTTGATTTGTTTATGTGTTCGCATTCATATTTATGAAAAATTCAAGAAGTTTTGAAAATGAGAAAAAATGAGATTATTATGAAAAGTTTGAAAAAATATGAAAAAAAATGGGTTTGAGGAAATTGTTTGAAAAATTATAAAGTTTGAAAAAAATTAAGCCTTTTGGCAAAAAGATTATTAAAAGTGATTTCGGCTTATTTATCAGTTTATAAATGTGTTATCCACGAGCTTTCGAAGCTCACTTCCCTTTTCATCCCCATCTCCGTGTTTCGACGGAGATCGGATGAAAGAATGTGAAGACGTATGTCAAGACGCGGCCGACATTTGAATACGTTGGTTTTGAGAAATTTGGATCTTGTGTATGAATATGTTTATGACTTGAGATAAGTTTGGGAAAAATGTATTTGTGTATAAAGTTGAGTATCGGGAATGATTGAGAAATTTGTATATGAAATCATGAATAGCTTGGGCATATATATTTGTGTTTGATTCTGGGAATAAGTTTGAATTATGAAAATAGTAGATTGAATGACAAGTATGAGATTGTTTTAGAATTAGGTTTGTGTCTATCTGCTGATATCCCGGACGGAGGGTCCGGTGGATTCTGATATTTGTGTGATTGATTGGCATCTAGAAGTGTATTTTCTTTACCCTTGCAGGTTTGAGTTAGGAAAAAGGCAGCCGTTATGCTGCCGAAATTTCGATAAAAATTGGGAAAAAAAATAGAATTTGAGATTTGTATGGATGAATAAGAATTTGTATGATTGTTGAGTTTCGGGTTTAAGAATGAATTTTCCTATGAGAAATTATATGGATGTGATTGATGTGAGAAATGAGAAGAAGAAAGAAAAAAAAAATTCATAACGGATTTTGGAACGTCTTAGGATTCCCAACGCGATTATGTTCATTCGATAAGTTTTCTTTGATTATTGTTTAGGATGTCGGATGTGTGCGCTTTGATTTCGTTTAAACTTTGCAATCTGCTCGCTTGATTCGATTAGTATTTGCTTCCGCTTGCTTTTGCTTCCGCTTATTACTTTCGGATTTGTTCGCTTCGCATTTCGCAATTTCGATCCGAAATTTCGTCTCCTTCGCCTGCTTCCATTGATTCCGTCATTCGTTCTTTTTGTTGCGTTTTTTTCGGTTGGGATCCGGTTCCCGGATCGGGTCCCAACACCATTGCTATGATGAGATTATCACTGACACTTAGATAAGATATCCATGTGATGATCTCATGGCAGGTCATCCAATGAACTTACTACCGCTAGTAAGCATCCACATGTCAATTCTAAATATCTCATATTTACGCTTCGAGATCCACCGCTTGATCCAATCAAGGAATATGACATGTGTTAGTCTATCCGGATTAATGATGTCCATCTCATTAATCCTATGACTAGGAGAATTTAGATATTGACATAATTGCACATGATAGGAATCTCGAGAGTATGATCACATCATAATTTCCTTCATGCTATGTCATATATCATGGACTTCATTAATTTGATTAAAGATCAAATCAATTCATAAACAATGTTTATGAATATCAAATTAATGAATAATGCCTTTTCTTTATTTATTCATAAAGTCCGCACACGACTTTGAATAAAAGCGCTAAAGGGATTGCCTTTAGGCACAAATAAACAAGATCGATTTGAACAAGTCGACTTATCCAATGAACAAGTCGACTTATCGGTATCGAACATGTAAGTCGACTTACACATGGTACAAGTCGACTTATCACTTACAAATCTCCCACTGACCTAAAGCCAATCGCCTTAGTATCTAATACCATAAGCGAGTCCATGAGAATCACAATTCTCCCGTGACAATGGCTTTGTCAACTAACAACAACACTTTGCTCTGTGGAAATTCTCTATCGGGATATCACGTCGACTAATGATCTCCGAATCGGCAATCACGAGTTCGGATCGTCGATAAGACCTTGGTTCCTTTGCTCACAAGACTAGCCCCATTGTATCACAATACAATCCTATGGGCCCATCACGCCAGGGACCGATCAAGTTCGAGAATAAACTTCGATCCAAACCGCTTTCACAAGCGTCTCACGCGGCAATGTACTCTGCCTCGGTTGATGAATCAGCATCCTCTCTTTTGGAACTTTTCCATTGACCGCCACGCTATTCAAGTGTGAATGTATATAACCTGATTGTGATTCGAAATTATCCTTATCGATTAAATACTAGCATCCGAATGCCCGCCACTGGAGATTTTCATCTCCATAGATCAAGAAAACATCCTTAAGGCTTCGCAAGTACTTGAGGATATTCTTGACGCCACCCAAGGACCCTCACCAGATCCGATTGGTATCCGCCGTAACACTTGAGAGCATACGATACATCGGGCCTCGTACATAGCATTGTTCCATGCTAAACCTCTTTAGCATCTCATCTATGCACGATGATTGTGAAAGACCAAGCAACCTTTTGATTTATCTCTATAAATCTATATCCCTAGGATATAAGTTGCTTCACAAAGGTCTTTCATCGCAAATTGATTGGACAACCAAATTTTAACTGATTGCAGCATAGAGACATCGTTTCCTAGTAACAGTATGTCATCTACATACAACACAAGGAATACGATTGCAGTCCCATTAACCTTCTTATACACACAATGATCATCCGGATTTTGTGAGAAATCAAACTCTTTGAGTACCTCATCAAAACGGATATTCGAACTCCTGGATGCTTGCTTCAATCCAAACATGGATTTCTGAAGCTTGCATACCTTTTCGCCATCGATGGAAGTGAAGCCCTCAGGTTGTGTTATACATATCCTCGGATAGATTTCCTCTCAGGAAAGCTGTCTTCACATCCATTTGCCATATCTCATAATCATAATGAGTGGCAATGGCTAAGAGTATCCTAATGGATTTAAGCATTGCTACGGGTCAAGGTTTTGTCATAGTCAACTCTTTGTCTGCGATTTAAATCCTTTAACCGAAGCATTGCTTTATAGGTAATCAAATTACCATCCATGTTGGTTTTCTTCTAAAACTCCTTTGCACCCCGTGGGTTTTATCCTTCGTGTAACAACCAAAGTCCATACTTGGTTTTCATACATGGAATCCATTTGATTTCATGGCACAAAGTCATGTTCCGACTATCAACCTTTCGTAACTCGTTCATAGGTAGTAGGCGATCATCTCATATGAGCAATACGCCATTCTGCTCACTTACAAGAAATTCATATCTCTCGAACAAGGCGTATCCTACTTAACCTACGAAATTGTGTGTAGTAGAAGGTTGAACTGTTACCTCATCTATATGAGTTACGCTTTGATTCACGCATTGATCTATGTTTGTTCGAGCATCTTGAACTTCTCCAAGTTCAACTTTGCTCCCATCGCCCTCTTGTAAAAGAAACTCTTTCTTTAAGAAAACAGATGCTTGGAAACAAACAACTTTTGTTCTAAGCAAGGTAGAATTGATATTCCACGAACAAACACTTATCGATTTTGCATCGTTAATCACCGTGTCCGCTTCACATAAGCGGACAACCCCAAACTTTCGAGATGAGAAAGATAGGGCTTTCGGTTAGTCCATATCTCCATATGGAGTAACCACAATCGCTTTTAATGGAACTCTGCTTAGCAAGTAAACAAATTGTCTCAAGCGCATATTCCCAAAATGCAGTAAAACCTATCATCAATCGCACCAAGTCTAACAAGGTTCGATTTCTCCTTTCGACCACACCATTGTCTTTGCGGCGTGTAAGGTGGAGTATACTGAGATAAAATCCCATTATCTCTGAGATAATCAAAAACTATTGGTCTAAGCATTTTCCACCATGATCAGATCGTAATGTATTCATAATTTTACCAAGTTAGTTTTCTACTTCATTTCTGAATTGTTTGAACTTTTCAAACGCTTCAGATTTGTATCTCTACAGATACAGGTACCCATATCGAGAATAATCATCGATAAAGGTAATGAAGTAAAAACAACCACTTCTGACAAGGATGGACATCAGACCACATACATCCAAATGTATTAGGTCTAATATTCCATTCATTCGTTCACCCTTTCCTTTAAAGGATTACTTAGTCATCTTGCCTAATAAACAAGATTCGCATGTGTCATATGATTCATAATCAAATGACCCTAAACATCCACTCTTATGGAGCTTAGCGATGCGTGTCTCATTTATATGGCCAAGTCGACAATGCCATAAGTAAGTTGATTTTAAATTATCTCGATTATGTCTTTCCGCGTCATTGGCATTCATAATTGGATATGACATATCTCATATGTCAATTCCATTGCATAATGTACGAGTACCATAGAGCATTCCATTGCAACTAATATAACAACCATTGCTACTAAAAGTCCAATGGAAATCAGCTCTATTTAAACATAAAACATACAATATGTTCTTTGTTTAAAACAGGTACAAAATGTCAATCATCCAATTTGAATATAAGCCCACTAGGGAGGAACAAGACATAAGTGTCTACGGCTAATGTAGCAACTCTTGCTCCATTACCTACACAAAGGTCTAGTTCTCCTTTTATGAGCTTTCTACTGTCCCTGAGGCCCTACATATCATTTCATATGTGTGAGCCACAACCGGTATCAAAGACCGATATGTTTGGATCAGGAATAGTATTAAGCTCAATGACAAACATATTTGAAGAAGTAGAGGCATCTGGTGCCTTTTCTCGCTTCTGTGACTCGAGATAGATTTTACAGATTTACGCCTCTGGTGGCTAGACTTGCCACAATGAAAGCAAAAACCTTTGGGAAGAATCTTTGGTTTTCCTTGATGGCACTTCCTTTGGTTTCTTGGCCTTTTCTTCTTTGAACTAGAAGAAGAAGCATCCACCATTAAGACTTGCTTGCTATCCTTCTTGATAGCTGCTCACTTTGTCTTGAAAGCAGATTGATCACCAGAATTGTTGTGGATATTTGGTTTATCCGATAGTTTATCACAAACCGTGAATAACCATCGACAATCCAACTAGAATTAAGTCTCTACTTAACTCATAATCCATTACAAATCCTAAGACGGCCAATCTCTCAATATAGCCATTCATCTTCGTGGCATACCGCATGGCAGATATCCCCAGAGCCATCTTTAATGGTGAAGAGAAGCCTTGAGGTCTCGAACCTTTCGCACCGAGCTTACTCATCAAACAGCTCCCTAAGATGAAATACTATAGAGTGAGCATCCATGGACTCGTGCTGCTCCTGCAGCTCTAGTGACATCGAGGCAAGCATAAAGCAAGTATCCATATCACTGTCCTTTAGATGCTTACAATATGCTTTCGATCCTTATCGAAGTATCGACAAGAGTGCAATCGGAAGTGGAACATCTAGGGCGTATCCCGTTCCTCGATCTAAGAACAATTCTCGATTCCTCACCAATCAAGAAAATTTGGTCCGAATAGAGAGCGAAAATTCACATCGAAAGACTTCTTCAATCAACCTAGCGATAGAGAGAAGGAATGATAGAATAGAAATGCTGCATGATCATAAGGACTTGCATGACATGCATATGGCTCCCACTAGTTTCCTAGAATCCATAACCCTCTTTACTAATCCAGAGAAACAAAGTGACATAATGTCCTAGTGGGTCGATATCCGACATTGCTAAGAGTGACCTTGGGTTTACCCAACAAGCCACAACTTAGGTCAATCGGTAGGTATCGGTCATACCAATTGTATCATCGATAACCGACATTAAGAATGACCTTGAGTTTGCTCAACAAGCCACCTTATGTCTCGGGAGGTATCGATATACCAATTACATCTTAGACACAACTATCGATCGCTCTTATCAACTTGTTGATGTATGCACTTACATTGGGTATCAACTCTTTGATGCGCATACATCTGATGTATGCTACCCAATTTCGCCTCTGTCCACGTTGACCTTGAGGTTAGCTCAACAAATCAACGCTTCTAGGAAAACCGACCCATTAATCTGAAAATCTCATTTTCATGGTTCGAACATATTCGTATAGAGCGAGCTTGAGGTTAGCTCAACAACTCAACCCTATAAAAACTCTGGTTCTTACCATATTAATGGAAGGCATTAGTTTTCATATACCGAGGAGGGATTTCGGGTCTCATCTACTTCTTCTCCAAGCCGTAGGATTATAGTCACCATGACTATATGATATGATTTAGGGCATTTCATCAATCACATTGAGTCTATACCTAAAATCATCCATCATCCCACTATCATGCCACAAGTCGACTTTCATCAAATGCAAGTCGACTTATGCTTCTTACACACACAAGTCGACTTGTGTGACACAAGTCGACTTATGTCATCTGCCCATGAACAAGTCGACTTACAAGGTACTACAAGTCGACTTATATCGAGATCTTGAACAAGTCGACTTATTCATCCACAAGTCGACTTATCCAAAATCTTGAACAAGTGGACTTATACCATATACAAGTCAACTTATTCAGGAATTTTGCTAAAATCTCTAATCGACTAATTCCTCAATCAGTACAATTCCAATTCTCAACACCATCATACCTAGGGTAATATCTGTGAATTGATGCCTCAATGAACACTTCATTGATTCATGAATGCCTTAAATAGTCAAACTATATGAAAAGCTTGAAATGAGTCAAAACTCATTAATTTTCAAATAATTTAGGAACACCCTAATTATCAACCTAAGCATCTCTAGCTAGCACATACATTATCAAATTTACTTCAGCACATGCCATAAAAATATGACGGTCAAAACAAACAAGATAATGCAAGATACTACCGAGAGGCTAATGTGATCAATTCGGCATTCAAAAATTCTTGGAAAAGCAAATTCAAGCAATTCAGTTTGGAAATCATATTACATCAAGATAACACATTTTTAATCACATTAAAAATGGTTCAAGGCATTGGAACTGAAAAAGCACACTCAATCAAGCCAAGCAAAACAGTCCCAACAATTTTCACAAAACTGTCCAGTTCTGTACATTGCTCGAAATGACCAATGAAACAATTTCAATAAATTCTGAGAAAATTGCATAGGTTAGTAAATGTTCAGAAAATGCTACATGAATTTTTTCAGGATTTTAGGCCATCAAAAACTCAGTCAACCTAAATAACAAAACCGATTCAAAATCTGTGTTCATCAGCACAGCAATTCCCAACAGCATAGAATAAATTCGTGAATAAATATCCAATCACCTTGAAATCCAATTTCCATGCTCACAGACATTCACTAACATCTTAGAGACATGTAGGTAAAGGAAAATCCGAAAAACCATTTTTCTAGAATTTATTCTCGATTTTATACTCATGCCTGTTCCAGAATCGTTTCACAAAACAGCATCTGTAACCTTAGGGAATTAATTAGCAAAACTATATCAAATCAAATCAATAAATTCTGAAAATTCATAAACATATTCTCTAACATGTTATGAACAATTCTGGGCAGAAAAATTTCGAAAAGAATATCACAATATAAATTCGAAATCTGAACAGATAGCATGCATCAACAGAAAATTCCATTAGCATTTCTGATCTCGCTTAGGTTATAGCTTCACACGGGATACCGACTCTCGATACCACTGTAGGAAAATCCCGGAGGTACATCACATGTACCGCAGCGGAAAACAAAATTTTGTTCCCAGGACTTTCCGAATCCCAGGATCCAGGTATCGGTATGAAGACATCAACCTAAATAGCCAAAAGAGACTATCTCTAAAGGTGATCCACGCAGAGATCAGAAAATCTAACCGAGTCAAACCCCTTTGACCCGGGAATAGCTAGAACAGATTAAAGCCTGCTAGAGCCTACCTCTGTCCTGGAGAGCTTCAGAAAACGTTGGAATCCTTGGAGAAGAAGAGCAGAATCGATGATGCCTTAAGAGAAAATAAAGAAATGAAAACCCTTTTTCACCTTTTGCTTAACACTTAAGCATTTTTCTCTCTTAACCCTTAAGGAAACCATCGAAACTCTCGTATGTCTAGCCATCCACGAAACAAGCAGCATATATATTGGTGTTCATTAACTTTTAAGACACCAATGAGTAGCTTACAAGTGGATGGCACATCATTTAAGGAAAGTAATAAATGATGTTTGACTTTTCAAAGCTTTTAACATTTCTTCTCCCACTTTCAACGCACATGGACATATATATATATATATATATATAATTAATTAATTAACTACTTAATTAATTAATTAATATATATTTGTTAAGGTCCAGTCCAACTGGGGTCGGTCTTGCCGGCCTACCGGGCCCCGGTGTTGAAACAGCTCCGGAAACCTTTCTTAGCAATATCGATGTCGTGATCTCATCGGGACATATCCCAATCTCATCGGGATCCATTTAATCCTAATGCTCTCCATGATTGGAACTCTGTCCAATACTATTTTACAGATTCTCTGAAACACTCTTATGCGTGTGACCCTTTAGGCTCCCGGTTATGTTGGCCACTTAGATTAACAATTAATCTGAGCAAGTCATGAGCGGTATCTAGCAACACATCATGACCCCCAATTGACCGGAAAGTAATCGGTTTGATGTATTCATCACGAACCAGATCACGAACCCTTCCATAGACAATTACCGTGCAATTCGTCCTTTCACCATCCTATACCCCACTTGGTTATGAGTATGGTCAAAGTGTCAACTCTCACTAGACCGAGTCTAGCCCAGTGATATCGGTTCTCGTCACGGGACTCATTACTTTATATGTCAATGAAGACACTCTTCATGACATACATCTTGCCACCTTAGTAATGATCCCGACAAGAGGCCATGGGTATCTCTTCGCTAATCCGAGTGGTGAATCCTTTATTGGCTACTCAATTATCTTGAATACCTCAAGTCGTACCCAGCGGACCCTATGAGTTACCTCCGGAAGGCAACAAGGAATGGAGTCAAAGCACGGATCGGTATTCAAGATATCCTCGAGTACCTCAAGTCTAAGGATACTTGCACCATTGCTATGATGAGATTATCACGACACTTAGATAAGATATCCATGTGATGATCTCATGGCGGTCATCCAATGAACTTACTACCGCTAGTAAGCATCCACATGTCAATTCTAAATATCTCATATTTACGCTTTACGAGATCCACCGCTTGATCCAATCAAGGAATATGACATGTGCTAGTCTATCCGGATTAATGATGTCCGGTCTCATTAATCCTATGACTAGGAGAATTTAGAATCTTGACATAATTGCACATGATAGAAATCTCGGTAGTATGATCACATCATAATTTCCTTCATGCTATGTCATATATCATGGACTTCATTAATTTGATTAAAGATCAAATCAATTCATAAACAATGTTTATGAATATCAAATTAATGAATAATGCCTTTTCTTTATTTATTCATAAAGTCTGCACACGACTTTGAATAAAACGTGCTAAAGGGGATTGCCTTTAGGGCACAAATAAACAGTACCGACCTTGAACAAGTCGACTTATCCAATGAACAAGTCGACTTATCGGTACCGAACATGTGTAAGTCGACTTACACATGGTACAAGTCGACTTATCACTTACACATTATGGCTAGGAAATGGGGCTGCTACGTTGAAGAAGGACAACTAGAGTGAACAACCCCCACCTGTGGACAGCAACGAAGCATCTGGTGTCAAAAGCAATGAAGGAAACAACTACGTTGAAGAAGACTATGTAGGCAGCTGCTGAAGCAAAAGGTTGAAACATTAAAAAACAGAAACGTTAGCTGGCGTGAATGTAGGGAGATGCATGATTGAATGAGTTGAAGAAGAGAAAACAAGTTGTAGACTCTCGACACAAAATAACAAGGAAGACACGTTAGCTGAAGAGGAATCACATTAGACTTACAAGGGGGAAACTAAAAAATTACTAAGCTGCTGGTTGAGAGAAGGAGGCTACACCATCATTTAAGACTCTCCTTCCACATACGTGAGAGCTCTCTCTTTTTTAACACTTTCCACTGTAGCCCTCACAGAAAACTGTTATTCTCCACCCACAACCGAAGGTAACTAGTGCCTTAGGGGAAACGTGAGCTGAAGATTTTTTTTATTTTCATTACAACACTCTCCACTGCAGCCCTCTTGGTTACACTTATCACTCATATGTTCACTCCACACACGTTGAAGCTGCTGGAAGCTGGAGAAAATTGAAGAAAGGTTATCAGCTGAAGAAAGGTTGATGTGTGGACTGAACATACATCCATCAAACATAAACTCTACATAGGAACGTTACAGCTAGTGGAAGCATCCAGTGAAGCAGCAACATTGAAGCTTGAATGCATGAGAGTTGAAGCAGCTGAAGGCGTCACTTATTCCACTCACCAAAGACGTTAGTTGGATGGATAATGAAGAAGCAATTAGCAGTTGTGGAATGAAGGACGTTGCAGCTAGTGGTTTAAAACAAGGGAGATAATAAGTAGCTGGAGAGGACATCATGAGCTGTTGGTGGAGACGATGATGAAGTTAGTTGGTGGAGACCAAAGGAGAGGTTGGTAGCTTGTAGAAGCAGCTGGTGGAAAGGGCTAGAAACGACACTCCAAGATGGTGGTAGCAAGGAAGCAAGACACGTTCTGACCCACAAAACCATGTGCTTTCCATTTACATAAAAGAAGGAGGTGGCATTGAAACAACGTGGCAGCTGCTAATTTAGGAGAAAAAAAGTGATAGATGGTGGCAAAAAAAAGCATGAGTCTCCATGTGCGTGAATAGAAGAAAAAGGCATGAAAAGATCATTGACGCATAGCCCCACAAAATCAATATTCTCCACCAACGTTCATCATAAGGGGTGTTTTTGTTTTTAATTTTTTATATTATTCCTTATTTATTTTAATTGTGTGATTTAATCAATGCAATCATATATTATGACCATAATTTATGTTTTATTGATAAATATATGTGAGTAAATTTTTCTTTTTGGTTAAGGTTAAGATTGATATTAGATTAGGATAATTTTTGTGGTATTGATTTTTGCTTGATTAAATGCATATTTAGTTTGATCACCTAGATTAAGACCTTAGATGATTGAATGCCACAACCAATGGGATTTAATTTGTCGGAAAATTAATCAAGCGATATACTTAAGACTAAAGTGTAGACCAACCTTAGGATCTTGTGTGAGGATACCTAGAATTAACGAACTTAATTTTAGGCTTCTTGTTTTTAATGTCTTTTATTCCAAATTATCTATGGACCAAGTAGTGACTCGGATTTAAAAGAGAAGGGAACACCATGAACATTGGGTTTGACTTGCTTAAGTGAAGTATTTCCTAAATCAATCAACCGTTATAATTTTATTTTAAATGTCTAATCCAATTGAAATCTGATACCTTAACCAAACTTTTGTCATTTGATTAAATCTAGCCGTTTTAAATTCATACCTTGCATTTTTCATATTTTTTTAATTTGCTTATTTTATTTTATTTTCAAATCAATCAATTTTAGATCGTCTGAGCAATTTTTCATCGTTTAATTTAATTGTCTTCCGTGATTGGAAAATTTTTCTCTTGGGTACGATATCCGGTTCTTACCGTTTTATATTACTTATCGACGGAGTGCACTTGCCTCTAATTGGTCTAGATAGAATTTAATTTATATTGTTATGTTTAAGCCGCAACAGTATTTCCAATGGTTTACATTCCGTCGGTATTGTTCCGTCGCTATTTACCATTTTTCTTGTAGTGAAGGCACACTTTTCCTTAACTTTGTTGAACTTTAAAATGGAAAATTTTATTTCCTTTTTTTTTCTTAAAAAATGAGAATGTATTAAAGAGGCGTCTAATAAGGTAACCCAACCAAAGAGTTAAAACAGCATCTACTAAACCATGACATGGCATTGGAGTTTAAAAGATAACAAAGCTATTGAATATTCTACCTAGTCATCTCAATACACACTCTACTATTAATTCCTTTGTGATAATTGCTCTAATACTCCGCCTGTGGTAACACAACTATCTCCTTCAGCACCTGCCTACACAGGAACTTATCAACCAACACCTATTTCAGTTGGTCCTGCAAACAGTAGCCAAAAGGAAGACTCATTTCCAGAGAGACTTGGCCAACCAGAATGGCAGTATTACATGAAAACTGGTGATTGTAGATTTGGATCCTCTTGTAAATATCACCATCCACCAGAATTGATTACACCAAAAACAAATGTTATCCTTAGTCCTATGGGTCTTCCTTTACGTCCAGTAAGCATATTCTGAATCCTTCGTGTTGTGATGCTTTCAGTGTTTTAATTTCACCAGGTATCTTGTGAGTCAAAAAATGATCAAATAATCTCTGATGGCTTATTAAGTATCATCTAATGCATGAAGTTTATTGCTTTCTTATTGGCATTGTTTAAGCATCTATCTCTCCAAAGGTTTTGATGGGTAGTAAGCTGTTGCATGTTTGATGAAGCTTAAATCTTCTTAACAATTTGAAAAAAATTTGGGAGGAAGTGACCTGTTACTTGCTTTTATATGTGGATGCTCTCTGTTAAGAAAATCGATCACTTTTAACAACTTCGTTAACCCTTTAAAGCACGTGTGTGTTATAAAGAAAATAATTGATTGATCTAAAGTTAAAGTAAAAGATAGTTGTGAATAGGCTTAACTTTTTATAATGCAACTTTGTTACCTGAACTAGTGGGAATTATATTAATTCTTCCGCCTCTTTTTTCCTTGGACAAAGAAACATCTAATAATCACCTATTTTGTTTGTCTTTTGCATCCGCCTGGTTTTGTATTGTATATTGGTGTATTCCCATTTTTCTTGTTTACCAGATTTTGTTGTTAACCGTTAAAGAATTTTTTAATTGTAACTACCTAATGGATAATATATAAATGAGTTCGGTGATTGTTGATGTAATTTTGTGAGTTCACATTCTATATATATATATATGTATTACATAGTCAATTCCCTTTCAGTTGATTATGCCATTTAAGACATTTGTCTTTCCATGCGCATATGCAAATGTGTAAAAAGAAATTGTTTTGTGCATGTTTTTTAAATGTTAATCTTAAGTACATAAGTTAGCCTATTAACTTATTATTTACATATTTATTGTAATTTTATTTACATAATAATTTAGCGTGCCAGTTTTACTTATATACTATTTAATCTGCATTATTTTTTTATTGTCACATCTACAAATGAGTCTATTGGAAATAATCTCTCTATTATGTAAGAATAAAATTACGTACTATTAGACTTTTTCAGACTTCACTTTATTACAAGACTTTGATAATACGACGAAGATGAATTTTCATATTATTGTACCGTCGATATAAACTGCAGGTAATTGTTGTAAATGAAAGGTTTAAATCTTTATTTACGTTTTCTTGTACATGTAATGTAAAAGGCTAAAAGCAGGAAGGTTTAACGAGGAAATTTATTTTTGGCAGCAAGTGGGCAGCATCTTATTAGAGATTGGGCAGTGCACACAACCTTCTTTTGTGTTGGGTTTTACTCCTTAACATGCATCTTATTCACGATTCCTGGCCACAATTTGGCCCTCCGTTTTTATTTAATTTTCAACCTTTTACTTTGCATACATATACAAGTTTTATAAGTGCATATTCTTGCTTTTAGGACGGGAGCCGTCAAAATATAATATTATAGATTTAATTGATTTAATTAAGATTATGTTAAGAATCTTTGGCCTACAATCCTATAAAGTGCCTTCCGTGCTTTCCGTTCTAATAAAAAACAAAGTGATTTCAAAAAAATATGTACTTTAGTTATAGAAATCAAAGAATGACAAAATATTAAATTAATGTAAAACTTAATTATACATTTATGTTTGGGAAGAGTCTCTCTTCTAATTAGAGACAAAGCTGCATATTATTAGACTTTTTAGACCTTATATTTTAGCATAATTTATATTAAATATTGTTGTTATTATTACTCATGCATATATATACTTTAGGCCAACTAAAATAAAAAACTTAACTTAATTAATTTTTTTAAAAGTTACAGAAGGAATATATTCAATCCAAAAGGTGGAAATTACACAGGAGGAGGATATACAACTCTTATACTTAGAATTTACGCAAAATATACAACTAACTACGCAACTTGTACTAATTAGATACCAGCTTTTACTATTTATTCAACAGTTGCCTAAGTCGATGAGAAATGTTTTGCAAATAGGGCGTTGACAGGATAGTCATACGCAGTTTAAGATAAAACTCATTTCAATTGCATGTCTTGCCATCTTCTGTCTTTTCAAAGATCTTCGTGTTCTTCGTTCTCTATTAAGGCTCTTAAACAAATTAGAAAGAAAAAGAACATAGCAAGTGAGAGGGAGGGAGACATGAAATAATGGCACACGTCTTTTGGCTTGTTTAATGGAAAAGTTCATTCCCACTAATTGAATAGCTTCAACTAAATTAATGTTAAGAGTATGAAGAGATGTAGTGGAGAAAGCAGCGTTTCTTATTAAAATGGGAATGAATGGTTATAAAAATAAATCAATCACAACGGAGTAATGAGTATCTCGTTTTCGGGAAGAATGTCAGCTGACAATTTATGATAGATGATGATTATTATTATTATTTAAAATAAATTATTTTAAATATATGATTTTTTGTTTTTATTAAATATATTATATTATTTTATAAATTTGTTAAAATATATTTATATGTCTTAATAGCAATAAAATTTAACAGTCTTTCAGTGAATTTTATCATTTTGTTCGTAACTTTCTTAAGATTACGGTGATATTTGAACATGTTTTTGTACTATTTATATATTATGTTATATCTTTCTAATATTTTAAAAATTAAAAAATTAAAATTTGCTAATGTTTTAAAACCGAATCAAAAGTTAAACCAGTAAAATAAGAGATTTAAGATTTAAAAGGTTAATAGATATTAGACAATCATAAAACTGACTAAAGATTAAATAAAATTAAAATTTTGAAATAAAATTAAAAAGATTGTCCTTAATGATCAAAAATTTAAAGTTTAATTAAAAAGAAATTGTCAAATAACAATTAATTAGTTTATTTTACTGTATAAGAACTTATTACTTTATAAAATTAAAATTAATTAATAAATTGACTGATTTTTAACAACAAGAGTTATTAAAATAAATTAAATTAAAATTTTGAATGATTCAAAATTTTGATGTTGAATATTTTAATTGTTAAATTTTATTAATAATATATAAATACCTTATTCTACAATAAAAGTAACGACCTGGTAAAAAATCTCGTTAAATATGGGGTTTCGGAGGTTATACCTTATGTTATAAAAGAAATGTTAAAATATATTTGATGTCTTGTTTGAAATTTAGGATATTTAATATAATTTATCTTCTTATTAGAATATTAAAATTAGTAATTCCTTGCGACTAAGTATGCAAATATATTATGACCTAAATTTTGTGGACTTTTGCCATGTCATAAAAATGTATAAAAGATGTTAAAAATAAAAATAAAAATAAAAATGTATAAAATATTTTAATTTTATTTTTGTTAAAATAAGGAAGAATTATTTTCTAAGAATGACAAAATTAGTCTACTCCAAATTAGTTTGATTTAAAGTGAATAGATTAATTCTTCTATCCAAAAAGTGAATAGATTAATTTGGAATTAATCAAATTTTAAACTAGCATAAAATTTAATAAAATTGAATTATAAAAGCAAAATAACATTATTTATTAAAATAACATCATTTTAATAATTTATTATTGTAGTTTTAGTTTATGAAATTTTAAATTACTCAAATTTAATTAAGAGGTAAAAGGTAAAATTATAATAAACTTAAATTATAAATAATAAATAATTTAAAATGAGTTCAACTTATTATGATTACTAGCGTCTCGTTTTATGTTTTGGTGTAATGGATTGGAAAGCAAATATAGCATAAATAATCCAAGTGTCGTTTCCACTGAATTTTCAACTATGCTTATGCTGCGTGGTTGGTTCCTAATCTCTGTTAGTGAGTCTAATCACCAATGGTTGAAGTGGGAACATTTTCTTTTTTTTTTAGTACAAAAGAAAGCTACACTACTAGTGTAAACAACACTTCTCTGGGGTATATAGAATCTTGCACATTGCGACGGAGGATTTTCTGAATATCAAAGGGGGCTCATGAAAGATGGAGAGATCCGGGCTGCCCACCCCAACGAGACGAGTAAGGGTGTCTACACAGTAGTTGCCTTCTCTGAACACATGCTGCAACCGAACCGTCTACTCCTGATGTAAGAGTTGTTGGATACTTAACACCAAAATAAAAATTTTAGTCAGAATACCGATAGGACCAGAAAGAAGATTAATAACTTCAAAAGAGTCGACTTCTATCACTACTTGACGATAACTAAAATCCCAAATCAAAGAGAGACTCTAGAACACCCCCATAAAGCAAAAAAAACAAAAAAAATCGCGTGAAAAGTTTTAAGAAAAACACAGGAAAGTGCGAAGAACGCGCGACAAATAGAGCGTGGAACAGTTAACTAGGAAAGAGCAAAAAGAGGCAAACTGGGAGAGACGAGGACCAAAGTCTCAGAGTTTCTCCTTGTTGTACGCTAAAGTCGCGCCCTCCAATGGCTCTTGAATGTCCCGCTTCTCTATCTCTTCATTAATTGAACAAAATCTTCTGATGATCAATAGTCTCTCTTCTTTTTTCTCTTGGAAACAGAGAACAATTTGATTTACCACGTACTGCAGCGTCTTTTTCCCTCTTTACTTGTCTCACTCTTTGTATGCGACTGCCACCGCCCCCCTATTACTTGCTGTGCTATATATACGGTGACTTGAACGTCTTAATGTTTTCCCGTTGATTGCATATGGAGGACCTTTATGGTGTGCAACCAAGTTGTATCTTTCATGATTTGTCCATGCACGCGCCGGTTGCCCCGCTGGACTATGACTATTTTCTGTCTCCTGGGCCGATATCGTTTCCCATGCTCGGATCGGAGCAGTTGTTCTCCGGCTCTTCTGTGTCGGATTCTACTTCTCCGGTGGCGGAGATTCAGAAGGGTTTGACGTCGGAGGAAGAGGTTTCTAGTGCTATTAGGGCTAGAATTGCTTCTCATCCTCTCTACCCTAAGTTGCTTGAAGCTTACATTGATACGCAGAAGGTATACACAAAAGCCATTGTTCTTTTGGCTCTTCAAGCTATATATGCAGCTTTCCCAAGTGGCTAAAAGATTAGAGAAAACGCATTCAGAAAATGTCAGAAGTTGCATAGTTAAAGAAGTTTGTTGTGGTTCTACTTAGCTGACAATTAGTAAGAGTTAATAGGGATGCAGAGCCAGTTATTACATACAGTATGCATCATTCCCCTGAAATCGCTAGAGAGCGGGCGTGGGACTCTGAAAATGAAAATGGAGCAAGCTTGGAATAGCCACACTGTTCTTGGATTTTAGTCTTCATTTAAGACCTTAAATTAGGTGCACATTGCATGTTGTCGTTGTACGTACGTGTATCTGAAAGTTTTTCTTTTCAATAATGCCTACAGAGACTTGCTTTTACTGTATTTTCTTTCCGAATAAAGGAATCGACTTGCCATCACTTTAACTGTGTAATCCACACTTTAGCTTCCATGATGACCAGCTGAGAAGTGATGATCAGTCACTTTTCCTTTTGCAGGTGGGAGCACCAGCGGAGATGGTCTCTCTACTAGACGAAATCCGGCAAGAAAGTGAACTCTCCAAGAAAATCAATGTTGCTACCTCTCTTTTGGGTGTAGATCCAGAGCTAGATGAGTTCATGGTCTGTACCCTATCTCATGAAATTGCATATCTTATTGAGGAAATCTAAAAACCCTAGAAAATGCCCACCATACCTCACTCCTCTCTAGCTCGCTTAAAACTTTGAAGTTGCTTAGCAAGATTTCAGCTTTTTCTTGTTATTTTCCGTTCTAGTCAATGTATTGCAACGTGGGAACGGCACTTTTAGAATTTCAGACCCTATTTTTCATAGTTTTCTTGATCTATATAGTGGTTGGTTGTCAATAAGTCGCTTTGTCAAGGTTTTATGCTCCAAATGGGAATGGGTCCTCCTGGACCTTTTTTTTTCTCCCTCAAATCTAGTGATGTGTTGCCATGCCCTTTAATGTTCTTTTCTTCAAGTTTCACGCGATCAATACTAGCTCTTTGTTTTTGTAGGAGACTTACTGCCAGATTTTGGCCAAGTATAAATCGGATCTGTCGAGGCCTTTCCACGAAGCCACCACGTTCTTAAACGAAATTGAAACTCAATTCAATACCCTTTGCAAAGGTTCTTCCAGCACACAAGTTTCGGGTCTCTCACGTTTATCCTCTCCTTCTAAGAACATTGGACTTTTCAATTATTTATATAGTTCATTGATGTTTGTGTTCGAGATCTTTTAAAACTGGCAGCTTTAGATCGATCTTCTGTGTGATGCTCGGACTGTGACATATGGTCATACAAGAAACCCACATGAGAAAGAAGATGGGAGCGTATTTTAGCATTAACCTAGCGCACGTTAGGATGACGAAGAACTCACATGAAGAATAGTGGTTGCTTTCATAGACCAATTACCGGATTGACGCTAGACAAAAACCTGCACCAGTGAGAACATTTATTCTCATTCTGGCTGGGGAAACCCAGATGTCAGATGTCAGATGTCAGATATTTGAGCCAACAGAACCCTAGGGTTAGATGAAACCCTTTCTTTCGTAGAAATGGTTCTCAGCAGTGTAGGACATCTCTAAAAGCTTTACCTAATTAGCGTCTGAGGTGATCTTGTGCCTTTACATTTTCAAGTCATTTCACTGGTCCGATCAATATTAGTTAGTTTACCTAAGAGCTTAAGTTATTAATCCTGAAGGATAATAAAAACAAATGAGGCTTATCGGTAACTTCTGAATTAGTGATGCCAATCAGGGATTGACATCTGCGTTGCATGTTGTTTCAAGTTTTAATTTCTTCGAAGTTATTAGATGTGAAATTAGGACCTTGAGTCAATGAATGTGGGAGGAGTGTAACCATAATAATCTCTTTCCTTTTAAGAAGTTATAACATGACTTTGGAGTCATTGCGGAAGTGGAAGTTTTCTTTTCTGTTTTTTTTTTTCGTTCAGACTTACTAGATTGATTCATTACGTCTTTAATCTTGAGTTAAGATCTTGATTGTTAGAAAATTTAGGAAAATAAACTTGGTTTCTATTTCATCTGATATTAGCTGGATATTACTGCTCCATTATTGTGTTTAATTATGTGCTACGATGTTTGTAGGTATTTCATCATGCTATGCTGATAATATTTAGCAGCTGCACATTGAGTTGTTATGAATGTTATAGTTGCTAATAGATGTTCCTGTTCTCCATCCAGTCTATGCTATAGAAATAGATGATTACTGCTTTTGGGAGGCCAGGGATGGTAACCATTCATATAATGATATAAACATTTCACTCTATCTTTTCTTCTTAGATTGTGGGAACTTACAGATCTGCATTCTGCAACCTTCCTAGTTCTCACAAGAACATGACGCTTATTTATTATTGGTGGCTCATGGAAAGGCTCCTCCGTGCTTTTTAGTTGGTCCTAGACAAGGTTCGGACAGTGCTGAGTCATGTTTGACATATTGCAGTGTGATGTGTTCATGGTTGAGTCTTTATATCATGAAAACCTAGCTTTTTAACTTTGGTGGTATTGTGATTAAAGATACTGAACTCCATGGAGCATGAGTTGTAGTGCATGCCATGATGGGGAATAAAAAACTGCTCCTAAGAAAGTTCTTAGGATTGGATGAACATCCGAAGGACAAAAGTCTGGGAGGCACATAAAGAATTTATTGGGAAGAGTTGCAGGCAGTTCTAGGTGTATTAAATTGGAGCTCAAAACTAAAAGCAAGTCTCTTTTCTGCTTAATCATCAATATCATTTATTAAATCAGTTAGGTTACCACCTGAATATTAAAATCAACATGGGAGAGGATATTACGGCGGGCTGAAGTACGATGAGTTGTGATTTTCTATATGCAACACTTGCCTTTGCACCTAGAAAGAAAAGAACATAACATCTGCTCGTGTAAGGATGTTGCCATCATCTTATTTTATCTTCTTTTTTTGAGGATTAGTATAATTGAATACTAGTTAGAGCACTTTACATTTACACTTGGTACACATGGATTTTGTCGGTTAAATTGTTATTCTAGCTGCATATCTTTGTGGTCAAGATTACGAAGCAAGCATCTGGCAATGGGTGCATGCTTTTTATGGAATAACTGTCAGAAAAATAGCTCCTTTTCTTGCATTTGTTTGGAAATTATGGATTTTGTTAGGAATGGGAACTTTAGATATAGATTGCTCGAGATTATATTTTCACTGCATGCGCAGAACGGAAGTTCCTATGTTAAGAGTTATATCAGGCATATGAGCTTACAGCAGGCCAATGCATTCGGTTCAGTTGGACGCCTACTTGTCCAGGTTCCTTATGTTTTTGTTAATGGCTTCACGTTGCTTTAGGCAATCCTTGGTCATTCATTTTGCTACTCCTAAAGGCAATTTCCCTTTTTTATTTCTTTATATCTTGCTGAAAAAAATCCCGAGGCTGTTCGAAAACACTGCTAGTGTTTTTCCGCTGCAGGAAAAGTGAATTTGGGTTGTGAACTTCTCTAGATGCCACCTTGGGATTTGTTGGTATCTTCTGAATTTGGAGTAATTTTTGGCACTTCTTTCGGTACGTGAATACTTTTTCTTCAAATGGTTACTAACGGTACCCATCGACTGTATGATTTGAATGTAAACACGTGATCTGATGGTGTGCCGTTACTCAAACCATTCTATAATAGAGTAGATTATAGTTGAGATATGAGGCAGCCTGTTACTTGGGGAAGTGGTTGTTCTCCACTGAAGAAGGTGGATGACTGGTGGAGGCAGGTGATCTTTAAGAAAAAGGTATTCCGCAAGTTGAGTTGAGTGACCTTGACGGGTTATCTCATTCTTTCTCGCTCTTCATGCAATTTGGAGTGAGTGAGGGTATTTGCTAGAGGGGTCTGTACTGTTGACGCTAACCTTACCCTCATTTCTGACAGAGACGCGACATAACCAACTGCAGGATCTTTTACCAATCTTTGATGTGCCCCATCTCTCTCTCTGTTAACACAACCCATCACTTCATACAAAATCTTTTGTTATATCAAATCTGCTGAACTGAGGAGGAAATGGATTCTCGACCTTCCATGTTCTTGAGTTGTCTGCTAGTTCTTCACTTTTATCCTTTGTTTTGATTCTAGCTTGCTGTATTATTTTCGGCTTTTAATTTTATTTTCTTTTGGTTTGGAAACTTTGTTCTTGTTGTGATCATACAACTTGGGTGTTTACCTCGGCTTCCTGTTGCCTGCTCACTTTCTTACCAGATGAAACTGTTGGTTCATCCGATGAAGATACAACCGGAGAGGCTCAGGGTTATTGCCGTCTGAAGGACGATAAAGAGCTCAGAGAAACACTGCTACGCAAGTATAGTAGCTACATTAGCACATTAAGGCACGAGTTCTCAAAGAAAAGGAAGAAGGGGAAGCTGCCAAATGAAGCTAGACAAGTCCTATTGAACTGGTGGAACATTCATTACAAATGGCCTTATCCCACGGTAAAATATTAGTATCAAACTTTTATCTTCAAGAAGTGAATTTCAGCGGTGTTTGTGATTGTTTTTTTCTTCATGTGCTTGATGATTGTTACAGGAAGCTGACAAGCATGCACTGGCGGATGCAACTGGGCTAGACCAGAAGCAGATTAACAACTGGTTTATAAATCAAAGGAAGCGTCACTGGAAGCCCTAGGAGGACATGCAGTTTGCTGTTGTGGATAGTCTTTATGGACCCTTTTTTCATGAATGACCGATCAGGTCTTGCTTTGTCAAATACTTGGAAACAACATGCATTCTGTCTTAATCCTCTGGAGTTTTTATGATACATTAGTATTGTTAATGATGTCATTTCGTCGCACGCAAGAAAACGTATATTTTCCCACTACGAGTCGTTTTTACTCGCACTTTGTATCTTTTAAAATTATTGATGTGATGTATTATATGAATAATAATTTTAAAATTATAACAGATATTAATAAGTTTACAATTTTAAAATTGATCATAAACAAATATAAGCGTTTGAACGTGAACTTAATTCAAATATAAAATCACTTTGGTTGTGTATATTTTATCTATTATTATGTTTTACAAAAGTTTACATCTATCTCTTCAATTTATATAATTCTCCAACTTTAATGTATATATATAATAAACTTTTCATAATTGAAAAGTACTTAATTTGAATTAATACAAATATTGGTTATAATAACATTGTAACTTTATTTTTAAAGTAATTTAATTTTATTGATTAGTGTGTTTTATGACTTCTTAAATTAATATTGAACAATAATTTTTTAAAAATAATTATAAAAATTCAGATTTTATTTAATTTTACATTAACAACTTAAAATTTGAAAAGTAATAATAAAAATATTATAATTATTAAATTTAATAAAATAATTAATTATAACTTCACAGTTAATAGTGTCAATGTGGACTGTGAAGTCAATAAATTTATTAGACACAAATGACCTATTCATAATCATTTTGCCTCGTTAAAATTTGGAAAAGCAAATCATGGGCAAAGGCCATTGTGTTCCTCGTAAAAGTACAGAACATAACAGTGCTATTGAATCTCTCGGCCCAGCTGTCCGTCTCTTGACTTATTCGTCCAGTTTGGTAATTAATTAATTACATTAAATTTGATTACTAAATTATACTAACTGTTTATTAAAGATATTTAGTAAAATTAGATTTAATTAGTAGATTATATTAACTATTTGTTAAAGATATTTGGTAAAATTAGTTATTTATATATAAATAACTTATAAGAACATAATTTCAAAAATTATAAGGATATAAATATTGTATATCTTAATATTTTATTGAATATTTTATAAAATTTAAATTTTAAAGAAATCATATTTATCGATACTGTTTTATCATCTATAAGAAATTTATACGCCCGTATCTTCTATTCTATATATTATTCCACACATTCTTTAGAATTTCAAACTCCCGCAAGTTCTATATCTTTAATCAGATATTTATTGATGTTTCTTTTTCAATATAGAAGTGTCTTAAAGACAGATCATGAATTGTCATGTTAGAATTTATGAACAGGAGGGATGTGTCAAAGTATAATTCAAAACTGACGGCAGAAATGAAAATATGCAAAACAAGAAACATTTTAATATTTAAGATCCTTAATAAAATTTAAGATTAATTATAAAATTTTATCATATTTGAATTAGTATTTAACGTTATAAAATAATTTCAATTGACTTTTAGATAAATAAAATCGGTTTTAATATATAGCATTTTATTAGATACTAGGCTATTATTACTAAATATGACAAATGAACTTTCCTTTTAACTCATTTAAAGATATAAAAGTTTATTTAAATTTTAAATAAACTACTAGATCAGTTTGGTTGTTATAATAAATAAATCTCTTATGAAAAATTGCTATGGACAATTAAATTAATAAAAATTAGTTATTTATTTATTAAAATTAATTAAGATAATTAAATAATATAAAATATTGAGATTCAAATTTTAATTTAATAAAATTTATTGATAAAGATACTTTTATTGATTTACAATAAATTGTACTTTGTATTGTCTTAAATTAATGTATGAGAGGACATGATTAGGTAATTTATAGATATAAAATGATCTTTTAATCATTATACAAATATAAAAATAAAGTTGTGTACTCTTGGACTTCCATGACCCCACGTTTCAGTTGGACTCTTACTAGATGTTGTTGATATTTTGTTGTACAAATATAAAACTCAGGATAATACAAAATACTTAAAATCTTATAATTTCATCATATAATAAATCATAATTATATCAAAATATCAAATAGAAATAATAATAAAATTTTATGACTTAATAAGAATTCATATCGAAGAATATATAGTCAAGTAAAGTGAAACCCAAAACAAAACTATTTATAGTTAAAAGTTTTATATTTGTATTTCATATATAGAATTTAATATATGCATCAAATACAAGTGAAATTAAAGAAGAGAAGAAATGAAAAAGGTGAAACTTTATTAAATCAAATATTTGCTCAAATCGCATTGACCATAATTCTCATATGATACAAAATCCTTATCATTGAGAAGAGTTTCATTATCATTATCATCATTCAAATTTATTGCATCATATGACATGTTAATACTTTCTTATCCTATATTATCTTCCAAGTCACCTTTATCTATTAAACTCGATTTTCAAAAATCCAATATGCTAAAAAATCAATATGGTCAAGGCAAATTAGATCTACTGAATTACTTATTCTATTAAAAGTTCTAGTAAATAAATAAAATTAAATTATTAAGAAATTATATTTAGCTTAATAATGACATACCTTTCTCAAAATTTTAAATTGTATTAAACAAAGACCAATTAATTTAATCTTTTTGTTCTAATTTATTACTTTTTAGAATGAATGAATTCAAATGTGTTACAATTCCTTTTATACCTTGTCGTACTCACACATTAACTCATAATCTAAAATGCAAACCTTTACTATTCTGGAATACTACTTTCGAATTAATTCCACCAAACGACTGCAAGATAACAAAAGTAACCTTATTAAAAAATAAAGTGATAGTTAATTTTCAACAAGTAACAAAAATGAAAAGATATATACTTAGATTAAGTTTATCTCTTTGACTTATAGCAATAGGCATCCCAAAATCACTAAAAAAATCCATTTAAACCTTTATTTATGAGTTTATGAGATCTTGCAGCATTTTATGGGCAGCAACAACTTCATCTTTCTTTGTAAAACTTAGTCTAAAATAGGGAATATGATTAAAAAATGTTCTAACTATAAACAGTGGAGAGTAAAGTTATCTTTCCTATCTCTCAATGATGATTGTAAGATAAAATATGTATAAAGAAGACTATTTCTTAAATTTTCCTTGATTGCTTTCTTCACCCTCACCTTGACATCATAAAAATGACTCATTGTTGTCTTCTCATCATTATCAACAAGACTAAGTCTCTCATCAAAGGTTTACAAACTTGGATGATAAATTGACATTACGACCAAAATTCATTATCTTTAAATATAATTTTAGAAATCTCCAATTCAGCATTAGACCTAACATATTGAGATTCAACCTACGTATCACTTATAAACATTTGTCTCACCTCCTTCTTTATAAAGACAAAACAGTAAATTGATATAAAAAAAAATAGTCACAAATCTTGTAATAACTGGACAACACAAATTCATACTTTTATGAAATCTTCTTTCATCAAGTTTAAGAACCCTGCACGAATACAGATAAACTTGGTCATTTTTCTTTTTATTTTATGCACAGTTTCATCAATGATAAGAAAGTATCTAGCATTTCCTATATTTCTAACAGTAGATCAATGCAATATGTAGCATAAGGAATTTAATAAAAAGAATTATACTTACTTTGCAATCTTTTTTTAGTTTTTTATAAGCATAATCATTGTTAGTATGGAACTAAACAATATTTTCTTACCTAACTTTATTCACAACTTCATCATACATAAAAATAATGTATCAACATTTCTAAAAGGACTTGATGCATCAATTGACTTTAAAAACATTATCCCTTCATTAGAATAAACTGAAAATTTGATAATAGATCGTATCTTCAACCATCACATATGATTGAATACTTATAAGTTGCCTAAGTCATTTTTCTTTCATCGAAATAACTATTTATTTCATAAACTAAACTACTCATAAGTTTACCTTTGTAATCATCAAGTGAATGACTTTACATCCTAAACCACCATGTCCACCTTATAGGTTACATCTTTATATTGCAAGGCAATGCGATTGAAGGCTGAACTTTAGGAGTTATTTATGGTGAAAAAAGTTAAACACTTGTCTTCTTCTTTTTCTTACATCAGGTGTAACATTCTCATTTTTTCTAGGTTGAGAAAATCACCTTCAACATCTCCACTCTCATCCTAACTACTAGAAAAAGAACTTCCACTACCAATTTTGTAATTTAGTTTTGACCTTCTATCTATCTCATGTTGATACTCTTCAAGTAATGTAACATCCCGTTCCTGTTAGCAAGGGTATTATAGTAATTCTGGGTTACACTGATAGGTTTCACTTGCATTCATTGTTGAGCATATTCTTGGCCTCTAATTATAGAGAACAGGTTTCTTGCATATGCATTTATTCATAGGTACATGCATTCATGATTTTTCGACATTTTAAGTGGAAGTATGAACTGATTGAATTGTGGTATTGATTGGACTTGGATTGTAATTGGTGAGGAATTAAGAGTAAGTGAGCTCGAATGATGATTTAGAATAGTTTAAGAGTGATTGGTAATTGATAGTGGTTTATAGGAAATTTTCTGAAATTGGGAGAAAATACCGGATGGAAATTTTGGAGTGATGGTGATTATTGTATAATCTTGAAAGAATTGTCCAATGGCTAAGGAAATATTAGGGTTATCTTGTCGGAAATTAAAATGTTGAGCCACTGAAATTTAGAGACTGAAATTTGGGTGAGTTGGAGACCTTTGTCTATAAATAGCTAAGTTGAGATTTGGGAAAGTTACTAAGGCATTTCGTTTTCTCCTTCTCTTCTTCCACGGTGGGTTCGACTTTTTCCTCATTGGTGAGTTTCTTCGATTCTTCCTTATGTTTCCTTCTTATTGTGCTAGGTTAAGTGATTTATTGTGATTTTTGACGGTTGAGAAGGATTTGGAGTGGATTAATCGTTGATTTTTGAAGGATTTAGGGTTTACGGTGATTTGGGGCTTTGTTCTGCGATTGGTAAGTTGTTAAGGCTTTATTGTTGTTATTAGTAGTTGTTTCTAGCAGTTATGGCGTTTATTGGGATGGATTGAGTAGTTAGAGTGTTAATGGAGGTTTTAAATAGCGATAATGGCGGAAAATCGATCGGAGAAGACGAAGAATTAAATCACGCCGCTTGTTTGTCTTGTGACGTCGCCGTGGCAATTTTCATTCGTTCATGCATGGCGAGGAAACAGACGTCGGCGGCGTTAATTAGTTGACGCCGCGACGAGCCTTGTTCGTCTCGCGGCACGCCCAAAATGTGTTGTTACGCAATGAAAGCGACCTTCACGCCTTGTAATGACGACCATTTATCTTAGGCGAGGTTTCTTAGCATGGCGAAGGGCATTTCTGATTGGATTGATTTTTGATTATTGGGCATAACTTATGGTATAGACCTCCGATTGGGGTGATTCTCGATTCTTTATGATTTAGAGAAAGAGGTCTACAATTGAGGATAATTATGAGAGTTAGAATTTAATTTAATTGGTATTGATTTATCGAGATTAAGGTCAATTATGGTTTATAGTGCGACCTGAATATTGAATTGAGACAATTGGAGTTTTAACTAGGATTTTCAATAGAGGTTTTGACCTAATGGTTATGGAATTGCTATAGGGAACTGTTATAGGAAATATTGAATTGAGGAAATTGAACTGAATTTTAGGATTGGATCAATTATTGTCTATCAATTGAGCGAAGAGTTAGAATGGGACATAAGAGTTCAAAATTGGGTTTTAGCGCCGGGAAAAATCGTGAACATGCGTTGTACATAATTTCACTGAGACATATGCATTACTGAACTATTTAATTGAGCATCTAGTAATGGGACTGCATTTTACTGTTATAGAGGCGCCGTTGAATCGTCATTCCACGGACATTCTTTGGAACTTCGAGCGATAGCTTCGGAAGTTACGGTGAGTAACCTAGTTGGTTTATCAAATTTCATTGTTTAAATGCTCAGCGTGAATTACTTGCCAAATGTGAAATCTGTATGATTCTTGAAATATACATGATTGGATGGTATGCCTCTCAGATATTAGACCGTGAAATTGCATGATCACTTTCTCTTGTCTTTGGATGAATTCTCAGATATTCTTGAGAAATACAATCTTGGGCTTTTATAGCCATACATTGAATCATTGAATCTTGAATTCTTGAACCTTGCATTGCATGCATAAATGCATGATCGATAATGGAATGTGACCCAAGTTGCTATTATCCTTTGAAAAGAGCCTCGAGCTCGAATCTTTATCTTGGCCGCCTCGAGCCCGAGGGGAGAAATCCCTGACGCATCTTCCACTGAACACTGACTTAGCACTTGGGCACAATACTGAATAACTGGAAAGAGTCTTATATGCATTATATACATGACTGATTGAATTGCCAAATTGTGTGATGATTACTGAATTGTTTGATGCCATGATTTTCTATAAATTGTGATGTGATACTGTAAACTGTTCTATGCTACTGTAATATTGTCATTGATACTGTACATTGTTATAAACTACCGTAAATTGTTATATAATCATTAATTGAATATTACTGTCGTGCGTCTTTGTCATAATTTAAGTAATGCATGATTTGAGTGAACCATCGATGATGGTTTCTCCTTGAGTTCGCAAACTCACCCAAAATTGCATCTAATTTTTCAGGATTGATAGAGTAGACCCTAGCTCAGGAGATAGCCTTTTCCTACCGTCTGCGTCGTCTGGCGGGGCGGCGATGACACATGTGTCGGTCAATTTGGGTTGGATTTTGAGGATGAATTAGGATAGATGCTTGTATCAGTTTCCTTTTTGGTTTTGTTCATGGGACTGATAGACTTGTCTATTCTGTTATTGGATGACTGTATGTGATTGATATTATGATTTTAAAAATTTAGTGGTTTCTGATATCGTGTGGTGTTATGGTTTTAAATTATTGCGATGTCATGTGGATTATTAAGGGAAATGTTCTGGTGGTGCACCTTTATCGTGGGATACGTATCGGAGCGACCTTCGGGTTTCCCGATGAGTACCCTACGGTGAGGGGGCGCTACAAGTAAAGTTTTTATTTGTCATTTTAGTTCTCGACTCACTTTCTTACAAGGCTTAATATCATCTTTTATCCCAACTAAATGCTTAATTGATCTTGTGATTCCTCCACCTTTCAATGCTTATTAGGATACAAACAAATAATATGGTTCTTTATTCTAAGGACTAATATAGTATGAACCCAAGTTAGATCATTGAATCTTCTGAAACGACTGAATTATTAGGAATACTTGAATTTCTCTCCATTTATCTATAAAAATAAATGAAAACATATATCAAAATTAACTTAATAACTTTATATCAAAATAAAGTTGTGTAAAATAAAAGGAAGAAATAGAGCAATAGTAGTTCCTCAACAATCATATGATATGCATATGCACATGCATATGCAAATGAGCCTATATAAATTCATATAAATGATTCCTTAATAACATTTGATCTTTGAAGCACATTCTATCCAAAAAATCCTCATATTTCTTAACCTAAAATTCAAATATATACATTAATTGTCCCACTTTTGCAGTTATACCCCAATTTGTGTGATGACTAAATTCAAAATAAAATCACAACTATAACTCATTTTGTGTGAATACATAATTCTACCATAAAGTCACTACTATAACCCATTTTTGTAATTGCATAATTCAAATGTAAACTCAAAACTATAAATATTTTGTATGATTATATAATTCAATCTTAAACCTATAACTCATTTTGTATGTTTACATAATTCAATCATAACTCACAACTAAAACTCATATCTATAACTTTATTTGTGCAATCACATAATTCAACCATAAAGTTACAAATATAACTTATTTTATGTGATAAAATAATCCAAACATAGAATCACAACTATAAGCTATTTTGTATCAATATATGATTCAACCATAAACTTATAACTTTAACTCATTTTGTATGATTACATAGTTTAACCATATACTTATAACTCAAACATCATTCAATCATAAACTTGCATTCATAACCCAATTTATGTAATCATATAATTCAACTATAAATTAACAACCCATTTTATATATTACAAATTTCAATTTATGATATATATAACCCAATTTATAACAAAGATTAACGTTTTATTTAATATTTCTCAAATTTCAGACAATAACACGGACTACAATTCTATATTAAATCCTCAAATTCCATAATCTAGACAATACAAACATACATCCAAACACACATTACGAGTATGAGTGTATGACACTAATCACTCAAGACACAACATATAATTAGTCAACTCAAAGCTTAAGCACATGGTTTGACATTTGGATTTTTGTTGTTTTACAACCTTAATGCTTGGTTTTCTATTTCATAGGGACATTAAAGGAGTGACTGCATGAAGTGTGCGACATCAAGAGAGAGTGAGGCGATAGGGGATGATGGTGAGGCGATAGGGGCTGTAGGGTAAGACATTGCGATTATAGTAGAAGATGATGGAGAGGCGACAAGGGCTATGATTGGTGGCGAAACATAAATGAGGGACAACTAGCAAGGACTCATGATGGATAGGTACTAGAGGGGCGACCAAAACATAAATGGGTTAAGATTTTGGGGATTTTTAGGGTTAATTTTTTTTATTTTTTTAATTTAATTATCGTTCTTTTTTAATTTTATGATTTAATATAGTATTCAACCGATATTTTCAATAAGCTAGTATGGTATCAATAACTTTAGTACCATTTTTTGATCATTATAGTGCAAAACTCATAATCGTGATGAGACCCATATATAACTCACAGGTTGCATATATTTTTTTAAATATTTAAAACGCCACCTCTTAAAACTAAGGCCATAAATTTCCAAAATAAAAATGATACCAACATAGTTTATGTAAAGCCCAGTCATAAATTAAAGCAAACCAAGCAGCCCAGTCGAGCTCATAACTAATAAGTTGTATAAAAACTACATCTAGAAATAACATTAAGAACACCAACGAGACAACACCTTCTTCTCCATTTTCTATTAAATTTTCAGCTGGTAAGTGTGTCTAAAAACATACTCATTCATCTGCATGTAACTTTTTCCTCGTAAGTTGCCTCATTTTATTTGTTTTGTATCCAATTTATAGGAAGTTGTGGTGGTTAATAACATCAAAAGTCCTCACACTTGGGTAAAATTCCAGCAGCCATTTTTATGTCTTTTTGTGTGATTTTGATCATCCTATACTAGGTTAAAGTTGGACTGCATGTTGTGATTGTTTGGGATAATATATGGATAAAAGTGGAGAAAATGGGACTGAAAAATGACGAAAGAAGAGATGAGAGAAGAAGAGGAGAGGGTAAAGATGATGACATTGTTTTGAAAATTTAAGTTGTATGTAGGGGCAAAATAGGGAATGCAAAAAGTGAAGGGTAATTTTGGAATTTGTTGTAAGAAGGGCATTTTTGGTATTAATGAAAATGAGAGAGGGTAAGATAGGACTTTTATTTAGTTAAGGGTATTTTAGTAATTATGAGGGTTAGGTTAGTAAGGATATTACTTTTATAGTTAGGAATAAATTAAAAGAGAGAATAATGTTGTATCATTAAAAGTAATTGGGTTAGAAATTTTTCTTGAATTATTCGAATAGAATTTTGTAAATTTTAGGTCCGAATGTCGGATTAAGGAGTAATTTGGACTGTCAATTAGTTGAGTCCAAAATCGAGGTAAGAATAACCTTAGACTTTACTCTTAAAATTATTACTGTTTTGTTATTAATAAATCATATTTTGAATTAGTCATTAATTTTATTAATGATTAATAATTACATATATGAATTATATTTACTTTATTAATGTAGTGTAAGGTGTTTCATTGTTATATTTTGTTATGTTTTCTAAGGTGAATTGTTCATTAAGTTGATGGAAAATGTGTTAATTAAATAGAGACCAGTGGTTAATAAGTTGTGAATAATTGGTAAAAATTGAGAATTAGTGGTTTGCCTAGGATAGGCTACAATCAATGGTCTTAGATTGATAGGCTGCTTATAGATGAGAGAGTGGTGGTTACATATCTGTCTATGGAGCAGATAGTGAGGCATCCTGAGTTTCAGGGATGTTCTATGTCGATGAATAGGTACTAGAATAGTACCGAGATATCCTGAGTCTTGAGAATATACTATGTAGATGCTAAGTACTGGAGTAATATCGAGGTACTAAGAGAGATTGGGAAATTGAGGTAGCCTGTGCCGATATTTATACATTTAATTACCCTTTCACTGATGAGAGCTTATGATGAGATGAGTTGACAAACCATTGGATGTATGCCTACTAGGTTAAAATGGGCCTAAATAATTCAGTTAATTATTGAAATAAAACATAAATGGAAATTGAAATTAATATTTGTGTAATCATCATTTGGTGAAATTTTTGAGATGTTTGTTAATTGTTTAGATTAGAACTGAGGACTATTGTGTATATACATATTATATGTATGGTTTAATCAATTGACTAAGTATTATAATTAATTATTGAGACTTAGTTTTAAAAGGTTGGTTATCCTTATTCGGTTGGTAGCTCACCCCTTGCCATTATTTTTTAAAAGATCTAGTGATTGTCGATAACCCTAATGTACGTGATTGATAGAGTAGAGATTAGGTGGGGCCAGCATGTTATTTTTTATAGTTGTTGGAATGTATATGTATATTTCTGAATATGACAATTGGAGTAGTTGTGTTGTATGGAATAATTGCTTTGACAAACAATCATCTCCTTTGGAACTAATGAGGAATTTGATGGTTAATGGTTTGTTTTGAGAACTGTTTGGTTAATTGTGGTTTAAGACACAGTTTAGAGTAAAAATGTTTTAAAATAGTAAAATAGCTCTAATTTAGTTAATCAGGTTGTCGAAGCCTTTAAAATTAATTCTAATTCACTAACTTCTTATCCTAGTTATAGAACCAAGTTGAATCCCAAGAGAACTAAAAACTAATTTCTTAATTTCAATTGTCAAAACAAGTTGAGGGTTTATGATTAATTAACTAATGAATTAAAATTAACAAAAAATAAAAGTAAATAAACTAAATATAAAAGAGTAAGAAATTCAATGGTCTATAAATCTGATTCAAAGAAAATGCCTCATCCAATTGTAACATTGATTATTGGTCTTAAAATACTAATTTTTACAATTCAAGTAGTTAGTTTGAAACTTGTTAGGATAGTCATAGTAAGTCTCAAATTTTTCTAAATTAATTGGTTCAGACGAACCATTCAAACAAAACTTACCACAAATTGATTGAATATGATAGCATTTTATATCAATTAACTGATGTCAATAAGTTTAGTGAAAAAACTAAACCCCAAAGTAAATAATTACGATAGTTATAACTATTTAATTTAATTTTCTTACTTCTTGTAAGTTAAATATACAATTTCATAAATAAATTAATTACTAGTTGCACTAACGCTTTATGAAAATTACAAATCATTAAAGTCACGGATAACTATATAATAATCAACATCAAATTAATTAACCATATTAATTATTCATGAAATAAAAGAACACAAAACAAGAAATACTTGCATTAAAACATGGATGTAAGTTTAAAACAAAACCTCACAAAGTTACAACTAGAATTTTGAATTCCCTTAAATCAGAATATTTGGATTTAGCTATACATAGCTTTAGTTCCAACACCAAAAATAGAAAAAAAGATGAAATACTGAGAGGAAACCACAAAGAAACAAAAATAGAATGATGTGTAGATGTGTAGAAGTGTTGATTGTGTTTTCCCTTCTTTTGCTACTAAAACCTAACCTCCCTCTATCTTGCCAAGATCCCATCTAAACAAATCCAAATCCCTATATAATAAGGATGAAAATAAGTTTCCTAATTGAATTCAAACTCTTAGGTTGAATCTAGCATTAGGCATAATCTCACCTTATCCATTGTAGTAATTTGTTATCTTTTTCCAAAATTTGTGATTTTGACTAATAATGCTCCAATTTAATGCAATCTCTGCTTATCACCTCCTAAAACAAAACAAACATTAAATTTTCCATTTAAGCACTAAAATTAAACCAAACTAAAAGAGATGGGTCCAATTAACTTAATCAAATAATATCTTTTCAAATTCTCCCACACTAGACTCGTTCTTATCCTCAAGCATATATCAATTCAATACATTAATCATCCTAATACCATCCTCTCATCTTCGTTCATGTTATCTAGAAATATCCCAAAAGCTAATACATATTAAAGATTTAGGATAAAATAACAATAAAGAGAACAAGCATTCATGAGACATATTTTTAGAATTAAAATATAACATGTCATTAGTTCTATCAAAATCAAATAAAATAAGACTTGATAACCTCTAATAGATTTCACTCTATACACTCAAAGTGTTTAAGGTTCATTAAACTCTCAAATCAGAACATAGCAAGTTGTCCATAAGCTTGCTCATGAATCATATCTCCAACACTAATAAAATGAACTTGATGCATAAATAAAATGGATTTGATAAGGGTTGTAACGTGGCTTAAATAAGGTATGACAAACATAAGTTTTAAGGTTAAATAAATTAAAGGAAATCATTCAAAATTATCCACATAAGTTTTAATTCACTTCAATCCAAAACTCACTTGATTCAAATGACGTCCTTTTCAATCACTTCATTATGTTTTTATTTTATTTTATTCATAATCTTCATTCTTTTTTTAACAAGAATGTCATATTTCTTTCTTTTTTCCTTATAATTCTCCCCCATTCTATAAAAAATGAAAAATCAAAACAATGCAACTTAAATAAGCTAATTTACTTTTCATGGAAATAGTCAAATCCTATGCAAATAAACTTGATACAATTCATTTAATTTAGGGGCTCAAAATTATTAAGGACATCAACAAAAAGAAGGATAAGAGTGGCATATGATAAGGTTAGTATTCAAGAAAGAAAGATCAAAGCTCAATTTGGTTTTCTAGGAGTAAAAATTAGGGAAGGCATTTCTAGGTCGAAAATGGTTATCCTAAGTACCTTTATCATCTCAACATATATTCAAGAGCAAGTTCTAGCATAAAAAGCAATGTTTGATATAAAAAAAAAACAATAAAAAGAAATATATGAGCACAAATGTGAAGATTGCTCTTAGGTTCAAAAGCTCATATTGGTGTCAAAATGCATCAAGTCTTGCACACTTTAATCCAACATAACCAATGAGATACTTAAGGTAATTTAATGAAAAACATTAATTGTATTTGTCTCTCTCATTCATTATAACTCCAAACAAAGATGTATCCTAATTTAGGGATTATTTTTAAACAACAATTAGAAAATTATAAGGTTATCATGAGGAATAATCAACATCTGAATTATAATGTTCATGAGTTCAAACACAAATTACAAAGTTTATCATAGTATATACTCTTGCTCCCCTACACCTAAATCATAAATTGTCTTTAATGTATGCACAAGATGTGCACATGTCACAAAATAATCAATATAAAATAAAACAAAAAGTGAAAGACTATCCTGAGTTATGAGCATCTGAAATGAGAAGTACCATGGTGTCAATGTACATTGAGATATTAGCCCATGAGTTATAGAAAAGCATCCAAATTCCTCTCCAGTTTAGTGGTTTCACATTTTAACCTCTCCAATCAAAAATGATGATTATGTTGAATTTGAAGAACCAGAAGATGCAGAGGTTGTGAACCATCATGATCATCTTGTTAATTTGAAGATGAATCTCTTTGGGGGGGATCACATGGTATAAAACAAATGTTCTCCTTTATTGCTCGAGCAATCTCATCGTGCTTAAACAAGCCCTATCCAATAGCTCCATCTCATAGGCCTCATTAATATTTCGGGTTTGAGAGCGACACTGTTGTTTTTTTTCTTTGGAGTTAAAAGTGGTCCGACTCAGTTAGTGACATGATAGATGCATTTTTAGCTATCCAACCATGCTTCCTATTGGTATTTGTGTAGGTCCAGTGTTAGATTGATTTTGTATAGTTGGATTCACGTTTTGATTAGTATCTTTTGATCGTCCTATAATTATGATAATCATAAACGACAAAACTAATCCTAAAATAACTAAAACAACCAATGAATAACTAAAATTAAAATTAAAATGAAAGCAATGAAAATTAAGTAAAAAAATAGAAAATAATTATGACATTATTACAATACTAGTGAAGAGTTGGATTCCTTGGTGCGTCGGTGGGCATGGTGGACAAATAGGCTGCTTGTTATGCCTGTGGTGCAATTGGTATGCTTGCATGTATATGTTTGTTTGTATGGGAAGCTTGGTGTGGTGCGCTATGGACGTTGGTTGTTGGCTGTGCTACAGAAGATACTGAACATGAGCTGTGTTAGTGTGGTTGTGTGACTGTGTCAACTAGGTCCTAGGAGCTGCTTGGTGGTGCGCTAAAACCATGGTTATGAAATTCGTATTGTACTGCCCACACCAACCGTACGAGCTAGAAAACGATACAAAAATGAGTGCTCTAATATCGTTGTGTGTCGGTTTGTACTGACCTGTTTTGGTTGGTACCTACTCTTCTTCATTTTCTTTCTCTCTCACACGAAATCACACTATCACTCTCTCTTCTATACAAAAAATAAAATTAATCTAAAACCCCCCTCCCTCTCATACCCACACCCGACGTTGCTCTTCTTCTTCCTCTCATTATTTTCTCTCTCACTCTCTCTCTCTCTCCCTTCTTCATCGTCGCTAGTCACCACCACTCCTCTAGGAGTCTGGCGAAATCACCACATCCCCAGCAACCACTCGACGTCACCATTAGCCCACCACCGCCCGACGCTAGATCTAAACTTTGAAATAGATCCAGATCTAGATCCAAACCCAACCTAACTCGACAATGAATTGATTTTAGATTTTTTGGGTGTGTTTTTTGCTCTTAAATTTGAAAAAAAAATTCATTGTATTTGGTTGTTTGTGTATGTTTTGTGATAGGAATTGTTGAAAACTATTGGTATGTTTTGTGATGAACATTGGTGGAAATTATTGGAATAAAAATTGTTGAAAATTATTGGAAATAAAAATTGTTTATGTATGTTTTTGTAATTGCTGAATTGAAATTGTTGGAAATGAATTTGTGATGGTTGAATTTGTTAGTTGTTGGAAATGAAATTGTTAGTTGTTGGAAAGGAAATTGTTGAAAATTTGGAAATAGAAATTGTTTATATATGTTTTATGATGTTTGAAACTTTGAATTGAAATTGTTCAAAATTGTTGAAAATGGAATTGATCAAAATTATTAGGAATGGAAAATGATGGAAATGGAAAATGTTTATGTATGTTTTGTAATGGTTGAATTGAAATTGTTGGAAATTGTTGAAATTAAGAAATGAAAATTGTTAGAAATTGTTGAAAACGGAAATTATTTATGTATATTTCATTATTTTGTGAATTGTGCATTTGTGATGGTTGAAATTGTTAGTTGATATAAATGAAATTGTTGATTGTTAGAAATGAAATTGTTGGAAATTTGGAAATGAAAACTGTTTATCTATGTTTTGTGATGTTTGAAAATTTGCATTGAAAATTTTCAAAATTATTGAAAATAGAATTGTTGAAAATTATTGGGAATGGAAAATGTTAGAAATGGAAACTGTTTATGTATGTTTTGCAATAGTTGAATTGAAATTGTTGAAAAATGTTAGAAATGAAATTGTTGGAAATTGTTAAAATTAAGAAATGAAATTTGTTATAAATTGTTTATGTATATTTCATTATTTTGTGAATTGTGAATTTGTGATGTTTGAAATTGTTAGTTATTAGAAATGAAATTGTTGGCTATTGGAAATGAAATTGTTGGTTGTCATAATGAAATTGTTAGTTATTGGAAATAAAATTGTTGGTTGTTAGAAATCAAATTATTGAAAATTTAGAAATGGAAATTGTTTATCTATGTTTTGTAATGTTTGAAACTTTCAATTGAAATTGTTCAAAATTGTTGAAAATTATTAGGAATGAAAAATGTTGGAAATGAAAATTGTTTATGTATGTTTTGTAATGGTTGAATTGAAATTGATGGAAAATGTTAGAAATGAAATTTGTTATAAATTGTTAAAAATGGAAATTATTTATATATATTTCATTATTTTGTGAATTGTGAATTTGTGATGGTTGAAATTGTTGGTTGTTGGAAATGAAATTGTTTCTGTATGTTTTGTGATTACGTAAATCATGCCCATTAACTTGATCTTCATCTTTGAAACTTTGAATTGAAATTGTTCGAAATTAAATTGTTGGAAATGAAAATTGTTTATGTATGTTTTATGTAATTATAATTGTCGAATAATTGCGTTGTTAGTTTTTGACTTATGGTGAATTGTGTTCGATGAAATTGAATTGTATACAATGTATGAGTTATATTATATAAGATGGACATGTGTATTGTGTAATAAAATTATGTGTTCTTTATTTTGATATATGCATTCATTTATTTTTACAAGTAAATGGAAGGAATTTCAAATACTCATGATCAAACCACTTTAGAAAGATACAATGATCCAACTTTGGCTTATGCTGCATTAGTTTTTGGTATGAGGAACCATACTATATGCTTCTTTTGTAACAAACATTTGAAAGGTAGAGGAATGACTCAATTAAAGAAGCATTTAACTTAGGTTAAAAGAGATGTGGAATCTTGTAAAAAAATAAGTTATGATGTGAAGTGATAGATGAAAACTTTGCTTGAAGAATATCAACATAAGAAAGATAGGAGGGAAATATTGAATTTTGAAATTAGTAATGGAACTTCATTTGCTGGTTTTCGTGATGATTGTGGAAATGTTGAAGGTGGTAGTGATAGTACTAGTGTTAGTGCTAGTGTTCCATCCCAAGCTTAACAAAAAGATAATGTTACACTTGCACTTGATGCTAGGAAAAGAAGAATGCAAGTGACTAGTTTTTTTTGCACCATGAACAACTCCTAGAGCCTAACTTTCAATTCGTAATACAATGCAATCAAGAGAAGCGGCTTATAATGTCGATATGGCAGTAGCTAGATGGTGGTATGATACAGGTTTATCATTCAATGCTTTCCAGTCTTACTATTATTAGCCTATGGTGGATGCAATAACCTCTTATGATTTGGGATATAAAGCTCATTCGATTGATAACTTAAGAGATAAACCTTTGAGTTTCTGAAAGTAAAAGTTATTTGGCTGAAAGAAAAGTGAATTGGACTATTTTTGGGTATTCAATCATGTGTGATGGTTAGACAAATTAGTTACAAGAGCCTATTATTGATTTTTTGGTTTATTCTGTAAATGGTTCAATGTGTTTAAAGTCTATTAATGCATCTGGCTTTATTAGAAATACTGATACTTTATTTGAGATATTTGATGAAGTTGTGAATAAAGTGGGGCTAGAAAATATTGTTCAGTTCATTACTGACAATGATTCTGCTTATAAAGTGGCAGGAAGAAGGTTACAAAATAAGTATAATTTTTTTGAACTCCTTGTGTTGCACATTGCATTGACCTAATGCTAGAGAATATAATAAATCTTAGGTATTTTCTTATTATTGATGAGACTATGCAAAAAGCTAAAAAGGTGACTAAGTTCATCTATAATCATGCATGCGTTTTGAATTTAATGAGAAAAGAATTTACCAATGGTAGGAATTAGTGTCGTCCTAGTGTGACAAGATTTGCAACAAATTTCTTATCACTTCAGTCTTTTGTTTCGATGAAGAAAGAGTGAATAAAAATGTTTAAGAGTGATAAGTGGGTCCTATCTTAGCATGTTAGGTCTAATGCTGGATTGTAGGTTTCTAGCATTATACTGGAAGATAGAAAATTTTGGTCTCAATGACAATTTGTTATCCAATTTTGTGAGCCTTTAGTCAGGGTGTTTCGCTTGGTTGATAGTGAAGAAAAGCTAACAATGAGTTATTTTGTTAATGTCATGGAAAGAGCAAAGGAAGCAATCAAAGCCAATCAAATGTGTGGTGTTCTAGAATTGTAAAAATTTACAATTTAGATTTTAAGACAATGTGTGAGTGCAACGGGTTGTGAACGGAATTGAAACACATTTGAATTTATCAATTCTAAGAAAAGGAATAGATTGGAGCATAAGAGATTGAGTGACTTGGTATTCGTTTGTTACAATTTAAAGCTTCAGGAAATGTATGTTATTATCATTATTAATTTCGATATAATTTCTTATAATTTTATAATAATTAAATTTTATTGTTTACTAGGAGTCTTAATAGCACAAATAGTTCAACATATCCAATTTCTATTGATAATATCGATCTTTTGGTTGATTGAGTTTTTGAGGAATCGAATTTGATATATGTAAATGACTTGGAAGATAATCTTGGTTGGAAAAGCATTGATATGCCATTTGGCTCATTAGATTTGAATGATAATGATGATGAGACTTTTAGTGATAAGGATTTTGTACCAAATGATAACTGAGATCAGTATAGTTATAACGGGTATCTTCCTGCAGATGCTTGAATGAAATTTCAGGTTTTTGTTTTTCCTCTTTTTTTAATTTTACTTGTATTTGATGTATTGTAAATGTTTTTATTATAGGTTTCACTTCTACTTGGTTAGTTCCTGATCACGAATTCTTACAGTAAATTGTAATAACTTGAAAGTTAAGGATATTTATTATTCTTTTTATTTGATGTTTTGTACTTTTGATGTAATTATTATTTATTATATGATAAAATTGTAATATTTTAAATGCTTTATATTTTTTAGTCTTATATTTGTATGATGATAATTATTCTATTAAAACTCATCCACGTATTTATGTAGAACCCTACATAGATGTGGAGATAGGATTTAATATAACAAGGTTGGAACACTGTATTCAAAATAAAGGATTTCATGTGGGTGCGTTGTGGGTTTTGTTATGAAGGAGACTGGACAAGAGTTACTACTGTAGTTGATTTTATAGTTTTAAAAATTAGGATATTAAAATTTTTGTATCACTCCCTTATAATTTGTTACAATTATTTTGTTTCTCTTAAATTTTATTATTAACTTTTGATGATCTAATATGTTTGAGAAACTTAAATATGTAGACGATTACAATACTTAGAATAGTAAATCATATAATTGGTATGTGTTAAATAAATATATTTTTAAATATGTAAAATTAATTATTATTAATTATTAATTAACCTTTTTAATCATATCAGCTGATATACTCAATGTCAACATTGATTAATTTTTTCTATTATATTAGTTTGGTGGACTTAATACCTGTGTTAGTTAATTTTATGTCTTAGTAGTCTATTAATCTTGGTGTATAGGCTTGAGGTGTATAGGCTTTGACAATAAGAGATGTAATTTGTTGGTGGTTGAGGGTAAGAGTTAAGCATTTTGGGATGGTGAATCTAGAACAAAAGAGAGGGAAAGTTAAGATTTTAGATTTCAAGCATTGCATCACAATTTTATGATTAAAAAATGATTAAATAGGTCAAATCCTGTATCTAGTGAATTGGCTCTTAATTTCTAAAGCTGGACTTTGCAGCGTATCATGTACTAGCAGATATGGACACTTTATCATGTATATCCTTTGTTTATTTTTTATTTTTCAGGTACTAGTGGATCTGGACACCATATCAGGTATATTCTTTGGTTATATATATATATATATATTTATTTATGTATTTATTGTAATTTTTTTACATACTAATTTAGCGTATCAGTTCTACTTATTTACTCTTTAACCTTCATCACTATTTTATTGTCACATCTACATCTAGGTCTATTGGAAACAGCCTCTCTATTATGTAGAGGTAAGTCTGCATATTATCAGAACTCCCTAGACTTCGCTTTATTATGAAACTTTAGACTGGGTGTGATGATGATGATAGTAGAGTATTAATCTTGGTATAATTTTTATGTCTCATATTATTACTAATAAATACTTATAAATTCAAATTTGTTAATAAAATATTATATATATAATGAGTATACATGATAAATAAAATATTATTTATCTTATTTATTAGTATTATTTTATATAATAAATTAATAAATTAATAAATTAATAAAATGATAATAATATTTATAAATTTCTTTATTTATAATAAAAATCAATCAAGTAAATTATTAATTATTTATGAAAATATAGGTTATAAATAAAAATGAGAAATGTGATCGTTTTATTTATTATTGTTGTTACATAATATGTAAACATTTTGATGAACGAACTTAATTTACTATCATATTAAGATAATAAATAACTTTAATAAAGTGAATCATTATACAATTACTATCTTAATCACTTTCTTATAATATGTTTATTCATAAAATAATTATTTTAACTAGTAAGGGCAAAAATGTAGGAGATTTTGATAAATTGAATACAAAACTAGAGATTTGATGAAATAATTGATGTCTTTTAATCTTTGAACAATCACAACTTAAATGTTATCTTCCATTTCTTACATGTACCAAGATTCTTCACATTTTATTTAGATAACACCATAATGCTCGAGTATTAGATTAATAATACAATTATCCTATTATATTCATCTGATGTGAGGATCAGATTTATTATTAGGTAAGTGTCAATCAGTTGTCTCTTTCAACAAATTCACAGAGATAATAGTAAAGTTTGATATTGTTCTTATTAATCTATTCCTAATTTATTTTATGGGCATCCGTTTATCATTGAAAACAAAAACAGAATCTTTAGACTTCTTGTAAAAGCATTCGTCATGGATGACTCTTTTGTCTGTCTGCTTTTTATTTAACCATTTCTTTCTTTCCCCTAACAAAAAGTAATCTTTGTCAGACCGAGTGTTCATGGCACTAGTACTTCACAAGCAACTCACGTTTAGCAATCGAGACACAGTCTGTCAGAGTTTAAGTTGTTTAGTGGAAACATCTTTCTCCATTGTTCAGAAATTTAATTAATGAACTCACATCTCATGGGAATCTCACTAATGATGATCTTCGTTTCTTGCACAAGCATGTGATGCGAGAGTGAGACCTACAGATGTCAATGCATGAATCCCAAAGGCACTCCATACAAATTGATTTTTTTCTCCAACTTTGCACCTATCTGCTGCATTGATTTAATCAAATGTTTGCAGAACCCGACAAGAATACGACGGATTTTTCTCATCGGACAATCTTTGTTTTCTCTCTCTTACTTATCTCTATAAGCTCACTCTTCATTCACTGTCAGCCATCAAACCCCGTATTTTCATAATTTCTTTGCCACATTTTTTCCATTATCTCTGCTTCCATTATTTTCATAATTTCTTTACCACATTTTTCATTATCCTTTTTCTTGCACTTGTCTTTCTTTCCTTAGCTCAATAGTCTCACTTACAATACCATAAAATGTCTTCCATTTGCTGGTAGCTTTTGCCACTACATGCCTATCACTTGATTTCAGGGAGTACACAGAAATGGGTTCAATCAAATTCCTGTGTCTGGTTTTGTCTTGTTTGATTTTCCAACTTTTATTTTTTAGGGCTTTCTCTCAAGATAGAGAGTTTTCTGTGAAGTTTCTGAAGGCCCCCCATGCATTTTCACATCGTGACACGGCCACATTTGTGTTTCAAGTACTGGTAAATGGGAATGTTAGCACTTGCACAAACTGTAGCATAAGTTGCAAGGTACTTCCTTCTCTCAGCTTGCTGCTTTCTTGAAATCAGAATTTGTGTAAGATGTACTCTTCTGCAATGAGGCAAGAGTTTCTAAGCTCCCCTTTGGTTTGGCCCCTTATAAGTGCACTTCTTCTAGCAGAGTGCCATGTTTTTCTTACAAATAATCTGGCAAAAGAGAAAGAAACAGTTGAAGAATTTGATCTCTTTTGTTCACAAGTTTGTTACTGTAGAAGTTACTGGTTGTGCTAAAAAAATTGATCACGTTATCTGCTCGGTTCATTTTCATTTCTTTTTCCTTATGTTAAGAGTGTGTGAACTATAGTATTGTCATCCAATTTGAGCAAATGTTACATGCAGCTGGATTGGGGCACTGCATCTGATTGTGGAGTCGGAAAGGTATTATATGGGAATTTGCTGGATGGAAATCATGCATTTGAGGTCTGCATCAATCGGAATAAGAGCTGTACCACTTACGATTGGACTATTGGTAAAGAATCTCGCCTTTTTCTTTTCCCTGATTCTAATAGTCATACAGTTGAATTTGCTCATTTTAAGAAATTATCATGGCTATGATATGCTGGATTCGTCAATTAAAAGAATTCTGATGAATAAAAACAAGCTCGTGTAAGAGTTTGTTTTCATTTCTTCTAACTAACATGAAAAGTGGATTCATTAGCAGGGATTCTTTGATAGACTATGAATGTATCTATGGCAACTTTAGGAACGTTTTTGCTGATGATTTACAATTTAGCCGTGCAGATACAGTGCCTCCAACAGCATATATAACTGCATCATCATCTTTTACCAATGCTCGGAATGTTTCAGTAAATATTTCGTTCACTGAAACCTGTCCTGGTGGAGGAGGCTTTGCATGTACATCTATCAATACCTGCAACGTGAGTAGGTGCTTACGAAATTGTATTAAATTTATATGAAATTATTTCACTTTCACATTGTTGTCTCTATGACGGAATGCCTGAACACTATTTTGGTTTCTCCTCGTTTTTAGTCTCTAATTAACCTTTTCTTTTCATATCTCTGTTTATTAATAGTCATGGTTTGATTTTAAGATGCCTTCATAATTTTCATCAATGTTGTATAGTATCAGCAGGATTCAATTGTTTCTTATAGATTGTTATATGTCACGTAACAGCTGCTGGTCTATGGTGCTGGCGAAGTAATCCCATATTCCTTAACCATTTTGCAACCAAACCTGAAATATTCACTTCTTGTGAGCTTATCACCTAAGGTTATGTACGGAAGAGTGGTACTGGTAATGGATAAGGGTTTCTGTACTGACACAGCTGGAAACAGATTCAAAAGAGCAGCTAATTCAAGTTTCCATGTACATTTTGGTGAGTTCTGTTGTTCATACCTTAAGTTCTTCTACCCTGAAACATCACTGGAACAATTTCAGGTCACCAGACAAGTGGCAATTTGAAGTCACACTAAGCATTCCAACCCTATTTTCTTTACAATTTGAATAATAGTTCTGATCTCCTAGTAGTTACAATCACAAGTTTTATAAACTGCATCAAAGCAGCTGTGTTGCTTACAAATAAACATCAATTGAGTGTCACCCAGCTTTTCCTTATTCGTTTTGTCAATTCTTCTTTATTCTGTTAATTTGGTCCTTTCCTTTACAGATAGAAGAAACGTGTTTGTTGACCTACGGATTCGCATTCCAGAACAGCTACTTCAACTTAATGATGGAACAAGAATAGTGCAGGCAACTAACCATTACAAGAACTTGAAGGTGTATCTATACTTCTCAGAACCTATACTTAACTCAACTGTGGAAGTCCTAAATTCTCTGGACATAAGTCAGGGTGATCTTCTTCCTATTGACAGTGGAACCCTGGGAAACCGCAGGTTTGGCTTTCAGGTCAGTTGGAGGACATCGTAATTTTTCTTTCTATTTTGTATTCATGTTCCTATTGACATTCATTACTTGTACATTTCAGTACCCACTCCATACATGTTGTCTGCTTTCAGGTTGCAAATGTATCTTCCATAGCTGTCATCACTGTTGCCCTCCATTCAAATACTATAATAAGCAGAGCAGGGACTTCAGTTTCTCCTATTGCACCCGCCACTTTCCTTTTTGGTATGTTTTCAATTAATATTTATAACAATCTAGGGAGAAGGATAGTGACCATTTAACAGTTGTAGAGAAAATGATGTGTTAGCACTCTTTCCCAACCTTTTGGAACTTAAAAGATTTGAAAATATAACTCGATCCTCCTAAGATGAACCCAGATGTGATCTTCAGATTCTGAAAGGCCACTCGTGGCATTGAGTACAATATCTAGCACAAGGACAAGGGAACACATCATTCCAGTGTCTGTGAACTTCATGAAGCCTGTATTTGGCTTCAAATCCTCCTCTCTGTCAATTTCAGGGGGGCATCTGCAGAGGTAAGTAAATTTATGTTAGCTATCTCCATTTTCACTAGCTTATTTGATTATCACCATGCATATGTGAGTGCAAGCATCAAACAAAAATAATTTGATTACATTCTTTATCTTTAGATATTCCAGGAAAGTAAGGTACAACTAGTTGTGGAAAGAAATGCTTAAACTGGACTCTTATCTAGTTATTGTTTCTGATGGGATCCAGCTTTCGTGAAATAAGTCGAAGCAAGTTCATTGCAGAGATACAAGCAAATGATGAGACCATATCTGTGAATGTTCCTCAAAATGTAACAGAAGATGTTTCTGGAAACAAAAATTTAGCGTCTAATGTTCTACAAGTGAGACATTGTAAGGATCTTTTCTTCGATTTACTTGTTCTACAACTTCGTACTATGCCCAAGTTGTGAAGATGTTTTCCTTGTAATTTTCTTTTCAGTTGGTGATTTATTGATCACTATTATGCTTTCCATTTACAGATTCTATCCCCATGCTATCTTCTGTAGTTGCTGTACTTGCTACCACTTCTTTCCTAGCGACAGCTTTTATTGCGGGGCTTCTGACGGTGTCAAGTGCAAGTCTTCTGTCTGTGGCAGCATTTTCAAGGCCATCTTCCTTGCCGACATCTGATACTACAAGGAGTCTTTTCGTATGATATCTAACTTAAAAGACAAATAAATCTTTGCTCTTAAGCTTCTTTGTCTCGCAAAATTTAGAAATTGGCAATCATCTTTAAAATTTGTCTGGATGATTGAGGTTGCTTGCTTCAATGACCTTATAATTGGAAATCCTTAGTAACGCTCAGAGTATGCATCTCATATTTTCTTTGATAACTCTTGAACATGGATTAGAAAATGTTACTTTCAGGAATCTCCATGTTTTAGCTTGCAGAATACTCCTTCCTAAGGAGTTGTTTAAGGTGTTTTCTGCTCTATGGAAAAAGGAATAGTAACAAAAAGATTCAGTTTTTTTCAGGATATTTGAAAATTTTCTGCAAACTACTTGCCAAGGGTATAAGATGATTCTTGTATTAAACATGCAATCTTAGTACGATGATTCAGAGCATTATGGTGGGAAAATTGTGGTTTGAGCCTTGTCAGGGAATTTAATCCAAGAAACCCGTTTCATTGATATTTCAAATATAGTTCACATCATTATCAATTTATAGATGTTCAATATTTGATTCACTTGCATCATTTTTAAGCATTTTAAAAGTGTCATCAGAAGTGGCAGTCAATTACATGAGAATTCTGTAGTAAATGCACTTCCTTGACGTGGGATTTATGAACTAAAAATATGAGTATGATAGTCAATTTATTGTATCTTGTGAACCTATAAGAACCTATCCTTTATTCTTTCCACAGAGAAGTGCATGCTACATTCAAATTTTTGCACTGTCTAGATGGTTGGCTATTACTCTTCCAGTTGAATACTATGAGCTTGCAAGAGGTTTACAATGGAGTATACCCTACTTCAGTCTCCCATGGGAAACTGGGGGTATCGACTCGATTATGGTGGGCTCCAATTCATCCATCAGTCCACATTCCTTCATTGCCAATATAAGTAATTTGGGAGCTACTCAGAGCATCCAAAAGGAAGAAGAAAGTTTGAATATTGCTGTTCCAATATATGGATTACCACTTACTCCAATGGAGTACATGACATTTTTTGAGGTATCGGTCATACTTCATGGCTCTTTTTTGGTTTCCTATACTTATAATGGATAATCATAGGCAAGGGTCCTTTGTTTGTCTTCAGAGGCAAAGTATTAGACCACAAGCTGAATTCATCATGGATCCACAACATTCAAATGGGTGAGTATTTCTTTCTCTTCTTTGACTTTACTCTTAAACTGCCAGAAGACATGATCAGAAATAGACTATTTAAGTGGAAAAGCCTATGAGTATGATAGATTGCGAAAAGATACTTGTATGACCATACAAATACTAGAAGTACATACAAATAGACATGCTACTTTGTTCAATCATTTCTCGGAGGCTCTTTCAAGATATTGATTATGAACTCAGTGGTTAGTTATGAAATTAATAATTTATCTTAAAAGTTTAAATTTTCTTAGAAGATGAAAGTACTTATTGATCTAACTTTTTTGCGTTCATCTCTTCTAGTTGGAGGGATTTTGATAGAAGCATGTTCTGGCTAGCTCTTATTGGTTTAAGCTTGATGCTGCTACATGTTTTGCTCTTATTTGTCCTGAAATTCAAGAGGAGAAACTCCGAAAAGGGCAGAGGTTATGGAGCACTAGTATTCCCAAGATTTGAGATATATCTTGTGATACTGGCATTACCTTGTATTTGTAAGGCTTCAGCTGTCGTGGTTAGAGGTACATTATATCTTCTTTTTCCTTCTTGAAATCATTAGAGTTGATATTTTTTCTTTTTGAAAGTTGAATTAGAGTTGATATTACTTCTGCAGTGTTTATACTACGAGCATTATTCATTCTCTAGTTTTCTACTCCTCTATGATTTTGTGCTATTTAGTTGAAACTGATGGATCCAGAAGGAACATCAGTTTAGCACCTTCAAAATTTCAGCTGATATCAGCTCCATTGTTTTAGCACGTACAATCTCAGGAGTTGCTGTAGGCATTATACTCCTAACTACTGTCGGACTTCAGCTGTTATCCGTGCTTTTATTCCTCTCTGTTGGAATTACTCTTGGTAAGCTACTTCAGTACAAGGAGGTCCATCAAGAAGGGCAGATATTTCATTGGTATCAAGACATTATTCGAGTAACTTTAGGACCTGGAAAGAGAGGACAGTGGACATGGAAAGACCAAACAAAATCTGTTTATTTAGTCATGCTAGGTCCTTTGTTTGAAGATCTAAGAGGTCCTCCTAAATACATGCTTTCACAGATTTCTGGCGGTAATCCTACCAAGCAAGGGGATCGTATCATTGCCTCTGATGATGAAACAGAAGATGCAGAAGCACCTTTTATTCAGAAACTCTTTGGAATTTTAAGAATATATTACACACTGCTTGATTTGATAAAGCGAGTTTCTTTGGGAATTGTGGCCGGTGCCTACTTAGATGACCGGTCTGCTAAGACTCCAACAATCATTGTACTGTGCATCATCTCATTTCAACTCTTTTTCCTTGTTCTTAAGAAGCCTTTCATTAAGAAAAAGGTTCAGTTGGTTGAGATAATCTCTCTAAGCTGCCAAGTGGGTGTATTTGCTTCTTGTGTTGCTCTGTGGGACACGCAACTATCAAGCAAAGATGAAACAAGACTTGGGATCTTTATGGTTGTTGTATTCTTAATTGGATTCATGGCACATATGATCAACGAATGGTATGCATTGTACAGACAGACAAAGCAGCTTGACGCTGCTGAGAATTCTTTCTTAACAGGTCTAAAAATTGCATCAATTGGATTTCTCCTGGTCTTTGCTCCACAGAAGATTAGCAGAAACCTGGAAAACAAATTGCCAAGACATGGGCAGGGAGAAAGAGAAACCTTGGCGGAGACTAGTGCCTCTACTGACAGAAACAGAAATTCAGGAAGCAGGAGCTCAGGAACACCTGATAAATCATGGCTGAGACAACTAAGAGAACTGGCAAAGTCAAGCTTCACTAAAGAAGGAAGTGGAACACCAAACGATCCTTCAACTAGCCATACTAAAAGGAGTGGATTTTGGACAACGAAGAAGAGTGCGAGTTCATCCCATAGTTCGCCTTCAGATTCCAATCCAAAACCGAACCAGTTGTATAAAGATTTAGAAGCCATCTTTGCATCAATCTGAGTCGTGTAAAGCCAAGAAGAGTAGGAATAACTTTGCTAATTATTAACAGCCACTAGCATTTTTAGAGCCTTTCTTTTCATTACGTGAACTAAGAGTGGCCTAAATGCTATTGATCCTTCCTCTTTTATCTTTCCTTTTCATTATCTTCATTACGTTGAAAGCTTAAAGGTTCACCGCACTTCCAATTCTAATAGAAAAAAGAAAGGGTTCTAAAGGGCCCTATACCAATGACACACACGTCATTGGTATTCCTTTTTTCATTTCTCCACATGCAAGACTGAGATATGCATTGTATGTGACTGGCTCTGTTTTTTCTGCAATTCAAAACACAAGTAGAAGATATGCCCTCCATATGGATTAGTGGCAGTTGAGGCACAACAAAGATTTATTAGTATTATTACACCTTAATTAGAGTATATCACGAAAGCTACTTTTACTTCCATTCAGAGAAATTCGTATAAGATTCCATAGAATAAAACTAAACTTTAGGCTGTAAGAATACGCTGTTCAGCACTTTCAATTTCAGAACATCTTATTGCCGAATCAACAGTTGCATGGTCACTCGATAACAATAGAGAACTGACAAAAAACTTAAAATCGGTTAACCTTGTCCTTCCAAGAAGTAGATGGACTGGCCGCTTACTTATCATTGTCGTTTCGTGGAGCCGATCATCATATAAAGAAGGGTGACTGTAGGCTCTTAAGAGCCACCTGGGAAGAGCAGCTTCTTGCCAGCAAATCTAACAAAGGACTTTTTGTTTTGCAATTCTGTGATTTATTTCTAAGCTAAAAGCAGCAAGAAATGGGCTCCTTTTTAAGTTCAACCAAGAAAATCAAACAAGGAAAGGACATGGCAATTGAAAAGACCAAAAAGCTATCCACTGCTGCTCCTGTGGTCGTTTTCAGGTTAACTTGGATACTGTTCCTTGTTCCAGATGATTGTGCTTGTGTTAGAATTGTATTAGACAGTTTCTGTTCTTTTTTACTTTCAAGTTTCAAGAATTGATCTTCAAACGAAGCTGTTAATGATGTCGGTCTTTTCGTTATGTGTTGTGGTTGCAGTAAAACCTACTGTGGGTATTCTAAGAGAGTCAAGCAGCTGCTGACACAATTAGGAGCAAGCTTCAAGGTCGTTGAGCTAGATGAGCAAAGTAAAGACTTTACTATCCTAGAGCAAAACATTATCTCCTCAACTGTTCTAATTACTTGAAACATTGTGTTGGATCCTATTCGCATCTGTTTTTTTTTTTCCTTTTATTTCATTTTATGTGAAACCATTCTTAGCCATGTTAAATCACTTACCTGTTTGGGGCATGAATGAAAACTCAAATTTTGCACCCCTGCACCTCTGCTAGGATATATGACTTACTTTTCCTATGAAGGTGATGGAGCTGTGTTGGAATTTTGAAGAACAAAAGAGAAAGTAAGATAATAGAAACCAAACTTTTACTTAACTTATATTGAATTCAAAATAATGACAACCTTAAATAAACATAGAAATAAACTAACCTTCCTAAATACTAGCAACTAGGAGAATAACACGAGAATCAAGAGAAGGCCCACTATCCCACTAACTTCACAACTAACTGACTAGATAAACATGATCACATAATTAATAAAAACAATAATTTTGAATCAATATTCAACATTCCCCCTTGATTCAAAATGACAGATATTGAGTTATTTTGTTGAAGCACATATCTCCAATGTTACATGCTACATTCATAATTTGAAGCACTTCTCTTCAATGGACGATGCACTTCTCACAAATCTTCAACTGTTGATGCACTTCTCATCAAACTTCAACTATTGATGCACTTCTCATCATCTTGTTGATGCCCTTCTCATCAACCTGCAATTATTGGAGCACATCTCTCCAAACACATTTTGGTGCACATCTCACCAACTCTTAAAAAAGAGTTTCTTCACTAACCAACTCTACCATATTTGCTTGCTACTAGGCATTGGAACAAAAAATTTTTTTACTCAATCTCACAGCCTCTCAAGGATCTATGGCTTTGATACCATGTTGGAATTTTGAAGAACAAAAGAGAAAGCAAGATAATAGAAACCAAACTTTTACTTAACTTATATTGAATTCAAAATAATGACAACCTTAAATAAACATAGAAATAAACTAACCTTCCTAAATACTAGCAACTAGGAGAATAACACGAGAATCAAGAGAAGGCCCACTATCCCACTAACTTCACAACTAACTGACTAGATAAACATGATCACATAATTAATAAAAACAATAATTTTGAATCAATATTCAACAAGCTGACATCCAAGGAGCTCTAGCTGAGTGGACTTCACAGAGTACTGTACCCAATGTGTTCATCGGAGGAAAACACATTGGTGGTTGCGACAGTAAGTAACGTATCCTATCATCTAAATGATTCATCTCCTTTTTCTAAATTCCATACCATAAAGCAACAATCTGATTTTTCCACTCCTGTCTTTTTTTGTTTTGTAGCTGTTATGGACAAGCACCAACGCGGGGTACTACTGCCTCTTCTCACTGATGCGGGTGCCCTTGCCAACAGCTCTGCGTAGCGTTGAGTCGTATTGAACTGGATGATTATGTATAGAAGAACGAAAAGAAGATGCTTCATATACTTTATCTGTGTCCTGGATCAAGCTAAGAAATACTAGACAATAAGGCTTGTGTTGTAAAGAGTTACCACGTGATATATTCCTAAATTTCAGTCAGCAGCTTAAGCTTCGGGTTAAGAGTAAAATACATGGGTCTTTAATGATCATTTATTGGTTTTCATGCTGTCTATTTACTATGCCATTACTTCTGGAAATAAACGTCTGTGAAGCTGTGGCAGGTTTAAATTCTATGTTCTTCTTCAAGACTCTCGTTCCCCTTTAGAGACTTCTTGAGAGTTAACTGATACGTGATATGATACGAAAGCATTATATCACTACAAGGAAGATGTTAATTGGCGACAAATCACCGACGGTCTTGAAACCGTTACAATTTTCGACCGAAAATGGGCACCCGTCGGGGAAGCTGGTTTTGGAGAATAAGTTTTGCGATGGTAAGATATTCCGTCGCTGAATGTTGGGAATGAATATACCGACCGAATGTTCGGTCGGTGAAGTAGTCGGAAAAAACCGCGGAGAGCCCCTCACTTTAAGTAAAACGACGTCGTTTTGGGTTATTTCAAAACGACGTCGTTTTGAAAACTGATTAAAGCTGAAGGTCGAACCCTTTCTCCTCTCCCGCGCGTCTTCTCCTTTCTTCCTCTCCCAGCTGCGCGACTTCTGATTTCTTCCTCTCCCACCGGCGCGACAGATCGTCCACCGTCAGCCTCCATCGTCGCCGCGTGTTTGCTCCAAAGCCGCCGGCCAGTCTCCGACAGGTAACCCCTTCTCCCACGAGCCCTCTTTCTCCTTCCTCCCCTCTCCTTACTTCGGGTATGTTAATATTTATTGTAATGTATTTTTCCTAAGTTATTTTATGTTCATAATTAGTAAAGGATTGGCCTCCTAAACCCATATGATGCAATTTATTTTTATTATTATTTTTACATTGCATATAATAAAGCATATAGTTTCAGCCTATAGATACGGTAGATTTATGCTCATTTTATTATCTTTGCATATTTTAATGTTTTGTTTGTTTTATTTAATATTTACGAGGATGCATGATATGGGATGGAAATTAACCCTTTAATTTGAACTTCATAATTATAAGGTAGGGAGTATTAATTTCTTGTATTTTTTCCAATACATTGTTTATTTTTTGATTTGTTATGTACATTGGAAATAATGTACATGTATTTAGGTGTTGGAGAGCGATATAGTAATTTGGTGGATTTAATGTTGACTCAAGCTTATTTTAACTCTTATTAATTAGTTTTTTATATGTATATTAAATTTGTTAATTCTTATCTTGTGACTAAGGAATTAAGTTAGAATGTAAAAGAAAAAAATCGATTAGATGGATTGTTATAGGTTAAAGCATGAATGAATTTTTCATTATTGATTTGGTTGAAAGTGTTTATAATTTCTTCATAAATGAGCTTAAATTGAGAGGTTTTAAGTCAATGAGCATTTATTATTATCACTATTATGTAAATATCATAAATAATAGATGGTTTTAGAACTTACGTTTGTTATACATGCCAAGACTATAAGTTTTAAATTAGAGGCGTTGAGATGATAAAGACACTTAGATTAACCATTGTTAAGCCTTTGTCTATGATTTTATCATACCTCTTTATATCCTTTAGGTGTAACAAATTAATTTTAAGCATTAAAGTTTCGTTTGGATTATTTCACCCATGATATTGATCAATATTTGTAGTCTTCTATTAATTTTTTACCTATAGGATTTTATTTACTTCACAATATATATAATTATTTGATTTGACTAATAAGTATGAAGAATGAGGAAAGGTGTGGGATTATGCATTTGATATTATATGTTCTCATATGTAACTTATCAAAAATTTGTATATTCCGTTGTTATTAAAAATTTAAAAGTAATTTAAAAGGAAGTAAAATTTGTACTTTAACATATTAAAGTTATAAGGAGAAACAAAAGACACGTAAAGTAGTTATGACACCAAAGATAATGCAATTCACCATTGCTAATCTTATGTTCGATTTGCCTCCTAATTTTGATCTTTTGTTTGAAAAATTGAACTATGGTCCAAGATGCATTACTCTTAGGTGAGATGATCCAGAAATTTACATTCCTTAGATAAAATGCATATAGTTATATTTCAAAGTTCTTATTTATCATTGATGAACCTCTAAATTATCTTAATCATAAACTTTATTTCAATTGTAATAGACATAATGCCTAATCCTACTTCATCTTTAGGAAGCTAAGGATCACTCTATTTGAATTTGTCTAATGAATGTTTAGTAGGGTTTTATAATCAAAGAAATCTTCTTATTGACCTCTTAATTGTATTAAATGCTAATAGGGAGTATAAGGAACAATATATATGAAGTTATTTAGGATAAATTTTATAAGTTGAACTCTCCCTACTTGAGAAACACATGCATCTATAGCTCTAACTAGCCATCTTTTTTTTTTAAACTTTTTAAAGAGAGGAAGATAGTTAGCATTTGAGGGTCTTCTTGAGGTGATTCAAATATTTGATCACGTAATTTTTAAGCAAATAAGTTGAAGAACCAAATAGCAAGGTATTAGGAACTTATGGACAAAAGCCGTTGACTCATTCCATTATTGATTGTTAAACTGGAAAGATGTTTAAAAATGTTCATTGCAGTTATTACAGTATTTAGGGAATTGGAATCAATTGTTAAGAAGAGTATGAAATAACCTACAAAAATGTTCATTGCAGTTATTAAAGTATGAAATTACCTATATAATGTCATTTTATAGATCTTATAAGCATTATAAAAGCTTCCCTTAGCCATATACATTGGGATGTAATTACTGATAATGCACATTTTATTTGAAGATTATCCATCATTTGACTAATTGTCTAGTTTAGATTGTCCCAAAAATTATGTATAAATTTGTTTATTATCCTTTTTTCCTAGCTTACTCGTTTCATTGCAATTTGTTACAATTATGCTTATTTTATATTATTTGACAAAACATTTTCTGTCATTTCCAATATAATCAAATAACTTAAAAGTACGTTGTTGTGTACAAATAACTTCCATTTTTTCATGACTACAAGGAAAATGAGGAATAGCGACGAAAATATACCGACGGTATCTAAACCGTTGGAAATACCGACCGAAAAATCGTCTCCGTCGGGGAAATTAGGTTATCGTTAAACATTTTGCGACCGAAAACTATTCGGTCGCTGAAATTGAAATGGAGAGGTGATTTGCGTTGTGATTACTGGAAGAGATAGAATAGTGTGTTAATTGCAGGGGGACCCTTATATCGTAAGGGGGATGTCCAAATTATAGAAATCTTGCGAAATTTTAATAGGATCGTCGTAGTACATGATGGTTAAATGAGAACATGAGCTCATTAGTTTTAACTTCTGATCTTATTTTGGAAGTGACTTACAATTATGAAAATGATTTAGGATATTAGTTAATGGTTTAAGTTTGTGAGGATGATAAATGTCATGTATTGAGTATGACATGTTCCTGTAATTTTAATTGATGTCTTACACAATGTGGTGGCGATTCTGATATGATATTTTCCTCTAATATGCCATGATTAATGATCCATAATGTTGTAAGTATTCTTCTATGATTAATATTCCTCTAATAATGTTGTAAGTATTCTGCAAGAGTAACTAACATTCACAACTTGAGTCGGACATTTAATTAATAGTTAATACATATATGTAATTATTCCTAAAACTTATCTGAAAATATGAAAACTATTAAGAGACTTAAAATTTAAACTTTCTCTTGTTTGAAGTAAGAAACAACTCAATGGTGGTGAAAATTAGTTATTGATGATTATCTTTTGTTAAGCACTTAAATATTAAACACATGTTGTTGAAGATCATTATTGCGAGGTGATTCTTGGTTGAGATATATGTGTGTTTTACATTCTGGGGGACCCTTATTTTTAAGGGGTGTCCAATTATAGAAATCTTTGCGAAATTTTCTAGGATCCTCATCGTAGCTCGTGTGTAAATTAGAACATGAGTGCGGTAGTTTAATTATGTGAGGATGATAAATGTTTAGGATTTAGAATACTATGTCATGCCTTGCGAAAAATATTTCCAATATAGGTTTGACTGATTTTATTGTTGGGTTTCAGTGCAGCTCTATCATCTTCATCGTCGTGACGTTCGACATTGCCCGTAAGAACGTGATTCAGCAACATTTCTTTGCATTTCAATTTAGGTCAGTGGTTATGCTTTCGTTAGCAATTGTATTGCCTTATTCAATTGCTTGTTGCACTGACTAGAATCAATTACTGCCATAATTAGATGGATGTTGTGTACAATGAATATCTCTTAACCTTGTAATAATCTAATTTGATATGCTTATGTTAAATTGTATAGGAAGGATTAATTTATTAGAATAGGTTTTTACAATAACATTCAATCTTGTATGAATAGTTCTTTGGCAATAGTATGATATGTAACGTTAAAGGCTTATGTTATAACACATATACGTAATGATTTGGTTTGTGCAGAGGTGGCTAACTTAGATGCCTAACTTTGCATCCGATGTTGTAGAATAACAGTTCCCAGTTATGAGTTTCAACGATCGATCTTGGATGTATAGGCGTTTAACCGCCGATGGTTTCATTAATCTGAATTTGTTGAGGGAGTTGATGCGTTCATGCATTATGCATGTTCATGACCTGCATATATGGATGGGCCAAAGATCGATGTCCATGTACAAAGTGCAAGCAAAATGTTTCTTGCTTATTGATGAAGTTCAGTTGCATTTGTTGAGAAAATGGTTTGTTCCGAACTACTTTCAGTGGACCCGACATGGGGAACCGTTGGTTGCTAGCTCCTCAAGGAGAATTGAGGAGCCTACGTGTATGAACTTAAATGAGAATGGCGTTGAGGATGGATATGGAAGACATTTTGGTGATGGGCGGAAAACTCTTACAGCGAATGGTGCACGATGGACTCGGTCATACATTTGAGCCAAATGTGGAACATGTTGACGAAGAACCTAACCAACAGGCAAAACAATTCTTGACTTACTACTGATCGGTGATCGAGAATTGTGGCCAAATTGTGAGACAATGACTCGATTGTCATCAATTGCTCGCATCTTGAACATCAAGAGTGAAGGTCATATTTGGATCGCGGTTTGACAAAATTCTTGATGGTACAACGAATCATTACCATTGAGCATACAATGGTTGATAGTTTTGCAACATGAAGAAACTTATTCGTGGTCTTGGTTTACTGTGGAAAAAATTGATTGTTGTCGACTTCGGATGTATCTTTGTATTAGGGAGGCGATATGAACTTAGAACGATGCAAATTTTGTGGGCAACTTAGGTTTAAGCCCGAAAACGTTATCTGAAACATAAATTAGTTCCATGGAAGCGGATGTATTATTTCCTCTCACTCCTAGGTTGCAAAGGCTTTATCGTCGATGTGATTGCGTCTCACATGAGATGGCATCTTGAACACTAACAAGAAGATGAAGTAATGACTCATCCATCAGATGCATTGGCATGGAAACATTTTAATGACACGCATGTTGAATTTGCGGTTGACAGTCGAAATGTTCGATTGGGTTTGTCAACGGATGGATTTCAACCATTTGGTCAATCTGGGCAGCAATATTCTTCGTGGCTAATTATCATAACTCCTTATAATTTGCCCCCTTAGATGTGTATGAAAGAGGCATATATGTTCTTGACGGTGATTGTCCCAGGGCCAACAAATCCGAAGCAAAAAATTGATGTGTTCTTACAACCATTGATATCTAAATTGCAACACCTTTGGGACTATGGTGTCCAAACTTATGATGTATCTAGGAAACAGAATTTTGTGATGCAAGCAGCTTTGATGTGGACTATTAGTGACTTCCCAGCCTTTACCATGTTATCTGGATGGTCAACCACTGGGACGTTGGCTTGTCCTTATTGTCGCAATGATTCCGATGCATTTTATTTGCCTAACAGAGGGAAAATTTGTTAGTTTGACAATCACAGGAAATTTCTACCTGCAGATTATCCGTTTAGGCGCAATAAATATAAGTTTAGAAAAAATCGGACGGTTCACACCCATCCTCCTCCGATAGTATCCGGTGAAGAGGTCTTGCAAGAAATAGAAGAATTAGGGTTGTTGAAAGTGATGAATTAGAGGTCGATGATGTTAATTCAACCATTAGTCGAAACTTTGGTTGGCGGAAGCGAAGCATTTTTGGGATTTGCCATATTGGAAAGCGAACTTGATTCGTCATAATCTAGATGTGATGCACATTGAGAAAATATCTTTGACAACTTGTTCAATCGATAATGAACATTGAAGGAGGACAAAAGACAATGCAAAATCACGAGTGATTTGTAACTTTTTGCAAAAGAAATGAGTTACATAAAGATCTTCGCATGTAAATACCCAAAAGCATGTTACACTATGGACAGGAGACAAAAGGAGTTTATATGTGAATGGTTGAAAACTGTTAAGTTTCCTGATAGATATGTGTCAAACTTGGCGAGGTGCGTGGATCTACGAAAGTACAAATTATTTGGGATGAAAATTCATAATTCTCATGTATTTATGCAAAGGCTTATCCCAATTGCATTCCGAGAGTTGTTACCTTCTAAGGTATGGGAAGCTATAACAGAGTTAAGTTTGTTTTTTAAAAGCTTAACCTCTGTTGCGATCAACATTGGTGAGATGGAAAAACTAGAACATGAAATTCCCGTAATCTTGTGTAAATTAGAATGCATTTTTCCTCCAAGTTTCTTTGACTGTATGGAGCATCTACTTGTGTATTTAGCACACGAGGCAAAACTAGCTAGTCCAGTTCAATATCGATGGATGTATCCATTTGAGAGGTAAGTAGACAAATATCACTTCAGTAACCATTGACAAGCTTTGTCAAATGTGTTCTACTAACAATTTTGGTTCCTGTAGGTATTTGCATCACTTGAAAAGAAATGTTAAAAACAAAGCTAGAGTTGAAGGTTCCATATGTAATGCTTATTTAGTGGAGGAAGCGAGTACGTTTTGTGGGTATTATTTTGAGCAGCATGTTAACACAAGAGCAAGAAAAGTTCCTCGTAATGACGATGGGGACGAACGACTCATCTTGATGGAAACTTGTCCATATTTTCATCTTGTGGACGAACAATGGGCGTCGACAAGAAGAATGTTAAGCGAGGAAGAGATCGAGGCTGCACATGGTTATATTGTTTTGAATTGTGAAGAGTGTTGCCTTTTGTGCGATGAAGTCGCATATGAATGTTTCAGACTTACCTTTGTGTCATCTTCATGCCCTAAAAATAGTCATTCTGTTTTAGATTATACGAGACATTGTTGCGGAGATAATGCAGTATGACGGAAGATGATTTAAATAAAGAAGTCGGAAACACTTCCTCGGTGGTTTGAGAGATATGTAAGTTTGTACTCTACAATTCATCAAAATTATATTTTGAAGTTGTATTTCGTTGTTCATGAAGCTAAATTAGTTGCGATGCTAAATTTATTTTTTAGGCATTGGACAATCCAATCGAGAACAAGATGATATGTGATCTTGCAAAGGGACCTCTACGATATGTTAAATCGTATCGGTGTATTTCATTAATGGATACAAATATCATACAGAAGGTCACGGACATAACATGTCAACAATAAGCGATGGGGTTTCAATACGGGAGAAATGATGGATTACTATGGTAAAATTATTGAAATCTTGGAAGTTGAATACCTGGTTTGCCGATCAGCGATGTGTGATTTTAAATGTGAATGGTATGACCCGACACCAAATGTTGGAGTAAAGGTGCACGACAATACAATTTAGTTGAAATCAATAACCAAGACGATTGTGTCGGTTTGAACCTTTCGTCTTAGTCATGCAAGCTAAGCAGTTTGTTACATCCCTTTTCGAGCTTCTGACGAGATAAAGGCAGATTAGTTAGCGGTTTGCAAAGTTAAACCTAGAGGTGTTCTGAATCACCTAGAAGAGGAGAGCATAGTGTTGAAAGTGAGGCGTTTCAAGAAGATCGGACATTTATCAATGCATCATTACGTATGGCGATCTTGAACCTTTGAGCGATCCATCAAGCGAATTTGCCGATATTTCATCTGGAGAGGATGGCGAGTGCGAGATCGACGAGGAGCCGGAATTTGATTCTTATTCATCTGAAGAAGAAGATGATTATAATCTTCCATTAAGTTATGATACCGAATGACTTCTATTTGTAATTGCATATTTTAAGTTAAATTGTCACATTATTTTTATTTAATTATATTATGTTTGGTTTTTCATTGCATTACTTTAGAAACGTATGTTGACATGGCGATTGGTTCCGGACGGCAGCAATTCTTTCCGTTGGGAGGAATGTGGGAAAATTGTCCAATTCAATGGAAGCAGCACTACTTCAAGTCTCGCTCCATCATATAGTACCAAACGTTTGCCTTCGATGGTCGATCTGTTACTTGAAGGTGTTTAGTATGATCTGCACTTTGACTATTTCCGTGGTTTGAACCTGTAAAAGGGTTTATTAGGAGGAGATTATCAAACATATTCTCATTTCATTGTCAATCTTACATGTTTAAGCTTCCTGTAAACTCGAAGAGGACATGTATGCCGATAAAGGTGACTGCAATGTCACGTCAGCTTATAACGGAATAGGAAGATCGGGTATTGCCAACTCCTCTACTATTCCCCAAACCTCGTCTGCACAATCACGTATTCAATAATATACCATTTTCGTTACTGATATGGTTGGTTAATATCACGGTTTGAACATTTCTTCACTGATTACGTTTTAGGTACATTTGTTCCTGTTAGTAGTTCATCCACCGAAGAAGTCTACCATTCTAAGACTGGGCACTCATTCACTGTTTCCTCAACAAATCTAGATATAGCTGCAATGTTATTGCAAGAATGTGAGCATCAACGCAATGCCGCTGGACGGAGTATCACTATTTCAATTGGTGCTTTTAAACGTGCGCGAACCCTTCTCGGGAACCCAGACATTGGGGACTCTTTCACGTTTACCAACTCCCATGTTATATGGAATCCTAAAAAATGAATAGATCGATGTGCATATGTACTACCAGACATGTTTACCCTTTACCTTCACGTTTAATTATTGTTGTATCCGTAACACATTAAAAGTGAACATTGCATATTTATATTACTGTTAAGGTTCATTTATGGTTGATAACAATTTGTTAACCTCCATATATTGCCATAGTTTCTCCTCTATGTGTTGTGTAGAATATTGCATTCAAATTATAGATTGTACATGTAGAGAATTGTGGGAAATTGAATTTCTGGAAAAAAATGGGACCGAAGAGACAACGTGACTTCATGCCACCAAGGTTTCGAACCATGCTCGGGGGACATTACAGTGAAGGTGGTTCGTCACAATCAGCCGCACTTCTTGACTCACCAACTCCACCTCCGGTGCGGGAGTTCGATTGAGGTATCACCGATCGCTTCTCGGCTACATCATCCCCTTCCCTAGCATATATTTTCCAACACTAGCGTACCGGATACAAGAGGCGTTAAATCGACTGGCCGAGGGACTGATGGCAGAAAGTTTGTTTCTATTGTCAATGGCCAGTAAGTGATATCAAAGCACTTCATAATTTGCTTATTATCAACTTTTACTTTTACCAATATGTACATAGGGTAACATCACTTTATATGTTAGGTTGGTTCCGTCTGGACCAATTTCAAGAAATATGACTTCCTCGTTCAAGCAAAGAATTGAACGAGAGGGTTATGTTTGGAAAAATTTAGTGACACCACAAAGCAATTATACTTTCAAGAGTTTGAGGTACACATCATTGTTATTTTCTTGTTACGTTGCTTTATATTCATAATGTTCATACAACATTTTAACATTTTGTTATTCTTACTCATCTTATTCCGAAAGAATTTTATTGGGATTCTTGTCGACGCCAACATGTATAAACAATGGGAAAAGAAAGCACGCATCGTTATCGCGACTTAATTAATCAAATCGCAAGGTTGGTGCACGATTGCGTTATATTCGAGGAAATTTGGAGTCATTGGAGCGAATATTGGACATCATCTGCGGCGATGTCCATATCGAGCGTAATTGACCATGAGGACGTGGAGGACCAGGGCCGAGTCTTGCGATGCATCTGGAGGATCAATTACCCACATGAGCATGCACATAGACTAGTAAGTATCTAATTTCTCTTGACATTTTTACATATATCTTACTTTGCTTTATTGAACAATGTGATTATGATATAAATGTCTGGTGCCATATGGTTGTGTGAAGTTATTTTCATTGTTGAACAGGGGGCAAATATCATATATACAGAGGAAACTTTGGCGAAATTTTTTAAAATACTAGTTAACATTTGACAATTTAAGTTATACGTGTAGGAAAAGGCATTGGGCACGAAGCCTACACCTAAGCAGGTATTTGTGCACACCCACACGAAGAAACATGATGGTGTCACCTTCATCAACAGTCGATGTAGAGAAGTCAATGTTAGTGAAATTAACATATTTTAATAATTTTTTAACAATTATAACTTATTTACTAACTTAAAGATTGCTTCCTAATAGGATCAAATACAAGAAAATATCCAGCGACAATCTCAGGAGGAACTACCGGTGGACGAGACTCAGACATATCTTGATGTCGTGGGTGGTTGGGACCGTCGTGGAAGAATATTCGGGCTGGGCTCATATGCAAACGCTTGTTATTCGCGCTCTTCTCTTTCTAGTACAGCAGCATCTGCTCGGCCATCTCAATCTCATGATGTATCGGAGCTCCGGGCTACAGTGGACTCATTAAAGGAACATATAGCTAATCAAAACGAGCAGCTGATTACTCAACATCACCAGTATATGGAGGACATAGCTAAGGTGAGGGAGGAGATTAGTCTGCAAATGACAGAACAATTGAGAGCGGAGCTGCAGCAAGTTTCAAAGATCAAAGAGTCATTTGGAGCGAGATGGAGCAAGCATTAGGATGAGAGAGAGATGGGCGGTGACTAAGATGAGGCGAAGATGGAGCGGATGGCGAGGACAAACAACATGCGGAGGAGATGGCTAAGCTTAGGCGGAGATGGAAATGTTAAAAGGGGGGAAAGGTTGAGCATCCATGATCATTACGACAATAATTACTATAACATTGTCATGTGTTTTCAATTAAAAAATAATCGAGATTTTTATTTCTTACTTTTAATAATTATATTAATTTCTTTTTATATTTTATTAATTACTAATTTTCTCATTATTCATTATTCTAATGCAACACAAATTAATAAAGTGAATATATCATATAATTATTATTATAACAACAAAAAGCCAAATTTTTTTTTATCACTCATTACCGACGGTCAATTTTTCGTCGGAAATGTTCCCCCTTTTTTAATATACCATCGGTAAATGTCGTCGTAGATAACATTGCCTCACCGACGGACTTAATGACCGTAGCAATATTTCTCCGACAAAATCTTAATTGCCATTCCGTCGTAAAATAAATACCGACAATAATATTTCGGTCGGTAATTCCATCGTAAAATTACGACGGAAAAATTCGGTCGGTAAGTTTTGCTTCGGGCAGTTCACCGACCGATTTTTGCTCCACCATATTATGTCGGTGATTAATTATACCGACGGAAATATGATGTTTACCGACGGAAATGTCCATCGATAAAACACTTATTTCTTGTAGTGTATGACAGCAAGCAGAAGAACAGAAGGCCCTTGTCAATTAGAGTTTGTTGAAAACGTGTCTTTGAGTCAGTCAAACTAGCTGTTACAGTTAGTTAAAAGTTATAATCGCATAGTGGCAGATTTTTTTCCAGATTTTATGAGATTGTTTCCTGTTTTTTAGCATACCAGTTATTCCTACTGCTGTATAAATTCAGGTCTAATGTTTAATGAAAAACAACTACTTCCAGCCTTTTACGACTAGTGCTTAATTACCTTCTCAAGCCTACATATTGGTACCAGAGCTCCCTTTTTTTTTTCTTAAGGGACCTATGAGCAAGCTACACAAATCACAAAACCCCGTAATCAATTTTTCATGGACTCAGAAACTCCATTCACTGCTCTTGCATCACCGGCATTAGATGGGACAAATTTTCAAGCATGGGCTTTTCGGATGCAAGCCTACCTTGAAGCAAACAATCTTTGGGAAGTTGTTGAAGAAGACTAAGTGGTTCCTCCTTTACAAAAGAACCCGAAAATAGTACAACTCAAGAGCCAGAAAGAAAAGAAGTAGAGAAAGTCATAAGCCAAAGCAACTTTGTTTGCAGCTGTGTCCTCCACTATCTTCAACAGAATCATGACTCTGAAAACAGGCAAGGAAATCTGGGATTTTCTGAAACAAAAGTATGAAGGCAACGAGAGAATTAAAGGAACGCAAGTGTTGAACTTAATTCGTGAGTTCGAAATGCAGAAGATGAAAGATTAAACCATTAAAGTCTACTATGACAGGCTCCTTGGCATCGCAAACAAAGTAAGACTTCTTGGTTCTGATCTTGATGATTCAGAATAGTTCAAAAAATTTTGGTCACAATTCCTGAAAAATTTGAAGCTACCGTCTCTTTTCGGGAAAACACAAAGGATATGTCCAAAATTACTCTGGCAAAATTAGTAAGTGCTTTGTAGGCTCAAGAGCAAAGGAGGCTTATGACGCAAGATGCATATGTGGAAGGTGCTCTTCAAGCTAAATCACAACACAATAATGACAACAGGTACAAGAAGAATAAGCAAAATCACAAGTCTAGTATTACGAGTAGCAACAAAAGAACAACTAACAACGACAAAGATGTGACGTTTCCACCTTGTCTCTACTGCAAAAAGACCAATCATTAACAAAATAAATGTTGGTGGAAACCAAACAAAAGATGTCACAAGTGTGGTCAACTGGGGTATATTGAAAGAATCTGCAAGTCTCGACAACTTGTAGGAGAAGCCAAGCAAGCTGAGATTCAACCTTAGGAGGAGCAGCTCTTCACAGCATCATGCCCAGTTACTTGTAGCTTGACCAAAAATTGATTGTGGTTCCGCCAGATTCTGACAGAACGGAACGTTGCCGTTTGGATCCATGATCTGGTCGTCTTATGGGATGACTGCGACGTGAAGGTACCTGTAAAAAAATGAAAGGCACACCGGAGGTTGTATCCCGATTAGCCCCTCCGACGCTCAAGTCAGTCTTTGATGAAGGCTGGATTGCTGTAAAAGCTGAGAGAACTAGGTTATGATTGTGCATACCTTTGTTACAATGAAGTTATACCTTATAAATGGGACGGATGCTAGGGTTAAGTCTTTACGTGTGCATGAGAGTCTCTTACATGCGGATGGGCTAAGAAGAGCATGGATCGAACTTGGGTTAACCAATGGGCGTGAGACCCGTCTTTTAAGAGATCGACCAATCGGCCCGTGGATTATTACGATTGGGCTTGGGCCCAATTCGACCGACCCGACCATAAGCCGCCCTACTCCTCGAGTCTGAGCGAAGAAAAGGGTCGGAGGAGTATGTCAGGGTTTAATAGCTTGTCTGTGAAATAGCTCGTAAGGTGGACGATCGGTCAGGCATTGACGTTGTAGGTCGGTATGAGGCAGCTCGTACTTGATCCGATTGATCGGATATTGGGATGTAGTCCGTCTGCAGTCTTATACCTCGTCAATAAGATAGCTCGGGGTAGGCCTGATTGGTCGAATATTGACGGGTAGTACGTGACTGCTCGTATTGGTATCGGTCGGTTAATTGTCTCTGGTCGGTTTGCATTGGCGTACTTTACATGATAGCCCGCGCCTAAGTAGGTCGGGAGGTCATCATTAGTGATTGTGAGGAGCATTTATTGTCGACGGCGCGTGCCTTCTGACAACTTTTCAGAATCTGAAACGAATCGTCCTTGTAACCGTTGTACAGCTGTCATGGACGTCCTTTCAACTGCCGTGCCGCTCCAATCTTTTAAACAAACCCTAATTTACCTCGGCTCGGATTCTTCCGCGTGTCCGAGCTCGTTTGGATTTTCCCCGCGTGTCACGCTTTGGTTGGGATGTCCGTTTAGCTGATCTGCTATAAATGTTCAGGGTCGATATGCTGTGAGTTTTCTTCACGCTTGTTTCGTTCTTGTTTTCTTTCTACCTTCATCTACTCTTTCTTGCTTCCAGTTCCCGGAAATTTTTGTCAACTGTCGTTCGATTTCTCTTTCTCCGTTCACTAAATAGGTACGTCCTTCCTTCCCCTGAGTTTTTCTTATTAAAAACCTCTTCTCGGTAGACATGTCGACTACCAGTGCTAGGAGTATGGTAGAGGGTGTCGAGAAAATATCGACGAGGGAGAGAAAAGATGGGTTGGTTGTGGAGGCGCCGCCACGGGAAACATCGACGATAACCGTAAAGGAGCTGAATCGGTTGATACTCAGATATAACATTCCTGTGTCCTAGGGACCTCGGCTGGTTTTGGGGAACGAACGTATCCACAGCAACTTTAGTGGATATTTCACCGTTTCCGATAGTTTCTTCTCGGTAGGTGGCATGAGGCTTCCATATGCCCCGATCATTGATGAAGTGTCTTGTGACCTGTCGGTTGATCTTGAGCAGATTCCTCCGAATAGCTGGAGGTTTCTTAATGGACTGGCGCTGCTGTGTCATCAATTCGGTTGTTTGCCCATGATTGGCATCTTGAGTCATTTCTTGAGGATGAGCCATAGTCCGAGCTCTGGAGCTGGGATCTCCTTTCTACAGTATAGAGACGCCAGATATCGACCGACCAAGACACCTTTGAAAATTTCTTCCTGGCGAACTAAATATTTCTTTGTGAAACCTCCTGGATTATCTTCGGAGTGTCGGCCATGGAGGTATCCTTTGGCCGAGCAGTGGAACAATTTGTCGAGCGTATCCCTCAGTAGGGAGGAGTGGGGGGTGGTCTAGCGTATTAAAACACTTGGTCGGTACGACTTCGCTCGGCTCGTCCAGGACTATTTTGGGGGAGCCTCGGTCGATTCTTTTCTTCTCGAGCCCCCACCAAGGATTAACGGGCTAAGAGAGGAAGCCGCCCCGTCTGGTTGAACCTGCGTAGTTCAGCTACTTACTGCATGTTTTGATTATTACTATCTCCTCGACTTATGTTTATTCTTTGTCACTATGGCGAGGATAAGCAGTTTTGACGGTCCTGCCTCCCCCCCTAAATCCAAAAAACAGACCGAAAGGAAGAAGCGGAAAGAGGCAGGAACCAGCGGAGGCGCCCCTGCAACGACGGAGCCCGACCGCTCTATCATGGTGTTGGCCCCTACGATCGCTGAAAGTCTTCCTGAGGTATCGGCTTCTTTGCCGATCGTGCGGTTGGGCGTGGGTTGCTTGGGTTCCGAAGAGGACGCGGGGCCTCCCCTTAAAAGGAAGAGACTTGTTCGGCTCGGCAATCTTCCATCCGTCCCACCTAGCCAAGGCGGGAAAGGGAAAAAAAAGAGGAGCGAAGGGAAAGGGCGAGCTGCCATCGCCGAGCAATGGGAGTCCGCAATTAAGCTGGCAAAAACTGCTTTGATCGGGGGCCTCACGGTGTCCCGTCATATTGCAAAAAGGATTACTCCTCCCGCGGACGAGCAGATTATGGACAGTACGAGTAATAAAGAGCTGGGTCCCCAACTCATTCACATCGACATACGGAGCGCGTCGATGTCCTTCGCAGTGGTGCAACGTTTTGAGGCTTTGGACCAGGAGGTCCAGGACCTCCATGAGCGGGTGAAGGCCCTAAAAGACAAGCTTGAGGAGGTTAAGGAGGGGAGAGACCTTCTCCGGGGGGCAAAACTCTTCCTTGGAGGAGGAGAGGAAAGCCTGGGAGGAAACAACGAACGCTTTGAGGGCTCAATTGTCAACGGGGGAGGAGGAGAGGAGCCAGCTGAGGAAGATGGTGGAGAAGGAACAGGAACAAAGTAGAAAATTCTGCCATGATTGTCAAACCGCGGTGGAGGGCCATCACAGAACCCAGGATATACTGAGGGAGTTGTGCGGCTTCATTAAAAGACAGAGGGTCGAGGCGATCAGACGCTGGCAGAGGCGGTTCCTCCGTGGGGAGTGCCTTGAGCATGCTTGCGACCTAGGCCTTTCGCTTTTGAGGAGCTGCTATGAGGCTCATGTTCCTGAGGGGTCGACGTGCCCTTCATTTGAAGAGTATGCCGAGGCGAAACTCCCCTCTGGTCTCGGGATCTCTTTGCAAGGAATGATGAAGATGGTCGAGGGGGAGTCGGTGCCAGTTCCGGATTAGGAGGTGGACTTGAGCTCTGAGGAGGGCGACGATGCTCCTCCAGTGCTTTTCCCTAGCGTGCATGTTGATCTCTGCTCTCCTGACTCAGGTGCGGGTCCTTCCTCTCCTGCTGATCCGGTCGCTCCCGTTGTTAGCCCTTCTTCTCCTCCAGTGGAATGAGAAATGATTGTTTTGTTTTGTGTAAGGCTCACCTGGTCGGGCTTGTGGCCAGGGCCTTCACTTATAATTGACGAAAATGTGTTTTTCGCTACCTCTTTTGCATTTAGTGTTAAAATGTTCCTTTAAGTAGCACTTATGCGCGAGTGTATTCGTTGTGTATCGAACGAGTGACTTTGGTCGAGCGATTATACGGCCGGACGATTCCGGGCTCTATCTTAGGATCCTTGGCCGAGTGTTAGTGGTGTCGATCGATGGTTTTAAGGATCTTGCCTCAAAAATTTAGTCGATCTATACTCGAGGCCGAGCTACGGTCCCAAGGATCTTGTCTTGGTGACCCGACCGACCGTAGTCGATTTATGGAGATGGCGAGCAATGGTGAGCGAGGGTCCCAAGGATCTTATCTTGGTGACCCGACCGATCGTAGTCGATCTATAGAGATGCCGAGCAATGGCAAGCGAGGGTCTCAAGGATCTTGTCTTGGCGACCCGACCGACCGTAGTCGATCTATGGAGATGGCGAGCAATGGCGAGCGAGGGTCCCAAGGATCTTGTCTTGGCGACCCGACCGATCGTAGTCTATCTATGGAGATGCCGAGCGATGGCGAATGAGGGTCCCAAGGATCTTGTCTTGGCGATCCGACCGACCGTAGTCGATCTTTGGAGATGCCGAGCGATGGCGAACGAGGCAATTTTTTACTCTTTGCCACATATGATGGAACTTTTCATTGCCAAGAAATCTGAAAATCCCTTTATTGATGATAATGAGGGCGTGGGTCGTTAAAAAACCTGTCTGGCAGGGACAGGAAAAAGATTCCCACGTGTTGTATACAAAAACGGTAATAAGCAACAACTAACAAAAATAGAACTTATCTATTGGTAGAGCGCCTTCAAGTTTCAAGAGTAGCCTCCCTTTCTCTGTCTTCACTGAGGAGAATGAGTTCCGCTCTACGGGCTTCATCATTTCGTTTGTCTTCATAGCCCGACGCCCTCTGATTACGAGTCATCCTGTCCATCTCCTTGTCGGCTCTCACATCAAGGGAGCTCGTTAGGACTACCGCCCCGTCTAATATTTTTGTTTCCGCTAAGTAGCACTTCCTTGCGATTCTCTGATGACCCCTGATAGTACCGATTCCATGAGGTGTTGGGAATTTCATCGCTTGGTAGTAGGGAGAGACGACTGCTTTAAGGGCGTTCTGGGTAGCTCGTCCGATTATTGCATTGTACGCCCCTTGAAACTTCACGATTAGGAACTCAACGTCCCTTTCTATTTGACTCGGCTTTTTTCTGAACTTCACTTTTAAAAAGACTTGGGCGAACGGGTAGGCGAATGCTCCAGTTACTCCTTTAATGGGTCCGTCTATAGGCAAAACCCGATCTTCAGGTACCTTCATCTGCTTGAAGGCCTCATAATACAACAAGTCGACCAAGCTGCCCGTATCAATCATCACCCGTTTCACCTCATAGCCGTCCATGTTCAGATTTACAACGAGGGCGTCATCATGAGGGCAACTTACTCCCTCAAGGTCAGACTCATCGAACGATATCATCCCGTCGCTCTCCTTCGGCCTTTTGGTTGCTGAATCTCTGCCGACCTGCTTGGCATATCTTTTTCTCCCTTTAGTAGTGGATCCCCCTGCTGCGTTTCCTCCGAATATCATGTTGATGACCCCAGTCGGTCGGTCACCTTATTGCCCAGTATTTCTGTCATCTCTTTCCCTTGATCGCCCTCTCTCTTCGCGTCAATTATCTGTATTTGTGTTCCGACTTCCTCCGTCATTTCTATCATCCCGTCTCTAATTCTGTCGTCTATTATCGTGTCGACCGCTCTTATGCTCGTTATCTCGGTCGACATTTCGCGCGTGCTTCACAAATCGGCCTAATCTTCCTCTTTGTATGAGGAATTCGATTTCTTTTTTCAACTGCCAACAATCCTCCGTATCGTGATCGACCTCTTTGTGAAAACGGCAATATAAGTTGGGGTTCCTATCCTTGTAGGGAGTCTTCATTTTTTCAGGTTCTCGGATAGTTTCCCCGTCCACTCTCATGGCTGCCAATACTTCCGCATATCGCCTATTGAGCGGGGTGAAGTCTTGGTGATGCCACTGCCGGCCGTTCGGCTTTCTCCAGGTCGACTGATCCCTCTGTCTTTTGTGAAACTCATCTGTTCTACCACTCGTCCCGCGGTCATCTGCCTTGCGTTTTGTATTCTTTAATACTTCTTCGAGCTGAATGTACTTATCCGCCCGATGTCTGATTTCTTGAATAGATCGGGGTTGGTCGAGAGCCAATGACTTTTTAAACTCCTCATCCCTCGTGTTGCTCTTAAGTGCGACTAACATGGACGAGCAAGTGAGGTCGGGGACCTCGACCGCTTCGTTATTGAACCGAGTGATAAATTCTCGCAAGCTTTCATTCCTTCCTTGGGTAAGTTGCATTACCTCCAAAGCTGTCTTCTGTGGCCGCTTACTGGTGGCGAACTGGTTCAGGAATAATAACCTGAAATCTTCAAAGCAAGTGATACAGCTCGGGGGCAGACTGTTGAACTATCACCGAGCTCCTTCTTGGAAGGCCGTGTAGAAAGCCTTACACTGGATGGCGTTCGGGACACAATGTAGACTCATCATGGACTGGAAGTGCTGCAGGTAGTCCAGGGGGTCGGCCTTTCCAGTGTAATTTTTAGGGGTCGGTATTTTGGTGTCGGGCTCCGGGAGGCTATCCAAGATTTCCGGAGTAAAAGGAGAGTTGTACTGAGCTGTTGGGCGATCTGGGCGGAAGCTTATAGCTGCATTAATCCGATCATCCACGATTTTCTCTAGGGCTTCAGTTGGATGACGACCGATCATCATACTGGTCCGTCGTGAGGCTTGTTGCGCAGACGGCTGCTGTTGTGCTGGCTGAGACTGCAAAATCTGGTTAATCAACAGATCAACCGCCTCCTCAATCTGTTTTCGGGTGAGGGAGGTGTGTGTAGGCAGAAGAGGATCTGCATCCGATCGATGTTGGAGATTCGGACGCGTATTGCCCGCAGCGCTATCCTTCGCAGCCGCGCTCTGTTCTTCTTGCTCCAAGGCTTGAGGTTGCGGTTGATCGTTCGGGTCTGAAGATTCCGTGTGGGAAACATGAGGTGCAGGCGGCAGGGTTGTGGGTAATTGCAAACCCATGCACTGCATCGCCAGAGCCGTGACTGTAGCGCCCCCTTACCATAGGATATGTACCGGGACGCCCGTAGGTCATTCCGACACACACCCTACGTTAAGGGTGCACTACGAACAATCACTAACACTCCACATGGCATCCAAGTATCATAAAGCATTAATATGAAATCCACTAATTTTTTTGAAACCATAAATTCTCATTTCATAACCTCAAAGCAGTAAATTTACACAACCGGTATTTTCAGACATTACTCCAAAAGAAAATCAAACAAAAGCTAGCTAGGTCATCCTCAAAAGTGCCAAATGACACATGTGCCATGACTTCTCTTGCCCACTCAATCTACACGGCAGAAAAGTCCTACGGAGCTATAAGTATACTCTCGGTCTGAAAATAATTTGCAATTTTGGGTGAGTTTATGAACTCAATGAGGAACCATCATCGATGGTTCACCCAATTCATGCATATACACAATATCACGAGATACACACGCTATTTCATTAAAACACATTCGAAGTACCACATGATTATTACGATATCATCGAAACCAATTCAAATGCACATGAAATGCGTATGTGACTCTTTTCTAATTTATTACGTTGTTGTGGTGGCGCTGGCAAATCGTCCCTTAAAGGCGCGTTAATCGGTGAGCCATAGGCTCTAAATCACTCAGGACTCAAGGCCCAATCACGTTGAGCTTAAAGCTCTCGTTATCGCTTCGTCACAACGCCAATTATCGATCATGCAATTATGTACGAATGCAAATGTCCAAATAGCCAAATCTCCCATTTAACATATTCACATATGTCAATCCCAAGTAATCACATGAAAATCAATTATAGCACTTCGATATTTCATTCCAAATATTTCAGACACCCATGGTCCGAAATCAATCAAAATCAAATATACATATTCCCATTCATTATCTCCACAGTTGTATAAGTGCGAAATATAACCAAATAATAATTGAGGAACCATCTAGGTTACTCACCTAATAACTTCTGAGTTAATGCCGGGAAGTCTCTGCCACGTCCGTGGATCTACGGTCCAACTGAGCCTCTATAGCAATTAAAATAGGTAAACATTACTAACTGTATAGTTAGAATGACCAAATAATGCACATGGAATAATTAAAACGTGTATAATGCATGTTCATGGCATTCCCGATCCTAATCCAAAATTTTCCCATAATAAAAATTCCATCTAAACTTAGAAACCTATTGGCGCTGACGGTGAGCAATTCGGACCTCTATAGGTCCCAAATTAAACAAAACAGTGATTAAATGTTCCGTTACCCGGGGCCACATCAATTTCCCGTCTAAAAATTCCCCATTTCTCACAAAATGAAATTCAACATATTACAAATCCGATGCCTCAAGAATCAGGTCAATCGGACGTCGGACGGAAAAGAAATTGACAAAAGAAACAATTAGGTCACTTAATGCAAAAAAAAAACAATAATAAAAAAGTAAAATTCTACCTCTCTTCCTTCCCCTTTCTTTCCTATTGCCAATCTGAATTTCCAACAACCATAATTCTTAACACACAAATCGGAAAAATACAAACCATAGCTTGTTGGAAAGATCATGAAAAGCTTTACCATTCTCATGAAGACCATAAAAATCAATTTCACCCCTAAGGGTGTCAAAAATCCTATCAAACCTCATCGGCTTACTCAAAATCTATCAACACAGGCAAGACATTGCAAATTCAATAACTCTCTGATTCTTCAGTCAAAAATTACCACATAAATATGCTCAATAAGTTCACAATGTCATCTACAACATTCATGAACAACCCAAAATCAAATTCCATTGCTAAACAAGTCAATTAATTCACTCAATGTTGCTATCTCTGAGATCATTCAATTTGAATAAACGATTCGGGCCCGTGATACGAAACCCCATTTCAGTCTTACTCTTTATCAAAGATCACTTTTCAAACAATATTTATCAATTAGGGCCCTCAAACAATTCAGTACTATTTTTGTGGAATATAAATTTACACATAAGTCAAAATGACACAAATGCAGACGTGAACTGATCCCGACATCGAACACCGACTCTCTTGTAGTAATCATACTCCCGGTTCACTAATGGGGTACTCTTCAATTCCTGAGAAAAATATCATAATGAGTTTTTTCACTGCATTGACTGCTCTAGCATACCACCCTCGCGGGTCGCGGGCTCGGATATCACCGTCGATGTCGGGTTCGGGTCTCGTGGGAGTGGGATGCTACAGTGACAGCAGCTATATCAGGGTTGGTCACCGCCACATGACTGATCTGTGTATTTCTGGATATGGTGCCCTGAAGTCGGGCCCCACGGTGGGCACCAATTAGTTCCGCCGGATTCTGACAGAACGGAACGTTGCCATTTGGATCCATGATCTGGCCGTCTTATGGGATGATTGCGACGTGAAGGTACCTGCAAAACAAAGGAAGGCACACCGGGGGTTGTGTCCCGATTAGCTCCTCCGACGCTCAAGTCAGTCTTTGGTGAAGGCTGGATTGCTGTAAAAGCTGAGAGAACTAGGTTATGATTGTGCATACCTTTGTTACGATGAAGTTATACCTTATATATGGGACGGATGCTAGGGTTAAGTCTTTACGTGTGCATAGGAGTCTCTTACATGCGGATGGGCTGAGAAGAGCATGGATCGGACTTGGGTTAACCAATGGGCGTGAGACCCGTCTTTTAAGAGATCGACCTATCGGCCCGTGGATTATTACGATTGGGCTTGGGCCCAATTCGACCGACCCGACCAGATTGATTGATTGATTGTTGTTGTACAAACCACATGACATATGATAATGAGCTTTTTAGAGAGCTTGACAAGACTACCTTATCTAAAGTCAAAATTGGAAATAAAGACTACATTGAAACCAAAAAAAAAGGGAAAGTAAAAATTTCTGGGTAGTCAAGTTTGAAATTAATTTATGATGTTCTATATGTGCCTAAAATTAATCAAAACTTATTGATTGTTGGCCAGTTATTTGAGAGGTTTTAAGGTGATATTTGAAGGCAAAAGTTGCATAATTAAAGATACATCAGATCATGAGATTTTCCAAGTCAAAATGAAGAACAAAAGCTTTGCTTTGGACCTTATGGGAGAAGAGCAAGCTGATGTACACAAGGAAGAACCAACTACTATCCTATGGCACAAAAGATTGGGTCATTTCCATCATGGTGCTCTAATGTACATGAAGAAAAACAATATTATGGAAGATCTACCTGAAATTGAAGACAATCTTTCTGCATATGTTGCTTGCCAATATGGAAAGCAAATGAGACTTCCTTTCCCTCTAAATAAAGCCTAGAGAGATTTACAAAAGCTTCAACTACTTCAAACTAATGTTGGAGGACCTCAAAGAACACCATCACTGAACAGTATTAAGTTCTATATTGCTTTTATTAATGATTACGCAAGAATGTGCTGGATTTATTTTATGAGGCTTAAATATGAGGTAGCTGATGTCTTTTGAAAGTTTAAAGTTTGGGTAAAAACTTAAAGTGGGTGTGAGATGCAAATAATTAGATCTAACAATGGAACTTAATATACATAAAAAAAAATTCAATGAATTATGTGAAGTTGCAAGCATTGAGCATCAGTTGACAGCACCATACAATCCACAATAGAATAGTGTTGTGGAGAGAAAAAACTGAACTATCATGAAGATGAAAAGATACTTGTTGCATAAGAAAGAGCTGCCAAAGACATTTTGGGCCAAGGTTGCAAGTAAAGTAGTGTTTTTGCTAAATAGATTGCCCATAAAAGATGTTCAAAACATGATTCCATTTGAAGCATGAAATGGGTACAAACCAAAGATGTGTAATATGAACACATTTGGTTGTTTTTGTTTCTCTTACATTTCTCAGGTCAAAAGAGACAAATTGGACAAGAAAAAAAAACCTGGGATTTTTGTAGGCTATAGTTTTGTTTGAAAGGCTACAGAATCTTCTTACCTTGAATTGAAAAGCTGATTGTAAGCAGAGATGTCCAATTGTATGAATCAGATAAATGAAGCTTGGAAAATGACAAAAAGGTCAGATTCAGGAGGAGGATGGTAATGTGGATGATGCATTAATCAGAGGTACCAGGTCACTTTCTAATATTTATGATAGGTGTAATATTGCTATAACGAGACCTTCAGGATATGAAGAAGCTGCAACAGATTAGAAATGGATTGTTGCAATGAAGGAGGAGCTTCAAATGATTGAAATGAACCAGACATAGGAGCTGGTGGATAGACCTAGCCATAATAAAACTATAAGAGTCAAGTGGGTTTATAAGAACAAATTCAATCCCGATGGTTCTGTGAACAAGCATAACACAAGACTTGTTGTTAAGGGATATACGTAAATATTTGGAGTGGACTTTTCTGATACATTTGCTCCAGTTGTGAGGCTGGACATAATAAGATTATTGTTATCTCTTGTTGCACAAAAGGGCTGGATTATATACCAAATGGATGTCAAGTTAGCCTTTCTAAATGGATACTTGGAGGAAGAAATTTTTGTTAAACAACTAGAAGGATTTTCTATCCAAGGACAAAAAGATAAAGTCTACAAGTTGACAAAAGCTATATATGGCTTAAAATAGACACCAAGGGTCTGGTATAGCATAATCGATTCTTGTTGAATTTGGGCTTTGAAAAAAATCTAAGTGAAGGTTGATAATGATTTGTTGGTGCTATCTTTATATGTGGATGATTTACTTATTACAGGAAGTAGTGAGGAGCTGATTAGCAAGTTTAAAGAAAGTTTAAAAGACATGTTCGAGATAACAAACCTTAGGAAGATGTCTTTCTTTCTTGATATGCAGGTGCAATAAAAACATTATGAAATCTTTATGCATCAGCAAAATAATGCAAAAGAAATCCTCAAAAAGTTCAAATTGGAGGAGTGTAAGCCAACTGCAACTCCAATAAATCAGAAAGAGAAGTTTTACATAGAAGATGGAGCTGAGAAGATTGATGAAAAGCTCTACAAAAGCTTGATAGGTTGTCTAATGTATTTATCCACAACTGGTGCAATTCAATAAGGCAATGAAGACTTGAGGATGCCAATGGGTCCAATTATAAGGTCACGCTCTAATAAGCTCATGACACAATTTCAAATTGATGCACAAGCTTTTATTTCACAAGAACTTCAAGAAGTTGTATTGATCAAGCTTAGGGAAGAGCTCAAGGAGACGCCTAAGTGTGTGTGCATATTGGAGGCATCAAACCAAGAAGGCTAAGACTTAGCCAATTTTCACAAACATAAGTCTAATCAATAGGCTTGGGCTTATTTTAGCTTGTAAAAGGCGTGTGGACTTCTTTTAGGTTTTGTCATAGACTGATTTGTGTTAAATGTACATATGCTTTAATAAAAAAGTCATATGCATGTTTTATTTTAAGGAATCACGTGTGTGGGCCTAGTTTAAAAACCCAATTCTCCCCTCTTAAGTTAGCCTACTATTTTTATTGTTTCCTTATCCTATTTGGACTAGGACTAGTCAATTTTAATTAGTTTTGAAGCCTAAATCTTTGTGGGATTTGTTCTTGGGCATATTTGTTTAAAAAAAGCCTTCTTGATGTTTTAGGCTTTCTTTAGAGTTTTTTTTAGGTTATCCTTGTTAGGTTTTGTATTGCACAAGGGTATTTAAACCCTTGTTTTATGCGTGAATACCATATTAGACATGAATAAAATTTGAAGGCATTCTTTAAGAGAGAATTCGGATTCTTGCTTGTTTTAGCTTAAGGATTGATTCAACTTATCAAGTAAGTTCTAACTTATGGCATTAATTCAATTCCTACAATCTTTTTACTCTTTGTTACCAATTCTTTGTTGTTTTAGGGGTGAAGGGTCTTGTTATCTTGATTGAATTTAGGTTTAGGAATAATCATTGAAACGGAGGTGATCTAGACATTAATTCTAGGTTGTTGCCGTATCATCTTTGGTATCAGAGCTTAGGTTTTAAATTCAATATTTATCTTTAATTTTTTGTTTGTTCTTCATTATTATAGTTAGTTCATCATTCAAATTTGAAAAAAAAAGAGAAAGAAAAAAAAAAAAGAAGAAAATCAAGATTGTGAATCTTTGTGTGTTTGAGTTGATTTGCTTGCAAGATTTATCAAGATTGTTAATTCTTGCATCAAGATTCATCTTTACAATTCAAGGTTCACTCTATTAATTCAAGATTCATCAAGAACGAATCTGCTCATTTAAGAATTCATTAAATTTGTTTCTTTATTATTCAAGATTCATCAAGAATGAATCTGATCATTCAAGAATTCTTTAATTTCGTTTCTTTATTATTCCAAATTCTTTAAAAACACATCCTTCATTCAAGAAATTCATCAAAACTTGCTTCCTTGCATCAAGAAACACTTTCTTGTTTCAAGATTTACTTTCTTGCCCTCAAAATGTGTGTCCTTGGTATCATTGCTTATCTTTCAATTCTTGAGTTATTAGGGCAGATTTGAATGTTCTTATCAATTTGGGTTTAGGATTGAGTATAATTCCTAGTTGTGTCTTTTCTTGCACTCTTTGGTTGCTTTTTATTGTTTGTTGTCCTTTTTGTTTCCATTACACTTGAATTGAGTAATCTCGTTTCATATTGCTCAGTTGGCATTAAAAATCACTCACTTATGTTTTCTTCATCTAGTATGTGTTTATTGCCGTCTTTCTTGCTTCCTTTACATTAAATTGCATCTAGTTTTGTGTATTCTTCCTTTCTTTAGGCATTCTTTGTTTTCTTTTGAAATAAGTTGTTGTTGTGCTTTTTTGGTTGGTAGTGATTGATTCGGATAAGTAAAACTATGTTAGAATCTAGAGTGATAAAAGGCAAGAGTGTGTAAGCTCATTTGAGGGTAAAAGCCATCTTCTTGAGTGAAACACGAGGGTATCCATTCTGATTTAGAGAAGGAGTGTGTGAGGAGTTGTTCTAACATGTTTTTGCATGTTTTACATCATGACCAATTCAAAGGATAGTAAAGCTAGTAACAAGGATGAAAAGAATAGTGAGGTTGATCAAAACACATTCTTTACTTTGGAGGCTATGCAACAGTAATTCCGAAGGATTAAGAACTTTTTTAGGGATGTCAATGATAAATTTGATAGACAAGATCAAGCCATTAGGAATTTACAAAGAGAGGCTTAAGCTAATGGTGTAACAAGGAGGTAAAATGCTAGCCAACTCCTATGTGCTATGAGTATGAAGATGAATATGATGATGGGGAAGATAAAGGAGAGTGGCATAGGGCTAGAATTGGTGGGAGAGGGGACGGAATGATATAGGAAGAGGATGAGGCTATAGAGGTCGAGACAATGTAAGGGAAGAAAATAGGGTCGAGCGTGTGGATAGAAACTTATGTAGTATCAAGATGAAAATACCATATTTCCAAGGTAAGAATGATCCAGAAACTTACTTAGAATGGGAAAGAAAGTGGAGGTGAATTTTGAATGTCAAAACTATTTAGAGGAGAAGAAGGTAAAACTTACAGCTGCGGAGTGTCATGATTATGCGCTTATTTAGTGGGATCAGTTTGTTTTGAATTTCAAAAGGAATGGAGAGGATCCTATTGATACTTGGGCCAAAATGAAGAGGGTTATAAAGAAGAGATTTGTGCCTAGTTACTTTTATAGGGAGCTCCATCAAAGGCCCCAAACCTTGAGACAAGGCACCAAAGTGTAGAAGAGTACCATAAGGAGATGGAGATAGCCATGATTAGGGCTAATATAGAAGAAGAAAGAGAAGCCAGCATGACACGTTTCTTGGCTAGTTTGAACAAAGACATTGCCAATATTATTGAATTGCACCATTATGTGGAGTTAGAGGAGATGGAGAATATGGCCATAAAGGTAGAGAGGCAACTCAAGTACAAACACTCTAATAAGGCTTCTTACCCAAGCTCTACTACAAATTAAGACTCCAAATGGTCCAAGTGTTGGGCCCCAAATTTTATTTATTTATTTGTCCTTATTATTGATTTAAATTGTTTTATTATTTTTAGAGTTGAGTATTTAAATTAGCAAGTATGAATGGGGTATTGAATGTAGAAATTAGAAATTAAATGAAGTGTTGGAATTAAATTAGCTTAATGAATTAAGTGGCTTAAAGGAGTAGAGCCATAAAAGACAAAAAGAATGGCAAAATTGGGAGAACAAGACTAAGGAGGGGCATAATTGGAAGAATAAGATAAAATTTTGTTTTGAATTAGAAGAAGAAGGAGAAGTGTCGTAGGAACTAAAAGGAAAAAAAGAAAAAAAAACATGAAAAGGGGAAGAGAAAAGAAGAAGATCGTAGGAAACTTGAAAGGAAGAAGAAAGAAGAAGAAAAAGAAGAGGAAATCAACTTGTTGGAGGTAAGTTTTCATCTTTCTTATGCTAGGTTCAAAAAGGGGATTAATAGAGGTTAGGGTTTGTGTTGGGAATGAAGGAAGAAAGAAGAGGAAGATGAAACCAAATTAATTTTGGGATTTCTAAGTTAGGGTTTTGGTTTTTCTAGCCTAGATGGGCTATGGGTAGGTTAGGTTTAAATTCAATTTTTGCATTGCTTTGATTCTTGAAATTTTATAAACCTTCTTTTGAATATGGATTAAATAAGAATTGGTTTAATTGAAGGGAATCAAGAAAACCTTACTCTAGAGAGAGAGGAAGGGCAATCTTGAGCTTGGATTTTTCAACAAATTACGTGGATAATATGTTTATAGTTGTTGTGTGATGGGCAAATGCCCTATGTGTGTGTTATTGCTTAAATTGCATAAATGTTGAATTGTGGTGAATATTTGAAAATTCATGAGAAAATATGACATATTTTCTTTGAAATAAATGAAAAGTATGAAGATATGAGAATTTGATGAAATGAAAGAAGCATGAGAATACAAATTTGCGATTGACTAAATTGAACATAGATTTGTTTGTGATTGAGCAAAAGAGAAACTCGTTTCGTTAGTCACGTGCACGTTGACCTATAGCCTTTTTCTGGCTGCCCACTTGAGGTCACGAGATTATGAGAAATCGAACTCATTTTGTTCACAGTGTAAACCGTTTTGTTCCACAGAACTCTCGAGATATTTGTTGTGCATTTCATTTTGACTTTGTTGAGTATGATGCATAATAAAGTGTTATGCTTGATAGAAGATTTCATGATATTCTTTATGTGATAACTTTTGGTTAATTATGAATTGTGTGATGAATTTGCAAATGAATTGAATTGCTTGATACAGGTGTATTTATGCTTGTTTGTGTGGCTCATTACTAATGGCTATAAATGTATTAGCCACTGAGTCGTGTAGCTCGCCCCACTTCCCCCCCCTCGGGTGCGAAACAAGATGAGCGTGAACCTTGCAAGGCATCGGAAACTCCAAGGCATTAGATACTTTTGTACTAAGTTAGTGACTAGACTTTTGGATAGCTTTATAAGCATATCAAACATTGAACATCTTATGTATTTTGTATCTTGTGCTAAATTAGTGATGAACATGTTGATATGTAATTAAAGCTATGTATGAACATTTTGATTAGAAATGAAAATGAGAATTCAAGGATTTTCCTTTTGTGTATAATTGTGTTATTTTATAAGTTGGGTATGATAATTGTGGAAGAGGAATGTGCATGCGCATATTCTTCCTTGTTGGGTTTGCAATTGGTTGTCTATTTTTGAACAGCATGTTGGAGATTGGAAAGGTGTATGAGATGAATTATTTGAGGTGAAGCTCAAGAGTACCGAAAGGTACTTGGTAGTGGGTGAATATGAAGGAAAATTGTGTTTAGCAAGCCTTCCTAGGTGTAGGAATGGTGTTCAGAAAATTCAAAGGAAAAACTGTATTGATCTAGATAGAATTAGCCAAAGTTGTCTTCATAAAAATTGTAACTTATCTTTTTAGCTTTCCAATGGTATATAGTATGAAATTGTTGGATATTGGAGTTGAAAGTTATGATTTTTAGAAGTTTGAGATGCTGTTAGGATGAAATATTCAAACAACCACATTGATGTAGAATTTTAAACCTTATAGAGATAGAAATTGCTTTAAAGTTCTTCATAAAAGTTGTAGATCTTTGTTTTATCTTTCCATTGGTATCAAAATTTTAAAATTTGGAGTTCTGGGAAAAAGGATATGGAAATTAGAAGTTGGGATGTTGGAAGTAGGGAGGAGCAGGCGGCCTCACGACTGTGAGCTTTCGCAATCATGACGCGACTTGTTTAGTGAGCCGTCACGATCACGACTCGGCTTGTTTTGTGAACCAGCTCGCGATCGCGACGCGGCTCGTTGGCTCACCTGAATACTCTTCACTCTTTTGCTTATAACTTTTTCATCCAACCCCCGATTGACCTGATTTTTGAAACTTTGAATTCCTAAGACATTCTTTTACCTCTCCAAAAAAATTTGTAGGTTTTTATATTAATTTGAAAAAGATGGATTGAATCAAAGTGAGAGGATAGGTTAAAAGAGTATGAGTTGGATATTTTTCTGAACATGCTTCAGTATTTTGGTGATATCTCGATATGTAGAGATCCAAATGAGTTGATTCTTATTTCTAAACCAACTAGAGACATGGAGCTACAACTTATCTTAAGGAATAAATTTTCAATTTAGGCCCTAAGACTTTCAATTCCTGGAGTGAAGTTAGGTGTAGTGTTCAGTCTTGGTTTAGTATTAGCCCGAAAGTTTTTTGGCCATAACTTCTTTATTTCTAAACCAAATTGAGTGTTTTTGGTATCCTTAGAAACTTAAGACAATGGGGAACAAATGTTTTGAAGAAGCTGGACTGAAATTCCAATTGGAAGTTTCCCAAAACATTATCCGAAGTTATAAGAAATGAGTTTTCCCACGTTTTGTAACCTTGAATGTTGGGCTCCGAAAATGGGATTCAATACCAAAAAAGATGAGAAAAACAACGATAAGCCAAAGGAAGAGAAGAACAAGGCGGATCCAAAAACTAATTTTAAAACTCCTAGTTTTTCTAGTTCCAATTCTAAAAAGCATAAGACTATTAATTACTTTAAATGTCTTGGTGTTGGTCATATTGCTTCTCAATGCCCAAACAAGATAACAATGTTTGTGAGAGGAGGAGAATTTGTGTCTAAGGAGGAACAAGATGATTTGGCTTCCATGCTTGAGTTGGAAGATTGTTCTGATGTGGAAGTTGAGGATGTACCTAGGGGTGAACTACTTGTTTCTAGGTGAGTTTTGAATGCTCAAGTGAAGGAAGATGGAATTAAGCAAAGGGAAAATATTTTTCATTCTAGATGCCTAGTAAATGAGAAGATTTATAGCTTGATCATTGATAGGAGGAGTTGCACTAATGTGGCTAGTACATTGATAGTAGAAAAACTAGGGTTGGAGTGCTTGAAACACCCTAGGCCGTATAGGCTATAATGGCTGAATGATATGGGGGAAATCAAGGTAAATAAACAAGTCCTTGTATCTTTCTCCAGTAGGAAGTATTCTGATCAATTACTTTGTGATATTATACCTATGCATACTAGTCATTTGTTGCTTGGTCAACCTTGACAATATGATAGAAGAGTGTTACATGTGGTTTTAAGAATAGGTACCCATTTACTATGGGAGATCAGAAATTTATTCTTGCTCCATTGGCGCTAAAGGAGGTATATGAGGACCAAATGCAATTAAAAAAGAGTATGGAGGCATGAAACAAAGAAAGGCCGAAAAAATTCAAGAAAAGCATGATGATACAAAAATTGAGGGGAAGGCCAAGTACCTTACAAAAGGGGAGCAAAATTTTAAATCAAAAGAAAAGAGAGAAAGTGAGCCGAGAGTGAGAGAAGAAAAATAGGGAAAGAGGTCTCAAAATAAATTCAATTAAAAGGCCTAAATGAGAGAGAGGGTAGAAAGAAACAAAACTTCTATGCAAAAATGAGAGATGTAAGGGTTACTTATTCGGAAAGGAGATGCTTGTTTGTACTTTTATACAAGGAAGCTTATTTTAATCAATCTGACATTGACCCTTGTTTGCATAGTATTGTTGTTTCTCTTTTGCAAGAGTATGGTGTTGGAGTTACCTAAGGAGTTGCCACCCATTAGAGGAATAGAACATCAAATTGATTTCATGCCTGAGGCGCATATTCCAAATATACCTGCTTATAAGGCTAATCCTGAAGAAACTAAGGAACTCTAAAAGTAAGTGGAAGAGTTGCTATAAAAGGGACACATTAGGGAGGGTCCAACTATCGCTCGAATAGCGATCAATGTTGGCACCCGGGCTCACAATACTTATTACGAGGCTTTGATTTCTCAAAAATTTCAAACTTTGAAAAATTTTAACTTCAGTAGTGGCGGGTCCGTTGCAGCGAAAGTTTGGCTTCGTCACAGCGAAGTCTCCTCTTGTGTAGTTCACCGTGGCGAAGTCACCAAATTTAGCACAACAATCCTTCGAGAAAGGTTTATAGCCACATACTTTGGGCCTCGCCGTGGTGAAACCTTCGGATAAAACCCAAACCACCAACATTTAACACAAAACATATATACTTTTATACAATTCTTTCAACACAACCATTTTAACAAAGAATTTAACTCTGAACATATACAAATAAAACTTCTTTAATTCATCGTTTCATTACTAAATTTTTTTTTTGAAAAACCTTATTTACATATCAAAAGCCACATCAAAATCATTCAATTTAGTTCAATAATCTGAAAGTTATACCCCAAATATTTTTGGACCGTTCTTATGCTGAAACAGTATTCTATGCTTAACTTCCATCCAAAAATTAGAATTTTTAGAGACTGAATTAGAACTCAATTTCTCAGACAAATTGTAGCCCTATGTCTCTAGTTTACTTCAAATAATAAATCATTCCATTTGGATAACTACATAAAAAGTTATATCTAAAATACCGAAGCATATTCAAGCTGTGCAAAGAAAACTTCATCGCGACAAACTTTGATTTCCTGCAGGTTTGCCACATTGAACCACAAAGTTGGCCGTAACAAACCTCAGAGTTAGCCTCGGAGAATCATGGGGACTTCCTCGCGGCCAACTTTGAGAGAAACTCGACTCGTCTTCCTAGATTTTCCCAGATTCCTCACCCTCAACATCTTACACCTAATACATCTTATACAAAAATAATCCCTTTCTACTTCATTTACACTTCATTCTCTACTCCATTTCAACTCAATATCATCCATAAACAAATCATAATTTATCTTTGATCATTACCCAAAAACAAAACATCTACATGTACCATTCATTAACAAGCTCCTATACATATTCCACTTCATTTTCATTTTCATTTCACTTCTAACCTTCATTAAATATGCTTCATTTAACAAATCAAGAAAGGTTAAGGCTCATACTTACTTATTTAGCTTCAATGTTTTCAACATCTCCAAGATCTCCAAAATCCTAGCTTGATCTTCTTTTCTTTTTCTCTTCTTCTCTCCCTCTCACGATGCTTCTCTTCTTTTTCTTAAACAAGACCACATTTTGGTCTTGTCCTTCCAAAAATACCCCTCCTCTCCTTTGATCTTCCCATTTTGCCCCTTCTTTTATTTACCTCCTAACTCCTCTAATCTTCTTAAACACCATATTAATTCTAACTTAATTCAAATCTTTCCATATAATTTCAAATCTCTGTTTATGCCTATCAAATTAATGACTCAATTCTAAAAATAATGACACAAATAAATCAATAATAATTGAAACAAATTTAGGGCTCCAACATTTAGTCCTTGTGCCGTGCCAGTGATATTGGTTCCAAAGAAGGATGGGAGTTGGCATATGCGTGTGGATTGCAGAGCTGTTAACAAGATAACGGTAAAGTATCGCCATCCTATACCTAGATTGGATGATATGATTGATGAATTCCATGGTACATGTGTGTTTACCAAAATTGATCTTATGATTGGTTACCATCAGATTAGAATGAAAATTGGTGATGAATGGAAAACTACTTTTAAAACAAAGCATGGTTTATATGAGTGGCTTGTGGTGCCTTTTGGCTTAACTAATGCTCTTAGAACATTTATGTGTTTGATGAATCATATTTTGAGGTCATTTATTGGTAAGTTTGTTATGGTATATTTTGATGACATATTGATCAATAGAAAAAGCATTGATGAGCATATTGAGCATCTTAGGCTTATGTTAGATGCATTTAGGAAAGAAAAGTTATATGCTAAGTTAAAGAAGTGTACATTTTGCATGGATCATATCATATTTCTTGGTTATGTTGTTTCTTCTAATGGAATTGAGGTGGATCAAGAAAATGTCAAGGCAGTTAAGGAGTGGCCGAGACCTACAAGTGTTACTCAGGTAAGATCTTTTCATGGACTTGTTAGTTTCCATAGGAGGTTTGTGGAATATTTTAGTTCTATTGTAGCTCCATTGGCTGAGATTGTTAAAAAGGAGGTAGGATTTTAAGTGAGGAGAGGTGTAGGAAATTGGTTTTAACACTTTGAAAGAAAAACTTTATTCTGCACCTATTTTGAGTTTACCTGATTTTACTTCTACTTTTGGGATTGAATGTGTTGCCTTTAGGATAGGTATTGGTGTTGTTTTGTTGCAGGGAAGGCATCCCATTGCTTATTTTAGTGAGAAGTTGAATGGTGCTCAATTGAAGTATTCCATTTATGATAAGGAGTTATATGCATTGGTAAGAGCTCTACAAACTTGGTAGCATTATCGATGGCCAAAGGAATTCGTGATTCACACTGATCATGAGTGTTTGAAGCATCTTAAGGGCTAAGGTAAGTTTAATAAAAGACATGCTAAGTGATTGGACTTCACAGAGACATTCCCATATGTTGTGAAATATAAACAAGGTAAAGAAAATGTGATTGCTGATGCATTGTCTAGGAGGTATGTTCTAATCTCTTCTCTTAGTTCTAAGTTGATTGGGTTTGAGTATATAAAAGATTTGTACAAATTAGATTCTGACTTTGCTAATGTGTATGATGCATGTGAACAAGTTGTTTTTTAAAAGTTTTATAGGAATGATGGATATTTGTTTAGAGATAATAAACTATGTATTCCTACTTGTTTTATGCATGAAATGCTTGTTAGGGAGTCTCATGATGGAGGATTAATGGGACA